>JBAMBK010000217.1:0-688720 GCA_037043435.1 Drosophila suboccidentalis
TCAAATCCATTTTGGGTTTAACCGATAAGCTTCAACTTTTTGCATACAATTTTACTAGAAATACGAATGAGGCAATGAATAATTAAATGAAGGATTAGAAATTACCTTATATTACAAATTGTATTTGAATGTCCTATTTAACACAAAATATTTTCATGAATAAGCTTTATTGTGAAAGCCTTTGTGGTTTTCAAATACTAAGAACCCACATGGAGTAATATCAAAAGCATGACATATGTTTCTAATTTTGCTACTACTTTTTATATAAAATTAAATGCATTTTATGGTTTCTTATATAGTAGCCATATAATGTGTAAAGCATAAACATGTACTTTCAATACTAAATTTAAAACATTGTCGATAATATGAACCCAAATAATCTATAAATATTTCTAATTGGCTTTATCTACGTAATTCTCCCTTGTGCTAACCTTAACTATTGGTTAGTTGGGCCCCTTAGCAACCAAAAGATTCCCGTTGCTGAATTAAATAATCGAATAAATGTCAGCGAATAAAAGTATATAACATAAAACATATTTTGCTTAGTCGTTTACTTGTTCAATGAAATATCTTTGGCATATGCGAATATTTATGAGAATGTATGTGTGTACAAACATACACATTTAAATGCTAATGGCCGCCAAGAACAACAACAGCAAGAATAACATAAGAATAGTCTTATAGCTGAGCGGAGGAGGGAAGGCAGGGGGAAAAGGTAGGAGCATCATAAATAATTTCATCAGTTGTCAGAACGAAGAGCAGCAAATTTTCGGATTAGTTGAAGAGGGCAGAAGAGCAAACAAACATACATATATGTATGTGTGTGTGTGTGTGTATAAATTAAATAAAAAAAAATGTGATGCTCAGGCATTGACCAGAAATAGCAGCAGCGACTAGCGACAACAACAACAATAAATAATTCTTTTCACTTGCTTTTTTGTTGAATTTAATTCAATTGCAGACATAACGTGATATTGCTACTTTTATTACTATTGCTGTTGTAGTTGTTGTTGTTATTCTTGTAGTTGTAGATAAAACGGTGCCTGGCTCCAAGAACAACAACAACAACAACAACAACGCAAGAGTAATCAAAAGAAAGCAAACTAAAGACGTATAGCAGTCAGCTTCACACACACACATGGTACATAGATATGTATGTATTGGAGAGAGCAAGTGCAGCTAATTGAATTGATTATATGGGATGAGAGCTGGCGATTGTCCAATCTGACGATGCCCACGGACTGTTGCATTTCTCTATTGTGATGAATTAAATTGAAGTTGTTATTAACTGTAATTGTGGCCCATTGCTCTCGAGCGAACAGAGAATGGAAACATGAGAGGAGAGAGATCTGGCAACAATAAAAAGCGCAGCGGATATTAAAACTAAACCAATACACACACTAACACAAACGTGTGCGTACAAGGCACGAAGCGTATTGCGTGTGTGTGTATGAGTAGGTGTGGTTGTTTTTGCCTATACATATACATATATGTATTTAAAATAAAAAGTAAAGCAACTATAAACAATATTCGACACGCACTCACCTTTGGTCTCCGTTGTGGTCTGGGTTTTTTTTAGTGTTGATTTGCTTTTAGCTGCATAAAATTTCAACTGTGACGCCCTTTTTTGTTTGGCACACGAACAGAGGCACGCACGCACACACACACATGCACACTCACAAACACTTAAGCAACATCAGAACAGAAATATTCATTTGTGTGCGCATATACTTGATTATATATTAACAACTATTTAAAATTTTCACTTGCATATTCGATTTCTTTTCTTTGATTTTCATTTGCACCTTCTTTTTTGGCCGTTTTTCTTTTCGCTCAAATTTATTTGTGCTCTGTGCGCATCACAAAATCTGCCGCACGATTATCAATATTTTGGAAAAGTACAATTAAGTAAAACGTCTGGACTGCGCATCGCGTCGTTTATTTAATCGGTATCTTGCTGACATAAGTTGCTCTTTTTCTGAGTGCCAATTATTTATTTATTTTACTCAACTGCTCGCGGAACACATGCACCACTCGCCGCTAAAAATCAACACACACTAAAGTTTAGTAGAGTTTGGGTCGTTTAGTTCTGAAAAAGTTCAAATGAACAGGTAATTAAAATGAACAAATAAACTTATTCAGTAAATTGAACTAAAACATCTGAGCCATCGATGCTTGATAATCAACTATCGAATGTTTTATATACAACGAAAATAAACAATCCTGATAATTAATTACGACCCTCTAAAATATGGGAAAGAAAGAATTCAAAATCTTCAGTACAATACCATTTACAGATGAGATTTACAGATTTTAAAGTCGTAAATTCTATGTGTTCAGCAAACATCGGGGAGTTTGCCACCTCTAATAAAAAATGCATTACGAGACAATCGAGCAACTGTGTGGCAACCTTGGCTCCCAAAACACGGTGGCAGCCATGAAACTACAGAAAAGGTCGATAGTCAGACTTAATTCTTTTTTTTAAAAAGGATCATTTTTGTTACATTTTTGTCGAATTTATAATTTTTCGTTTATAATTAATTTTTACCAATTTCACTTCCCAAAGGCTTACTAGCAGCCAACATTCATTACAACGTCCTGTTCCATTTTATTTAATTTAGAATTTTTTTGGTTTCATTACATTATACAGTCGAACTTCCCTAACTCGAATCACCATAATCCAAGAAAAAAGTTCGAGTTAGGGAGACTTCGAGTTAGGGAATTTTTTTTTTTTAGTTTTTTAAATGAAACTACAGTTTCATTCATCCATAAATACATTTCAAATTACAAACTTTTCTTGTTATTTTCAACAAAAAAAATTCCAGTTTGTTCAAGACCTGTCGATATTCTCAAAAATAGGTTTTATCGTTCTTTTGCTGTATCCAGAAGAAGTTCCCGATTCAAATGACATAATTAATTTTCCATTTTTTAATTTAATAAAAACTGTTTTCGATGAGATACCATATTTTTCAGCCACTTCAATTTTTTTGGTCCACTTTTGAATTTCTTAACAAATATGCTTAAAGATTTCTTAAAGAGATAAACATTTTAATACACGGGCTGGTGCCATAATAAATAATCTTGCACTGATGCGCTGACAAAGAAGTACATTACGAGCATCTTTCCTTAAGCAATTTCACAATATTCTATCATATACCATCACCATATGCTAATGTACATCAACATTACGTATCAAAACGAGATGGTAACAAAAGCATTAAATATAAACGAAAAAAAATTTAAACTTTTTAGGGATTTTCCCGAAAAATTCGACTTACAGAAGTACGGGCCAATATTTTTGTTCGAGTTAAGGAGAAATTCGAGTTAGGGAAGTTCGAGTTAGGGAAGCAGAATTGTATGAAATTTGCTCAGTAAACGCTATTGCCACTCGATTTTGTTCGAGTTAGAGAAAATTCGAGTTAGGGAAGTTCGAGTTAGGGAAGCAGAATTGTATGAAATTTGCTCAGTAAACGCTATTGCCACTCGATTTTGTTCGAGTTAGAGAAAATTCGAGTTAGGGAAGTTCGAGTTAGGGAAGTTCGACTGTATTTTATTGCCAAATTATTGCTAAATAGAAATTCACATTTAAAATGCGCGCACTGCCATATTTGATCCGGAACCGGTGTTGTACCGAATCGTTCGGTTAATGTACTGGCCAGTGCTGCCACACTAGTAATTTACTTGGCGAAGCGTATTTCGCAAATCAGCCACAAGGTGGCGCCACAGGTTTTGGTTCCCCAATAAAAGGATAGTCAATTTTTGAATTTTTGTTCTCGAAAAATAAATATCCTCCTTTTTTACAATTTTCTCTAATTTTGAAATTTGAATTTTCAAACGGCTCATTACATATATTTTATTGCTTAATTAAAAAAATGCTTAGAAATGAAATATTTAATGTAATGTAAAAAAAAGGTGGCAGCCTTGGCCAAGTTTGGCACACACAAAATAAAAGGTGGCAGCCTTGGCAACGGTATCATTTTTACCACTTTTAACCATTTGAAAAAAAATTTTAAAAGTGAGCATTGTTTTCTTTTTTTAAAGAAATATTGAAGCTAGAGCTTTTAAACTTTCACAGGAGTTTTGTTATATATTTTGCGATTTTATAATTTTGTTCTTTAAAATTTTTTTAAATTTCTTTAACTCGCAAAGGCTGACGTGCCTTTACCCAATTTTAGAATGAACTTCATGATTTTAGAAAATTTATAATATTCTTTGTTTTTTGAATTGCTCTTGAAATATTATTATTGAATTAATTTAAATTTATTAAAAAACTAAATAAATTGTACACGACCGTTTTTAGTGTTGAAAAAACACTCAAGCATCGCTTCAAAAGCTGAGTGATATGACACATTTATATTTAAATGTGTTTATTTTAAATAAATGTGCCCAAAGAGCAAATTAAAATGAAGAAAAAAATATTGGAATGTATTTAAATACGTGTTAATTTCTAATTTTAATTGAAATATGATTTTTTTTCATGTTAAACAGCAAATTGGTATATTTCTGAATGATTTTTGGTGAATTTTCCATTGTAAGTGTAGGGTCACATTTTTAATGGTCTCTCTTTTCACATTTTCTTTCGTGTTTTGTTTCTCGCTCTCGCTTGAACGGTACGGACGTGTGCTGCCGCTGCGCGTGTGTGTGTATTTAACTTGGCTGAGAAGAAATACTTAATTATACAATACATATGTAATTTGTTCTGAAATATGCAATAAATTGCATTCACGACACAAGTGCAGTGAGTTTGACACACATGAGGTACGTGCGGAATGGCAGGCAAATGCTTTAATAAGCATAATACATAAGTTCAATTACGTGAGTGTTTGTATGCAGCGCACGCGATAGAGCGAGTCAGCAAATCAGTGCCCATCGTCGTGCATAGCCGAGTGAAAGAGAAGTCAAACATCTAAATTGCTTGTGCTTCTCACTGTAAATGTGACGACGAAAATGGCTTAAAGAAAAGTAAAATATTCGGAGTCGGCACGTTTGTGTGTGTTGTGTTTATTTGTCTGTGTATGCGTGTGTCTGTGTTTCGAGCTCGAAATGAAATTTACAACAAATTGAAATACGAATAATAAAAAGTTCGATAAAATAAATGCAGCAAGAAGAAGAGCAATAAGAGGCTGCCTCGTCTGTTGTTCAATAAGTGCAAGAAAGAGAAGAAGAAGAAGCGGTTGCCGCCGTTGTCGTCGTCGTGTGTGTACGTGAGTGCGTGTCCGTGTGTTTGTGTGTATGTATTTGTGTTTGTGTGAGTGCGTACAAAAAGTAGCAGCTGAAAAAAAGTGTAATTTCAGCAAAGAAAAAATGAGCAAAATGTGCAAAGAGTATTAAAATAATTTGTATTTTTGCAGCGCAGGCTAAATCGTAATCACATAGCAAAGCAACAACAACAACAACGAAGTATATAATAATTATAGTTCAAGGTGTGAGCAAACAAACAACAAAACAATCTGAGGTTTCGTCAAATCGTATTTTGCATGTTTTTCTGTCTTCGCAACACCGAGAACAACAACAAGGCGTTGTGTGGCCCGCCGAAAATGTCACACGAAATGCAGAAACAACAGTAACAACGAATGGAATAAGTACTAAAGACTTTAATCAAGAAACAAAAATTTAGAAGAAGAGCGAACGACAGAAGAAGCGAGTGTTGATCGAGCGAGGGCGGCGTGAAATGTGAGTACCACCCTGTATAGAGCGTGTACGCTCTCTTTATTGTTATTGTGTTTCTTTAGTATGTTGTGACGTATGTATCAGCAAGCGGTTTATATATTTTTTTTTGCATTGCCTATGCAGATAGTATTTTACATTTGTATATGTTTGTGGTCGTGATCTCTCGATAAAATTGAGCGGAAATGAGTCTCTTCATATTTTTTGTGGTTATGAGTGATAAAAAGAACAAAATAATGGGCGGAAGTGGGTTGGCAAGAAAGACCTTGATGAATGGTCGTTAAGGAGGAGGAGGAGTAAAGTGGTGCGGGTAATAGCTTAACATTCTTGCAGTGTGACCATATTTGATTAGATGCATTTAAGGTGAACATGTTTGATCAAAAGAGGCCTTGATAAATTGGTGTTGCGATTGGATTACTCAACAATGTTGCGACAACATTGTTGCAGTTAAGGTAAACATGCTTGCAACATGTTTGATCAAGAAGTTCTGTTACGCTGTCAGTCATACAACCAAATCCAATTAAAAAACCAAAGTAAACCAAGTAACAAATAGCGAAATACAAGTAAATAAAACAAAATAAAAAAAAAGGAACTCTTAGACCGACAACCAATTATGGCAACTAGTTAGACTTGCTTACAACGCACGTACACATGTACCAAAGACACTGAGATACTGATAGGCACACACATGCGTGCCAATTGGCCATTTATGTTGCTTGACCGCCGTCTGCATTCGGTTGTCAATTAAAAATGCTTGCCAATTGTTGTTTTGCTTGCTGTGTTTGTTGTTGTTTCTATGCATTGCCATTTTATTTCTTCTCATCTCTTTTAACTTCTGCATTTGGTCGGCCCACGCATTTACCAATTCGTATAACAAAAACTTCAATTCAATTCATTTCTCTTTCCGTTTTATCGTTTTGCTTTGCTGCTGCGGCTGCAAAATTCCATGCCGAAAGAGAAATCCACAAAAAAAAGCGCACAAAGCAAACTCCAAAGAAGCAAAAGAAGTAAGAAAAACTTAAAAACGAAAAACAACAAAAGAGAGAGCAGAAAAAACGTGGCAGCTAAACAAAAATAAGTTGCTCTGTTTTGTTGTTGTTGCTGTTGCTGATGCAGCGTTGGATACACACGAAAAACAGACAACGGCCTCAGTCAGCGCCAGCAGCAGCAGCAGCTCTGTTTTGCGCTTGCTGCCTCCATTCTGTCTCCTTCTTTATGTTTACTTATCTCTCTTTGTGTGAGTGAGTTTGTGGTGGGTGTGTTTGTGTTTGTGCTTGCGGCAATTGCGCTGTCTCTCTCTCTCTCTCTCTCTGTCTGTGTGTGTGTTGTTTGTTGTCTGTTTTGTTGCTTTGTTTTTGTGCTGCTGCGGTCTCTGCGCGCTTCGTTGCATTTGCTGCGACTCATCAGCAGCAGTAACAGAAACAACGACAACAAGTAAACTTCGAGTGTTAGATATATACAAAACATACAGATAATGTATGTATATGTAAAATACCGTTGCTTCTTCTTGTTCGTCTTCCTGGTTGCAAACTTTTGTACACTGCATTTTTTGTTGTTTTTGTAGTGTTTAAAGCTTGATAATTGAAATCTCGCTCAAAGCTTAAATTCGATTTTAGTTAATCTGATTTATGACCATTTTCGTCATGTTTATTTAATTTACTTACAAAAGCTTATGGAATTTACATCATAGTGAAAACACAATCGAAATACAGTCGAACTTCCCTAACTCGAATCACCATTATCCAAGAAAAAAGTTCGAGTTAGGGAGACTTCGAGTTAGGGAATTTTTTTTTTTTAGTATATTAAAAGAAACTACAAATGCATTCAATCATAAATACATTTCAAATTGCAAATTTTTCTTGTCAGTTTGAACAAAAAAGGATTCCAGTTTGTTCAAGACCTGTTAATATTCTCAAAAATTGGTTTTATCGTTCTTTTGCTGTATCCAGAAGAAGTTCCCGATTCAAATGTCATCATAATAATTATTTCATTTTTTAATATAATGAAAAATGTTTTTGCTGACATACCACATTTTTCAGCAACTTTAATTTATTTGTTCTACTTTCAAATTCCTTAACTAATAAGTTTGAATATTTCTTTAAACATTTTTAAACATTTCAGTACACTGATGCGCTGACAAAGAAGTACATTTCGATCATCTTTCCTATAGCAATTTCACAAGCCTAAATAATTGTTGATGCAATATTCTATTATATTCCATCACCATATGTTAATGTACATCAATATTACATATCCAAACGAGCCGGTAACAAAAGCATAAAACAGAAACGAAAAAAAAATTCAAACTTTATTGGAGATTTTCCCGAAAAATTCGACTTACAGAAGCACGGGCCAATATTTTTGTTCGAGTTACGGAGAAATTCGACTTATGGAAGTTCGAGTTAGGGAAGCAGATTGTGTGAAATTTGCTCAGTAAATGCTATTGCCACTCGATTTTGTTCGAGTTAGAGAAAATTCGAGTTAGGGAAGTTCGAGTTAGGGAAGTTCGACTGTATCTGTGTATTCATAAAGAATTTGAATGATTCATTTCTTAAATTTGTCTAAAATGCATTTAGCCTTAACTTTGATTTTTTTTCATATATTTTCGTTACCACATTACACAATTCAACAAATTCAGATAAGTATCTCAATGTTTACACGCCCCAAAAAAAATGCGCCATATGCCCACAGATCTCATTCTATAGAATCTTGTATCTATTCTTACCTATATGTATGCATATTGGAGTAACGTATCTATAAGATACAAAAATAGTTGCGCTGTATCTTTAGTGCATTTTGGAGGTCTGGCGTGAACTCACAAGCCAGAAACAATGCCGTAAGAACAAAAATAGATGCCACAAAGAATAAAAATCAACGAAAAACTTTTACACAAATGCATTCTTGTTACAAAAGCTATGGAGAGGCGGGGTAGAAGGCGGGGTAAAGTGAATGCAGATGCGGATACATGAAATCTTTGCCTGCTGCAAAATTTTGTTGTCTGTTTAGAATTTAACGCTAAATTTAGATGCGATTAATGGAAGAGGGACGAGGAGACGAAATAGAAGCTAAAAGCGGAGAGCGGAGAACGGGTCGTAGTTTTGGGGCGGCAAACGAAAAGCTGAAAACGCAGCTGCAAAGCGAAAATAGAGACAAAAGCAAAAGGGCAAAAGTTTTTGGGAATACGAGAAGAAATCAAAAAAATCAAAGCAAAGCTATTAAAAAAGCCAAAAACACGCAGATACAATGTCGTTGTTGTTGAAAGATACTTTAAATTTTATTTCATTTTCTATGCGCATCGTGAGTGACTTTCTATGTGTGTGTGTGTGTGTGTATTTTGACAGTTGAATGAACTCGCAAGCAGCATAAGAATAACAACAACAAATACAACAACAATTGTTTTTTTATAAAAGAAGTAACAAATAAAAGTAATAAGTAAAAGCAATAAGCAAAAGCTAAACGACGTACAAAACAAACAAAGCAAAAGCGGCGTTAAAGATAAACGGTATGACAAACCGATATAGAGGCAGCTTAAGAGAAAGAGAGAGAGAGATAGAGAGACATAGAGAGCGCATCAGTCAAAGCCACAAAAAGTAATTTTGTGTTGTCTGTAAACTTAAAAAAATAGAATGAAAAGAAAACTGAGAAGCACCAAAAAAACCAAAAAAAAAAGATACCAACTGCGTGCAGACTGTAGACTGTAAGAGCTATGGAAAGAGAGAGAGAGAGAGAGAGAGGTGGAGAAAAAGAGAGTGTGAGTTGGGGTAAGAAGATAGCAACAGCGACTAGACATCAAATGAGGTTTACGTAAAGTTGCTGCAACATTGTGTTTGGGGCACAAGCTCTGAACGGTCCATAACATAACAAAGAACTCATAGAACACGCCACACTGTGTTGTGTGTCTTTGGCGTGGCATGAATACATACATGAGTACACGATATGTGTGCGCACATAAAACTCTTTTTTTTGTTTACGAAAGGAACAAACACACACACATACACATACTCACAGATACAGATCCAATTTGGTCTATGGTCTTTGTTTTTGCCTTGTGCTTTCTTTATCAACGGTTATTTAGCCCATGGGAGGCGCCTGTCTAAGACTGCGACGTTGCCAATTTTCTTGCAGTACAAATGGTATTTTCACTCTCAATTTGAATGAAAGATGAATAAAACAATAGATTAGTTTGAATTCATTTAAATTTATACAGGTAACGAATCAGCTAAAATAATTGACGTGTATACTGTATTTAAGTAACTTTTAAATTAAGAGATACATACAATTTTTTAAGTAAAATTCTATCTTACTTTTAATATTCCATTCTTGGAGCGTTTCAAATAATTGCTAGTCACTCATTCATTCAATCAGCTTCAATCAATGCCATTCACTTCGAGCGCCACACACACACAGCCTACACACACAAGAAATTGTGTTTGCTAAGCTTAGCACATTTTCATATCCCCTTCTTTTTCTCTCTCGCTGTCTCAGTCTCTCTCTCACCCCTGCAGTGTGTCTCTTTGTGCATTTTTCTTGTTGATTCGTCATTTAATGGGCTTCGTTTAAAATCGAATCAGGCATAGTTACTCAACCAATGACGTCCCATTCAATTGCCCATTCCATTTACAATGGGGGTCAAGTTGGGTTGTTGTTGTTGTCGCTATTTTTGTTGCTGCTGACGCTGCTTTAGTCGCACGCAAATCGCGCGCTGTTTGCTGCATTAGCTTTAAGGCTTGACATATAAATCGATCAACATGCATACATATATCTTTTAGCTGTTAGTTTCGCACGCTCTCTATAAGATCTGATATATCACACCTGCCAAAATCGCGCATACAATTTCAAACTTTTTTTTAGCAAATGTTACGTTCCAGTTTTTTTCCTTGCTGAAAATTACTTTTTCTTTTTCGGCAGCAGCTGCCAACTTAGGCAAAATAAAAAGTAAGAAAATAAGCTCAAATTGCATAGACATGTGCTTGAAAGCGGAGCCAAGCCAAACTGGAGGCATTGTCAGTCAACGAAATGTAAAGGGAATCTATGAAGAGTTGTTGTTGTTGTACAAAATAAAAGAAAATTAAAATTGCCGCTTGTTTTGTTGCCCTTTTGGAAGCCTTTTATTTGTTATGCTTTACATAACCGGGAATAAAAGTTTTCTCTCAGGTTTCAGAATGTATACCGTCCAAACAGATAATCAGGATTTATATATAGTCGAACTTCCCTAACTCGAATCACCATAATCCAAAGAAAAAGTTAGAATTATGAAGACTTTGACTTATGGAATTATTTTTTTAAGTTTAGTACTCCCAATCGATTAAGTTCGAGTTAGAGAAAATTCGAGTTAGAGAAGTTCAAGTTATCGAAGTTTGACCGTAATTGAATCAATTCTTATTATTATTAGAGAGTCTTATTTTTATTGGTATTTCGACTGCGATTTTACAGTACATTTAGTAACTTTATAGGGTACCTGCCAGTAAAGCAGATTCTTTATTTATTCTCTATTCTTTCTCTTGCTTAACAGTTTATTGAAATTGGTAAAAGCATAAAAAACGAAGAAAATTATATGTAATCAGATTGTTGATGAAATTGGTTTTTTTCTTGGTTGTCGGCTTGACAAGCTGTTACTTTTAGGGTTAAGGATGTGAGTTCCTAAATCTATCATCACATCTGGTTTGTCATTTATTAAAGTCAGTTTTATGATGGAAACTTATTGATATATAGCTGAATCATTTAATATTATTATTAAATATATATGAAATGGTTTAAAATTGGAAAATTATTTTTTCGTCTTTTTTATCTGCTTTTCGAGCAAATTATTCTTGTTCTTTTAATAATTGTGCTTCAAAGTCGACTTTAAATATAATTCTGAAAATGCTGACTTCATAAATTTGAATATTTCTTAATATATTTCTTGGAAATATCGTTAGAAAAGGAAAAAAAACTTTTTATATTTCAACTGCTTTCTTTTTTGTCATGCTGTTTTACATTTAAAATGCTCTGACCCATTGCAAAAGTATCTGTAACTTATTAACTTTGAGGGCCTCTTCATATTTCGTCTGATTTGTAAACCACAAAGAAACTGTAACAAAAGGAATCACTAATTGGACAAAGACCTCGCATACAAACGTTATGCTAAAGTCAAAACAAAATGTATCTGATGAATACAAAGGCAACAAAGTTGGGCAGCTACTTGTCTAAGCTTAATCCTGGGCTAATCTAGCGTGTAATCATTATAACTAACGTCAGATACGTGAAGATGTGTGTATCTGTCAGATACACTTTTTGCAATGCAGAAAAGGTCATAAACATAAACAGCATGTGAACTGGCAACGTGCTAGCAATTCCTCACACTCCTCCCTCCTCACTTGCGAGCAATTTAAATGTTTTATACATGGCAACAGAACAGAAAATCGATGGTAATTTACCGTGCGTCTGTCACTCTACATGTGTGTGTGTGTGTGAATACATCTACATACATATTTCATTTATTATGTATTTGATGTACATGCGCAAAATTCCCATGTCCCGGAGAGAAGAGTGTGCAACTTTTTTGTAGACAAAACAAAATAAAAAGCGATAAAAACAGAGAAGAGAGAAGAATGAGGGAAAGAGGAGCAATAGAAGAGAGCAGGGCAGAGCGGAGCAGAGTTGAGAAAAGGAATGGAATGGAAAGGAGCATAGCTTAATCGTAAAGCCGCCCACAAGGCGTTTGCTGCCTAAGCTTTGGATTTTGAACGCTCTCACTAAATATGTATGTCTTGCCCATTCCCACACACACACACTTACACTCTGTCCTCTATCCACTATCCACTATCCTTGCTGCCTCCCACACAACACTCTCGCTCTCTGGTCGCGCTTTGCTTCTGCTTTTGATTCTCTGCTGCATTATTTTCATTTTCAACTTTTTTCCTTCTGCTTCTGCTATTTCTTCGTCTTCTTCTTCTTGTTTCTTTACTGTCGCTTTGCCCGCCAGCAGCTGCCTCCGCTGTCGACCTCATTCGCTGTGTATGATGGCGCTTCTTTGACTCTCTTTCTCCTTTTCGCCCCCATGTCACTTGGGGCCGCAGCTGGCAACGCACATTTTGATAACATTCCTGATAAAATAATGTGGCAACAACGCACCAACAGAGCGGTAAGAAACAAGGCAAGAGGAGCGGCAGAAGGGAGAGGGGAGAAGGGAGAGAACGTGCCAGGTCAGTGGGTGGCATGGCACAGACAGAAGAAGTCAGCTCAGTCGTTGTATGAGTGTGTGTTTGTGTGTGCTCTGTAACTAGTTTTTTTTTTGTGTTGTGCCCGTTTTTACTTTGGTATTCTTTACGTGCAACGTTGCCAAACTTCACAGCTCAAAAAAGCTAGGCAGCTTGCTGTCTATCTCTCTCCCTCTCTTGCTCTTTCCTAACGTCAATAATTTCATTCATTGCGAATGAAGATAAACTGGCGCCACTCCCATTTATTTTGCCTTCTCGTGTCCCAAAAAGCTTTACGCCTTAATTTAAGTTGGTTGCTTTAATATTGCAGATTTTGTTATTGTACATCTTGATCTGTGCTTTATCTAATTAGACTTGTTGTTGTTTCTTTGTGATGTGTGTCAAGCCAAAAGTTTTCAGCTAATTAAACATTTCTGAAAATACCCTTATAGTTTGAAACTGTTAAGCAAATTACTGATAAAGTCGTTGACATTGCCTAAAGCTTAAAGTCAAAAGTTAAAACACGACAAAGTTATTTTATTAGAGTGTGTACACACTTGCACGTTTTTGGAAACTTGTGATTATTATTGTGATCAACTGAAATGGGCCTATTGGGTGCACTAGGCCGATGGCTAATAACAGTATTTAAACTGATTGCACGAGTTTGTTGTTTAGCTTTGAGTTTGTAGAAAATTTCAAATAGATTACATTTAGATATTTTTTAAATAAGATAAGCTTAGCTTGTGAAATTTTATCTGCTGTTTGAAACGATTCTTTATTCGATGGTGTCTAGATATTGCTAAGAACTAAATACTTTGTCTTATATGTAATATGGTTTAAATTTCTTAAATAAAGCATTAAGAAATATTAAAAGTCTGACAAATAAAATATATCTTATCTTAAAAATGTTATATATGAAGAATTTTTCTAAAATTTAATTCGCTACAAAAATAATAGTATTTTTCTTAAATATATATCCATACTTTTACTATTTGTTAGATTTTTAAAATTGCTTAATTTACTATTAAAGATGTAGAAGTATCTCCATTTTTCTATAACATAAAACTTTTCTCTAACAATATATTAGGCTCTTTAAACTCCTTAAAATAGTAATAAGAATATTTTATTAATAAATTAATCTATATCAAACAATTGTCTTATCATTAGACTCTAATTAAAGAAAAATTTCGATACTAAGGAAAGTAAAGCTGATTGATTTACTTTTAAGATGAAGAAGAATCTCCAGTTTCCTTTACTAAAAAATTGTTCTCTACAAAAATATAATGATTTTAAGACTCCTTTAATTAATAATAAGAAAATTCGAGCTAATAAATTAATTAATCAAACAATTGTCTAATGACTAGACTCTAATTAAGGAAAACCCTTAGATTGCTTAAAGCGTTGCGTAAGCTTTAAGCTTGCTTTAAATTGAATTTATTGAAGGTCTTGAAAGCGAAATGCCACGCCCTGTTGTTGCCAACAGTTTCACATTACAAAACCCCATCTCCACCCCCTTAAATTACTACCCCAACTCGATTCACGTTCCCTGAAATTATATCTAACATTTGACAATTCACATTAATTTAATGCGAGCAAGCAAAAGCAAAAAAGTTGAAGCGACAACAGCAGCAACAAAAAGTCAATAAAACAAAAAAGCAACTTAACCCCCAACTCCCAATTTTATCCCCCGATCCATGGCACAACTTAAGGCGTCGACGCCCCAGTCAGTCACTTCCAGTTTCGTCCTTGCTGTGAAATTTAAATGCAGACGCCATTTCTATTACTCCACACATTAAATTATACCACGCGCTGTTGCCAAACGATATCCTGCCAATATCCCAGTCCCCCTGCCCCCAATCTCTGTCTCTCTCTCTCTCTCTCTGTCGTAGCAAACATCCCAAAAATTAAATGGCAGTCGAGTCGAAAATATAAATACAAAAAAGTAACTTGGAAACAGGAGCGGCTCCTTTTGCTTTGCTCAAAACCTAAGGCATATAACAGTGCAATCCCCCTTCCCCCCTGCTCTCAAACCCCTAAGGGTTGTATGTATGTATACCATATAATTGTGTGCGTGTGTGTGTGTGTGTGTATACATATATTAAAGACAATTTCTCTCCAGTTAGAATATTTTTGCCAGGCACCGCCCCAAAAGTTGCTGCCAGTCAGCAGTAGAATTTCTAGGGACAGCAGCGGGTGGGTACAGGGGTGGTACGGGGGGAAGGAGAAGGGGAAGAGTAGGTGCATGATTATTTTTCATGCTTTCTCATTTCGTTTTACTGCCGCTGCCTCAACACTCACTCACACACACACACACACATACACTGAAACTTTCACAATGCGGCTGCCTATGAGGGTTGCTGCTTACAGCGACGTCAGCAGCAGTAAGAAAAATAAAAAATCAAATAAGAAATCTTCACACAACAATACTCGACTATGAGATACCCTATTTCAGTCGTTGATCCTTTTTCTTTCCGATCGCGTTGAATTTTCGGATCACATCAAACCTTATATCTAGTTTTAAAATTGGTTCGAGAATTAAATCTTTTTCTAATAGAATTTTAAAAAAAATTCTACATATCAAATTTAGTGCTCCCAATTTTTAACTTATCTGAAATCTATTTGTTCATGAGACCGAAAAACTTGTCTATATCGATTCGATTGTTGATTCTAATAAAGTATTCTTTTTACCACCTTCTCAACGAATACAATATACCCTTGTGCTCTACAAGTAACGGGTATAACAACAAAACTGAAGAAGAAGAAGGAGCAGCAGCAGTAGCCGCCTCACGTGCGCCTAAAGTTGACGTCGTCGTTGTTGGCAACGACTTTGTCGATGTTATTATTTTTTTTGTCTTGTTTTCATTTTTATTGTTGTTACTGCTCGCACACTTACATTCACATCCACATGCACATCCACAGCACCACAAAACCCCATCCACCCCATTCCAGTGGTCGCCTTGCCTGCCGCCCAACACATTGTCTGCCCTTGATATTATCGATTTTCGCTCTCGCCGCATGCGACGCTCTTTGGCCTTTTTTGACGTCGGCGCTGCCTCAGTCTCAGTGTATGTTTGCTCTCAGCATGCTGCTGCGCTCACTATCTCTCCCCGTCTTTCTCTCTCACTCTCTCACAAAAGCGCGCGAGCTTCTGTTTTATGCTAAGCTTTACTTTTTGTGTGGGCAGCCATTGTTGTTGTTGTTTTTACTGTATGTGTATATATGTGTGTGTATGTGTGTGTGTGCATGTGCATGTATTTGTGTATATGTACATATTCCGGCCGGCTATGCTGCTGTTATTTGCACATAATGTACTTTTGGCTTTTATGTATTGGCTGCTGTCGCTGCTTCTTCTTTTCCTGCTGCTGCTGCGTTGTTATTTATGGCATTTAACCCCAAACCCAAACTCACCCCCACCCACCACTCACCCACTCAAATTGCTTGTGTATGTAGTATACATATGTATAAGTATTTGTGTGGCGTGCTTTAATCTTACGCCAACCAATTTTGCACCATTTAAATTTTGCCCGTTATGCATGTACCAGACTCTCTTATTTAAGGTCCCTTGTGTCAGTTTTTTGCTGCATTTAAGCTTTCAATTTTCAAATTTATGTTCATCGCCCACTTTTGTTGTTGTTGGGCGAGGTCATTTACCAGGAAATTCATTTTGCTTCTTGCATTTAAAATAATTTCATAGTTTTTCTAATCAAACTTTAATGAATTTAATTAAATTAATTCAATAACGAATTAGAAAGCAATTAAACTAGGGTATAAATTTCATTAAAATTTAATAAACTATTTTTCACTAAATAAAAGCCTAAGTATCTTAAAAGTGTAATCAAAATTCAACACCCACATTAACTGACATGTTTCCAGCCCCGCCCAGCGATACATCAGCAATATCATATTTCTTTTGAATATGTTATAATGTGTGTTTGGTCTGCACCAAAGAAACCTTTTAAAATTCCCTATAAATCATAATTTTAGAAAAAACTAGTCGGCGGTGCTACAGTCGAGCGGTACTCGACTGTCGGAGACCCCGTACTTATTATAAAGATATCTCAAACAACAAAAAGATTTTCATACTAAGACTTTCTTTGGACTGATCGTTCCTATGGCAGCTATATGATAAAGTAACCCGATTTCAATCAAATTTGGTCAGTATGTATGGGACCATCTTTTATACATATTCTGTCAGTTTGGTTGAAATATCTCAAACAGCAAAAAAGTTTTCCATACTAAGACTTGATTTTCAACTGATTGTTCCTATGGGATCTATATGATATAGTAATTCGATTCCAACCAAATTTGGTCAGTATGTATGGGACCATCCCATATGCATATTCTGTCAGTTTAATTTAGTTATCTCAAACAGCAAAAAAGATTTCATACTAAGACTTGATTTTCGACTGATCGTTCCTATGGCAGCTTTATGATATAGTAATCCGATTTCAATCAAATTTGGTCAGTATGTATGGGACCATCTTTTATGCATATTCTGTCAGTTTGGTTGAAATATCTCAAACAGCAAAAAAGTTTTCCATACTAAGACTTGATTTTCAACTGATTGTTCCTATGGGATCTATATGATATAGTAATTCGATTCCAACCAAATTTGGTCAGTATGTATGGGACCATCCCTTATGCATATTCTGTCAGTTTAATTTAGTTATCTCAAACAGCAAAAAAGATTTCATACTAAGACTTGATTTTCGACTGATCGTTCCTATGGCAGCTATATGATATAGTAATCCGATTTCAATCAAATTTGGTCAGTATGTATGGGACCATCTTTTATACATATTCTGTCAGTTTAATTTAGTTATCTCAAACAGCAAAAAAGTTTTCCATACTAAGACTTGATTTTCAACTGATTGTTCCTATGGGAGCTATATGATATAGTGGTCCGATCCAAAATCTAAAACAAACTCGATCTGCTTGCAATATAGACGAACCTACATACCAAGTTTGGAGTCTCTCGCTCTTATAGTCTCTGAGATCTAGGCGCTCTTACAGACGGACAGACGGACAGACGGACAGACGGACGGACGGACAGACGGACAGACGGACATGGCTATATCGACTCGGCTGTTGATGCTGATTAAGAATATATATACTTTATGGGGTCTGCCACGCCTCCTTCTGCCTGTTACGCACATTTTTTTTTGTGACAAAGTTAATAGACCCCTTTACTTTTTTAAAGTACGGGGTCTAAAAATATGCTTTGACTTGTTTATTCCATTTATGTGGGCATGTTTCCTTGTGTGGCTCTTTCAATAATTTATTTATGCACAGAAAAAGGGGCTGGAACAATTTTGTATGGTTAAATTTGAAGGGTGTACTCGTATATATTTGGGAGTGTAACAAATTTGAGTAATGGCAAAAATTGAAAGTGAGTCGTGTGGGAATTTAAGTGGGTAATTCAATATGATTAGTCCAAGTCGATAAAAGGGTGAAACAACTTATAAAATAATGATTTCTTAAATATTTATGACTATTAATAAGAACTATTTTGATCCTTTCTACGCCATATAATATTATAAGTTGGATTTTTAAAGGTATACAAAAAATGTTAGCTAAGTGAAAGTAGTTAATATGGGAATGAGTCTTACAATATGACGATTTATTGATATGTAAACTAAAGGCTAGATCAGCTTTACAGCTATTTTGTCACTTTTGCGAATTAGAATTCTCAACTGGTTTAGATCACTGGTTAAGTCAGCACAACGGTACTGATTATAGAGACTGGGATCTCTTGAAAGCTGTATACAAAACCTTGCTCCTTGCAAGTGTTTTGTGTGTTGTTGTATGTTGATGTAGTGTCGTATCAACATCACTGCGGACGGCAGTCCGCGCTAGTGACGAAAGCAGCACGAAGGGTGCGATATATTAGACCTCAAGATAACTAAACTTACCTATAAATTGATATGTAATATTATTATACAATTACTGTGTTAAATAATACATATTATAATTTATATTCATTATTTACAAACTTAGCTTGAGTATTAGTCATCCCTTTGGCACTTTAAACTGCTTACAAATGTATCTTGAATTATAAATCTACCACACGGTTCCACTTTTTGTAAGGCATCCTCTTACTCTCTGTCACTGCCAAACTCTGTGCTTATCAGCTGCATTCGATCAACAGAGGGCGCTTCTCCTACGTGGCCAGGCTGACAAATACCTCGCTGCTACATATGAAACACGCCCAATATTGCCAGAAGAGTGTAAACACCGTTAAACAGCGTTGGGGAACCCGTATGACGCTCTGAATTCCTGGGTTAACTTTATATTATTTGTTGTTGTTGTTCTGTTTTTTTATGGGTTTTCGGGGTGTGGTTATTACCCCCCGCGTTGGAAGTGCGAAAAACAAAATGAAAAGCCGTAAACAGTGAGGGTCGCGTGTTTAGACGTCATGAATTTAGTAACCGTCGCCGCTTGACATTCGGAGACATGCCCATAAACCCCCCCTTCATCTTCGGCGCCCCTGCCCATTCAGTCGAGCATAAAAATAACTTTAAGCACACACACAGTACTCGCATTGTTCTCTCCCCTCTCTCGCTCACGTGAGATGTAAACATGGCAAATGTCCTTAAACTTTTAGCACTCAGTTTTGCATTGACAAGAACAACAACACAAAAACCACAACGGCAACTTTTGGTTTTCTTGTTGCTCATTCATTCGATTCGTCTGCCCCTTGACAAGCCCTTTTTTTACGCTATGACTTTTATTTATGCGATAAAAATAAAGCGATAATAAATGGTGGGCAACAAGCGCCAAGTTATTGCACTCTCGTCACTTTATTTGTCCGCTCACTCACTCTCTGCCTTTAACGCTCTCTCTCTCTCTCTGTCTCTTGCGCGCTCAGCAACAGCTGTTTGGCTCTGGCTTAAGAAAGTTGCAGCAAAAGTTCAATTGCCTTGCCCCGGCCTCGACATCGACTGCACTTCTCCCACACACACACACACACCTTGTCATGCTCCTCTCTCGCTGTCTCTCTCACACACAGTGCATTTGCATTATTTATGTATTAGCAGTGGGCGACGGCGACGAAGACAGCGACTGTGGCAGCGGCAGCGACAGTGACGTTAAATGTTTTCTGTTTGCTTCATTTTTCATTTCCATTTTGCATGTGTTGCGTAATTTCCGCTGCTAAACTGTAAAAACGACTCAAAGAGCGACACAGAGCGTGTGAGTGAGAGGTAGCGAGGGAGTAGTAAATCAGCTCATGTGTAATTGTTGTAGGTCAGTTCCGTAAGCTCAAGCCTAGACAAAATGGAGTGCAATTAAACAGTGGTAAGAGATTATAATTAAAGAGAAAATAACTATTATACTTAACAGTTTAAAAGCGATATAATCAGATAATTGAAGTTTATTGTATTTATCATGGGTTTATAAGCGTTAAAAACCTTAAATTTTAGACGATAGTTAATTTGCTGCCATTAATAAATACGTTTCCAATTAAATTAATTTAAATAAATAATTTCAAGCCAACTATAATTACATATTAAATATTATACAATTGCAATAAAAAATTATAGATTGAATTATTATACTTCCAACATATAACGCCTTCGAAAGTTACTCAGCCAATGTGAATTAGACTTGACTCTATAATTAAACAGCAAACTCGTAATTACTTACTTTCCCATTTGTTACAACAATGAACTGAAAATATATTTGTTAAATAGTAGAAATTTAAATACCCTGTAAGGAGTGTAATTAAATGTAGTTAAAAATACACAAACTTCAAAACGTGAGTTTTGCTGTTTTTACAGATTGGAAATTTGAGTCTTATAAGATTGAAATGATAGCTCCAAGGTACTTTGTAGTCTAGCATACCCCATTGATAAGGTTTCTATTTTTTTACCTTTGCTTCAGCGTCTGTAACAATGTAAACCGCAAATTATTGTAATCGAGCCTACAAGATAGAAAACTGTTTGGAATTTTTTAGATCTCTAGGAATTTTCTGCCGGTTGTTGCAATTTACATTTATGCCTGAATGAAAACACAACGTGATGGGAGTATATAGTTGAAAGTTGACGTCTCTGTATATAAATATGTAAATGAATAGCGTAACAAGTTTTTAGGTGTATGAAAAAAGTACCCAATACACGGATCAGGGTAAAGGTGAAATGGAAAGACCGATTGGAAATTTTAAGATGAGGATTTCCTTAATACAAATAGATTCAATTGTTGATAAATAAGATTGGATTGTTAATTGTTATTTTATTGAGGGAGGTACTTATGCTTTTTAACAAATATTAAAAGTCACTTCCGCAAAAGATAAACGTAATACTTTGAGGGTCCGTTCAGAACTCAATCAGTTCTTATCAACGATTAAACAATCGAATGTCATATACTTCAGAAGAACCGCCTTTTGCGATAGGAACTTGAAAAACAAGTATAAATATTATAATATTAATACATATAGTGAAAGAACAAAACAGATACGCAGATACAGATAACAGACACCTACATAGAAGAAGTAAATAAATATAAATAAAACAAAGTGGAAATAATACTCCCACAAATATTCGAAATACATATTTATTTATACTTTGGCATAATTTCTATACATATATGAGTAAGCATGTATATAAATAAAAATCTGTGTCAAATAAACTTTGCATGTTTATGGCGAATTTCAGTGTTGACATTTTTGTTTTTGTTATTGTTGCGTTTTATGTCTCATTTTGTTGTTTGAGGCGGCGGCGATTGACCCGCTTTTAACGGACCTCCACATGAATCATGAATCATAAAGCGGTACCAAGTTCAGGCGAAAAAAAAGAAGAAATGCGCAAATAAAATTGCAATAAAATGCACATTACGTATGTATGGTGAATGGTTTGCATGTGTGGCCCCACTGTGCGTGCCAAGTGCGATAAATGCGGTTCTGAGAAATGAAATGTGAAATGAGTGGCAAAAGGAACAGAGCAATATCAACGGTTGTTTTTGTTATTTTTATTACTAGTTGCTGTTGTTGTTGGTTTATTATTACACCGGCTTTTAACGGTAAATTGTAAGCGACGATTACAACACAAACACACACTCACACAGCACTTAAAAATAGACAGCAATTCGATATTACAGGTGCGCAAACGAGACGGCAATAGAGGAAGCTAAAATTTGCTTGCACTTTAATTGAAATGCTTTGGTCAGCACGAAAGACAAAAACAAACAAAAGCAAAACGAACGAGGAACATGCAAAAGCAAAATAAAATAGAGGCAAGCATCGTCTGAGTGAGAGCTTATGTGTAAGTTTGTAAATGTGTGTGTGTGTGTGTCTGCCAGACAGGTTGCGTTATTTTGAAAGTGCCATGCAACGGCTGAGAGTGAGATAGAAAGAGAAGGAGAGTGGCAAACAAAGCTCCAAACTCCAACTTCAACTCGAAATTATTAAATTGTAGACGCGGCTGCGTGTGTGCTTATGTGTGTGTGCGGGCTTTGTATATGTGTTAGACAGCGGGTGTGTGGAAAGCGAACAGCGAGTCACGCACACCAGCAACAGAGGCAGCGACGTCGACGTCAACGACGACGACAACAACAGACAAAAGCTAAAACTGTCTGACAGAGTCGCGGGCTGTCGACGAACGAACGAGTTGAAGTGGAGTTGCAGAGGGAAAAAAGAGCAAAAGAAGAAGAGCGCCATACAAAAAACGTGAGCGTATGCTTGCATGTGCTGATGATGTCTATGTGTGTGTGAGTGTATGTATGTGTGTGTGTGTTAGTGATAAAGGTCGTTGGCCATGCGGCGACGTTGAAGTCGCACGACTTTACGCCAGAAATAAAAGCAACAACACGTTGGCTGAGAGAGAATATAAACGCGACGGCTACGTATTTAGCCTAAGGGCATTAAATGTGTTGCAGGTCTCTGTTGGCCATTCTTATTGTAGACTATACATACATATGTATGTACATATCTATATCTATACGTACCTGTATGTTTGTGTGTGTGCATATTTACTATGTATCTATAGGAGGCTTCATCAGTTTTTCAGTTGCAGAAAACAAGTTTTGTGCACAGTCAACCAAACAAAATAGACAAAAACGAGCAAAGCTAAGAGGCAAATGTGGGCGTGTATATGTACATATGAAAATGCATACGTGTGTGTGTATGCATTTATTGTTGGATCGCCTTTAAGGCCGTTATCGTGTGCCGCCTTCTGTCTGTCAGTCAGTCAATGCGACAAGTTTAGTGGGCTTTAAAAATTTAAAAAGGGACAACGAGTTCGCAGAAACACCCACGAAGTGGATAAACTGGGCTGAAAGTATCTTCAATTTGTACAAGAAAGCATTTAAGATACGAGCACTTGAGAATTTGTATCTTAAAGATACAAAAATGGGAAAAGCTAAAGCTTAATTGCTTTGATCACTCTTTTGATAACTTAAAGCAATCCTTATCTTACCAAGATCAAAATATATTTGGGTAATAAAAAATTAGTCAATTCATAGTTTAAATAAATACAAGAAATCAAAAAATATTTAATACAAAATCTAGAAAAAATACATAAAAGTATCTTGTCATCTTCAGAATATATATATTGTTCATTGTTATCTATTTATAGTCATCTTTAAACAGTTAAAACTTTTAAAGCTGATTAATTATGTTTTATTCTTGGTAATTTTGTTGAAGAAACTGGTTGTTGTCTTCAGGGTTACTTAAACAACCTTAGAATGACCTCATAACAAAACTTTAGAGACTTGACTGAAATACAATTTAGCTAATTACTATGTACAAAATTAAAAGATTAAATTTCATTACTTTTAACATTTCAGCGTTACTTTGTTTCAATCGCAAAATGTTTAAAGTTGCCAACTGTTGATGATGATATTGATAATTTAACAAACATATGTATAGTATGTATGCACTTGCATAAAAAACCTTGTTTGTTACATAACTAAATAAATAAAAAAAAATCTAATACATACAAATATGACAAGTACAACGAATGCCTAGGACAAGTATTTCTATTGCTTTTTCTTTGTTGTCATTTCCTTATTTAACGTGACACTTGTTAAAATTGCATTGAAATTGAGAAGACACCGCTGATTGCTCGCTATCTATCTCTCTCGCTCTCTTTCGCTGCGCTCTCTTTTTTCTCTGCTCGCGTAAGTGAAAATGAACACCTGCACATTGTTGTTAGATCGGTTTTGTGTTGTTGTTGTTGTTGTTTTTGCTTTTGCGTTAGCTTTGACTGTTGTGTGGCGTACGTGCCTGAGCACTTTGCTCGCTCACTCAATGCAGCCATGCAGCTATTACGTCGTCCGTCTATGCTCTCTCACACTCACACACACTCTAATAGACACGCACTAGCGAACACCTGTCAAACGCACACACAGGCGAGAACAACAAAAACCCGCTCTAATGCCTTGCACGGGGATAGAGGGAAACAACAACAACAACAATAATATTAACAGCAAAAGCAGCTGCTTGTGTTTCATTTCCATATTGTTCCACTTGCACATAACAGCAGCAGCTTCTTCTAATGTTGCTGTGTCACGTTCTTCTTATAAAAATGTTTGAAATTCTGATTGTATTTAATATGCATGTATGTGTGTGTATTGTCAACAGCGTTGCCAACTGCCGACGATTATTGGATTGGTTTGGTCTGTGCGTCGCGTCGCGACGTTGCCATATTTCACGGGCTTACTCACGCAAGTTGCTTCAATTAAAACAGGTTTTATTCAAACAGATATATATGTATATACGAGAGAAAGAGAGGGAAGAGCGATCATGATCCATGATCGTCATGATATCTCTTTACCTGTTGCTTTTGCCTTTCATTGTATTTCACTTGTTGTGCCTCCTGGTCTTTGTCTTGGCTTGGCATTCTTTGTTAAATATGTTCACTGACCTTTGCCGAATTTCCAGTTTTTATTTATCTTTTTTTTTGTCTTTCATTTTTAAACTCGCAATACTTAAAAACGTTACATATGTTCAAATATTTATGCATGTATACATTTTTGCGTATTTCTTTTTTGTGTTGCCATATTTGTTTTTGTTAAACCATTCACTACGAAAACAGCTGCGAAGTAGAAGAAGAGGTGGCACACGAATTGGCATGTTGTCGTGTTGTCGGGCGGTTGAGGGGGGCAGTAGGCAATGCTCACGCAAATGACCTTCAACTTGATTTTTAATTAAGTTCAGTTCAATGAACTGAAACTGTCAACGACTCGTCGCTGACTTTTTCGTGTGTTTTAATTTAATGTTTCCTTTTTTTTATACATATTTCTTTTGTTTAACGCATACGCGTGTACACAGTTGTTGTTGTTTTCTTCTTGTTTTTTTTTGTTTTTATATATATATTTACCGTAAAAGTAATGCGTCAATTTTAAATTCTTTGTGCTCGTTTCAATGTGTGCATTTATTTTTAGCTTAATATCAAAAGAACGCAAATAATATTTATTTTATGATATCGCGACTTGAATTTTATATTGGTTATTACCCAGTTTTGTAGGGGAGGGGAAAAACTCAACTGGTACCGATGTTGCCAAACTTCATTGCATATTTGCATACTCATATTTGTGATTCATATTTTTGATTCATAGCTGATTTTATTTATTTACTATTTTATACTTTGATTATTTTAGGTAGAGCTAACTACATTAACTTATATTCTTGCTTTTACATTTAACAGTAAAGAGCAACACAATGCCAAGGGCAGCGTTGTCGCATTTCACTTTAATGGGCATTCCATGGTTTTTCCCTCAGCTTTTCGTATCAATGGGTTTCTCAGCGGCTTTAGAGTTTTTTTCGTCATGTTTCATCTTATTCTTTTCTCCTTTTTATTGTAAGTCATTTTGGCTTTACAGCTTCCAACTATGTGCTAGCCATAATTTATGCAATTTAATCGCTTTTCTCAGCATATTTCTTGCTGTTTTCTATCTTTCATACTTTATCTATGTGCTCGTTTCACATAAATTGTCTCTTGTTCTTTTATTTTATTTTGTTCTTGTTTCTTTCTTTTTCACTCAACAGAATTTTTTCAATTTACATTTTTTACCATATTTCATCCACACCTTTGACGCCCTTTTTTGTCGTCATTGCTATTCCTGCCAAGTGCCCAACAGCAACTTTAGTCGCCAGTTTCAATGGGTTTCAATGGCCAACACCTACCGCCCACTGGCGGACAGATTTTATTGCCAGCTACCATTGCTACTTACCCGGAAATGCTTGTCGCACCCATTCCACAAAATAATCAAATAAACATACACACACTTACATACATATACACAATGTGGCAACCCTCTTTACCACACGTTCTCGCCGAACTCAGCAGCTCTAAAGGATTTTTCTTATTGTGTTTTGTTTTGATTATTCAGGTTTTTAGACCGTCTGGCAACTCTTGTGGCAGGTTTATCTACACTCACGAAAAATTGTTGCATGTCAACTCACCCGCACACACATGTATTGTAGTTTTTCCCATATAAATTTCCACAGTATTACCAACCTGACAATAGTTGGCACAACCCCCGAAAACCAAAATAAAATTCGTTGCCAGGAAGGATGTTTCAATTTCTATTTTGTTTTACACTTCTCTTCCTGTTTTTATCGGTCGTTTGGTCTCTCTATTTGTGTGTGTGTTTTTGTGTGCAAATGACATAAACCTCCCCAATTCCCTTACCCCTACTTGCTCGGGCTTTTTGCTTAGAAAACATTGAGCTCAGTGAAAATTGGCATCGCTGCTTTGCTCTCAGTTCTTGTACCATTCTATGATTGTGCTTTGCTTTTGTTATCGTTGCTATTCCTTTGATTTGGTGAAGAATTTATCTACCTACTCTATAATTTAGCAGAGTTTTTTTTATTTATTTAAGACTCCGTCTTTTCTTTGAGCTAACTTCCGAAATTGTTGCTATTGTTATTTCTACAGCGAGTGAGCTTTATTTATTTTTCGTTGTTTTCGAGTTGGTTTTGTAATGTTATTGGATTTTGGTTGATTGTTCCTTTGGTTGGGCTGATTACGTGACCATTTCGGCACGTACCGGATCCAGAAATATTGTAGCAGTCCAATTATTAAATGCATTTATATAAAATTTAAAAAAAATATAGCAGAAATTAGAAAATATAGGAAAATTTCAAAATAGAAAAATAAATGCAATACAAGGAAGTTTAATTATGGATAAAGTTAAATTTATAGCATGATTAACGTGGCGATTTTATACTAAACTTTAACTAATAAATAAATATACAATAATTGAAATTATTATAAACAAGTATTTATAATCGTCCCTATTAAAATAGTGTTTGCTTGCTTATATCAGTAAAATAAGATGTAAAATAAGTTTTTATCACTACTTTGTAATACTTTACTTACCTCCAATGGTCGACATTACCTAGAAATGTGCTTTTATTTTTAAATATTTTAGCATTGAAGCCCCTGAGCGTTGCATTTTAATTACTGACCTATTTTCAATGTTCTTACAAATTTCATTCATTACAATGCCCGGCGGCGCTGTTGCCGCACTTCACAGGCAAAAC
Source organism: Drosophila suboccidentalis (assembly GCA_037043435.1). Lineage (NCBI taxonomy): Eukaryota > Metazoa > Arthropoda > Insecta > Diptera > Drosophilidae > Drosophila > Drosophila suboccidentalis. The sequence goes on from JBAMBK010000217.1 coordinate 27,328, forward strand.
TTTAAAGCGCCAAACGATTTAAAGAGCTGTTGAAAAAGTATCCAACTCGTGAATATATAGATGCACTTGCGTATGAATGTGTGTGTGTTGGAAAGTAAATATGCTCTATGTGTGTATACTATGTACATGCAATTATGTAAATTTACATAAACATAACCTACTAACTAAGCACGCTATTGAAACAAATGCAGCCCCGGTTAACAGTACATGAGCTTCTACTTGCTAATGTCGGTATCTCACTCGCTCTTTGCTCTCTCTCTAGCAATCTATCTCTGTTGCACACACCACAAATAGTTGACCTCATTTTTTAGGACTGTGCACAATTTTACTGCAACTTTTTTTTTTATTTTTATTTTTTTTTTGCATTCACTAAGGCGCCGCCTGGCGGGCGTTTGTTGTCGCTGCTGTTTCGTCTCTTCACCATGACCACCCTTCTCTACCGTCTCTCCCCTATTGCCCCCCTTTTCCTCATCTATTGCCAGTTATACATTGAGCTGCGCTCATTTTGTATGCATGCATTTGGCAACTCTGTCGCTGTTTTGCTGACGTTGCGGAACGGTTGGGGAACGGTGGGGAGTGAGTGCAGCGTTGGGTAAGGGGTTCGGGGTAGGCGCTGTCCTACATTTTTGGCTTTGTTTTGTTTTGAGCCTTTTCAAAATGCAGGTAGGTGGCGCAGAAAGCGTTTGCAATGCTTTTTGAAAGCGTCATTCAGGGAATGCACTTTCTGCTTCTTCAGCGGATAGTTGTTGTTGCTGCCTGCCTGCCTTCCCGCCTGCTTTTTTGTTGCCACATTTCATTCACAATAACAAACAGAAGATTTTTTCCATTTGCTTTTCATATACATATACATATTTCTGCCGTCCTTGTGCTAAAAACAACAACAACGAGTAGGCAGAAGAGGTTGAAAAATGCTGCAAAAATCGATAAAGCAATTAATGCGAAAAGTGGCTGGCAACCCCCACAGCCACAGCAGAAGCGGCAACCCTGCGTACAAAAATAAACAGCCACCCACCCATAAGAACCAAAGCCATTCCCAAACCAAACCGAACCAAACCGAACTCAACCCAGAAAGAAGCGTGTGCTTTATAAAGGTTTATTTTTTTGTGCTTCTCTTGTTTGTTGTTGTTTTTTTCTGTTTCTCTTCCTCTTTTACTTTTATTTCTGTCTTGCACAGTGTGTGTTTATTACTTTCGTGCTGTTGTTGTTGCAACCCTCGTCAGTGACGTTGCCATGCGGGCTGCTTTTTTTGTTGGGTGGGCAACAGCGCGAATGAGCGACAGAGAGAGAGAGAGGGAGGGAGAGAGAGTGTAAGAATAGAGTGGGGAAAAAGCGCGCGCTTAACTTTAATGAATATTACTTGTGTGTGTGTTTGTGTATGCGTGTATGGTTGTGTGTGTGATGACTTTAATACATTTTAATTCAGCTTTTACTTGACTTCAGACCCTTGCGAGCCCCGAGGCGACGTCTTCATATCATGTTGAATTTTCATGAAGGAAAATGGGAAAATTAAATTACTAGCTAGCTTATTGCTTATATTATGTAACTGTGTCTTTAGACACTTTAAATAATTTGAGGAAATATGTTTATGTGCATTTTCCCGCACATTTAAATTTAAACAATTGGTTTTCATTTCAAAAATCAATTTCAATTTAAACTATACCCAGGGAAATAAGTATATGTGGATGAAGTTATTAAAAAAAAACATACTTTAAACAAAAAAGATTTGATGCAGATTTCTTAAAATATTCGTATCATTTAATTTCCGTTTGAATGATAAAAAAATTTTGTTAACCCATTAAGTACCCATGGATTATTTCGAATTTTTGTAAAAGGGTTTTTTTTCCCCTTTTTTTCTCGATTTTTAACAAAAAATGTTTTGATGCAAAAAAATTCTTCAAACAATTCTAAGAGTATCTGCAAAAAAAAAATTTTTCCTAGTATTTTTTAAAATTTTTTTAAAATTGCGAAAAAGGCACTTTTTGTGTGAAAAGTGGGAAAAAGTGGGCAAAAAGGGTTAAAATGGTCGTTTTTAGGATTTTCAAAAAATTATAAAAAATACTAGGAAAAATATTTTTGAAATTTTTTTTTAGTTTTTTAGTTTTTTACAAAATTCTAAATGTATTTAGGATATTTTTTGGAGTTCCTATAGTAGTCTTTCTATATTCTACCATTATCATAGCAACCACAAATTTTTATTAAAATTTATACAAAATAATCAATTTTAGCTAGCTTTCAAATTTAATGAAATTTTTCCAAAATAATCCCTTTCGTTGTGTTTATATTTTTTTGGGGGATTTTCACTTCGCTTTGGATTTAGTTGCTGTCTTCCAACAATATTGATTAACTTTTTGCCGCGTTTTAACAACAAAATCCCCAACCCATATTCTTTTTCAAACTGTCAGAGCTGCTCAAACTCAAAGTAGATATAAAACCCAGAGGCTGTTGTTGTTGTTGTTCCTGTCTTGCTGCTGCTATTACTGCAAATGACAAGTAAAACTTTCCATACACTGACATAAAAGCTAATATGAAAAAACTTTTTGTTGGTCATTCCATATGAGAGTATGTGTATTTGGCTCAGAGCTGTTACGCTTCTGGGCGGCTTCTTAAGGCCGCAACGCCATAAACAATATTGGCCCGGACATTTTTTGGCAATATGCCCAAAGTAATGGCCAACATGAAACTATGCAACTATGAGCATAGTGAATACGTATAGTTGGGACTCCACATGAATACTCAGCACTTTTACACTTGATATGATATGAGCGGCTTTAAAGGTCGTTGGTTGGATTAAATCTTAAAATACGAACTTTTTTACACACAAAAATTAAAAGGTTGCCCAAGTTGCAAACGTTCGATGCGTTCTAATTAGCGAGGATACACTGTATCATCTTAAAAAGGTTCAGGTACTTACTAACATATTATATATACAAGTATGTTTGTATTATACGCCAGTGAGACAGACTTGGCCCAACCCCAAGTCATCAGCCCCTCCCTTTACACAGACACACATAGAGGCAGCGACGTCGTCAACTTTTTATGCCTTTTGCTGTGCAAGTTTCAACAACTTTTTGCATATTTCAGACCCAGAAACCATCGCAACCCAACCACCCACATTACTGTATACATATTTTATAAGTTTGGCCCCAGCCTCAGATCTGTTTCAGAGCTCTTCGCCCCTGGCTTTAGTTTAGTTATCTCTCTCATCATCATCATCACATCATCATCATCAACATTTTACCATTCCTCTTTGACTTTTCCATCGTCTTTGTTCGCATTTTCTACATTTTTCCCACGTTCGCAACGGGGTTGTGGTTGGGGGTTATTTGGGGATGTTGCTGAAACTCACCCCAAGTAAATAAAAGCAACATAAAATGAGCACAAAGTGACTTTCCTTGAGAAACGTCGTCGTGTTGTTGCTTTGAGGGCTGTGGCTGTTAATGTTTCATTCCATTCGTTTCTCTGTTGTTTCCCAGGTGTTTTAAGCATTGCATACACATAAGCTCTTTAATGTTTCCTTTCAAGTTGTTCCTTCACGTTCTTTAAACATATTTTAAGCTTGATTTTTCATGTATTTTCTAATTTCCAACCGCAATTTGTACTTCTTTAATCTTCAATATTATTTCCATTTGTTTCTTATAAATTTATAAATTATTAAGCTTACACTTGAGTATATTTATTTTATCTAACCCTTAATGACCTGTAAATTGTAATTTCAATATCTGCAAATATCCATTACAAAATTGCCAGACATTTTGTCAAGCAGCTTTTATTTACCACTTCCATTTGTCTGTTAAAAATTGCTAACGTTGGGAACTTAGTCCTCTAGGCCACAGGAGCGCACATTTGTCTCTTACACCTTATAAAGGGTGTTATTAAGTACGTATGTAAGTACTTTATCTTTCCGTTTTAATACGTGCAAATTGTTGCAATTAGGTAGATATCATTTATAAGCACATTAAACAAATGACGCTTAAAGTGTTGTATATTTGTTAAATTCGCCCCTAAATTCAATTTGATAGCCACCCCACAATGAAAATCATCAAGAACTAAACACATAATTTATTATATGTACAGCTGCGGTCAAAAAAATAGTAGTGCTCTTTCTTTTACTATAACAGCTATTGTAAGTCATGTATTCAAATTTAAAAAATATATTTGGAAAGGTCATCTAAATTCCGTTTGAATGATGCATAACTTTCCTTAACCCATTAAGTACCCATTGAAATATTCGAGTTTTAAAAAAAGTCAATTTTCCAAACTTTTTTCCTCGATTTTTTCCAAAAAATGTTGGGATGCAAAAACATTCTTCAAACAATATTAGGAGTGACTGCAAAAAAAAATTTTCAAAAATATTTTTTCTAGTATTTTTTATAATTTTTTGAAAACTGCAAAAAAGGCACTTTTTGCATGAAAATGAGGAAAAATGGGTTAAAATGGTCATTTTTAGGATTTTCAAAAAATTCTAAAAAATACTAGCAAAAATATTTTTGAAAAATTTCTTTTGCAGTTACTCCTAAAATTGTTTGAAGAATGTTTTTGCATCCCAACATTTTTTGGAAAAAATCGAGGAAAAAAGTTGAAAAAGTAGACCTTTTTTAAAATTCGAATATTTTAATGGGTACTTAATGGGTTAAGGAAAGTTATACATCATTCAAACGGAATTTAGATGACCTTTCCAAATATATTTTTTAAATTTGAATACATGACTTACAATAGCTGTTATAGTAAAAGAAAGAGCACTACTATTTTTTTGACCGCAGCTGTATGTGTGCATACATATATATTTTAAGTAAATTATTATGCAGCACTCTGTTGGCCAAGTCCCTCTGTCATTTCTTGCACATGTTGCCATTAAATTTTCATGTCAAAGCCATGCCAAAAAAGTTGTTTTTCTTTTTTTTTGTTAATTTTTTTTTGTGGTGTCTGCTCTCCACGTGCTTCGCTTCCTTATCCCCTTTATATATGTATGTGGGTATGTACATACATTTACCTTTACCTGTTGCAATGCAGTGTGGTCAGTTGATGAGTGCCCGTTGCACTTGGCAAGTCCAGGCAACATGCAACGTCGTCAAGCGGCAGCTGTTTTCGGGCAACAGCAAAAACAACTGAAATCCTTCAGCTTTGTGCGGGACAACAAGGAGTTATAAGTGTGTGTACACATTGCGATTAATGGCCATACATATGCTGTCTGGGGTGTGTGCAAAAAAAAAGACAGGATAAACATACAAATGGGCACGAATAGTCAGTACTCTGTAATATAAAAACAAATTATGTTTTTCTTTTTAGATAAACACATACTTATAAATGATGCTACATCATGATAAACACTCTTTATTGCAATGAATATGCTCAAAATCTGAGTATAAGATGCTTATGTATTTAATTTAAAAAGTTACAGTTGCATCTTTATCTATATTATACCATCATAATTCCGTTTAAAGCATGTTAATCAAGTTTTTCGCGTGCTGAGATTTAATTTACTCAATTGATTTATCACAGGGTATATTGGAATTGTTTCCCCCTTATTTTTTGGCACGTACCAAAAATGTACGTTGCCACTGTGCAATCTCTCTGTCTCACTCTTTCTTTCCCCTTGGGATCTTTGGCGCAGGTGTTTGACTTTTTAGCAGCCTGTTCGTAAAAATTTCAATGAAAATGCAACTTCCAATTGCGGTTTGCTGTCACATGTTTATGTCTTGCATTTATACTATTTAAAATTGATATGTATGTGTATGTGTGTGTGTGTGTGTGTAATCGTAACTAGGTCAGCCACTTTATCTTATCAGTGCAGCGTTTGTTTTGTGATTATTATGATTAGGTCAGCCGCAAACATTTGATGGCCTTAAATTCCAACAGGTGGCGCTATCGATTACGTCTATTTGTATTGCAAAAGCATTCAAGAAGAAATATGCTAAATTAAAATATTTAAATAATAAATTATATGTTATCAGCTTCATAATAATTATTGTAATAAAATAAAGAGTACAGTCTGGAACAAGTTGTAAAAATAAGGCTAAAAAATTTAAATACAATACTTAAATAAAAATACTATAAGTATTCATTGCGATGTTCTATAAATACGAGTCGTATCAGTAAAAGGAAATAGATCAGAGTGTGTTCTATTTGTTGTATATAATTTCAAATTGCGTTTCATGAAACAACAGTGCATACATACATACATGTATGTACTCGCTTATTGTCTATGTGTGGGTAAGACTTATTGATTATCAATATTGAGCACATGACCTCAATCTCAACCTCTGTTGCAACAACAACAGCACAAGCTACAACAATGACAAAGAAACGGGCGATTTCAATGCGTTTTAAAATGTGCATCTATATAAAGTATATACTTTTAAAAATACGAAAAACAACAACAAATTGCGCAACATTTCTTCAGCTGCTCTTTTTAATTATTATGTTAACAACATAATTAAAGTATTTGTTTTTACAAAGGAGACGAAACAGATGCAATGCTTAAACGCTTGGCATTTAATAAACAATAATTTGCTAACTGTTTACAATGTCAAATGTGAAAATTATTAAACACTTGTAGTATCTAATCATTACGCATTGTTTGACCCCTAAAAATGCACAGTAAACCTTGCGCTAATAAACCAAATAAACGTAAAATGTCAGATTTTGTGTAAGTTTTAACAACAACAGCAATACAAAAAACAAAAACAACCAGAACAACAATTAGAACCGACAAGCAAAAAAAAAAAAAAACAGCAATAAAATTCATACAAATTAACGTGAAATCAAAGCGTAAACTAATTTAACCTTCAGTCATGCAATCACAACAAACACGTGACCATGAATAATACTACATTTATTGTTGTTGCTTCATTTTATTGTTGTTGTTATTAGTATATGTTTATAGGTATTGCTGTTAGGATATTCCAAAAAAAAGCACGACATGAGCAAATTATGTATTTGACAACGTTTAAATAATATAAATTACAGTATTATTAATAGAGTGCTCTAGGCGAAAGTGCTCGACTAGAAGATGCTCAGCTCAAAATGCATTTAGATTTTTGGAAAGCAACGTTTTTCCTGCATTGTCGTCAAGAACTTACTTAAAAACTTAAAAGCTAACTTACTTCTAAAATGGACCGTTTGTATTCTATAGATTACACTAATTAAGAAAGTAATATTTTAACATGAACCATTTAAATACATGGAAATGTATTGAATGTTTAATTTAAAACAATATTCTCAAGCTGTTTTCGATATAGCGAATAAAATTTGATGTAGAAATTCTTGTAAAATAAATAAAATAATAGTAATATATCAAAATAATTCCTATAAATGGAAAACTAAATTATTTTATTAAGAGAATTTTCTTCCATTTGAAAAAAAATTTTAACTTGTCGAATTAAAACAAAGGCAAACAGTCAGTGTTGGCTATTTTTTTAATTGTTTCCCTCAGTGACCTTGACCCAGAGAGCGGGTAGAATAAAGCAACGGGAGAAAAGCAATAACACAAAAACAATAATAATAATAATGCTTAATAATAAAAGTGCTGCTTATAAAAATAGAAAAGCACGAGTCAACATAAATTGCAAAAAGAAAAGAAACCAGAAAAATATCTCTACACATTTCAATTATTTAATTTTACTTTTTTTTTTTTTATATGCCATTTATTTTTATTGTTGTTTTAGTGGCGATAACAACAACAAACAGTGCCACAAGCACTGAGCAGACTGCGTGGCAGGCGCAAGTCGTAAAACAAAAAACAAAAAAAACAACAAGGCAAAATTCACAACAAGAACAGCAACAACAATAACAAAAGGCAAAAAGATATTGCAAATAACTAGAAGAAATAAAAGTTGCCGCTCGCGTGGGCGTTGGCAGCGCAGCTCGCGTGTGACAGCAACAAAACACACATGAGAGCGTCGACTGAAGGAGTTGGAGAGAGACAGAAGGGAAAGGGGAAGGAGAGAGAGAGACCAACGGGATAAGTTTGAGCTTTTTAAGTTGATTAAAAGCGCGTTCAAAGTATTTCTCTGTGTTCTGTAATTGTGTCAACTAGTGTGTGTGTGAGAGAGTGTGTGTGACGTGTGTGTGAATGAGTGGGCTTGCTATGGAAATGGGAATGTGTGTCACGCCTCCATAGGCATGCAAAACAATTGTAAATGCTTTTAAACACTTTGCTTAAACTAGTTGATACCCTAAAATACTCTCAATATGAACAAAAACGGAATACATTAAATTTCCTGAAGAAATCTTTTAAATTTATCGTTTAAAGATTTTTTGCAATATCTCATTGTTCAAAATTATGCAAAATGTTTCAATTTAAAGCTTTTGAAAATTACACCATTTTGTGTATTGATTAGTTAATTGAGAAACTTTTATCTGTGTAATTATTACATATTCTTAATTTTTAATTTTTTCAGTTTGAATTTAAATTTAATTTCCATTAATTTAATAACGTATTATATTACTTAATTTTACTTTCGATTTTTATAAATTAATTTGGTTTGATGAGAGCTACATATAGTATAGTAGTATTGTATCTGTTTAAATTGTAAAGCACTTCCAAAACACCATTTAAATAATGTCTCAAAGTTACTGGGTATAAAATGGCACAAATACAAACACAAACGATTGTATTTGCATGTGTGTGTGTTCGTCTAATTAGCAATGTGTTTGCAAACATTTTCTGTTCTCAATGATGCGATAAATAAGCTAAGCTAGAAATAGAGAATAACAGCAAAGGAAAATGTAGGAAAATTGTATTTATTTTGCTGTCACAAGTTACAATTCAATGTAGATGTACTCGTAGATCTCATTATCTAAATCAGATCTTAGCTAAAATATGTTCAATCAAAAGAATTGCACTAATTTAAATACAATTCAATTAAACTGTAACTTATAAAACAAATGAGAATTGAATTTTAGAATTGAGTTCAAGCCACAAATTAAAGCGGGTATAATTATATGAAATAAATATGTGGGTTAAGTTGAAAAGAAATATGTTATTATTATTTTATTTTAAAATATTGTTAAATTTCATGCTGAAATGTAAATGCAACGTATGTTTGTCGGCAACTCCATATTCCATTTGCCTCCCTTTAATGGCGCCATTCAACAGGGCGTATGTGCAACATGTCTCACATCAAAGTACAGGCCGTACCAAAAGCTTAACAAAGCGGAGTCGAGACGCCCAAGCTTGACCTCTCACCCCCAACTGACTGGGCCTGTGTCTGTATGTTTTGAATATTAGCAAAAACACAAGAATAAAGCGAGGAAGCGGGCGAGGGCAGAGGAATTGAACCGGCGACTGTCTGTCAGCATATTGAGAGCGACAATCTGTTGTGAATGTCTTTTTGATTTTGATTTAGAAGTTGATTGCCGGTATATTGTCCATTTAGCACAGTGTGTGGATTGGACCTAAAGTCATATATATATATATATAGAGATAGATCGATATAAATATATGTACTTATAGAGCCTACAGAATTATAGATACAAATAGAAAGAGGAACAGCTATAAATAGTTAAGAAGACAGGTATAGATACAATAGATGGATATAAATACAATATACAGTTAAATAAATGGATGTATCTACCTGGAGGTACATCTGTTTGTTCTTTAAATGAAAATTCTTTATATTTATACTTATATACTTATACATTTAAAAATCAACGTTCTCGTCAACATTTTTAACCAGTTAAAGCTTATCAATTCTAATAACATTGTGTTAACTTTATAAACAATATGAATAAATTAGTTAAAAGTCAACCAGCATTTACTTATAGATTTAATCAAACGAGTTCTAAAGAAATATTGCCTAATAATCAGAGGCCAAATGGAGAGAAGAGCGAGAGAGTAAATTAGTTAAATATCCCAACTCTGATCTAATCTTTATGAATGACTCAACATTTAAAACTTAAAGTAAGTCTTAGATATATTTCTGTTGACAGGTTCTCAGCTTAAGCTTAGCCTCGTCTGTCTGTCAACTGTAATGACCATATGTCTGTGGTGTCCTTTAAATGCTTTATGCATTATTTTATTGATTAACGCAAAATTTGTTAAATTGCTAATGCGTCTGTTCAGTCGGATGCTTGATTGGTTGTTCAGCCAGAGTGGTAGATACACAAACAACACTGGCCAGACATGGGATAGACGACACCGGGGGGAGGCAGAGATTGGTTAACCGCCCGAACAGGATGACGGTAGGCCAAAACGGTAGTGTATAGAAAAGAAGGGGGGGCGGTGGCAGCAATGGATGTGGCTGTGGCAATGGTGTTGTCTGTAGTCATGGGCTGTCATGGCAACAGTGAGACAGAGATACATTCGCACAGGATACATATATGTAAATTGTATATGTATGCAGATACCGAGTACAGCACACGTGCATGCATAACAAATATCAAACAGGGCCATATATAACGGTATACACAAATACATACATATATATATGTATCTGTATGTCTATATACCATATATGCAATGTGTGGCAGAGTAGTTGCCAGACAGGATTGGGCTGGGTAACTGTAAACACACACACAAACAAACAAACACACACACAGTTACTGCAGCCAAAAGGCCATTCAATTTAATGTGGCGCTTGTCTAGCCAAAATATTTCAATGTCCGAACAGGGCTTTAAACCGTTTCAATGGTCATAAAGCTTTAATTAAACCAAAAGCAAAACAGAAAAAAGAACAACAACAAAAACTCGACTCCGAGGGGTTGTTATTGATTTTTCACAACATTTTCATACATCTCCGACCCTTTCCATTTTCTGCAATGATTTTCAAAGCTGTTGTTGACGATTTGCTGCCTATGCTAATGAAGACCCATTGTCGTTCTCTGGGACACGCCCACCACGCAAAAGCACAAAGGCCAAAAACAACAAGAACATCATTAAAGTTATACGCGCTGGGGAATTGAATTACTTTTAACACAAAAGCAAAAAAGAAAAAAATATAGAACTTGGAGCGTGCTTCGCATTACAAATTAGCATAATAAATATAAATAATGAGACGCACAACAAATACAAAAAAAATGTGTTTTATGTGCAGGAAATTTATAACTAAAGCTGCAGAGTGAATAAATCAGTTCTTAGGATTCATGTGATCTCTGTGAAAATTAGATTTTCATTGGAGACTCGTTTAAGAATGCCATAGTTTATTCTACTCAAACTTAAACTAATATATTTAACTTAATATACAACTTTTTTCCCTAAAAGTATTTGATTGAAACGTGCACGGAAGCGTTAATATAAATAACTTTTCTGGGGAAAAAATGTATTACCCACATACATTAATTGATTGGGAAGTTCTAGAACTTGGCTTGAAGCATATGCAATGTGAGAATATTTTATCGTATACCGCTGCTATAAACTTATTATGAATTTAACTTATCCATACTGCTATAAATTTAGTCTAATATATTTAGTTTTAGTTTAGTGCGTTACTTATTTTCACTCATTTTAAATTCGTTCATCACATTCATGTTCGCATATTACGGATGATTTATTTTTCGGTTTGAATAACATAAACTTTAAGCACGGTCATTAACAGCATCTCAAATTCAATTGTCTATTATGATATTAGTTTGATTATTTAATTTAAATGCATTCCACAAACAAGCCTTGTTTATTTATGTTATACCATATCTCTTTTCTTTCTCCTTGCAGACCCCTCAAAACTATACAAAACAAAAATCAACTCATAAAGATATTTTATAATAAAAAGATCTATTGAAAACAATAACACACACATACGACGACGTTTTGCAACACTGAGAGACGCGCGCGCAACATGCGTAACGGTAGTTGGCAAAGCGCGCGTGCCATGGAACGCAGTGAAATGAAACGCAACTGCTGGAATGCAAGGCGATGAAATCAAAATCAAAATGAAAATGAAACAAAGACAGACAGAGAAGCAGCAAAATCATATTGCAGGCGAAAATGTTGTCGCACATTGAGGAAAATGCATCGTTTTCTTAACATACAGCAAAATATTAAATTACGCAACTATCATCAGTTACTTTTGTATTTTGTTGCTGTTCCATTGGCTGCCACTGCTGCTGGAGGAAGTCGACGAAGAAGAAGTGGAGACAGAGACAGAGACGACGGAGAACGAGAGCGAGATCGAGATATATTTGAGGGTGGGAGAAGCAGCAGCAGCAGCGCAGCAGCAGAAACAGTAGCAGTAGCAGTAGCAACAATAACGTAACGATCGTAACGTAACGTGACGCACACACATAAGATTCAAGTAGTCGGAAGTCTTTTTTTTATTTTATTTAAATCATCTCTTAGTCCAATACATACACGTACACATTAATTAACCCAACGCTGCCAGTGTTCCTAAGACAAAACATAAAACAAAAAAACAAACAAACGAAAAACCTATCATCGTAATTGTAACGTAATCGTAGACGTAACGTAACGCAACGCAAAGCAACGTAAAGCGCCACCTACACAGCTCCTCTGCCAAGAACATTTTTGATCATCATCAGCATCAATATATAAGATTATTCATATTATTCATATACACATAAATGAATGTATTGACACTCGCTTATGCCCGTTCCATCAATCAATTGACACTGCAAGCAACAATTGCAACAATTATTAAAAACAAACAACAACAACATCAACAATTGCGAAGCATAAAACAACAACCGTAACGTTGTTTTAGTGTTTCGTTAATCACGTTTGACCTTTTGCCGCTCAACTGGCAAAGGGTAAAATATGGCAACACCCCAAGTCAAAGACTTGGTGTTGCGTTCGCCAGCTGGCTCCTCCGATACGATCACATTTGCCTGGCCATTGCAAATTGGACATGGACAGGATAAGCATGACAATGGCATCGATATCATCGATACAATCAAATTCGTATGCGATGAGCTGCCATCAATATCATCCGCATTCGAGGAGATCAACCTCAATCACATTGACACTGCCTGCTATAAGACTATGACAAATCTTGTCGATCGCTTTAACAAGGCCGTCGACAGTATTGTTGCATTGGTAAGTACATCTAAATATCTATAAAACTCCCATAAACGAAAGCAAACAGATCGAATCTTATCTATCAACAGTCTTCATAAATCATATTTAAATTAATGTATAACAATTTGCTGAGTACCTTTTAAATATAGTTTTAATTTATTATGTTTCTTAAGCCGTTTCCAATTCCAATGTTTTATTTCTTTGCTTTTGATAGATAGTTAGATATTATAATAGTTTTCTTAAACCGCTTTCAATTCCAAGGTTTCATATCGAAATGAATTTAAAATGCGGTTCCTATCCATATTCAAAAAGACACTCCTAGTTTCTCTTAAATTTTAACTGAATCTTCGAAACAGTTTTATTTCAGTTGTTTCATTTTAGTGTTCCATTCTTAAACGTCACAGCAATTTGATGTTTCGTTCCATTTTCGATCTCTTTAAATTCTATGTGTTTCATTAGATCCGTTAAAATATTGTTATATTTTCTACAGTTCTAAAAAAGAGCTAAACATTTTAAAAATAAAAATCAAATTTCAGTAAAATCAACATATTCGGGGGTGCCACAGAAATCGCTTTCTCTTGAATTTCACTTAAAATTCATACAAATTTCAGTGAAATTCAAGAGAAAGCGATTTCTGTAGCACCCCCTTGATTATTTTCTATAGATCTGATAGCTTTTTGCATATATCTAACTCGTTTTTCTTACAATACAATACAATTTCTACACATTTTAATTCATTTCCTGCTTGCTTTTTTTAGGAAAAAGGAACTTCACTGCCCGCCGAGCGTTTGAATAAGTTCGCTCACCCTAGCCTTTTAAGACACATACTGCAATTAGTTTACAATGCTGCCGTACTCGATCCGGACAAACTCAATCAGTACGAGCCATTCTCGCCGGAGGTTTACGGCGAGACATCGTACGAGCTGGTACAACAAATGCTCAAGCATGTCACCGTTAGCAAGGAGGATACGTTTATTGATCTCGGTTCCGGTGTGGGACAGGTGGTACTACAAATGGCTGGATCGTTTCCCCTCAAGACATGCATTGGCATCGAAAAGGCGGACACACCCGCCCGCTATGCCGAGCGTATGGATGTGATCTTTCGCCAATATATGGGATGGTTCGGCAAACGATACTGCGAATACAAGTTGATTAAAGGCGATTTTCTTGTGGATGAGCATCGAGAGAAGATCACATCGTCGACACTGGTGTTTGTCAATAACTTTGCCTTTGGTCCGACCGTTGATCATCAGTTGAAGGAGCGTTTTGCCGACTTACGGGATGGCGCTCGAGTTGTATCCTCCAAGTCCTTTTGTCCGCTCAACTTTCGCATTACAGATCGGTGAGTAATTGAACTGCAGTTGGATATGGAATTTTACAAAACTAATCTTAATTCAATGTTGATCTTTACAGAAATCTCAGCGACATTGGCACCATAATGCATGTGAGCGAAATACCGCCCCTTAAGGGCTCCGTTTCGTGGACTTGCAAACCGGTTTCATATTATCTACATGTGATCGATCGCACCATTTTAGAACGCTACTTTCAGCGGCTGAAAACCAAGGGCGGTGGTGATCACGATCATGTGGGTAAGTAATTGGGCGGGTCAAAAGAACATAAACAAACACACACACAGTACTCACAATCAATCCAAATCCAAAATTTTTTTGTGTCAATCATGATCGTTCAGTCATATGATCATTCACAATCAGTCACGATCAATCATTCGATCAGTCGCTCACTTTTTAAGTTTTGTTCTTCGGTCAAAGCTATTGACAGTGTTTTAATTTAAGAATAGTATTCTAAGATATGTCAAATTTAAATCAAGGAATAGTTTAATTTTATATAAAGCCTGGTCGGTTTGCTTATGTAATATTTTAAAGGATAGACCGTGAATTGAAAAATAATACATCATGTCGCATAATTCTCTCAAACTTGTCAATCAGAAGTTTAATGAACAATTTCTTTACACCAAATATAACTTGTTAGTTAATTGTGAGCTAGTTTGTTTTTATACCCATGTAAAGGATATTCTACCGTTTTATTACAAAGTATTAGGATTCTGTCCGTCTGTTTCTATGTAAACTATTCGCTCAGTTTTATTATTGGCAGGATCGGATTATTATAAAACTTTGGTAACTTGGGAACTATCGGTCGAAAATCAAGCTTTAGTAAGAAATTACTTTGATATTTATTAAGATATCTCAAGCAAACTCACTCAAACTCATATTCAATTTGATTAAATATTATATATTAAATAGAAACGATCAACTAGAATCTGAATATTTGTAAGATAGTCTATTCTATGTTTTAAGGTATTTTAACTAAATTTACGGTGAATTTACTTTGTGCCACATTTTTTGGGCTCTATATCAAAGATAAGTTTATCCTCGTTGAAATCATAGAAATTTGTAATCGACCAATCTATAAGTGTTCAAAAATTTACACAATTTAGGGCATTTAATTTGAGATATTACAATGTTATTATTATTAGATAATTCTAAAAGTCTGACAAATTTCTAATCTCGATTTGAATTTCTTTTGCAGGCACTGTGCGCACCACACGCGATCGTGCCAAGCGTGAGGCAAACGTTGGCCAGCACAACAACAACCACAACAATAACAACAACCACAGCAACAACAACCATCAACAGCAGCTGCGGGAACTGCAGCGTGAGAGGGAGAAAGAACGAGAGCTGCTCAGCAGCAGCAGCAACGGACCCGTTCAGCAGCAGCAGCAGCAGCAATCGCAGCAGCGACATCAATCGCAATCGCCAGCGAATGTCAGTGGTGGCAGTGGATTAACTGCCTCAAAGACCCGCCAACAACTGGCGACTGCACAGCAGCAGCTACAACAACAACAGCAGCAACAGCAGCAGCAACAACAGTTGCAGCAACGCGGTCTGGACATGGACAGCAGCACGGAGAGCGACGGCGATGGCGAGGCGACAAATGGAAATGGTGGCAACACCACGACAGCCACCAACGCCACCTCAGCATCGAATGGGCCAATGACGCGCAAGGTGTGGTCCGATTGGTGCAGCTCCAAGGGCAAGAGTTCCCAGTCCGACGATGAGGAGAACAACAACAGCAATAGCAACAGCCAAACGGTACGCGTGCCACGCGCCGTTGCCACATTGAAGAAGCGCAAGAAGCTGACGCGTAAGGCGGCCATCGCCAGCAAATCGGCAGCGGCTGCCCAACGTGAAGCGGAAGAGGCAGCCGCTGTGGCGGCCACAATTGCTGCCTCCACCACCACATCCACATCGGCCAGCAAGGACTCGAGCAGCAAAGAGGATCAGCCCCGATCAGCTGGCATGGCAGGACCCGGTCGCAAGGGACGCTTGAAGAAGGGACAACGTGGACGCAAATGCTTGAAGATTGCCGGACTGGATGTGCTGCACAAGCAGACGGTGCTGAGCACCTCATTGGATGCCATGACCAAGAAGCTGCCAGCCGCACCGGGCACAGTGGATCAGCAGCTGACGTCTCTGCTCACGGGCGACATGTCGCATCGGGAACTGGATATACCCGTCGCACCGCAGGATACACCCTATGCCCTGCAAATTCTGCTCGATGTGTTCCGTTCGCAGTACATGAACCTGATTGAGCATATGCGTTCGAGTACATATCTGCCGCAGGTGCAGAAGCAAATTGCCCAGGAACAGGAGCGTATGGCGAGACTGAAGAATCGTGCCAGTCAGTTGGACAAACAGATCAAGGTGCTCATCGATGACAGCGTGACGCTGCTAAAGGTGCGCATGAACGAGCTGGGCATTAATGTGAATTCGCCCAACGATCTGATTGCCCAGGCCAAGGAGATTGTGGGCAGGCACAAGGATCTGCAGCATGCGGTCAGCAAGATGCGCAACGAGGTCACCGTCTACGAGAGCGAACAGAAATTGTTGCTCAGCAAGCAGTTGAAGCATCTGCCGGAATATCAGAAACTCTGCACTGTTGCCAACGGTGGCAATGGCAAAGTGAAGCTGGAATTGCCGCAGGAACTGTCGGAAACCGCTGCCCAGGAGCTGGTGCTCAAGGAGATTGCCAATACGTTGAGTCAACGCAAGAAGCTGTATGCTCAAGTCTCAACCATTGAGCAGGAGACGAGCTCATTGCAAAAGACGGCCGAGGAGCGAAGCACAGCTGCTGCCCTGCTCGCCCAGGGCACCAACATAAGCCTGGCGAGCAACAGTAGCAGCAGCAGCAATGCATCTGTGGCAGCCACATCAACTGGATCAGCGGCAGTTGCAACATCAGCTGCAACGCCAGCTCAGCCCAATGGCAGCAAGCTGACGTCTGGCAAATCATCGCGACGCAGTCGCGAGCATCGCGCTCGATCCCAGGAATGGCCGGAAGTGCCAGAGGTGGGCAAAATACAGGAGAGCAATCCGGAAGTGTTGGCACAAAAGATACTGGAGACCTGTCGCCAGGTCGAGGCGGGCAAATTCCAATCTCTGCCAGCGCCAGCAGCAGCACCGCCAACCACCAACAACAATAATAATAATGCTATCAACTTTATCAATGGCAAAGCCAAAACGGAATCCAAAACAACGCCAGCTTTGTACAAGGACAGCACATTAATGCCGGCGCCCAAGCAACAGTCACAACAGCAACCAACACCGCAGCAACAGCAACAACAACAACAACAGCTGCAATTGCCACAACAACCACAGACAAGTTCGTTGTTGTTGCCCAAGTGCGAGTTGCCCGGACTTGGACGTAAGCAGGAATCACCAAAGGTGGCCAACTTTGAGGATCGTCTCAAGAGCATCATCACATCAGCCTTGAACGAGGATCAGGAACAGCGCAGCAAGGCGTTGCCCATAATGGAGACGCCAGCAACAACACCGCTGCAATCGCCCGTCTCCAAGCGCAGCAAGCAAACAACAACATCAACGGCCAACAACTTGCACAACATCATTACCGTCTCGACACAGGGTCTGATGCATCTGAATGCCAACACAACGATATCGCCCATAACGCCACCGTTGCCGGGACCGCGGGCAGGAGCAGCAGCATCGACGGCACCGCCGCCACCCGCCAATTTGCCCTACGGCAGCGCCTACATCAGCAGCAAGCAACAACAACAGCAGCAGCAGCAGCAACAATTGCTTCATCAACATCAGCAACTGTCGGCGAAATACAGTCAGACAGCAATTGTTAAGGAATCAAAGTATTCACCGGCAACAGCACGATCAGCAGCAGCAGCAGCGGCACCACCGCCGCCACCACCACCGCCCCCTGCCACAAACATGGCCGCGTTGTATGCCGGACATGGGGCAACAGGTGCGGCGCCGCCAACACCCGCTGATCTGGGCTTTCATCGACGACGTGCCTCGGTTAGCGCCAACAGCTATGAGCATTTTATGGTGCAACAACAGCAGCAGCAGCAACATGCGCTCATGTTTGCCCATGTGGCACAGCAGCGTTTACAGCAACAGCAGCAACAACAGCAGCAGCAGCAACAACAGCAGCAGCAGCAGCAACAGCATCCACATCATGCACAGCTGGGACTGTTGCATCATCATCATCAGGCAACAGAATTCAAGGCGCCAGCTGAGAATCTGTTGCAACGTTCAGGCAGCCGCGAGCAACTTGTAGAGCAGCAACAACAGCAACACTTGCAACAACAACAACAACAGCAGCAACAGTTGCAGCAGCAGCAACATCAGCAACCACACAACTTGGAGCTCTTGCCACGCGCCAGTTCCGCCAATTCGGATTATCCTGGCTATCGTGTGGAACGTTTATCGGTGCGTCCGCCAAGTCGGCCAAGTTCCAACTCCTCGCAACCGGACTACACACAAGTGTCGCCCGCCAAGATGGCGTTGCGTCGTCATCTGTCGCAGGAGAAGCTGAACCAACCGCCACAGCCGATGCCAACGCCACCGCCCATGGCACTGGCGCCACCCGTAACGGCCGGCAAGACAATTGGCGATCTGGTGAATGGCGAAATCGAGCGTACGCTGGAAATCTCGCATCAGAGCATCATCAATGCGGCCGTCAACATGAGCACCGCCGGATCCGTCAGCGGCAGTTCGAGTGGTGCACATTTCATGGAACGCGCCTTCCTTGCCGATCGCTCCAACGAGCGTCTGCTCATCAATCTGCATGCCCAGCGGCCGGAACGCGTTCATGTGCGTCCCCTTGCCGGCGAAGATGGCCCCGAGCCGCAGCCCACCAATTATAGCCAGGCCACGTCGAGTACCGGCAACAATCTGGCCACGTTAGCTCATGTCGCCTACAACCAGAAGTCACAATCCGGAGCAGCACGAACGTCGTCTTCGGTGCGTTCAGCACGTGATTATCAGCCGGTTGCGTTGCCGCGTGCCGAGATGAAGGGCTGCATTGAGGCCTACTTCCACGAGGAGCAACAGCAGCAGCAACAGCAGCAGCAGCAACAACATCATCAACAACAGCAGCAGCAACATCCGAAATCCAAGAGCACAGCCGGTGGGGCGAATGCACTGCGTGCACCACGCGTCAATGGCGCCAATCCACCACTGGAAGGTATGAATAAGTGTCTAACCATCTTGGTAAAGTATCTTTAAGATACTCTTTTGTATCTGAGAAGAAGAGTATTATAATTAAGTGGCAATATTTGTAACAGACAGAAGGCGTCATTTCAAACTTTATTAAGTAAAAAGTATTCTTCATCAGAGGCAACAGCTAACTGTCTGTCCGGATAAAAACCTTGATTTTAGAGAGCTAGTTATATTGATATCATTGAAACCATTTTCAGTAATGTCGATCGAAAGTAAATATTTCCGCAGAATTACATCGACGTTATTTTTGAATACAAAATGTGGTATTTACTCTAACATTCGTTTTTCCTAAGCAACATTTCGAGTAGGAAGATGATAGCCTAATTTACATATGTTGAAAATTTGAAATGTGTATTTTTAATATTAACAAAGATATTCCAAAAAGACTTATAAAAAAATTGTAGTTTATAAAAGTTTTAAAAGACTTGAATAACTCTTATAAAAAAACTATAAAAATCTAGTTTTCTCATTACTTCTAATGAATATAATAAAAATAAATATTTATAATTATTTACAATTTTTTGTTTTTTAATCACAAATAATTTTCAAATGTGATTTATAAATTAAAAACCTTTAAGTAATTATTAAAAATGATTTTTTCAAATATTCCTCATAACAGTTTCGGTCCCTGATATATTCAGTTATATTTTATACATCTGTCTTGTTACAATTTTACTAAGCAACTAGCAAGATACACGTACCGCGCATCTCACCGTCTAGTACACTCGATTAGAGTTTTCCAACTAGTTAAGATTGTATCTGGCGCCATTGCTAAAAGAATTTGTTGAATTTGTTACAGGATTAGCCGCCTCGCTGCAGGATCATGTGCGCGCACGCAAATACAAGGAGGAGAACGAGGAACGGCAACGTCGAGCGGCAGCCGCTGCATCCACATTGGAATTGGCGCCACATTTTGCACATCAGGCGCCGCCTGCCCACAGCTACCACCAACAACAGCAACAACAGCAGCAACAACAACAACAGCAACACACAACAGCTGGCAATATCAATGGAACGCCGCACAAAGTGGAGCGTAAGCTAGATTGATTTTAAAAGATGTTGTGCAACATTTACTCATCCAATTGCCTTTTTCAGTTGGAATTAAGCGCAGCTCGCCGTTGGCGCCGCATCAGCAGCCATCACGTCCCGCCAAGTTGCCGCATTTCGAGCAACAATCGCTGCCACATGCGCACCAGCATCTGTATGTGAACAGCAATGGTGGACAGGCATTGCCACCACCGGCTCATGATGCAACCACACCGTCACCGACGCCATCGTCGTCGTCCTCGTCCTGTGGCAGACGCAGTAAATTGTTGGTGGAGCCGCCGTTGTTGATGAGTCCCGAGATTAATTCGTTGATGGGCGATGAGCGACCGTTGCAGTTGTCGACGAGTCACCAACAGATGCACCACCATCAGCAGCAGCAGCCGCACCATCACCACCACCAGCAGCAGCAGCACCAGCAGCAGACATCGCAGCAGCAACAACAGCAACAGTTGCGTGCAACGCATCAAAGCAGTCACAGCATAACGCCCACAATTGTGGGCAATCAGCGTTCAAATGCCGCCGATGATGGTAAGACATTCGTATGCCAAGATTTTCTATTGCCAGCACCACTTGCACATGCACCACCAGCACATGTAACATACCATCAAATACACAACAACAACAGCAACACCAACAACATCTATAACAACAACCATGAAACTCAATTGGTGGCTCAAGATTTGACCATAAAAAGCAGGCAGACAATTGCCAACGCTTCGTCGGATGATGACACTGACAATGACAATGACAATCCCAATGACAATGACAATGCCAGCGTCTCATCCTCGAGCTCTGGCTCCAGCTCCAGTTCAAGTGCCTTCTAGCTTGAAACTCACATACTCTCACACACATACACAACCACTTGCACACACACAATTTATAAAATTTATACTTTGATTTTTATTATTATTACAATTTTTAAATACATTTATAAAACAACAAAATATCAATTACGTTTAACGCTATTTCATATTCTTGTGTGTTGTCCGTAGTTTGCTTTTTATGTTATGTTTGTAGCTTTAGCCAACAATTTATTACTCATTATTACGTATTTAGCACTTTTTTATTTCTCTATTTTCATTTTATTTGTTTTTTAATTTGCTTACTTCTATTTTAAATGATTTTTTCGTTCATGCCTTTGTTTAACATTCAATCAACATGAAATTTACAGTTCTGTAAAATAGACTCTGTAAACTAACAGCGGCTTTAAAACTGAACTTCGCTAACATTCTATCAACATGAAATTTACCATAACTACAAAACTTCTTGGTGAAGTCGCCAAACAGTTGGCCATGTAATTGTTTTGACAAAGCAAAAAATCACATCTTTATTTGGCAAAAAAGTCGAATTGTTTTTTAAAACAAGTAATAAAAAAAAATTAATGATATTTAGCTTCTTTAATTGTCAAAACAATTTATTGATATACTGTAAATAAACCAACGATAAATATGATAAATGAATTTAATGAATACTTTATGTAAATATACATATAAAACAATCTTAAAACCATCGAGACTTTAATGAAAATAAATAATACCTATTTGAAGATGATTATAGCGCAGATGGAAGCTTGATGTACGACTCTTGATATTATTTTAATTTAATAAATGTTAAAGAAATAATATTTAAGAAAGAAAGAAAATTCACTTAAATGAATAAATCGCGAAATCTGTTTACACAAATTGAAAGCTCTTTTAATCGCTTTGTCAAATTTAAAAGTTATCCATCGTTTTGAATTATAAAATTAGAAATATGTAAATATTTAAACTTTATTAAATAATTTCGGTTATTATTATTATTACTATATATTTTTTTTTGTTACTTAAAAGATATGGAATTAAATGATTCTAAATTTATTTACATACTCAATTCTATAAAGATCAACTCAACGCATAAACGCAGTGTATAAAACCCCATAACATATAAATAAAATACATAACAAGGAATAACTACAAATATAATTCAACATTTTGCTAGCTTCTTTCAACATTCCACTTGTCGCGTTCTATTAAATTAACAAACATTTCATACAACGACAACGTCACACACACCCAACACACACACACACACACACATACACTCAAACGTAACCCAATCAAACGATCTCTTTAAAGTTCATACAATACATCTTTTTTTTTATCACTTCGATATTAACAATGTTGTCTGGAATGTTTTAATTTGCATTATTAATTTTCAAAATATTTACTAAAAATATTATATAAAAAACCAAATGATCGAACAATGGATTAAATTAAATAAAATGCGCCCATTAAATTATCCAAAAACTCGTCATTATATCCCTTCTATTATGCTCTACTCCCATACAGTTACCGATTTGGCAACGCAACGTACTATAACTAATTACGATCCCAGACGTCGACTTCGCACAACGACTTCGACTTTGTCTGGCGCCACGAAACAAACAGCTACCAATTGTAATACTCATAACAATGGATTTGTTGTGGCCGATAGTAGTAGTACCAATAACAACCATTGATTACCTCAAAATTCTCAAACACCAAACCCAAAAAACAAAAAAAAAACCTAAAACTAATAAAAAAAAAAACAAAATAAAAACAATATAAACAAAAATATAAAGAAAAAAAAAACTGAAAAATTAAGAGAAAAGAAATGCCAAAATGTAAAAGTTCTTGTTGAGAAGCAGAGTACAAAATATATCACATCTAAAATATACTTTTAAAAAAACAAACCGAAAACCTATAAAAAAAAAAGAAAAAAAAAGACATGAAACATAATTTATTTTGCGTTTAATAATTTAATCTAACCGAAATTAAAACAATTTATCTAGTATATTATATATATCTAAATATGAAATTCAAATTTAAACGAGCATGAGGTAAGTTCTGTTGCGCCTAATTGGTTTACAATTTTCCTTTTTTTCATTTCATTAAATCTATTTTTTATTTTTTTTAAATTATAATTTCTATTTATGATTTTTCTTGTAATACTTTCTAATTTAATTTTCACACGCACACGTCGCAATCTCATTCATACACACACACAAACACACACAATGAAGCATTTCGTTTTGAGTAAACTGTACCAAAAGCTTAGGGCTTGCTTTAACAACAAATCAAACCCGATTATCGCTATCGTTATCGTTATCGCCATCCACCATCGGCACTCTTATCGCGCCCAGTCAACACCCACTTTCACAGCCACCCACACACACACACACACCACATACACCAACGCAACCAGCAGCAGCAGCATCAGTTGCAATTGTGTTGTTGTTGCCTTAAAGTATATCAATTGATTACATAAATATATATACTGATAATCTATGAAAAATCTCTAATCTATTTCAAATGTCTTTCCATGACAGACGATGTCATAGCTGCCGACGATGAGTCCCACTGGCAACATCGAGTTAGTTCCGGCTTTGACCGCTTGGTGGCCTTTGCCAGCACTGAGCTGGACAAGACACGGCGATCGATAGATGGCGACACTGTGCCGGCCTCCATTAGTTGCAACACATCGCCGGATTCGGGCATAACGCACAGCAGCAGCAATTCGGATGCGGCACGCACATTCTTGTCCACCTCGTCGAGCTCATCGCAGCTGGAGCTGCCGATCAACAACAGCAACACCAGCAGCAGCAGCAGCAACAACAGCAGCAGCAACACCAACAACAGTCTTTATGCCAGCCAGGTGCACAATCTGAGCCATCATTCGTACCAACATACCCATCTACAGTTGCAGCAGCAGCAGACACTGCAACAACAACAGCAGCAGCAACAACCGTTGCACCAACAACAGCAACAACATTTGACAGATCATTTAAGTGACAGCAGCATGAAATCAACAGCATCCTCATCGTTGCATGCAAATAGTTCGTTGAAGACCATTTCACCGGTGGATCCCGGCGCCATTGAATCGCCGCCGTTGTCCGATGTGGGCGTGCCACGTACGCCCAGTCCAAGTGCCACCAGTGTGGCGACTC
Source organism: Drosophila suboccidentalis (assembly GCA_037043435.1). Taxonomy (NCBI): domain Eukaryota; kingdom Metazoa; phylum Arthropoda; class Insecta; order Diptera; family Drosophilidae; genus Drosophila; species Drosophila suboccidentalis. The sequence continues at coordinate 51,857 of JBAMBK010000217.1, forward strand.
CACCGCTGGCACATGCCCCGTCGCTGGTCAACGAGCTGCGCATACCGCTCAAATATCAACGCAAGTCGAAGAGCGGCTCCGAGAAGCACTACAAGAAGAAGTTCTGTGAGCGCAACTGGGAATACGATTGCGATGAGCTGTTGGCCTACTCGAATTCCAGTGCACCGCCGACGGCAGCTGATGCCGCCGGCAATGGTCCACCCACATTGGTGGACACGCCTGGTGGTGGTGTGGCAGCAACGCCGCCCGCAGTGCCGAACAAATCGGGCAAGTCGCCGAAGGAGAAATCATCGCCACACCACAATAGCGTCAATTCGAATGCAAATGCCAATGCCAGCTACCATCATCATCACAAGTCGTCCAAGTTTCGGCCCAAGGGCAAGGATTGGGACTGGTCACTGGACAGCAGAAGCAATGCCGGTGAACCGACGCCGAATGGTGCCAGCGGTGGCGCCACCACAACGAGTAATTAATGTAAATTCATTTAGTTAAATTGCTGAACAGTTGATTGAGTAAATAAGAAATAAGAGATAGAGTATAGAATAGATACGGATTTCAATTCACAGCCACATGCGCAACAACAAGAAGAACAACAACAACAACAGCAACATCAAAATATGCAATGTTTTGCTTTATGTTTTATATGTATGTAATTAATAATTTTTTATATCAATTCGAAATGGGGTCGAATTGTATTTTAATCTGTAACTAAATAAATTGTGTTTATTTATAGTTAACTTATTGAATAGAGCAGCGACTTTTGCCTTGTTTTTTTTATCTGATTATCAGTGTTTGTTTATTTCTGCAAATTGTAATTAGGCTAGTTTAGCATATTTTTACTGACCTTGTGTATTAGATTTTAAGCCCAAAAAACCGACAACAACAGAAACAGAAACAACAACAGCAACTGCAACCATCCCCCCCCTTGAACAATGTTACTGACTTCTTTATTATTATTAGAAAGCTTACTATTATTCTTATGAACATTAATACTAAAAGTATGTATTTAATTTTGTATTGTTTAATTGATTTGTATTCATTTTAAGTTTGTATGTTTTGTCATTTTTCGTCTAAAGTTGCGTGTTTTTTATTATGATTTTTAAATAAATTTTAAACTAATTACAAAATATGACTACCTAAATTTACTTTTATTTCTTTTGTTCAGTTGCCAGCCTAGCTACAGTTTCTCTTGACGTATTGGGACCAACCAAGAAGGAAACTTAATAATCCGTTCCTGTTCGTAAAGCTGTTAACGTTTCTTCCAAAAAGTAATTGTAAAAATTAACAGAAAAGTATTGAAATATAAGAGGCAAAAGCTTGGCAATAATAAATTTACTTAATAATTATTTTGCAATGACAACAAAGTTTTGGCCAGTTCTGAGTTCAGCTTTAGAGACGATTCCACAAAGTATTCTGTAGCATAACTTTTCGACTCAAGTGTCAGCGGAGTGCATTCATCGATATCCCTAAAAGCATGCTTTAAATATTTATGTGCCAGCGAGGTATGACAAACAAATAATGGTACTTCTATAAAACTTGTATGTGTGCTTTAATATAAAACAGGGCGTGTCAGCTGCCGCCTTGAATAAATATAAATTACCAATGACGATACTTTACCCATAATCTTACAAAAAATACAGAAACTGAAACAGCAGGCAGCAGAACAACTAAAAAAACCTTATTAATTAATGAATTTTCCACCTCAGCGAATTAACAACAATTTTATATAAATTATATACATAAATTATAGCAGTAGCGGCATATACAATATATATACATACACATACATTTACTATAAATATATGTGTGTCCAGCCCCGTTAAACATTTTTGGGCAAATGCTCAAAAAGTAAATGAAAGTAATGTAAAAAGTTTGCGCTTTTGTGGTGAAAATGTTTAACGGAATCTGGAAAACTTATAAAAATATGAAAATGAAGAAGTCAAATATCAGGAAACCAATTAAACAGTAAAGAAACAAATAAACATGATTTACAAGCATTTAACAAGCAAAACATAATGAATAATAAATATTTAGCAAACATACATATATTAAAAATATACGTAAACCATATTTAACAAACAAATAAATAAATATATATATAGAAGAAAGAGAAAAAATAAATAAATAAAAACACAATAAGAACCATAGCAATTAAATTGGATTTTCAAATGTGCTATTAGCGTAGTTTAATATTTAAAACAAAATACATAATGGCGCATAAATGATTTTTATACGTATACAAATGTATTATACTATATTTAACATTACATACAAAGTCTAAGGGCTTATGGAAAATAATAACAACAACAAGAACAACAACATTGTATAAACTATTATTAGAATGGCCCCAAGCAACATGAATCAGTTGTAGCAAATGGAATATTATTTGGCGCTATTTAAATGTAATGTAAAATGCATATAAAACTAAATAGTTAAATTTACATAAAAGATATAAATCTATAATGAAATAAAAATAAAAAATGAAAAGCAAAAATATATAAAAGTATTTAACTGAAATATAAGTAAACGCAACTAATTAATAAAGACATAAACAGCAGGCACACGCATATTACAATTAATGTATTATTATGTATATTTAAAAAATATTTATTGCATATTAATATTATTATTTTAAACTTAAAAGTTTAATAAAAAAAAACACTAAAAATCAAATCTGCATTTTCACATCACTTTCTTGTTATAGCTTTGCCAAGTCACGTCCGAATCTGTCAAGTTGGAAAATATATTTGAGGCCACAGGGTATTTGGAAATCGAATACGCTTCACTCACTTCGCTTTTCAAATGTCATTGCAATGGCAATTAATTGAAAACACATGATCAGTTTGTTTTTATAGGTTTTTTATTGACTTTAATTGTTTTCTGTATTTCATTCAAATATCTTATAAAAAAGTACAGTTTGGTTCGTTTATCTATATGTAACTATTGTGTGTATATTGTTTTCCATTTGTTTATCAAAGTGTTCCCGGTGAAAATATCGTATGTCCTCGTATTCCTATATATAGAAGGGTCTATTCTATTAATCTATTTATTTTTTAAAGCGGTAACAGCTGGAATTGGGGACGTGCATATCAAGTTACAATAGATACAGAATGTTGATACTCGTGGATAATATTGGTATAGAATTAAGCTGATTGGATTTAGCTATTGTGATCTGTGATTTGGTGGTTAACTGCATATGGTTTAGCTCTGACTATACATATTTCTTCGTTGAATCTGAGGTCTATACTCCTAACAAATTAATTGTTTCCTAGTTTGTTTTTTTATTTAAGTTGTAGCTTTGCGTATTGTAAATGGGTGTATAATTTGTATATAATTTGTTATATAGCTAACTCATTGATTTAATGGGTTTGTATGTGTATATTTAATGGTATATGTATGTATATAATTGTTTTACAATAAAGCCTGAGGCACATTTATGATTTATGTTTTTGTTTTACAATTTTTACGCTTTCTGAAAAACTGAAAGTTGTTCTGTTGTTATGTGTGTGTGTGTATGTGTATAAATTTTACTTTGTTTTAAAAACAAATTAACATTAATTTGTATCTGGGAAGGTTTAATTTGTGGTTAACTTAAATGAAATGCTGAAGCCTAACTTTGTTCAAAGTCGTAGAAACCTAAGGGATAGTTGAATAAATTGCATAAGTTGTGGGACATCATTAATTGGCAATAAAAGTAAAAGTAAAGTTATCGATAATCGAACGTGGTACATTAATAACTAAACCTAGAGAACTACACACATTTAAAAAGCAGTTGTTAGCCCTTATCGTGTGCTATTTATCATTAAACAAAACACTTTCAATAACAAACAAACACTTAATTCTAATTAAAAGCCATCAAATATGGCTAGTGATAGATAGGGTAAAAAAAGGTATAACAATTTAATAAGAATATAGAAGACAGAAAGTAAAGAGTAGGGAAATACATAGATACATAAATTGTTAATAAAATCGAAAGATACGTTGACAATTTGATTTGATAACAGAATTCTACAGAACTACGTTTCACGTTACGTCACACACCATTAAACACTTGGACTTGAACCTGATAATTGTTGTTAGATGTTAAAGAACAAGTTGCATGTTGTTTTGTTCGGGCCCTCAACAGGATTTTCTTTTTTGTACCTTAGAACTATCATGTATACAATAGTTTTGGAAACGTAAAACAATCTTGTGCCCCAAACGTGGGACCATTTAAAATGTTACATTCCATTATATTTTTTATACATATTTATGTGTATATATATAATTGTTTTTAAAACCGCTGCACGTTGAATTCATTCAGACTTTAAGTTCGTTTCATTTGTAAGGTTCATTTACTATATCTTTTTTTGTTTGTTTTTTCAGCTTTCGTTTCGTTTATCGAGGGTCAACAGTAAAAACTATGCAACTAGAGAAAAATGATAAACATTTTCCAGTTTCCTTGAATCGTTCATTCTTAATAACAATATGCAGTATACACAGTATCGGCATACATAATTACAAATACTACATACATAGATACACCTACATACAGACATACATACATGTACTCGTATATAACAAGGGCCTGAGGGATACTTGGTTGAGGCTGGTCTCAAGCACATGCAAAAACATTGACAATTAACTGACTGATTAACTGCTTTCTTTTTTGGACATTGTTGAAACCAATTGGAGCTTAGCCTAAGTTAAGTTTACAGTAAATAAGAAGAGAGGAAGATAGGCTAGCGCTGAGAATTGCGAAGAGAAAGCTCGTAACTGGACACAGCTAGAAGCTATTCACATATGTTACAATAACTATTTAGATTGAACACAACAACAAATCATTTGTCAAGTCAACACAGATTACAGACGGACAGGATAATGACATTTACAGTTTGTCCACATGTTGCAGCAGACATTCCACCACCAACTCTGGCTGCGTCTCGTCCGCAATCTCCACCTGATCTTGAGCTTTCTCTTCATGCAAATTCTACAAGTTATCGAGTATATCGGCGGCCCCAATCATGGCCTCCACATCGCTACTATTGGGCGCACCGTCATCAATCAAAGTATCGGTGCTGAGGGCTAAAACAGCATCGGGCGTGTTGCCAACGCCAAATGCGGCGACAGCTGGAGATGGCAGACTGTCGATTGTGTTGCCATTGATCAGAAAGTCACGATGCAGCTCGACGGGACTGTAACGAAAGCAAGGTGTCGTTATGGGTGTCGTTGGCATCGATTTCGATATATCCAGTGCTGTGCGGGAGCTGTATGATTGCCCTCCATAGGCCACATTGCTGGCTGCCCAATTAAAGGCCGGCGAGATGTTGAAGAAACCGCTGGCGGCATTACAATTGCCATTGGTGGTGTTCAGGCCGTTGTTGCATCCCTGCTGCTGCTGCGATTGCTGATGTGGCAGCGGTGTCGAGGGCACGGAGCGGGACACAATGCCGCCGGCACTGCCAGCACTGCTGTAGCCACTGGAGGAGCCAGCCGATGAACTGCACGTCGTTGTCGTTTGTATGCCACTGAACTTACTGTTAAAGCTGGGTGAAATGAGTGCGCCCACGTCCACATCATCATAGAGCAAGCTCGTCGAGACATCCACATCACCGCCTCCCAGTTTCAATGCCGCCACAGACTGTTGACTGTTGCTGTTCTCCGAAAATAGCGCATCATTGACCAAGCCAGTGGTAATCGTCTGACTCAGCTGACGATTGTAGCCCGCTGAGGGCGAATGATTGCTGCTGCGTTGCAGCTGCGACAGCGGCACCGACTGCGATCGTTGTGTTTCATTTAGCTCCATGTTGGCACCGCTTAGCGCCAGACTTGTTTCCAAATCCATTGAGTTTTGATTAACCAACAGTTCTACGTTGTTATTGTTGTTGTTGCTCTCGCTAAACTGGTTGCTATTGCCAGTGTTGCCATTGAATGACCAATTGGCGCCCATGCACTGTTGCAACAGCGAGGGACTGGGCGGGGCCGAGGCGGAACTGCTGCTCGGATAGCTGTAGACATAGCTACGTCTGCGTCGATGTGCTCCAATCATTGGATCTCCGTTGCCGTTGTTATCAAAGTCCAGCGATTGCTGTTTGGTTAGCAAATTCGAACGTTGTCGCATCCTTGTTAATCCAGGACTGGCAAAACAGTTTTGTGTAGACGGTTGTCCGTTTGTTGTTGTTGTTGTTGTTGCTGCTGCTGCTGCTGTTATTCCTGCAGCTGTGTTGCAGCTGTTGTTATTGTTGTTGCCATTTCCATTTCCATTGCTGCTGTTGGTGTTGGGGGAAATTGGCAAAAAAATGCAGTTCTTATTGCTGCCATTGCTGGAGGCATTTGTTAGACTGATTTTGCGTTTATTGCTGTTGTTGTTATTATTATTGCTGCTGCAGCTGCTGATGTTGTTGTTGTTGGGTCGCAGCTGCTGCTGCTGTTGTTGTTGTTGATGCTTTCGTGACATTAGTGCCAGAGACGCTGAGGCAGAACCCACAACATTTGCTGCAGCTGTTGCTACAGTTGCTGTTGGCAATGGCATTGATCTACGCATTTGTTGCAGCTGCTGTTGTTGTTGTTGCTGCTGATGCTGCGGCTGCAACAGCTGTTGTTGTGGCTGTTGCTGTTGCATCGTTGTTGCTGTTGCTGTTGCCGTTGCTGTGGCTGATCTTGCTGTTGCCATTGCCATTGCGGTTGCCATTGCATTTGTTATTGCAGTAGCTGACGCAGCTTGTGGATTTCTGTGTTGTTCTGCTTGAGCATCTAAGGAATTCAGTTGTTTTTCCTCAGCGTCTCCTATCTGAAAATATTGAAGCAGCTCGGTATCCGGCCCCTCGGAGTTCTCCTCCTCATCATCGCCGGGCAGAAAGTAATCGTCCAGCTCATGCTTATCCATATTGCAGATGCTAATGACACGTTCACGCGGCAGTCCCAAATTCTCAGGCAATCCCGAGTCCTCGGCCGCAGCCAAGGCTGCCGCATTCTCTGCCATAATTCTTTTGGCCCGCAGCAACATCATGTTGCGGGACGCGACCTTCGGTGTAACGCTGTTGGGTTCCAGACTGCTCGATGGACTCACCGAGCTCTGATGATTCAGCTGAGCAGGCGGACCCATTGACAATGGCGTTACAGTTACGGGCGAGGTGTCAGGAGGCGGCTGTGCCGATGGTGGGGGTGTGGCCGCCGTTGTGGTAATCACTGGAGGCACTAGCAAGTTGCTTGTGCTCCCGCTGCTCGGCGAATTGGCCCAGAAGCCTTTGGTCTGTTGCGCCTTCAGCACTTTCTTGCAAAATATATTGGTTGTGTTGTACTCCTCCGCCTCGTCCTTGATGATCAGTCCGCCGGGTGACAATGGCTGCTGTGTCGCCTGCTCCGCCTGCAGTTCCATTAGCTTGGGCGTCAGATTGCGCACAGCATTGCTGCGTGGCTCGGTGGCCAGATTCATGGGCAACATCTGCTGCTGCTGCTGCTGGCCTGTCAGATAGCTATTGGGCGAGTCTATAATCTCCTGCTTGATCTTTAATAACTGTTCAGTTTTGTGGTCCTCACTGACGGCTTCCTGACTGCTGCCTGCATCCTGTGATGCATTTGGTTGATTGCAGCTCGATTCCGAGGATGTGGAGCCTTTACGTTTCTTTTTGCGTCGCTTCTTCAGTGGTCCCATATCCTATTCAAATTGATGAGCATAAGTTTGACGCTGTCCGACTTGAGTTAACTAAAGCATCGACTTACCGCAAGTAAACGCTTCTCCTTGGGCTCCCTGGGTGTGTATTTCTTGGGGGCTAAGCCGCCAATGATCGTTGCATTGTTGCTTTTGATGCGTGTGGCAAGTTCCGTGACGCTGTCCAGTTTTGTGTTGAGCAGCTTTTCCGCCCAATTGCGCACGACATCCCAGGAACCGTCAATATCTGACGACGCACCAATGCTGCCAGCGACGCTGGGCGATCTGTTCAAGTGTGTAGGTTGGGTGACTTCATTCGTTTCCGACTCGCTTAGTGGCTCATCCTTGCACAATTGTGGCAGCTGTGGTGGCGTTAGTTTCGTCGTCTTCCGCATCGCCGCATAGCAATAGCGCGAATTGCCACGCGTGCCCAAGCGACGTGGTCGGACGCCGGGAAACACTTGCTTCATCACCTTGCCAAAGTCTGCCGTCGACAGCGGCTTGATGCTCAGGCGTTCACAGTAGGCGCTGCAATAGAAAAAAAAACATTTTTTAATCGAAAGAGTTTGTCACAAATGATTCAGCTTACATATAATCATTGTAAACGTCCTGCTTTGGTATGGAAACCTGAGCATCGTGCTCCAGATGCGACCGCACCCAGTTGATGGTATGATTAATCTCGGAACGTGTGCCCAGCGGATTCTGTGGCTGTCGCAGTGGATCCGTCTCCGCACTCTCACCAGGCAAACGCAAATACAGAAATAGTTTCTCAATTGGCTTCAAGCCCGATACACTATCCAGAATCTGGGCGATTTGCAGCTTAGCAGTGTCACTGTAAAGGAAATCGGTACATCAGATCTTGGTCTAGGTTCAATGTCCAGTGGCTACTCACTCAAGGCTAGCTTCGATGACCTGCTGCACTCGTCTCATTCGGTCCTCGTCATTGGACAGCGCATTCATAACATTTTCAGCAATTGTGGAGTTGATAGCACCGCTGGGTGCAGCGGGTGGTGCCACAACTGTGCCACCCTCACTGGGATGGTTATGGGAAGGATGTGCAGGTTGTGGATGTCTCGGCGCTGTTGATGCTGCAGGCGAGGAGGCATTCATCGCATGCATTATCTTGCCCAGCTCCAATTGCTGAGCATTGCTAAAGTTGAAGGCATTGACAAACGCCAGTCCGGGATTGCCAGCGGCTGCTGCAAAGGGATTTGGCGTTAGCACGGATGTGGTGCCACTAGCAGCAGAGCCGGAAGTGGTCATATTTGGAAACACTGGCGGCACGAATCCACCACTGGGAACAGGTACATTTGTGGTTGTGGGCGACACCTGAGACAGCGAATGTGGCTGCGTTGCTGTCACAATTGGCGCAATGGTCAGAGGTGACGATTTAGCCGGATGCATATGTATGGGCGGAGCCTGAAAGCGTCCTGACGTATAAGTGGGAATGTCCGGAATCGATCCCGGAACCGCAACCGGAATGGGAACTCCACCAAGGCCATACGGACTAGTGGCAACTGTTGCTGTTGCCTCATAGATGGAATTGGAATTTGGATTGGGTTGGTGAAGCTTCTGTAACGACGTCGCCGTTGCTGCTGTTGTGCTCCCCGCTGCTGCTGCTGCTGATTTCGTCGTCCACTGCGCACCACTAAGCTGGCCATGCTTTTCGGACATGTTAGGTGCTAGACTGGATTGCAACACACACAACAGCCACCAGCCACCTCAGCGTGTGTTGTTGTTGCTCCTGCCACACACTTTGAATTTTGCACGACACTTGCTATTATTATTTGTGTTTGTCTTCTTCTTGTTGTTGTTGTTGTTATTATTATTATTATTGCTGATGCTTGCAAGTTCAAATTGATCAAAATGCTTACGCACTAAATGTACGCTGACGCGTGCTTTAGGAGATGAAGATTGCGAAGTCGATAACTGGCGCGACGGACATTTTGGCGACGACGGAAGATACGGATGTGAACAATGCAAGATAATAAACCATTTTCGTGCTGCGTCTACTGCGTTTGCTAAGCGAGTCTACAGCGCGCGAACGCCTTCGACGCCACGGTGATAATTATATTGAAATTGTTCTAATTCCAACCCGCAACCTATTTTCTAATAAGATAATTACAAAATATATTGGAATAATCCATTTTTCGCGGAGATAAGAGCTCCGTTTCTTCTGCGTCTTAGTTGTGTCGTTTCGTTCTGAAAAAGTTCAAATGAACGGGTCATTAAGATGAACGAACGAACTTATTCAGTCAATCATGAACTAAATCGTTCATTTCGCAGTTGGTCAGAAAATTCTTTGAAAAAATCTTAAATTTCTTAGAGAAATACAATTAGAATTTTTTGCATGAGTTATGCGATTGGATTCAATTTCTTCTTTATTTACATGTAGTTTACACCTTGACGCCTTTAGAAACAAATCGTGCATTTAGAGTTTATTTTTAACTTTGATTATGTTGCAGCAGTTGCGATCTGAAAGTGATGCCTGCTTAATTTTGAAGCTAAAATTTCGAAAAGTTTACCAGAATTTTTGTTGAATTTTTCTCGAATTTTTAAGATTTTTTTTCAGAATTTCATACTTAACTTCGCCACGCAAAGAGGAAATTGCACCAAACCAATTTTAAAATGAACTTCATGATTTTAGATAATTTTGTATTCTGTTGGTTTTTTGCATTTGTTTTTTGATATTTTTTAATTGATTTTTGAACATAATTTTTGAAATTAGAGAAATGACATGGGACCAATTTTCGATAAATCACTATCGAATACAGCATTATCACTGAAAAATACTGAAATCCTTTCTGCGTCTCGAGAAATACACACGTTGTGTGACCAAGTTCCACAAGTGTAATAAGCTAAAAAACACCATATGAACCAAAATGAATTTATATAAAGGTGATGTATTCGCTCTCTCTCGGGGCGAAACTGTCAGAGAGAGTCTGACGTGAGACAGTCGACAGAGATGGATATATAAAAAAATTGTTTTGTTTGGTTTTCTATACTCTTCACACATTTTCGTTTTGTGCGCTGTGCAATATATAAAATCAAAATATATAGCAATGGCTTGTTTGTTTTATTGTTCCTGTTGCATTTATTCACATTTGTCTCTTTTTAATATCTCTGGGAACACAAACCGACTCGAGTTCGAGCGACATATGTATGTATTTCGCACACGGGGCATTTTTCAGAGAATTTAATACAACCGCTCAAAGATTTACTATAGTAAATTCACCTTGCAACCGCTTACTACGACGTTTGCTTTCGTAATGACATTTGCGCCCCGCAAAAGAAAGCACGTCAAACGAATATATCATCTTTAAATAAATTCATCTTGATATGTACAGAATTGTAAACACACACCATGTTGCATTTCGATACCAATTTCCAAGTCATGTACGCTGACCACTCATGTTAAATTAAATAATGGTTTAACAAATAAAAAAAAATATTTATTAAAAAAATGTGTTTATTTATTTAGTATTTAGTTCATCAGTTTGTTCATAATTATAATTCAAGGGAGAAATTGAGTAAGGTATGTTTTGGAATTTATTTAGATGCGCTAATTACAGTATTTTTAGTTTTAGTATTTTTTACATAACATTTGCATTGTTGCGAAAGGCAATGAAACAAAAAACATAATAAATTAGAATTAATTACAATTAGTTTATATTAAGAGTAAGCAATAAATTCTTGTTTAATTTTAATTAAATATTTGTTCTAATGCTAATCATAAATTAATTGTTATCTATTTTTGACAAACATTTTTGGTATCGATAACGATGACTACGTAGCTATCGCTACTCAGAAAAAATGGCGATTTATTAAGAAGACGCTTTACCTTTACACAACACAGACACTATTTTAACACTAAAATACTGTTCCGAACAGAAATTAAACAAAAAATGGGCGGTGAACTTGGACCAAACATTTGTCGCGTGTGCTTGGAGCCCAGCCAGCGATTGCAATGGATTGACGAATCACGTGAGGAAGGCGAGGAGACGCCAAATGAGATGCTTATACAGCTGCTAGGCGTTTCATTCAGTAAGGTGAGTATTGAGCAAGCATTTCCAAATTGCATATTATAATTGTATAGCATCATTCCATTCCATTAGTTAAATGGAAAAGATCAGATTCCCCATGGCATTTGCAAGCCATGCAAGGTGGAGCTGAACATGGCATTTCAGTTTCGAGAGAAGGCGCTGCGCAAGCAAGCTGAAATCGAGAAATATTGCCGTGAACTGGGACTGCTCGATGAGGCTGAAGATTATCCCGTCAAGGAGGAGTTGGGATCACAGCAGCATGTTGAGTATGACGAAATGAATGACTTTGTGATGAACGAAGCAGCATGTGGTGACAATGACGGTGATGGGGATGCTGATGGTGATGATGGTTCTCAACACGATGCATTTTTGGAAGTGGATGCCACCCATGACCATCAGGAAGTCATCAGCGATGACATTGAGTACTTGGACGACAACTATACCATTGAAATAATTCCCAAGTCTGATGATGTCGTGCTTGAAACGAAATACGACGACTCGGCAACTCCTGCGGACAGTAAACCGCGGCGAGGTCGCTCTAATCTAGGCATGAAAGCCGTCAAATCGGAGCATAAAGCAATGCAGCACTCCTTTGAACTAACTGGCGCTGCTGCTGACATTAAACCTCGTCGTGGACGAGTACATTCGGGTCTCAATTCTCTGCGTACTTCGGATGGCACTGAGAAGGGCGGCTACGTTTGTGATGTGTGTGGCAATTTCTATGAGAAACGCGGCCGTATGATGGAGCATCGTCGACGTCACGATGCCGTGTATCAATACCAGTGCGAGTAAGTGTCAGACCCTAAATAATAGATCATTGACTTGTAATTAACGAACACTCTTCAACACAGACTTTGCGATGCCAAGTTCCAAGTGCGCGAACAGTTGCGCAAACACATGTATTCCCATACGGGTAGCAAACCCTTTAAATGCAGCTTCTGCAGTCGTCAGTTCTTCTACGAGAGCGTGCTAAAGTCGCACGAAAAGTGAGTATTAACAGCTGGTTTTTATAATCTATAATCTTATTCTCTCTCTCTATGACAGCGTGCATCGCGGTATCAAGCCGTACGTGTGCAAGGTCTGTGACAAGGCCTTCGCCTACGCACACTCTCTGACTAAGCACGAGCTCATTCACTCGGACATCAAGCTGTATAGGTGCGAGTACTGCCAAAAGGATTTCCGATTGCTGCATCACATGCGCCAGCACGAGGAGACCAAGTGCCATCAAAATGCAGTGTTGCTAGCTGAAACCTTAAAATATGATCGCGGGGAGCAAGACGTCGAGCTGCTGGCAATAGATGAACTTAAGGATGTTAAACTTCGCTTGCCCCAGCTCTCATAGTTAGATTGTTCATTAACATCGCAGTAAGCACTAGGTCATAAAATAAATCAAACTTAAATATACATAAATATGTAATTGACAAAACAACATTGTTCTTTTTAATTTGATACAGGGATTATCTAAAGTCGTTAATTATATGGTCTTATTAATTGTATTTAGATTTCCACGTCTGTGAATTTGAATTTCAGAGGTATGTTTGGAACATTTATAAATTGACTCTTGAAAGGTTTCTCCGCTGAGTGATTGAATTCGACGTAAAAGTTCCGGATAAGTCGGGCAATGCCCAATTCCAGTTCCATTTCAGCAATTCGTTTACCAATGCAGATACGGGGACCAAAGCCAAAGGGTAAATAGACAAATGGATTGCTCGCCTTAAGGGCGTTTGGGCACTTGGAGTCTCCAGCGTCTTCTTTGGCCTGACGTATCCAACGCTCAGGCAAGAATTCCTTGCTTCTGGGAAAGTGCCGATCATCCATATGGAGAACATAAGAATGCATTATAACTGCCGTTTCTTTTGGGATCTGATAACCGTTTAGCACAATGTCCGACTTGGTGACTCGAGTATTTCCCGAAAGGAGGGGAAAAATTCGTAGCGATTCCTTGATACAGGCTCGCAAGTAGGGCATATTATTTATGGATGCTTCTGTGAAATCGGAGCTCTTATCTGGTAAAATTTGGAGCACTTCCTCGCGCAGTTTCGCCTGCTTTTCGGGATTTTTGGCAAGACACAGGAGACAGCCAGTAAAAGTGGACGTGGTCTGAGCAGGATATACATGATACATATGAAAATTCTCTGAAATTAACTAATGATGCAAAGATTCTCACCGTATCCACGCCAGCCATCAACATATCCATTGCCATCACAGTGGCAATCTTTTTGTCGATTTTCAGTAGTTTCTCCAGCACACTCTTCTCATGCTCTGGTTTGTTGGACGGTTCCCGCTCTAAACGCTCAATGGCTTCATTAACATAGCCCACGGTCACGACCTGGATATTGTCCAAGGTTGTCATAGCCTTCTTCATAAGTAACGAGCGTAGATACGGCAAATTCGGCTTTAGTTCAATTTTGGTAGATAACAGAAAAAACTGATTGATATTGTCGAAGAGTTTCTTCGCCTGAGGATCACTGCGATTTGCATTTATCAGTCCCAACGGCTTATCTAAGGCCACCACAGACACAGAATCCAGAGTCCAACGATTGATTTCCTCCTCAAAATTATCAGGTACTTCAAAGCTGTTGCCATCCCTTATATCTCGAATTCTATTAGGAGAGTAAGAAAATTAATCTTCACTAAATCTAAAAAATTTAGTTTGCTTGCCGTTGGATAAACTCCTTGTTAACATTGGACATCTTTTCATAATATAGACGTACAATTTTAGGCTGCATCATGACGGGATTGACAGTGGACCGAAACTTGGACCACATCTCTCCGTCTCTGTTGAAAAAGATCTGATTATTTTTCTCGATAAATCTTATCTTGTATTTTTTCTTACGTGGATATAATGCCCTCAATGCCCTGGAAAAAGTCCTTACGTAGCTGACTCCGATGATAGTCCATTATGGATTTGCCCTGTCTCTCTGGCCAGGGACCTTCAACTCGATAGACGCGCTCGAAGTGCGTCGGATCATTCGAAACAAGGAACTCTGCCTTGCCCAAGATGCCCGGTAGTCTGTAGAGAGGTCCGTGACGCCGATGCAGATCCGACATAATCTCAGGAAACTCTTTTCTGTGGTATCTTCCGCCAGGCAGCATGTGGAACACAAACTGCGCGGTGCCCACTTTGGGTATCTGGTTGTAGGGGCGTCCCAGATCCCATTCCGAAGACTTTTCAGTCTCGATTTCCGATGCGTTTAATGCGGCACTCGCAGCTCGTGTTTGTAACCGCTATACAATAAAAATAAACAAATAAAAGAATATTTATTGCCGTCTAAAGTCTAAATAAATACAATTTAGTAAGAGAAGCAGCAACCTGTTGGATTGGTAAACTTCGTATGAGATGCCGAATCGTTGCGTGCTGGCCTAACATTGTGTATTCGTGTTTAATTTGGAACTGAGCGCAAGTTGATCGACATCTGAGTTTGTATGGGTTTCTTAGAAGTTATTTTTAAAGACAAGCGTGGGGAGAAGTCATTGTAAGAGAGCACAAGAGAGGGAGAGAGCGACTGAGAGAGATATCTATTGTTGTTTGATGTTATCAGTTCCAAAAATTTTGAGCCCTCTAAATTGAAAACAAACAAGATAATTTCTTTTTGGTATTTTGTTAAAAAAGAGAGAATAGGCAGTGGAAAATGTATGTACACATACGGTAATTAATAATTTGTACACAATATTAAAAACTTTAACTTCTTATTAAACATAAATTAATTTATATTCACAGTTATGGATTGCGACGGTCGAATAAATGTTGCAACAACTTCGAAGTGCCTCAAAGTACTTAAAAATGATTGGTACAAACGACACGTACACTGCTGAGGAGAATATCGATTTCATTGAGCTCGATAATTGTCTATCAGTTTTTAATTAACAATATATATTTAAAAATTTTCATCAAAACTAAAATGCCTTTTTTCTGGCTATTTTTGAATTTGATCTAGCCGTTTCTAGCAGGTTTGGAAGGTTACTTTAGCATTTTATTGCCCGAAAGAGTTGGCAGCACTGGTGCTGTTCGATGTTCTTCTAGGCCAGTCAGCTGTTTGCAAACAGTGCTGGACAACGCAAACGAATGCAAAATATCGTCAGTGTGCAAAAGGGGTGTTGTCATATGAATCTATTTCGGGATTTTCCCTATTGAGTATTTTTCACTCGCCTCTGTCAAATATTTCCTGAGCTACATATCAAACATACGTATGTACATATGAAAGCGACTGAGACTGAAAGTAGTGTCTTTCATTTGACGTTTGTACCAGTTGTTAAATATTTAAGTGCTGAGAAAGTACATGGTTCTACAATAAACCGCAAAATAAGGCCGACGTATGTAAGTAACTAATAAATCAAATAGAAAACCATACACCACTTGTAATTGCTACATATTCATTTTTAATTTCAATGTACTAGAATTCCAAGAGCGATACAATGTTTTTGAGTCGGCCTTTTAACGAATATTGGCGGATGAAAGGGGAATTGGCCTACACAGAAGATGGTGTGTTGGTGAAGAATCTGTTTTTTTTTGTGAACAACGCAGAAGAAGACGATACGAGAATAATACAGCAGCTTCAAGCGTATGTCGATGGAAATAAATCCGTCGGCTTAAATCTGTGTGAATCTGGGGAAGAGGAATGGCAACTTGAAAGTATCGCAGAAAAACTAGAGCAGCAGCAGCTTCAAAAGTATTTCGAAGAATATGGATGCGTTGAACGCTTGAATCTGAATCCGAGTGAGAATGGAAGACAAACTGGCTACGTTGTTTTTGCAAATCCTTGTGATGCTGCCAAAGCGTTGCGGGGCATGTATCACTTTATCAGTGAATTCTGTATAGTCGTCGCTCCCAGTTATAGCTGGCACCAACCAGATGCCGAGAAAATGCCGCATAGACCGGAAAACGTGGACCCCAATGAGCCACCCGCTGCCATTATGAAACTGAACGATCATTGCCTCGAGCATATATTCAGTAAATTATCACTACTTGATCGCATTAACTTTGCACGGACCTGCTTTCGATTTCGTAGCATTTATGAGGGAATGTCGCCATTTCTCGATAAATCCATCAATTTGGAATTATGTGAGGGATTGACTGCGTGGGACTTGCGTGATTTTTTTCATCTCTCCGGACGCAATATAAAGAAAATCGAAGGTTCTATACAACGACTTTACTATAACCACGTGTGCTACTTTCTCGGCATGCATTGCATTAATTTGCACTCAATGAGAATCGGTCAGAAGAGTCATTTGAGCCCTAAATTGTTCGCAAATTTGAATAGTCTTCAAAATCTGGAATTAGGTTGGTGCTGTCTCAGGGATGAGCATTTGCAAGCGCTCAAGCATTTGCGACAACTTAAGAAACTTGATATTTCAAAAAATTATCTGACTGGTCGGTATATGAATTGTTTGCCAAATTCTATTGAGTCACTGACACTATCAGACAGTTCTATATTGGAGCCGAAATTGGTGAACGAAATGTTAGGCAGGCTACCGCTGCTTAAGGAATTGCAGCTACCGCTGCTTGGTGGTGATAGCTTAAAATCACGTACCCTGGGATTTTTTAACGAAAATTGCTGTAAATCGTTGGAGGTGCTCTCAATTACCTATGACAATTACATGCTTGCTGAATTTGAAAACATTGCAAGGCTGCCATGCCTTAAGAAACTAAAATTGAACTGCCGATCATATAATATATCTCCAGAGCTATTCACATGGCTGGTGGAGCATAAGTCCGAGCAGTTGGAACATTTGGAAATAAAATTTGACAATTTCGATGACGAGATCCTTCGCAAAATAGGAAAGCTGATCGCACTGCAGACTCTAATTTTGCATGGTAACAATGTGATCACCGATCGTGGATTAAAGGCACTATTTACCTTGCAAGACTTGAGAGAAATCCATATCGAATATAATAAAAAAATCTCTGACAATGGTGTGCTTCAATTGATACTTGACTGCCCCAAACTGCAAGTGCTAAATCTGGAGTATTGCAAGCAACTCACGGACAAGCTTCTTCGTTATATTATTTTAAAACTAAAAAACAATCAATATCATCGTCCACTTCCTATCAAACTTTACATGACTGGCACCAAAGTCAGTCCATTAGATTTAATGAATGCGGATGTGGCTGCCAAGAAAATAATCGATGCAATAATCGACGACGCCGCCAGCTACTACGACGACTCCGACGCCAGCTACTACGACGCCGCCGGCTACTACGACGCCTACGACGCCAGCTACTACGAGCCCTATTTATAAGTAATATTATGTGAGAGCTCATTATCTTAAAATTACAAGCGTTTTTCATTTTGTTTTTTGTCTATCATATTAAAAAACAATATTATCATATACATATACATATGTATACCATTTCATCTTTCTTTCCGTAATATCTTATGTTAAATCTCGAAATTTGAAAAATAAATAATCAAATACAAAAAAAAGGTAATTAAGAGACTTTCGCAGTTTTTATTTATATGCATATTGATAGATACACAATATTGTACGTGTACGTATGGATATTTAAACAAACACCAATGTTTTTCCTTTACAAACCGAATTATACCCACAAGTAGTTTTCAACGGTTGTTGCGTATAATAACAGGTAAAGTATGTATAAATAGTTGCATAGAGTATTAACTAACAATTAAGAATAAACTAGAATTAATTAAACTTTATCTGTTGACAGTTTGTTTTATTTTTTTACAAGACAATTTCCGCGCGATGTTTGAATTTGGCACGCTGGGGCAAAGAAGTGTACAATTAAATGGATTTTATCGTATCGTCGTGTTTATATCGTATTTGGGGGTTCAAACATGTAAGAAAGATTTCATTTTTCGAAGTATTCAATATGTATCTAGATATGGAACTCTGACACGCGGGAGTCCATAATAAGTATGTATACTAAACTAATCAGAGGACTAAAAGCATATGATAGGCATGTACTATATAATAAATATTATTAGCTTTGCTGATAATTATCGATTATAATTGAGTTATGTTAACTTGATCTATTCATGGAACGCCTGCTGCTGTTGATAGCTGCACACGATTTTGGCTGCATCGTTCATCATCTTGGCCGTGGAGCGTACCAGGAACATGAGGTGACACTCGTCGTAGACGGTCAGCTCGACCCGTGTGCGCACCAGGCCGTGCAGCACTGTGGCTCGCTCCAGATCCAGCCAACGTTGCAGGGCCAGCTCGCGTTCCTTTGTTGCGCCGCTGAGCGCCACATCCGAGGGACCCCAGAGCACGAATTCCAGCACTGCCTTGGCCTTGGACAGAGACTCGGCGCGTTCCTGTTGCAGAATGTCGGCCAGGATGGGTGTGATCTTCGTGGCAGGCAGCATGTCGGTCAGCGCTCCGTGTGCGCACTTGCAAAGTGTTCCCATGGGCTCCTCGTCATCGTTGTTGTTGCTGTGAGGTGAGAAAAAGTTAGTGGAGTAAAGAAATGTTAATGCAAATGGTTGTTTGACCTACCCTTGTAGCACACAGAGACGCGCCTGTGCATCCTTGTTATCCATGTCCTTGGACAGCACCACATTGGACAGACTGAGTGGTGTCTCCTCAATGGCCTTCGCCTGCAGATTCTTCATGCCATTGACTAACTGGAGCATAATGAATGCCACCTCTCGGGTCATGACATCATCGAAGGCGGGCATGGGACTGGGCGTGGTTGCGCTCTCCTCGCAAGCGTTGACAGCGGAATTGATGGACGATGTCGACTCCTCATTCAGTGTGCTAAGATTCTGGACTGAAACCACGTTGCGCAGAGCATTTCCACCAGCCGCGTCCTTGAGGCCACTCAGATTGGGTATTGAGCCACGGAAATTGAAGTTGCTCTTGTCCAGCACTTGGGATTTACCCTTCAGAATGGCTCCAATGGATTGCAACGTTTCCAGCTGAAGTCGTGGCAACACAGAGATGGTTGCCTGCAGCAATGTGACCTCTGTGGTGGGCATCAATGGCAGCTGGTAACTGGGAACCAGATCGCAAAACTCGGTTATCGGATTGAGGACATCGCAGACGCCGCCCGTCAATTGGCTCAGTTCGCCGCCCACGCCTCCCAACTGATTGCAATCAGCGGAAAGGGCCAAGGTCACAGGAGATGTGGTCCAGAGGGCAGCATGGAACGCCTTCTTGCCCACTACAAAGGCCTGGGCGCCATCCAGGATGCTAAAGTCCTCGTAGCGTAAGTTAATGGCATTGGCCAGCGGTCTCAGAGCCGCAGGAACAACTGGCGTTTGTTGGAGCTGACGAGGAGAACAACGACGAGATTAGTGAAAAGTATACGAGAAGTAAGAGCTATGATCTCACCTGATCGAGCACCTGGGCAAGTGCCTCATGATTGGCCACCACGACAGCTGTGTAGTTATCCTCGATGGTCTTGTGCACGACACTGCGTCCTTTGCGCATGCGCAAACGATTTGTGGCCTTGCTGCGATTCTTGTTGCCCTGCAAAATACCAGAGATAACATTAGAATACCAGATAAATTTATGTGTAGGTGAGTTGAATTGTACATCAAGTGAATTTCAAAGTATTTTTTATAAGCATTACAAAACCAAATGCAACAAAAAATTATAAATAAAACTTCATGAAAGAAAAATACGGATAGGCAAAAACTAAATATGTAACTTAGAAAATTTTTTAGAGTGTATAACAAAATTTAAATTCATTAATATGTATTAGCAAAAAGTAGATATGATTTTTCTGGATTCGGTCGAGCTTTCTGGTAGAATATTAATTGAAATTGATATGTAAAAACAGTCGAACTTCCCAAAATTAAATCACCATTATCCAAAAGAAATAATTTGAAATATCGAGGCGGAGGAGAAGGAGTATGTGGTATTACCACTCGATATAGTTCGAGTAAGAGAATATTCGAGTTATAGAAGTTCGACTGTATATTATAACATATAATATTTATATATTGATTACTTTTTAATCTTAAAATTTTTTTCTTTTTTTAAGTTTTCATCTCAAATTCTCAAAATATTAGCTCTTAATTTAAATTTGCTAATTATTTCCTCATTTTAATTTTTCAAATACAATTTTCCAAACCTTAGCATCCTAGTTTTAATTTCATAATTACAAGACTTCAATTTTTTTTTATCCAATTTAATTTTTCTCTATTTCGTAATTTTAAGTATTATTTGTAAGTTTTATAGGTAATCGACTTGAACTCACCATTGGCATGCCCCAGACGCTGTCATTGATGTCGGTGGCCACATCTCCGCCAGCCTCGCTGCCGTAGTAGCTGTACGGCGCATAGATGTCGAACTCGCCCACCTCGCTGCCCGCATACGAGGCCGAGATGACGCGTGGAATGTTGGCTATGAAATCAAATGAAATGAAGTCAGCAACAGGATATGAATGCCAACAAGTTGATTGACCTACCCAAGCTGTTATTTAGGCCATAGTTGCGAACTGGGCCGTATTCGCTGCGCGTATAGCTGGCAATCGAGGCCGTGTCCGAGTAGATGTTGTTGTTGTTGTTGCGTCTGCTCGTCTGGTTTAGACGTTGCCCCGCCACGTTGGTCAGGTCAAGGTTGCTGCTGCGTGTTGGCGGCATTGGTGGCGTGGCAGCTGTCGCTGATGTGGTTGTCGTTTTGATTGTGGTGCTGTCGCTGCCCATTTTAACCAGCTCGTACATGTTCTCATAGTCGCGTTTATCCTTCAGATAACTATCGATGGTGCTGTTGATCTTTCGCACCGAATCCTTCAGGCTGCTGCGTTGTCCATTGTCCGTGGCATCGTGTGCACGCTGCTCAAAGATTTCCAGCTTGCTCGATATGGACATCTTCGTCTCGGCCTTCTTCGGCTGCCGCTCGAAGGTGCTCGTGCGACTGTTCATCGTGGTTGCTGCTGTTGTGCCTGTTGTCGTTGTTGTGGTTGTTGCGGTGCTGCTGCTCGTGGGCGGTTTGCCAGCATCGTAGCCCTTGGACTGATCGGCCGTTACGTTCTCACCGTTTGACGAGCAAATGGAGATAGTATCGGTCAGTATGCCACGCTTACGGACCAGTTCCAGTTGCGCCTCTCGCTCCCGCATGCTCGCCGTACGCTCCGGCTTGCGTGGCGCAATCGAGGAGCGTATTTCACCTGGAAGAGGAGCAGATAGAAAGAAATTTATTGATCAATGGCGAATATATTTTATAGAAGCTTAATTAATTTATTATTATCGGGAGAAACTGCTCTTACTTCATGTGAATACATTTTTTCATCACTTTATTTTATCATTGCCAATCACAGACTGCAGATTTCAGATCAAATAGGAAAGGATTCTTTGCTATGTTGATAGGAAGCATTCCATGTATTTGGGGCAACAGTTGGCTGCTTAATCGGCGACACTAATTATGAATCTGACCCAAATTCATGTCAAATTACAAATCGCGTAATGTTGGCCTCAAGTCTTGCGCAGCTGTGGACCAAGATGTCTAAAAAATAGCTTTGCCCCTGATGAGCTGTCCTCCCCTTGACCTCCCTCCTCCTGTTATTAAGCTTATACTTCAGCAGCAGCAGTAGCAGCAGCAGGTGTAACAAGTTCTCGCCACTTTGGCCTGACCACAAAATGTCAGCTAAGAAAATGGGTCTCTGACGACGACTCCAACCAAATGCGACTCTATTCTTGTTTCGCCAGTTTTCTAGTGGTTCTTCTGCTTCCTCTCCATCTTCTACACTAAGCATTCACCTGTGGTTACCTCATTGGCTTTGGGCTTTGGTTTGTTTTCATTTCGATTTTTTGTGCTGTTCTTGCTGTTCATCTGTAAAACCACCGCATAGTTTGGCTAGCTCACTTAACCTACTTTAATCTGGCTACCTGGCTATCTGGCTATCTGGCTATGGCTATAAGAGTAAGCCCGTTATATTGATTGAAAATGCGTAACTCGTTTTGCTTTGGTTCTACTTTCAACATTCTTGAGCTGCCACTTGGTGCTGGACTTGACTTGGCCAGACTTTCAAGAGACTTTCAAGAGACCCTTTAGACCCACATTTTGAAGGTCGCAGTGAACGTGATCTGTTTGCGCTTTCTTTTCTTGGTTCGCAATTGAAATCGGAATTGGAACTGAAATTGGATCATGACTTGAGTTACACCCACAGCCGCGGAGATGTTTGGAATTTTAAAACTATTTATTTTGGAATTTGAGCGTCCTATTGACACAGTTTACAATAAGGTGACAAGCATCCAACAATTTGGAGTTTTTAAACTTAATAAAATTGGTGAATGAAAAGAAGATAGTTTTTAATTTAAATCTTAATTAGGATTGTAAATTAGTTAAGATTTATTATCTCAGGCGAATATTATTCTCAAGCTACTATAAAACGCGAAATAAAAAAAACAACAATTTTATGGTATTGAATATCTTATCTAACTAACGTAACCAAACCATAACAATAATAATACTTGTCTCTTTTCGTATTGAACTAATTGGGTTTTTCTTCAATCTATGCAACACATTATACAATTTTTGAATATCCACAAACTTAATTTAAATTGACTTTTATATACGAAAAAAAAAAATGTTTTTCAATTGTTTTTAATTGCACTTTCCTTTTGTTCAAATACAAATTCTAATAATTTTATTTAATCTCGCTGTCGACATATTTTAGTCCACGTTAAATAAGTAAATAAATACAAATATTATGAAGTAAATATTTTCCAAAGTTCTGTTTACAATCCCTAAAGCACGACTTACCCAAATTGGCATAGACGTTGTCCGCCTTGGATTTGATGGATCCGCCTGCCGAGGGATTGCCGCTAATCTTGGCAGAGTCCACGCTACTCGCGCTCAGTGTGGCGGTCAGCTCGGTCTTCTGCTTGCGACGCAGCTCGGCACTTTTGGGGGGCGGTGGGCGTGCCGGCTTGTTGGCCTCGTGGGCACGCTGTCCCTCGCTGGCCCGGAGCGGCGGTGCAGGCGGCTTGGCGGTGACCACAGCCACCGTTTGAGCTGCGACCGAATCGTTTGTCTTGGTTATGTCCTTGACCACCTCAACGGCCGTGGGATTGATGTCAATGGGATGGATGATGACGAGACGGGGCTTGCCCACAACGCTGCCATCGTCGCCCGTGCAGATCTCCGTGTAGACACTGTTGTCCTTCTTGGACAACGGTTCGTTGGACTTGCTGCCTCCGTTGCTGCCCATGCGCAGAAATTTCTTGATGGAGAACTTGGACTTCTGCTTCTGTGGCGGCGATTGTGACGGCGATGCAGTGGGTGACTTTTTGCTGGTCTGCGGATCCACGAGCCCAGCGGCGGCCAGACACTCCTCGGACATGGACAGATGCCGCTGGTTGCGTGGCGTTGGCTCCGGCGTCATTGGTTGCTTCAGATTCAGCACGGAGCTGGCGGATTGCAGCTGCAACTGCTTGGCGGCATTGGCACGCTGCATCACAAAGGTGTTGAGACTGCGGAACTTGGGATTGATCACGGCACGCTCTCGCTTATCCTTCTCCCGGATAACTGGCGTTGCAGCTGCCACTGGCGGTTTCTTTGTATACAAATTGCTGGATGAAGTAGTTGTTGCTGCTGCTGTTGCTATTTCTACTGCTGTTGTTGCTGCTGTTGCTTCGTTGGCAGCAACTGCTGCCTCCGCCTCCGCCTTGGTTGCCTGCTCGAACTCAACTACCAAACTGTAATCTCGCTCCGGCGTAGGAGGTGCGCTCAGTTTTGGCTCAGGCGGCGGATTCGGCGCTTTGCCCTTCTTTAGCTTTGCATCATCTTTGGCTGACTCAGATGATGACGATGATGCTGCCGCTGATGTTGCTGCCAATAGATTCTCACTCGATTTGGAAATTGCCGTCTGCAGTTGGCTGATAAATTGCTGCTCAGCGCTGCTCGGTGTTCGCTTGCTCATAAAACTCTTGAGCGGCGAATTGTTGCTGCTGTTGAGAGTGTTGTTGTTGCTGTTGCTGCTGCTGCTGCTGACGAGCGGCTTTGCTGGCAACTCGGGCTTCTTCAGACCGTGCAGAAATGAAGGACGCGCATCAATTTTCATTGGAGGCGGCGGAGATTTGGGCAACGCTGGCAGTTGCTGGGAAATGGCTTCCGTTGTTGTCTCCTGTTGATGTTGTTGCTGCTGTTGCTGCTCCAGTTTGTTGTCGGGATCGGCGCTGCCATCGGGCTCGCCATGCAGCTCGCGACTCTTGACCGCTGCCTGGTTGCCAGACTGATCTCCAATTTGGATGTCCTCGTAGTCCGAGTTGTTGGTGCTGGCGCTGAGTTTCTTTTCCACCTGCGATCGCTGCTCCTTTGCATTGCCGCCTTTGATGACGCCATTGGGCAGGTTCTTGTACTCGCTGCCAATGCTGATGCCAATGCCCGAGTCGGACTCACTCCGAATCATGTTGTACACATTCTCCTCGTCGGAGCTGCCATCAAAACTGCTGCCCGTCGAGTCGAGAGCATCATCCGAGCTGCACTTGGTCACAATCAATCCATCCGAGGTTATTTTGCTGGTCATAAAGTTGCCCTCGTGCAGATTGTAGCTGGCAGCGCGTGTCTTGGAGCTGAGCAACATGTCCGTAATATATTGAGAGCTCGAGTAATGTGCTGTGTTGTTTGCCTCCGTTTGGGCGCTGGCCACGCCCACCTGGTCGCTGAACTTGCCATCGGGAAGATTCTCGTAACTGAGCTGTGTCTCAACCACATCGTAGTAGGCGGAGACGCCGTTCTCCGTGTCCGAGCAGTTGCTGTCCGTGTCGGAATATTTGTGGCACACATTGACCTTGGGCTTCGTGTGATCCTTGGTTATGGGCGCGTTCCGCGCGATTGGCTTCTTAAGGTCAAGAAATGGCTTCGGCGAATCACTCAGCGAGCTCAGTTCAAATTTGATTTTGCTGCTGCTGTTGCTGCTGCTGCTACTTGCAACATTTGCTGTTGTAGCTGCTGCTGTGGCAGAGTTGCTCTCACTCTGCTTTTGCTTTTGTTGTAGTGTCTCAGAGATTTCATCTAGCAGAGATTTCTCCATGGCTCGCTCAATGGGCGGACTATCTTTGCCATCCCGGGAGCATGTTGCTGGCGTGCTCTTGACAAGTGTTGGCGTCAATGTTGTTGTCACCTTTTTGGTGCTGCTGCTGGTTATGGTGCTCTTGATAGTTGTGGCTGTGGTTGTTGCTGGCTTGGCTGTGATTGTCGTTGCAGTCGTTGCTGCTGTTGCTGACTTTGTTGTCTTGTTTGGCTCAGCTGTTGCCTTGGACGCGGCTGACTTTAGAGGCTGCCCAAAGGGCATCACATTGATCGTTAGCGTTTGCTTTTTGCCCTCCTTGTCCACTTGTGGCGCCCCCAGCTTAAGTGCCGCAAATGACTTCTTAATGTTGTCCTGGGCATCGCCCAGCAAGTTGCCATTGTTCATATTAAAGTCCGTGTTGGCGCGCGTGATCCTCTTCAGCTCGACGGCTTCCTCATCGTCTGTTTCCGTGACGGCCATGTCATCGTGCTCGTTGCCCAGATTCATAAAGTCATGATCATCATCGTCGTCGTCGTCATCATCCTCCGACCACTCACCGCCATAGCCAATGATCTCATGCAGCTGCTTGGGAAAACAAACTCGGCCCGATTTACTCGAGCTCATCTTGCTGAAGGTGTTGCTGCTGCTGCTGCTGGTGAGACGCACGCCGAAAGCCTTCTTGATAATGCTCTTGGCCGGCGTCTTGTGCTTGTTGGGATAATCAGTCTTTATTGCACTCTCCGACTTGAGGGCACTTCCTGTCTTTCCAGCAGCGGCAGCAGCTGCTGCTGCTTTGTGCTCATCCTTGGACTTGAAACAGTTGGAGCACAAATCCTTTTTCCACGCATTCTGCGTAAAATGCGAACAAATTGAGGAAGACATTGTTAAATCTGTCTGCTGTTTGTTGCTGTTGTGCTTGTTGTTGCTTGTTGCTGTTGTTACGTTGCCACCTTAGGCCATATTCTGCAAAGATATAAAGTAAAGTGTCTTTAAAAATAAGTTATGAGTTAACAAAAATAAAGAAGAGACTGATAAAAATAAAACTTTCTTTACAACAGTTGCGCAAGCGCTGTCAGCAATTGTTGCTGCTGTCGCTGCTGTTGCATTGGGCATGCCAACAATTAACTTTCACTGTGCAGCCTCCGCTGCATGCCTCAACATTATTGAATGCAAATATAAGAGTGGCAATAATTCACAGTATTCACCTCCTGCAACTGTTGGCCATGTGTTTGGTCATTGAATGTCTTCGGCAAACATTCAACATTAACTTGGCAACATGGCAACTATCAATCAATCTTCATCTTGATAATGAAATTATTGAAATTTGCTGCTGTTGTCGAACCATTGTTGTTACTGTTGCTTATGGCCAGTCATGAGGTACATGAAGATGCGACAGGCGGGGCCTTCACAAAGTTTGTCACATGGCCATCGACAGTCGAGGTTTCATCTCATCTTCTCTCATCTCCTCAGTCACTGATTGCTGTTGGGTAATCAGTTGCATGGCTTTGTTGCTGCTGTTGTTGTGAGTGTTGCTATTGCTGCCGTTGTTAGTTAGTTTGTTTACGTTTGTCGCATGTGTAAATGACTTTCTAAAATTGTCCAGGGAAATGACTCTCTGTGTGTGTGTTGTCACTGCATTAGCAATACAAAACTAGCAACAATGTTGCATAAAATCAAATTCAAAAACTGGTTTTGCTTAAACACAATAAGTTGTAATTATATTGTTGACTTCCCTAAGAAGTTCTTAGTCGGTTTGAAACAAAGAAATAATGCAATAATTGCGAGTACAGTTCTCACAATCACAATCACAATCACAGTCATAACCAAAGGCGTTTCTTCTGTAACAGTTTGAAGATTACTCACAGCAATCAGAACAAAGACAACATTTTGAACAATGCAGCGTTATGTCTTTAAGTCATTAGCCCTCTTTAACACCAGAGACAAAAGTTAAGTTGGTAGCACATTGTTGCGGGATCTAATTGGGAAAGTGTTGCTGCTGACAACAACGGCGACAACACCCACCACAACAACAACAATCCAAAAACAACAACAATGCTGACAACATTCACAGTTCTGTCTTTATCATCTTCTTCTTCTCGTTTTGCAGTTTTTGGCTCATTTATCAACGCCAACGAAAGTTGACCCATTGTTGATTGCTGGCGGCGTGCAACGTCTACGCTTGATTTTAGCAGCAGCAACATCTGCTCCAGTTTTTTTGGGTCAGCGTTTCGGCTAAACGTTAATAAACATAAATCTTTGCTTAATGCAATCCGACCGCAACAAAAAACAATTGGCATCGGCAGGTAGGGAGGGGGGAGGGATGGTGAGGGAGCTAAGCGTACCCAATTGCATAACTGTGGCATGCAAATGTTGCCGTCTTGTTGTTGCTGTTGCTGCTGTTGTTGTTGTATTTTCATCTTTTTTGCATATCGCATTTGTTTGGCCGTGTTACACATAAATTTTAGCTCAGGTTGTTTGTTTGTTTGTGTTTTTTCGTTAATTGTTTGCATTTTTTCTTTCAATCAATTTGCATTTGGTTGCGTTTCGTTGCGGCATCGATTGCCAATTTGTTTATGGCCCCAAACGAGGTTGCATTCTCATGCAATTGCTAACCAAATAGAGGCCAAATGGGGCTACAATTCACACATTGATTCGATACAGTTTATAAATCATAAGGGAGATAAGTGAAACAGTTTGTTGAAACTGGCTACCAATTGTGGCGCTATTTGACCATAAAAGTGGACACAAGAGAAGCGACATCCGAGCCAGGCCAACTCTCGCTTTAAGGAATGCTGTTTACATTTCATTTCCCAACACAAATAGAGAGAGAGAGAGGAAGATATCAAGTCAAGTTGAAATGTAACACAAATAAATCTGCATACATTTCATGCTTCAAACAAGACGGATCTGGAGTCGCAGACAGGACGGGGTGTTAGCTCGTTAGCCGACCGATAAAGCCAAAATTGGTCGCCGTCTAAACTCGGTCAGCTGGGCAGCAATTTAATTGATGCAGCAGAATGTTGCCAAAGTATTATTTTGTGGTATTTTTTTTTCGGCCGAAACCCGTTTTTGTGCCATGCTGTGCCGTCAACCCATTTCAATATTTTTGCATTTGGCAACAGGCAGCAAAACAGTTAACTGACCGCCGTCTGAGAGAATCAGAGACCAAATGGGGCCAACAGGTTTCAGCCAACACCAACAGCACACGGAAAGTTCTTGTCTCTCATTTGGTTCGATTGCATTTTATCCATCTCTCTCTCTCTCTCTCTCTGGATGTTTGCTTTTTTGTTACCTGTTACCTCTTAGCTGTTTGCACTTGGCCAATGCGAATGTGCAAATTGCCGCTTAGGGGCTTCTATTGATGCGTGTACAAAATGCTTGGAATTTTGTATACATCTGTATACAAGTCATAAACGAGAAGAGAATGTAACATCGATGCTGATTGAATCAAGCAGCTGAGGCATTAAAAATCAAATCAAATGCTCCATTAGCATGCCACTTGGTTGCTCCAATTGAGTCACGTTGCAAGTTCCAAGTTGCTGCCTCACCCAATTCACAGCTCTACAAATCACCATGAGAGATTCCACAGAAGTCAAAAATCAAGCAGACATAACGAGAAACGATCTGCGGAGATATTTAAATTAGAGTTCGCTCTCAGATTTGACTTTGTTCCACATTTCACATTTACATGGGAGATTTATGCGTGGCAGCGTCGACAGCTTCTTTGCGGCTTCTGACGTTTCTTCTCTTGCCCATTTCCCAGTTTCCATTTACTCGGATGTTTATTTATATATGTTGAACGTTATGCAAATAGATTTAGATATATACACCTGCGATATGCTTGCCACAGTTCTGTCTTCTTTCGGATTATGCAAAACACTTTCAAGCACTTTGAAATTTATTTTTATTCCCCTAGAAAAACTCTATGGATCGCTTGACTTGAACTATTCGAGTTTTATGGGCGATGACTGATCCAATATTTACGCAAATTAAAATGTACGATATGAATATGAGCAAATTCCTGAGCTAAAAGTGCTTATTTCGGGTTGGGCTCCGCTCGCCTCAACGGATGTTGTGGGCGCTGCTTTAAATGTCAACGTCTCAGCCTCAGTCTCCGACTCCGAGTCGGATAACCCATAAAAGGCAGCTGGCAATTAGACGCAAAAATTGTGGCTTAGAGTTATGGAAATTGAGCTCTGACGCGATTATTCTGATTAGAACAAAAGTCTCTATTAATATGCGTATGTTAGTTTGATTTTAAATTACCACGTTTAATCTGTAAATGGCCAATCGACATTGTCAAAGTGAAAAGTTCAAGGCCGAATTTAAATACTCGTATTCACTTCTAATTCAAATTATTCTGAAAATAACGACATATTCAAATTATATTTTTACTTCAGATTCTACTATGTCTATATTTATATTATTTTTATAACTCTACCTTTACATTGTTTTTATTCCTAAATCTACCTATTGTTAAATTTACTACAAATATCATTTGTAGACTCTATATATTTTGAATTTTCTTGAACTATCTTTATTTTTTAAGTACAAAATAATCTTAAACTTGAACTTGTATGCATTAGCTTCAACTAAAACTTTTATTTTCACTTTTTTTCTACTTCTGATTTTAATATATCTTCTTTGAGCCACATTCTTAAACGTTGTGTTACTAATAACTTGATATAATCTTCGATTATGCATCTAATTATTTATACATTCGAAACTTCCGTTGTAAAGTTGTTGTGCATTCTATTTAACTTAAAATATGGAAGTTATGCAATCATAGGATATCCGCCATTAGACAAGTTCAAAACCATTTCGCAGAGTCTAACTCTGATTTCAGTCTAACTTTGATTTCAATGCCAACTTCATTAATAAACCAACTCAAAGCTGGCAAAACTTCAGAACTAATTAAGTTTGGCCATTTGATTTCGTAGAACAACTATACTCAGGTTTGTGCAATTAAAGCCAATTCAAATATGTCATTAGCCAAATGGCACTCGTTCTTCAAGCTTCAAGTCAACCATTAGCCAACTTTAGAGCCAACTCGAACTGCCCGGATGTAAGGGGCAGGCAGTGGTTGTGGCTTTTGTCAACAGGTAACACAACAAACCAACAAACTTGTTAGACCACAACAACAACAACAAGCAGCAATTAAATTATGAAGAAGTTTGTTTAAAGTTTAAAGCCTCAAGTGGTGGGGAGATTGTTAATAGGGAAAACTAGAAACCTTTCTGCAATTATCTGATAAAATGGAGTTGTTTACAAGACGAATCTATTGCGATTATGTGGAAAGATATAACAGATTGAGTTTTAAAGAAGCCTCTCAATGACAACTGACTTGAAATCACACGTTGATCATGATA
This sequence comes from Drosophila suboccidentalis, assembly GCA_037043435.1. Classification (NCBI taxonomy): domain Eukaryota; kingdom Metazoa; phylum Arthropoda; class Insecta; order Diptera; family Drosophilidae; genus Drosophila; species Drosophila suboccidentalis. Next base: position 82,826 of record JBAMBK010000217.1, read on the forward strand.
CAAGACTCATTTTGACTGTTTATATGGTTTCACACTTCTAATTTCTGCTTTTTCTTCACAATTTTGCTATCAATTAACCTGATCTGTCGGCAGAGACACTTCTCGTACACCATCTGAAGAAGCATTTGGATTTAAATTTGGTGGGTGTGTGAATTAAGTCAGATTTGCGGCAACTTCTTTTGATCAAGACTCATTTAACCAAGCTGGAAGTATGTTAACTGCACATAACAACAGCGGAATGCATGTACATACATACTTATGTTAGTATGTTAGTATGAATATGTATGTATGAACGCACTGTTGTTCTTTAGCAAAATGATTCAAGGTTAAGTTCCCATGTCGCCACGGATTGGCGTCGTCTTCGTTTTCATTTGCGTGAGGCAAGGGCAAAAGATGAAACGACGCCAGACTTTTGGGGTGCAGCTGCAGCAGCAACAACAACAACAACATCAGCAGCAACAGCAGCAACAACAACAAAAGACTGCAAATTAAATAAATGGAAACGCATTCATTCATGCAACCGAACGTGGCGTGGCATGGCGTCTGTGTGGTGCCCAGAGAACTGGTTCGGCTTCCAGTTGCTCCTCAGTTTCCATTTCCATTTCCATTGCCAACTGCAACTCCATCTCATTTACTGCCCAGACGCACATGTGTTGCCACAACATGTTGCTTCATTAAATAAATGAGGAGTCCCAAAATCAAAAAGAAAAAAAACAAGAGCGAAATGTGTCACTTACTTGAAGCGGGCATCGCTTTTCAACTTTGTGTATCGCTTCACACAGTGCCCGTCATCTTTTTATGACCACACACACACACACATACTTACACTCTTAACTGCGGTTCTCAACTCCATAATTTTGTTGAATTTTAAATTATGCACAGTAAAAAACACTTTATGATGCGTAGAAAAAAAAGGAACTTTTGGTCGACCAGCTGTGGCAGACTGTAATAAAAAACTATATATTGTATATAAATATAAAAAAAATATATAAAAGGAAAAAAACCTGTTGCGTGGGATATGTGTAAGTGAATTCGGAATTTTGTCGCCGTTTTGTGGCAAGCAACAATTTGGCATGCACCATTTGTTGGCTGTCAGGCTACTTGGCCTGGCCAAGACAGTTGTCGTTGCCGTTGCCATTGCCGTTGCCGTTTGCGGTTGCATTCATGACTCATGACCCAACAGTTGCCCACAATTTGTGGTTTGGTCCAGTCAACGGCAGAAATGCCAAAAGAGTCTGCACCAAATGTTGGCTTTTGTGGCTTTTTTAGCCAAATAGTCTGCCGTTGGCATTAAGTCATCGTGTCGCAGTCTAACTATTGTTTATTCTTTGAAAGTTTTACTTGCAACCGGTTCACATTCAAATCTTGCCAAAAGTGCGAGTAGAGCTCATAAACAATGAACGCCCAGCAACATCTACAAATAATGCAATACAATGGCAGTTAAATGACTCTACCAACTTAGATATCTATAAATCTCATTCAGTTTTATATACCCTGTAAAAGTGTGCAAGAATCTTGCGTAACATTAAATACTGGCTCAGATTCTTAGTCAGTTTTTCGCTTATCTGCCACTTCTGATTGCCTTTTAGAGGCTTTTATTGCACAATTAAATAAGTACAAAAAAGCAAGTACAGTTATAGTAAATGAAGCAAAGAACAATTTGTCAATACCAATTTTATGGGCAAGAAAATGTTGTCTGGCAAATATGTTTTTTTGGGCATGCCACGAAGCAAACAGAGCAACAACTGTTGAAATGTACAAACACATGTATGTCTGCATTCATTTAAATGTTTGTGTGTGTGCTTTGTAATTTTATACCAAAGGTCAGCAACTATTTGCATTGCATTTGCAAAACCGACAGAAAGACAGACAGACCGACAAGGCAGTTCATTTGCCGACAGAAGCTGGATACAACAACAACAACAACACCAACAAATAATACTCGTAATTTAGGTTTAAAATTGACATTTGAGATCATGTTAATAATATGTTGCAAAATATTGGTCAAAGTGTTTAAATTTGTATTTGTTTTCTGTCTAGACGTGCACTTAAATTGAGTTTAGTCGCTTGTAAATTATGCCAAAAGGCCAACATGACAATATGCCACTTAAAGTTGCCAATTTGTGAGCTGGCCAAATGCAATTATTGGCCCAAATAGACTTGTGCAACCAACTGGTATTATTTAATACAAGGTTTGCCAAAAGCAACAAATAATACGTTACGTATACGCAGCGTTGTTAGATTGCAAGGACAAAAGGCAATTACGACAACATATTGTTTGCTGTTGTTGTTATTGCTATTGCTGCTGCTTAGCAATTAAAGAAAGCCAAGTTCAGAGTTCAATGGAAGTCGAGATAAGAGCAACAGCAAAAGAAAAGCTGAAGAGTGTCGACAGCCAAAGGGGTTGCTGGCGGGAAAGGCAAATTTGGTATTGTAACTTTTTGGGCAATGAACCTGCAGGCAACAACCACCAGAGCAACAACAACAATAGCGGCAACAATATTGCATTAAATAATCATAAATAACTTTTGTTGCAGTTACAGCACAATCACACAAGTTGCTGTTGCTGCTGTTGTTGTTAATGTTGCTGTTGCCCATCGACCCGCCGGCAACTCGCACTTTTCTTTTGTTTTCGCCGAGCATTGTAGAAAGTGCATGACGCATGGTCTTGAGGTTTGTTGTGCGGGTGCCACAGCAACAGCCAGCAACAGCAACACCAACAACAGCAGCAGCTGCTTGGCTGCAATGTTTAATTGAGGCAAGTTGCAACTTGCAACAGTCTGGCAAACTCACGAGTCTGACAGCAACTGACGGCGACTGGTCGTGAGAAATGAAATCAATTGAGCTGGCATCGTCTGTCTTTGCATTTGCATTTATTGTTGCCGTTAAACGAACTCGAAATGCATTTGTCGACGGGGGAGGCGGGGGGAGGGGCTTAATTAATCAGTGCAACGTTGCAACACATTTGAAAGTCAAAGTTTGCTCCGACGCGGTCAACAAACAATTGAGTTGCCGTTGTTAACACGCCCGTCTCCAGTCTCCAGTCTCAGATCTCAGAGTCAGCGCGTGTTTGGGCCTCGACTTGACATTTAATTGGCATTAATTACCTGTGTGTACTTTGCGGCCAAATCGCTTCAACTGACAGCAACAACTTTCACTGTCGCCTACGCCAAAATTGGCGTCAGTTCGAGAGGGTGACAGAGACAGAGACACACAAAGAGATAGAGATGGAGAGAGAAACCTCAATTGACAATTTTCAATTGAGGTAGCGGCAATATTGAAGCGATGTTGCTGCTTATCGCTTCATCTAACGGTCGCTGACAGCACCCGTCTCCCTCCCCCTTCCCCGCTCTCCCCGCTCATTATCATTTTGACAGCGCGCTGTTGCAATCGCCATCGCAACTTTTGCGCGCGTTTTTCCAGCGGTTTTTGTCGCGACTCGTTTCTCACGCACTGTAAAACGGTGCGATTTACTTTTTTCGTCATATATTTTTTGTGCAATTTGCTTTAATGCACTTTTAATGCAGACAACAACAGTAACCGACTGAGATGCTGCTGTCAGTTTATGGCATTAAGTGTGAGTGACATTTTTCTTCATTAAATTCAACACATTGTCAACAGCTTTTGTTTAGCAGAGACTCCCCGCTTTTTTATACCCGTTACTTAAAAAATAAGTAAAAGGGGATATTGTATTCGTTGCAATGTATGTAAGAGGGAGAAGGAAGCATCTCCGACCCTATAAAGTATATATATTCTTGATCAGCACCAACAGCCGAGTCGATATAGCCATGTCCGTCTGTCCGTCCGTCCTTGTGAGGGAATAGATCTCAGAGACTATAAGAGTTAGAGTACAGGTCAAGTTTGTTTCAAATTTTTGCCATGCCCCTTTCCATCTCTGCAAATCGCGAAAAGCCACCACACGCACCGTCTTTAGAATACTACTATTTTGGTAATTAACGTTATCTGTTAACTAAAGCTATCATCCCTCTTAAACGCAACATGATCGGACAAATAGAAAGGTGGTAATGGCTTTTTTTTTTTTTTTTTTTAATGGCTGATTTAAGTTTTAAGCAATGTAGTAAGTGCCCAAAAGCAAGCAAGAAAAAATAGTTTAAATTTATTTAAATAAGTAACGGGTATTCTTTAGTCGGGAGCTCGACTGTAGCCTTTCCCGCTTGTTATTTCCTCCCTCGAAGCATATGCAATTTATCAGTTTGTCAATCAAGCGAATGCTGCAATATAAGGGGAGCTGTGGCATATATACATATACGACATGCAACTTGCATCATTTGAATATCCAGCAGTTTAGCACCTAATCGTTGCTGCCTTAATTAATGGTTTGTTCTGCCTCATAAATGTTGCCACTAATTGGTTCTTGTCGCCTACAACAAACACGCTGTTATTGTGCCACGTGTGCCACATTCGCAATCACATGCCACACAGAGATATTTTTGGGGAAACTTAAAATACATTTCCGAGCAGCAAAGAAAGCAGAAAAAACTAAGACGGTTAACAAGATAAATTTGTCTTGCTTTGTTTTGTTTTGTTTTGCTCTAGAGTGTAATTTTAAGTTAGAAATGGAAAGTTTTATTGTTGTCGTCGCTCATTCCAAAACATAAAACAAAAATCTCTCAGACTAAACGTTGCAATGCAGCTGCCATTTGTTGTTTCTCGTTTTGTCTCTATTTCTGTACATTTTCTAAATCTGAAAATCTTTTCAATTGTCTTCAGCAACCGTTTAGTGGGAGAAGCATTGACAAAGGGAGACAATTGTAGACACTTTAAACTATTAAACTAATTATAATTAGATTTGAAATTTATTTCATATGTTGGCACTCAAATTGTTGTCGTGATCTCTCTTATGGACATTGAAATTCTGTTCATTTTATACCGACAATTTTAAAACGTTGCAGAGTTAATTATCATTTTGTCAGAAAATGTTTTATAGACTTGTAATAGACTGTCAAAAAATTATAATTATTTCTTGTTAATTTCTGTAATGGACAATTATAAGTATGACCGAAATAATTATCATTAAACGCTTAAAAAATCATTATTATTAAAGATGAATAAAGAGTTCGTTGGACTACTGCGAACAATTTATAATAATCTAGATAATCTTTTTTTATGGCGAAACGCATTAAAGTCATTATTGACTTAAAATGTTTTCTTATCAATCGAATATCAATTTTCTTTTCAATTTCCCTTTTCAGTTAATAGAGTCTTTTTCCCTTTGCTTTGTCTAAGTCTGTCGACTGTCAATTCGATGTGCTGCACGCATTGTTTAATATGTGGCAAATTAAGGTATTCAATTGATATGCTGCTAACGAACTGTTGCCATCAGTTGTGTGTGGGGCTTCAACAGTTGCCAAGTTGCATTTACTGCTACTAAAGCTGTTGCCAATGCTTCCCGGTGTTGCGACACGGGGCAGTCCGTGAGAGTTGCCCCTCTTCACTCCCCTTTACCCCTTCAGACAGACAGACACATTGTTAGTGGCAGTCGCATCGAATTACAAGTGTTTTACATGCCATACTCTGACAGCTCTTCAATTGCATTCGCAGCCTGCAGTTGCACTTACAAATTACACGGTAGAGGAGTAAAGTGGGCGCTATGGGCGTGGCTGGCAACCAAAATGGCCATGTTGCATGCCAAGCAACGTTTCGTTCGCGGTTACGCATTTCTGCATTCTGTGTGAATTTCTATGGAAAATTATGGACTCACACTTATAACGAGAGAGCTTAAAGAAAAACGCTTTTTTTCTTACCTGTTTAAACTTTGTTCCTGGCACGTTTTGTTGCTCGTTTAGGTTTTTATTGTTTGCCTGGAAAAATATGAAGCAATGCAAAAGCAACATTAATTCGATTGTTGTCAAAAACAATTGCAATACTAGCAACAACTACAAGTATTGTACATACTGTACAGTTCAATGCCCCCAAGGGGCGCATGCAATTTCAATATTTTTTTTATGTTCGCTTTGTTTTGGCTCGCAAATCGAATTACCAAATGTTAAATCCGTGCCTTTTGCCGCCCGCAACATTGTGGCGGCGCCAAGATTCAAGCAATGACCCGAATTCGATGCACGTTGCGCTCGTATTTCTTCCCCTGCTCTCTTCCCCTGTCTGCGTCTTTAGGCCAGGCCAAGCGTGGCTCTGACATCGAGGTGTTGGCATTTTGCAATTTATTTATAATCGACACCAAAGTCTGTAATCGAGCTAAAAGCTTTATTGTTTTGTCACTCTCCCAAGCCGTGTTGACCAAGTTGCAGCCAGTTTTATGCACTTGAACACTTGGCTTTTTATGCCTTTCAATGTGCACTAACAAAAAAAAAAATAGAAGCGTTTATCAAGGTTAACGTGCCAAGTACCAACTGGTGAGTGGTAAATGGCAAGTGGTTTGCTTTTACCACTTTTAATCGCCAAACCGGCCAAGGTGTACACTTGTTCTTGTGACCCAACGAGAACCGGCTGTTCATTGGCAATTCACCTATTTAAATGGCATTTCATTTGAACTTCAGTCTACACTTTATGGTCAGAACCAGTAAAAATCAAATGTAATTAGAAAATTGTATAAAATTTGCATTTTTAAGAAAGACATAGAATTAAATGCAATTAATATGACATGTTTATGTAAATATGCAGATAGTAGGTTGTACTTCAATTTATGGTTCAAATAATTGGACAATTAGTCAAAACTGCTGTTAAACAGCTGCGCTGACATGAGTTGGCTTTAAGTTCTTTATTTTGCTGCGACTGAGAGAAAGTGAAGCTTGTGACATTTTAGGAAACTGGGAATTATTACTGAAAGAACTGCAAACTGTCCATAGTAATAATATACTCCTAACTCACACATACTTCCTTATGATTTACTATTGGTAGACAGGGGCTTTTATTCTTTTCATCTATTTTTAAACAGTTTTAAATAATTCTATAAACATTTGACTTGCAAGCTTTTCATTTTCTAAAGACTAAAAAAAGTGTTAAGCTTGCAAGCATAATTTTAAGAATTAAAAAAAAATCATAAGATCATAAGAACAATTTTTAAAGCCTTTTTCCATCAGTATCAGAAAAAATGGGGTATAATAACAAAAAAAATTAATATTCTTTAGCAATTGATAAGTAATAGCTCTGTTCTGCCTGCCACTTTGTCCATCTCTCTCATCATTTTAAATGCTATACAAGTATTATTAACACTGTTTTTCAGCAGCTTTGAAAGCGCAGTGAGCAGTCTTAGATAAATAGATCAGAGATCAAGAAGCAGGGGCTGAAAGAGGCGGAAAGTTGGTCGTGTGGTGCTCAACTAATCTCAACTGCTGTTGTAGTTGGTTGCGGTGTTGCTGCTGCTGTTGCTGACAACTGTTTAATTAACAGAAATTCCATTTGGACGGCTGTTGGATTTGATCATTAGCATCGAGAGTGACAGCCAAGCGAGTGGGCCGAGTTAACAAGAGGAGAGCACTGACATGGAATAACTATGGTAAGAACTGGATTTGGTATTGAAATCAGTCATATGTAATTAATTGTTTGGCATTTTCTATGGCTATCGTGTACAGTTAATGGCCCTGGAGGGGGTGCTTTGTAATCGTAATCCGCACTCGAATTGAAATTGCTTTTGTGGTTGGCTTAACTGTGCGTTTGATGGCTCTAAAATGGGGGCCAACAGTCAAATTTAGATTTGAATCTAGAAGAATAACCATTTAAATTGCTTGCATCGCATGTTCAGGAAGTTTGTATTGCTACCATTTGTGGATTCAGCAGAATTTCAACAGCTCCAAATGAAGTAAGTGAACCCGCCTCAGACTGAGTCGTCTATGAAAGAAGAGGAGAGAGTGGGAGAGGAGGGAGGTGATAATAAAGCAAGCACTGAAGGTCATTACCGGAAAAACGGGTTTCTCTTGTCTACAGCATTCAAGTGAGTAAGCATTTGGCATTAAAATACCGTTGGGATTATGGCACTGAATATGCATGGGCGTTCGCCTTAATAGCCAGCACTAAATGCCGCCAGTTGCCAAGTTACCAAGTTGCCAGTTACTAACCGATGCGTCGTTCAAAACTGGCTGCTTGCAACTGCAACGGCAACAACATCTGCATTTACATCTGCATAAATTATGCAGCCAGAGTCATTTTGCAAGTTGTCATTTGTTGGCATAGGCAAAGACAGAAGACGACAACAACTTTGCAGTTGTTAATGCTGCTGTTGATGTTGATCATGATGATCATCATCAAAATGATGATGATGATGGGACTGCATCGTAAAGTGGCCAACGCCTCGTTGTGAGTTTGCTGGCAACAAGTGGCTGTAGAATTGATTTAATTTGGTAGCAAGAAGTTTAAGCCTGTCATATTAGCCACAAATCAACTAAACATATTTATAATAATGGCGTGCACTTAGAAGCAACTTTACCATTCAATTATTTAATTTTAAAAATATGTTAAATAAATTTATAATGTCTTTATTAATTTGACTTTTTTATAAGATAACACTTTTAAAGGTAAATTATATTCTAATTTTTTTTAACAATCTATCGGGGGTGCCACGGAAATCGCTTTCGCTTGAAATTCACTTAAATTTCATACGATTTCCAGTGAAATTCAAGCGAAAGCGATTTCTGTGGCACCCTAGTATATTTAGTGTAAGCTTTGACTTATCACAGTCATATGACGTTCAATTAAAAATATGTAATTTCTCTGTTATTTAACAATTGGAGACTGTTAACATTGTCAAAGTTTTGGAATTTCTGAAAAAATTCCAACAAAACTCTTTTTAATAAATTAATTATTTCTAAATTCAATTTAATTTAGCTTTTAAGGCCAAAATCATTTTTGTAGTTAATATATTTCACATAATTTTCGGCCTATCAGCGACACTGTAAATTAACAGCCTGTTACCAAAGCACTGTATACACTTTAACATTTCTTACTTTAATATTCCTCAATATCTGGGCTGTCTTTAAGCTAATGTATTTGACATAATTTGTAGCCTGTTGCTAAACAAATTCTTTACACTCGCAACTTCTTCTTCTTCTGCATGTAACTGTAGTTGACATCAATGGGCTGAGAGGCAGCAGCTACTCAGAAACCGGTTAAGCATTTCTAATGCGTGCTTTTATACATTATGACCAGGCTTTTATGATTGGTTATTTATGCGCAGTCAATGACACAATCCCCCAAAAGCCCAAATGACTTTAATGCTGATGCTGTTTTTTGTAGTTGTTGTTGTTGCTGTTGGCTAATGCCGTTCTTTTCTAACCGTTAACTGAACTGACAAATGCACCACAGATAGTCGTCTGCTGCACAGCACAGACTGCAACTTTCTACGAGTACAACAAAACAAACAGAAAGAGAGAGAGAAAAAACAAGTTGAGTGGCATCATTTGCTTTTTGTAGCATGTCTACGCCCAAGAGTCCAAGTCCAAGTCCGAGTTGGAGTCGGAGTCGCTCCTCAATTGAATGCTTCAATGGAGCAGAAAACGCTTGGTAGCAAGAAGCGTTGCTGCAACATGGCTCTCGTGTGTCAACCCGCCGTTGATTTGCTGCAAATGTCACTGCAAATGAAGCTCAAGTTAATTTGCTCAAGCATTGACATTGCCGCGCCTTGCAAGTTGCCAGTTGCAACCACTTCCACTTCCACTTGAGCGTAACGCATCTTAATTTATGCATTAATTTTAGTTGATAACTCACAAAGTCAAAAGCGCGACTTAATTGCGCACATACTAAAGTCAAAAGCAAATTGCTATTTAGCCGGACAATTAATTTGTCAAAAATTAATGGACAGCTTGACTTTGGAGGCTGTGCAACAGGTGCCGCAGCTGCTTTGCCGCGGGGCGACTTCGCGACTTTGGACTCGATTGCAGGTGTCGCAACTTTCACCTTGACCGGTTGCAAAGCATCTGCAGTGTCTGTCCTTATTGCAATGGCCAGAGGTGTAGGCCAAAGCACTTATAATCATTCAAAGACAACAATCAACTAAGCTTGAAGCGTCTCATCACATTTGTGAGCCAAAACAAAGAACTTCCCTTCACGAAATACGAGCCAAATTCAAGCTGCTTATTTGCATTTCAAAGCTCGGCAAATTAAACAAAAACTCAGCATTTTTTTGTGTAGTTAATTAGCAGGAACGCGTCATGTTCATAATAAATAATCAAACGCCATAGAAATACGAAAGACGAAAACTCTCCTCACAGCATGAAAAGGCTGACCAAATATTATAGAGTTATTATTGATTGAAAGTTGAACGAACTGAAGCGTCGTGAATATCAAATGTGGTAGCCTGGCATGGCAAATGCTTTTCAGCTCGCAAATAAATAGAATTAAACACTATTTGGCAGAGATAGAGAAAGAGAATGAGAGAGAGAAGGAAAGCAAGAGAGACAGCTTCAATCCATAACAAATTAATTTACTTACAAAAAAATTCTCTGATCGATAAATAATAAAATTTGACAGGCATTTGAAAAAGGCATTTATCACATATTGTAGATGAGTCTTGTTAACAATTTATTTAGAAGGTTTTAAGTACTGTGCAAATAATTATAATTATAATAATATAATAATAATTAAGCATGGTAGCCGCTTTTTAGTTTTGTGAAAAGAAGCAGAATTCTAAAAATATGACAGCTTCTTCTGATTATTAGATGGATTCTAGAAAGACGACAGCGTCTACTGATTATTCAGAATATACTGTTTGAAGAGTACTGTGTATTATTAAAGTATGGAAATACATGGTTACAATAAGATAATTAAAAGAAAAATCAATCCAACTTTAAGACACAAAAGTAAGATACCAAAATAATTGTATCTTCAAGTTCCCACTCAATTAAATGCGATTATTCAACCTGACTGCTTGACGAAATCATTGTCAACTTTGGTAAAAACAATATACTCAAATTGATAGATAAACTAAGATTAAATACTTTAGATACTTGAACTATATTAAACAGAAGCAAAGAAATACTTTACCCTTCTCAGTTATTACTCGTACAGCTAACAAAGCATTGCAACACACATGCGATTATTATAAAAGACTGTGGAGATGGTATAACGTCTAACGGCGACAACCTGAGCATATACTTGTTACGCTCACTGTGCGTGGCAATGGCATAGTTAGCATAGCTTCCACTGTACGAGTATGTAGATTGCAGGGGGCAGATACAGATACAAAGTACAACTGAAGCTTGAGGCTGGCCACCTCAACTCAGCAGCTTCAACTTAATTACGCGCCTGCACATAAAAAAGCAAAAGTAGCGTTATGTTTCAGTTTCATTGGCAGTCAAGCATGACGAGGAGGGGGAGGAAAAGAGGCAGCAAGTCAGCTGCTAGAGGCATCCGAGAAACTCGACTCTCCCCTCTGCACATAAAAAGATATATTTTTAATATTTGAAATTAAATTAATGCTTTGCCCAGATAAAAGGTTAAATTTGTTGTGTGTTATATGAGTGTGGAATTTTCTTTCGCTCTATGACACTGCCAAATTGAGTTGTGTCTTTTGTTGTGGATGCCACATAAATCATAAGACAGCGAATGCCGTTAAGCATGTGGCAAGCAAATGCATCTATAGGCAAAGTCATTTCTCCCCATATTCCAAATGCCGCCCGCCTAATCAAAGCGCTTTTGTTGAGTGAAAATTTTCATTGCCGCCAGCATGGAAATGCATTTTCATTTTCTAACCAACGAAGAATGTGGTGCAAGATTTAGAGAGAGAGAGAGATAGAGAGGGGGAAGCTCCCCTTGAATGCGCAGCAACTTCCTCATTTATGCACTTCCCAAACAGCAGCTCGAGCCGTGAATGAAACCATTTTCCATATATATATAATTAGACCCATAACGTTATGTATCTGTATCTGCATCGATGCTGTAGCTGTGCACCCCTTGTGTTTATTATTAGTCCCCCTTGCGACTGGTCACGTCTCTCTCCCCGTAAGTGTTCAGTTCCGTTTGCAGTTGCAGTACGAGATACAGATACAGCTGCAGCTTATAGATACTGATTTAGTACTTGTATCTGAAAGTGCGACAGCAACTAGGAGACAATTGCATAATAAGAATTGCATGTGGAAAGTGATGTAAGCAGAACTAGGCAATTTTCAAGACAGATAAGTTCACCTAATTGTGATTGGCAGCATCCTGGATGCATTCTTTTAATAAACTTGTTGTGTAACAGGAAGATAAGCTGCGACTAAAAATGGAATGTAGATTTGTAGAGGAACAATTGTGGCATATTTCAACTGCAAAGCTTTCTTCTCAATTGAGAAATATTTTTCTCTTATGAAAATCTAAATAAAATCTTTCTCTAATTAAATAATTTTCCCCATTTTACCTCTTTTTTAGACTTCAATACACAATAGTCAACTATAATCAACTTTAACAATATTAAATTGCATTTGTCTCTCTCAAATTTCAATACTTAGGTTAAAAACATTGAACTCTCTTTCAATTTCATGGGCTTTGCGTTTTGAATGGATATGATATGAGTGTAGACAATGTACATCCAACGTTCATTGCCATTGCTTTCACCCCAAGTGCGGTGCTTAACATTGGCTTAACATGCGTTTAACATTGAAATAACAGCGCCCACGATTTCAGCTCCTCTGACCACGCAGCATACATCTACGACCTTAGCCTTGGCAAAAGCAAAACACAACCACAAAACCCAACAAAAATAAACAGATCACATGCAAAAGCGAAGCATTAATAAAATAATATTATTAACTATTTGCCAGAGGCAAGATAAAAGCTCAGACAGCGGCTAATGTGACTCGATATTACGGCTAGATAATGTTTTCTTTTTTGCTTAGCGAGCGAGATATGTTTGTATCTATGTCTATAGATTTGTATCTTTGAGCGCTCCTTGACCTCGTCGCATTGCAAAATGTGCCGTTGTCTCTTTTTTGGAGCTACTGCGGCAGCCGGCAACTTGATGTCTTTCGATATCGGTTCGTCTTTGGGTATTAGCTTAGCTGTACAAACCGGTCAAGAGCGAGGCATAAAGAAAAACATTTATGGCCGTATTGTTCAGCTTTTGTTGCCGCAAAAAGCGCCGTTGGTCAGTCATGGCTAAAAACAGAGGCAGATTGACTTAGAGGTGTTGCCAAGATCGCTTCGAATGCAAAGCATTTGGCCTGAACTTTGAACGTCGGCCGTTGGCTGCCTATCGACAACGTTGTAATGATGAAGATGAAGATAATGATGGATGGTGTTGATGTATGGATAATGTATGTATTTTATGGGCTTGTGAAATTCCACATATGATGACCTTTAGCAAAAGCCTTCCCCTTGAATTGTGCATTGTTTATTTGCTTGCATGTCTGCCACAACACAAAATATTTTGATTATGTGGCCTTTTGGCAGTGGGAACAACACACAACTTGTATACATAACGAGTAGATGCCACGCACGCATGCAACACACACACTGCATAAACAACAAATCAATCAAGCGAAGCGTCGCGTCGCCATTACATGACCATGCCCCCAGCCCATTGGGCGCCAAGTGGCAGACTTAAATGCGATATATAAGAGAACGTTGTTGGTAGTTCTATAAGTGCATAATTATATCTGATAGCCTGGTTGATAAGGCCTGGCCCATTAGAGGGCAAGCGCATTAAAGTGTAATAAACGCGGAAGGCGCAGGCATTTCAAAAATTATTATAATAAGTGTGTAGCGCAAAGATGCAGACCGAAGCATCCGTGAGATGCAAACGCAGATGCAGATACATTGCCTGTTGCTGAGCTGCTGTTCAGTTCAGTTGCCTCACGCATTGAAAACATTCAAGTGCTTAGCTGGATCTGCATAAGTGAACGACACGTAATAGATACGCAGGCGAAGATGCAGCGATGTATCTGTATCTATTATGTGCAAGTATCTGCAAGAACGCAAACGTCACTGGTCGCTACGGGGTCGTTCATCTTGGATGGGAGCGTGGAAGCGATTTGATGACTGACTGCCTGTAATGCGGAAAGCGCGTAGCACGCAAAATGTATCTGTGAGATACAATTGCTCTTTCTCTCTCTCTCACTCTGTTTCTCGTACAACACACACAATAGTTGGCATTCAGTTTTGGCGATCTCAGCTTGGCATAATTTCCAATGAAACTCGTCAGTCAGTCAGCTCGTGTACTCACAAATATTTTCATAATAATGAGCAGGAAGTTTGAGAAGTCAAAAATGAAAACACCAAAATCGGCTTATGGCATTAAACGTCAGTCAGTGTTATGTGAATAACAGACAGCGAGACAGACAGTTCGACAACAATTTTAACTGAGATACTTTAGCGATAATTAAAAGCGAAACTGTTACAAAGTACTCGTCATTCGTAATTCTCCAAACATGTGTGACAATTGCATAATTTGTCTGTATTTGGCTTATACGAGTATCAATTACAATCTACACTAATTGCAACAAATCTGCTTCGTTTGCAATCGAAGCGTTTAATTCCATTTGGTAACTTAATTAAATTACATATGTAGTTTTAATCAATTTAAAGGTGTTGCAAATGCAACCTGCTCATGAGATACATAACGAGTATAAATAATCGCATTTGCCATGCAAACGGAAGCTAAATCTTAACTATTAAAGTTTTCCCTAATATGCATAAATACAAGTCTTTATTCACTGCGGAAGTCGGCTCAAAATTGATTACCAGTGACCACATAAACGTGTTTTCAATATACAATATTTAATTGCACAAAATTGTAATTGTGCTTAATTGTTGCGCAAACCGACCAGATACAGCCTGACTCAATCTATCAAGATTTGTAATTTTTATTTATTTTTTATTTTCTGTTCATTCATAATTGACTTTGGCAGCTTGTGAGAAAAACCAATAGGCCATCGGACATGTGGGCATTGGTCATGTCATGCAATCTCCAAACCGGCTCTGACTCAGCGGAAAGGGCTCAAGTGGCAGGCAATGCAACCTGAAATTGGCAAACAAGTTTCCAGCTGCATTTTCTGTAATATTTTCAAGATTTTCACAGTTTTTCCTCTTGTGGTAATATAACAATAAAGTGCAAATGTTTAATCAGAAAGTAAAGAGACATTTTAAAAAAATATATTTTAACTCTTGTCAGATCGATTAAATCTTTAGAATACTCCAAGACTTTATAATTTTTATTTTACTTTCAGCTTTAAATTTAAATATGATATTTTTATTTAAATTTTTGACGGTTATCAGATAACGTGAATAAATGCATTTTGGTATGTTTCCAAACAGTTTGTGGTCAGGAATTTAGACATATTCAAAGCCGGCTTAAGGCTGACATCGGTTAAGTGGAGGGGGCGTGGCAAAGCACGCTGGTTCGACCGGCTGGGATTACACAATCTCCATTTGCGCCCACACACTCAACTCACGCTTCACATTTCCAACTACAACGAGTACTTTCAAATTGTTTTCACTTGCCACAAACACAAATGCCCCACACACACACACACACACACACACACAACACAAGTTGCAACAACAAATCCGACTTTAAACGTTTTAACAATGGCTGATCCCATTGCCAGATCGTTGAGATACAAATCGCAGCTCTAGAATGAGCTTTAAAAAATCTAAGAATTATCTAAAGTAAATTTAGAAAGCGGCGACAACACGTTGCATGTGCTGCACGTGTTGCATGAATCATTCGATCGATTCGAAAGGAGTCACTAAATCACGAGTGGACGGACAAACGTTGTTCGTTTTAAAGTTGGAAATTACAGGCAGACTTAGGCGAAAGGAACGTGACTATGAAGGATTTACACATGTCTATAAATTGCAACAAGAAGGGGCAAGCAGCACGGAGTGTTGGCGGCAATGGCAATCCAACAACCACAGCAACAACAACAGCAACAACAACAATTTACAGAAAATCGCCATAACAAAAGCAAATGCTGGCAATCAACGTTGTTTTTCTTTTTGATTGAGCGAATTTATTTATGTTGTCCGTTTGTCCGTCCGTCTGTTCGACCATCTATCTTTGTATCGGTCTTTTGTCGGCTTTGCAAAATCGTGGCTTGTAATTATTGGCCATTATTATTGGGTCTAAATGCTTAAGCCGTTCACCGAACAGCCGGAACTGTAACATCGGACAACTTGGCCAAGTTGGCCGTAACAAGGAAACTGGCAACGTCTTTGTTCACGCTTCAATGAGTTAATAACCAATGTGGCGCATTGTTTTGCCAATTATGCGAACGAAATTGCAACAAGTGTTAAAATAAATTCAATTAGAAAAAAATCAACAGTCTCACAGACTGACCGCAAAATTAAGCCAAGTCTCAAATCCAGTTGCCAATGTTGCAAGACAATTTTGTAATGCGCTACAGACAACAACTAATGTCGACAACAACAATTCATAGCTTGATCGATTGAAATTCTAGTGAAAAATCAATTGACAACTGATAGAGAGAGCGAGAGAGAGAGACAGAGATAAATATAGATAGAAATAGCGCTTTAGAAAGAGAGAATAAACCAGTTGAAGACTCATCGAAATTGTGGCGAAAATTATAATGAGCAAGTTGGAGACAAGTTTCAATGTGTGAAAAAAACAACACAACAGCACCGATGAAATCATGCAGACAGACCCCAAGACCAAAATTCAAGGTTATAAGCGTTTTTTCGTAAATACCAGACCAAATAAGCTGGCCCCGCTGAGTTGTCATTTGTTAGCCAGGCTTAAAGTGATTTGGCAATTAGCCAACACCAGAAGCAATGCAACTAAATATGAAGGTAAGTAATTTAGAGAAGTATGCACAATGAATAAATACCCTTTAATTAAACTGATCAACTTATGATCATTTCAAGAAAGAAGTAAAGTAAAATTTAGTAACTTTTACTTAAACAATTTCTGAGATATGCAAGTTGTTTAAAAATACATATTTAATTATTTACTTCATCAGTTCAGTTACTGCTTGTTCCTCCCACATTACAGGGTATCAAAACTGAAAGTGATTTCATGGGGTCAGCCAAGCAAGACAATGGCAGCAACAATACATGCAGCTCTCTAGGTGTTTTATGTACCAAAGTGCAGGCAATAAACTTTACGTAAGTGGCCAATAACTGTGCATGAAAGTGTTTCACCATGGGACAAAACCACACAATCTATCACATAAATATTATTTATGACAATTTATTGTTGTTAGCTGTAAGTTGTCGATCCACGCATAATTAGTTGACCCACATATCGTAGTTTTTATTTTATTTTTTTCTTGTGGCCATTAGGCAGCCATTTAAGTGAGCCAAGATTGAGAAGAAGATTGAACCCAGGGGCGTTGAATTTGATAGCTCAAATTGCTGTAGATCGTTAGGCACTCTTGCGCTCCGCGCTCGAGGCGCGTTAGAAGCGTTTTACTGTTCTTCTTGATTGACATGCCAAGATTGTATCTGTATCTGCATCTGTGTCTGTAACTGAATGTATCTGCATGCGTTGCCACAACCTCATTTACAGTTGTGTGTGACGGCCTGGCCTTTCTCAATAGGCTCATTGTAATGCCTGACTCTGACTCTGTGGCAATATGGCAGCAGCAGCAGCAGCAGCAGCGGCTTTTCTTCCGCTTTTAACGGTCCATAATTGAAATTATAATTCAATTTATAAGTTGCCCCCGACTCACGACGGCTTTTGTTTGCCACACTTGGCTTTTCAATTATATTCAATGCACATTAGAAATTGTCTGGTCGGCTCGAAAGTGTTGCCAAGAGTGAAAGATGCAATCAGAGATTCAGCTACAATTGTATCTGTATCTGTAACTGTATCTGTACCTGGCTGGCGTGTTTGACTTTGCGCCTGCGCAAATGTTAGTATAAATTCGATTTGATTGTGAGATATTTTTTTGGTTTTTTTTTATTTGTTTCTTCTGCCTTGCTTATTGTTTAATATTAAATTTCATGGACACAGGCATACATATCTTAAAGTATTGTAAAAAAAAAATCAACTGAAATTATTTTACAATGGCGTCTCTTGCAATTAAGAACGCTTTCATTTTTCACTTTTCTTCCGAAGCCTGTGCATTTTCTCATTCAAGCCGAAAAACGTAAAAACTTTTACTGAATATAATTGAATTAACATTAGCACACGATGCAAAGATACAGACACAGATGCAGTTCAGATAGAGATACATTTATGCATTTTATGCACGCAGATCTCAGATCGTATATTAAAAGTGTTAAAAGAGCATTGAAAATTCAATTTATCAGCACAATTTCCACTGATAATTTTCCAGTTTTAATTAAATCTTTGCCCCATTCGCCCCAAAACGAGTTTGAAAAATTGTTCAACTA
The DNA here is from genome assembly GCA_037043435.1 of Drosophila suboccidentalis. Lineage (NCBI taxonomy): Eukaryota > Metazoa > Arthropoda > Insecta > Diptera > Drosophilidae > Drosophila > Drosophila suboccidentalis. Next base: position 101,069 of record JBAMBK010000217.1, read on the forward strand.
ATTAAAGAGACAAGCAATTCTTCTTTTTTTTCCCCCATGTTCTACTCAAAAATCTTCAAGTGTGCGAGCTGTGTTCAAAAATAGAAACGAAAATGAAATTTTTGGGGTCGTCTCGATATATTTTAAGTATTTTTATGTGGCAAACAGAAGGAAATCAATGCACTTGAGTGTTTTCCATTTTGGGAAGCCAAGAGTCGCATAAATTCTCAAGTTGCAGCTCAAAACTGATAAGCTGCTAGACTATCGAAGCCCTAATAATAATAATGAGGGTCAGCATGAGGCTACTCACAAAAGCTTGCCTCAATTATTTACAATTTTATATTGATTTGTAGTCAGCGCCCCTTTTTATGTTGTTAGGGGGGTAACTTCAATTATCAGTCGCGGCATAATTGAGTGCAGGCCCCCGCTTTGACCTCGTCCCAGAGCTGAGCTGATGTAACTGAAACGGACCAACGCATCCGCGGGTGTTTAATACCCTGCACGCGTTTTGCATGCGTTTAAAAACGCGCTTACGCAAGAGTCGCAAGGTGCGGTCGATAGAAAGTGTCGCTTGTTGATTCACTCAACACATTTTCGGCATAAATTAAGTAATTTAATCATAGCTTATGTGGGCAGTCAAATGTTTGAATATAGTAACAAATACTGCAATTTATCTCTTAACTCGATTTGTTTATAACTTTTAATGGCATATATGTATCTATGTATCTGCTACTTCATGTGACGATGGGCAAGAGTTCAAAATATTTTGATTAATTTGCTGATCGTCTTTTGTTGTCTTTCTTTTGATTGTTTTTTACTTGACAGTTAATTGTTATGCGTTTTTAATACCACTTTGTTATAATAAAAGCACAAAGGTGTCTCTTATATAAGTCATACTTTTATATATATACTTTTTATATATACATTTGTTTATATACTTTAAGTTAATCACATGTCTGCATTGCGCACTTAACAGTTTTGCTGCGTTTTGGAATTTTGCCTTTTGTTTGAATTTTTATTTTAACGTTAATTTTGTTTTGTTTTTTTTTGGTTTTGCAAAAAAAAAAAACAAAATAAAAATAAAACTTTCTCCTTGGCTTGTCGTGCAAACTTGACGCACAAAAAGCAACAGCAGAAAAAAACGAAAGAAAATAATAAAAAGCAATGTACAAAAAGCAGATGATTTACAACACAAATAATGAAATGGTCATTGTTGTTTTTGAGTTATTTGCCGAAGACAACAGCAGCCAAAAGTGTCAGACAGGAAATTGAATTTTGTTAGAAAATAACAACAAATTTCACGATATATACATACATCTGTATGTATATGTGTATGTATGTCAACAGACTGACCGGTAGATAAGATCCCATCCAGGCACGCTCTAGTTTAACTGCAATCAATCACGTTTTCAATTTCTTATCAGCAAACTCCGCACCCGTTACAAGAATCAACTTGAACTGAGAAAAAAGTCACGCGCGATTACAGCGCGTCTTTTGAGGCGACTTTTTAAGTCAGGCCATGACCACAGACAGGAATTGTAAATACTTTGTCTATGTAAACAACAAACTAAGTCAATTTTAATATACGCTAAACAATGAATAACAAACACAACAATAAGTGCGTGATTTGAAAAAAACAGCAACAAACTACAAAAAAAAGAAGTGAAAATTTTGCTGTTTTAATGTGCATAATTATTTTTACTGAAAATTTTACTGCGTAACTCTTGGACCTTCCCTCTAACGTTTTATCAGTCTCCTCCTAAGTACGATTTTGTTTTACAAAGTTCGTGTCAAAATGCAGTTTTAAATATTGCCTTTGTGTTGTTTAAACAAATGTTTAACAATTCAAAATATACGTTATAACGCAAAAGAAATTCAAATGCAAATCTTGGTGTGTTTTTGCCAGTGAACAAGTTTTGTGAAAGCGTCTCTATGGCTCAAATACATGTCTATATATGTGCATATATATTGTTGTTGTTACGAGTAACTCGCTGGCAAATAGTTAATATATGTATTAATGTAGCTATGAGTACACATATCTATCTATCTATCTATATTTGTACAAAATGTATCTATACGTATGCCGGTGGCAGTTGCAGTTGCCCATCGATCGAATCGAACGCCTTTTCTTTTGAACAGTAGGCAGCCAGAAAACAAGTTTATTTTTATTATTGTAAATTTGCACTTTTTCCTCGACAAATTGACAATTTCTTTTGGAAAACCACACGCCTTTCCGAGAGGCCACCGGCTTTCAATGGAATTTTCATCGTTATTATGTTTTGTGTTGTTGCTCCCGAAGTTGTTGTTGTTTGTGTTGTTGTTGCTGCTGCAACGTTTCATTCATAATCAATTACGAGTACTCGTACTATGGTTACGTGGGTTGAGGTCAAAGTATCTTCGACCTTAAAGTAAAAGTTGTGCAAGAGGCATTTGGAAATCTGTCGTAAGTTTATTTAACTCTCACAGCTAAATTCTTTGACTGTTTTTAAACATTTTCCAGGGTTTTTTTTTGTACACAAAAATCTGATACCCATCGAAAGACTAGAAAAATGTTTTTTTTTTAAATTTCGCTCGTATAAATGTACTTTTGTTTTGGCCAAAAATATCAAATGACATAAATATTTTTGCTCATTTCCGTTAACAGGTTCTCAATTTTTGCTGTACAGCGCGTTTTTGGGAAAGTTTTTTTTTTTACGGCGAATTTTTTAAGTTAAGCTTGTGTTTTATTAAAACAAATAAATTTTAGTTGAACTTACCTGTTGGGGGTTTTTGCAAACCGGCAGAAAAAGTACTTCAGAAAAATGTTGGCCAACTCGAACAAAAATTTCACAGCGTCAGCGCAAGTGACACAGAAATGTGACAGACAGACAGACGGACGGGCGAGGTGTGTATTAATTATCCAAGAAATTCTAGACGTTTATGTCTGTGTGTGTGCGTGTGTGTGTTTTTGGGTGAAATGTGAATCCGGCAGTTGCTACAAAAAATGTTATTATTGCCAGAAGAATGTGTTTATGAAATTGCACTCAGAACTTTTTCATTGGCTTCATGAACTTTGTGCAAAAGTTGGCCAACAACTTGTTGTTGTTGTTGCCGCTGCTGTGGCCAATTGTATTGAACCCCGCTCAGATTGCGTTTAGCTCGTTAACTCGTTTCGTCTCGAAGCCTTTTGCATCTATCCCTTTCCAACTGTTGTTGTTGGTGTAGTTTACACGGCGCGGTTGCAGTTTGCTGCTGCTGTTGTTGTTGTTGCTGCTGCTGCTGTTGTGGTTTACGATTGACTAACAGGCGAGCGGGCGGTCAGGGGAGTTCCGGTACCTTTATCGGTATCGTTTACAATGCGTTTTAAGTCAACTTTTTTTTCTTGCTAAAAACTATTGTTGTTGTCCGTTGTTACAGAGGCCGGTTTTCGTTTAGTTTGAATTCGTTATGAGTAAATAAGTAAATGTAAAAAAAAAACCAAGTAAACAAATTCAATATGTATCACTTGCACATTCTATTAAGCTTATTTTGTTTGCTCGTTAATTGATCTCGTTGTTGTTGTTGTTATTGTTGCATTTGATTCTTTTGCTTTTGTCGATTTTGTTTGTTTTGTGTTTTTTATTTTCTTGTCGTTTAGAAAGTGGGTTAAATTAAATAGCGCGTCTTGGCTACGCTTTATGCAAATTAATTCTCGCGTTTAATTCATACAATTTATGCACATTTATGAGCTTGTTAGATCTGTGATTTATTTCGATTTCTTGCAAATATCAACTTCATTCAACTTTGTAATCATGCGTTGCTTTCATCTCTTTCTCACTTCTTCGTTCTTCATTCGCTTCTCCAAGTTCGCAACTCTAAGTTTAAATACAACTTGATTTTCCGCTTGAGACGTTTGCACTTCTTCTCGTTTCACTCGCAACTGAATGAAGCTCGGCCGATCGTCGTGACTGCCGCCCCTTCGAGACACGATCAAGCTGCAGAAGTGGCTTCGTGCCGTTGTTGTTGCTTTTGGTACGCACACAGGTGAGAGGCGACGAAGTGAACGAATCAACAGCACAAAGAGTATTTTTTAACGGATTTTCTTTGTCATGACGCTCTTAAAAACCGAAATACCAAATGTGATTTACCGCGCTTAAGAGAGCGACAATATGCAGCGAACAACCGAAGCAAATTGCTTAAGGCCCGCCGAGTGATCGTTAGTGATCGATATCGATAGATCGATAGATATTTTTTGACGATATATTTTTAAGTGATATTTTTTTAAAACGAAAATATCAATATCGATATAATTGTGCGATATTATCATGCGCTATTTTTTACCAGTTCTTTTTATCTTTGCCGCCACTTTTTTCCTTCAAGAAACGAAGAAGCTAAAATTTATTCGGATATAATAAACGACACTACATCTAAGTGCCAATATTGCATTAAAATAGTAAACATTAGTGTTAGCATTAGGGTGGAAAATCGGTTGATTTAAGATCGCGCCCAGATATTTATATCATCGATATCACATTAAATACCAAAAAGTGACTTAATTATAATATATGAAATTTTAACAGACAAATTGCATTGGTGGAACTTAATAGCAATAATAGCAGTAATTAATCTGTAAACAAGCAAAACGACAGTTTATCCATCAATAGGCAGGCCAGCAGCTGCCTGTAATCGATTACCTTTCACGTTAGTGTTGGTTAAGTAACTAAATGAACAACAGTCATTCACAATAGTGAACTAAAAGAGCTGAGCGAAGAACTAGTTGAATGAATCAGTTATAGGAATCAGACGAACGCAATTTTAACAAAAATTTTCGAACAGATAAATTTTTTCTGCTGACGCGCAAATAAATGTACAAAAAAATGCTTTATTTCACTTTGCAATAATTAAGCAAAAACTATCAATTCGTTACCTGCATCCGAAACCAAGTACGTAAGTAAAAATTGAATGACATTTGTCAGCACATTTGATTTGACTCTTGTTACAAAAACAACTTGCAGCAGTTGCAAAATGACTGAAATTAAGGAAATTGTTATAATTGTAAAATGGAGTGGCAAGGAGTATCCAGTGACCGACCTGACCGACCAGGACACCGTCGAGGTGCTCCGCCACGAAATCTTTCGCAAAACACAAGTGCGACCCGAACGCCAAAAATTGTTGAATCTGAAGTACAAAGGTAAAAAATTCCAACCTCAAGTGAAAATACCATATTAATTCTTTAGGGGACTTGCAGGAAAGCCCGCGGCGGACAACGTTAAGTTGTGTGCTCTGGAGCTGAAGGCGAATTTTAAGCTCATGATGGTTGGCTCGACGGAGGCAGACATTGAGGATGCGTGCAGTCTGCCGGAGGATATTGGCGAAGTCATAGATGACTTCGACGATGCCGAGGAGCGGGAGGAATCCGTGGAGAACTCGGCCGTGTATCTGGCCAAGGTGCAGCGGCGTGTGCGCGACTACAAGATAACGGAGCTGTCGCCTTCACGGGAGGGCAAACACTTGCTTGTCCTGGACATCGATTATACTCTCTTCGATCATCGCTCTCCCGCCGAACAGGGCACAGAGCTGATGCGTCCGTTCCTCCATGAGTTTCTCACGTCCGCATATGAACACTACGATATAGTTATTTGGTCGGCCACCAGCATGCGATGGATTGAGGAAAAGATGCGACTGCTGGGCGTGGCAAGTAACGAGAACTACAAGATAATGTTTTACCTCGACTCGAATGCGATGATCTCTGTACATGTCCCGGAACGTGGTGTCGTGGATGTGAAGCCATTGGGTGTCATCTGGGGATTGTATAAGCAGTACAGCTCCAAGAACACCATCATGTTTGATGACATACGCCGCAATTTCATGATGAATCCCAAGTCGGGACTCAAAATACGTCCATTTCGACAGGCGCATCTGAACCGCAGCAAGGACAAGGAGCTCTTGAAGTTGTCCACCTATCTGCGCCAGATCGCCCTCTACTGCAAAGACTTTAATCTGCTCAATCATCGCAAGTGGGAGCACTATGATCCCAAGAAAAGTTCTTAGTCAGAGTCTGTATTTACTTGTAAGATTCTCTTAATTTTATTCAATTAAAGTAATTTTTTAACGCATCTATGATGATAAACTATAGCGTATATCCGCCCTGATCTGCCCAGTGTACGCGTCTAGCCTCCAGATACTCCTCGTGCAGTCGCCGTCGCTCCTCCTCCAGCTTCGCCAGGCGGCGATAGCGTTGCAACACCATGCCACAGCCAAAGAGCAACGCCACCTGACAGATCAGCCAGAGTATGAATAGGGCAATCAGCAGGCTCTGATTGATGCAGATGTTGTCCAGGTGCAGCTGATCATCAATTCCGGCGATGAGCAGCACTCCACGCTCCCCGTACAAGTAGCTATTGCTGTTGGCCTGATCCGGTCCATGGACGCGCAGATTGTAGTTGAGGGGAAACTCGACTTGGCTGCTTATATTCGCTTGCGATGATGCAGTTGCATTCCTCAGCTGTTCCGGCATCACATCCATAACTGTTGAGATGTATACTGGATTCTGTATCCGGAGCTCTTGCAGCTGTCGTTCCGGCTGCTCCGATTGCCGCTTGCGACGTTGCCAGTGGCCCGCCGAGAGATTCAGGCAATTGGCGGGCGGACAGCGTTCCACACAGAAGCGTATCTTCACATCGAAGTTGACGTTGGCCGTGCCCGAGAACTTGAAGGCGTGGAAACGTCCCTTCAGCATGTTCTGCGACTGTGTGCGAACACGTTCCAGAGCTGGAAACACACTGGCATCTGTGGGACATCCTCGTTCGTCGATTAACAACACGTAGTTCTGATTGTCCTGCGACTTTGCCACCAACGATGTGGCTCGAAAGTCCGGCAAAGGCGCCAGCTGCAGTTCCAGATGCTCGCCCATCTGATCCACACTGTACTCCGCCACAATTTGCAGCTCCAAGTCCTGGCCAATTCTCACATCGTTCGTTTCATGCTGATGCGAGAGATCAACAATTTGTAGCGTGATCTGCGGTTGGGGTTGAGGTCCAGAGCTGCTGTTGTAATGCACCACGCCCTCGTGCGGAAACATGCTGTAAGAGGGGGAAGTGATTAAAGTATAAATTGATAGAAAGGTTATCTGCAGCACACCGAAGATTTGATACCCTTGCAGAGTTCGGTATTCATATTTATAACTTTTTTTATGTGTCAGATATATGATATTTAAGTCCGATTGTGGCCTAATATGAAGAGAATGTGTTTAATAACCACTGCGACGGAAAACGACTATCCGATCAGATCGAGTTATATACCGAGCGAAAGGTATAGTTTTAACTTAAAAACGTGCATGCTGATGTGAGAAACAATTTATATTGAACAGATAAATAATTTTTAAAAAATGATTGGCATTCGGCACTGCTTAAAATGAACTATATTTTTAGATATGAAGAATCGGAACTTTTTAGCGGAATGTTTCGAATGACAAACTTTTTTTAATTATAAAATTATGTGCTAAATTTAATATTGTTCGTCACCAAATTTAATAATAGAAATTTTGGGGCATGGAAATGTTTTCGTCGCTTGATTTTTACCTAGTAAAGTAGTTATTGTTATAAGATATCAAATACAATTTGCGAGGGCAACCAAGGGCAAAAATCTAAAGGTGTGAAAAAACTGCATGTTTTTTAATAATAGTTGTGTTTTGTTGAAATAGAATAAACTTTTAGGCTTCAAATTACAAAATCAAAAAGGTTTTACGGTGGTTTGGTTGTTCATGGCCGAGCCTTATCAATTAATTCCTCTTTTTGCCTCTTAATTTCAATATTTCTTGTAAAAAAAAAGGGTATTTTCAATGGCCAAAAAAGTGGGCGAAACGATCGTCTGAGTGTTTAGCGCTTAGCTCATCTTAAAGTTTGTTTCATTTTCTTTTATTTAAGATAAAAACTATATCGGAAAGATATTTAATATATATTCATAATTTGATCAAAAGTGTGTGTGTAAAAAGTGTAACGTCCGCAACGTAACGTCCGCAACAGACAAAAACTAAGATTTTTAATTAACGAGACTACTTATCTTTATTTTTGATGCTGGATTAATATGGTCATATATTCCACTTAATTTTGTGTATTTGGATATTTTTTGTTTACTATGCAAAATTCGCTAATATATGTACAAATGCACGTTAACCTCAAATCGACTTCCATTCTTTGTAACGGCCGCAACGGAACTTTCAGCAAGCCTAATTATTTTTCAAAAACAGTAAGGCTTTTATCTTAAAATAGACTTAAGAGTACTCCCAATGAAATGCATTTTCCAGAAAATTTCATTAAAATTCACTAATCTGAACGGGAGCTGTATCAGTTTAAAGATGAAAATATGCGTGCAAATGTAACGTCAGCAACTCAGGATTAGCCCATATCTCAAGAAATAACAAAGATTTTTGAGCAAAAACTATCTGATACAGTAGACAGATTTGAGGCAAGTTTCTTCAGAATGTGTAAAATAATACCAATTACACAAGCTGCGAGTTTGGTTTAGATATCTCAAGAAACAAAAAGCTTTGAATTTATCTGGTTAAATTTTCGACCGATCGTTCCGACGGCAGCTGTATGATTTACAGATCTGTAACTAGTTTTAAAGGGATAAGCGAGCATGGCTTAATTTACTTAGCTCGACTTTCGGATCAAGTATAAATAAACTTTAATTATTTCACATCAAATTTATAATGCCCGCTGCAAGGATACATATATGTGTATGATTGAGTTCTCCAAATAAGCACATGACTTACTGCTCGGCATACTCCAGCGAGGACTCCAAGGCAATGGCACTGGGCACCTGCTCCGAGGCATCCGAGCTGCTGTCGCGTCCCAGGTTGGGGGCATTGGTGGCATTGTTGAGAATGCAGCCGACTTTGATGAGTCGATCGCCTTGGGTCTGCACATTCGCGTTGTTTTGGATGATGACCAAGGCGGAGATGAAGGTTCTGCGAGTGCCAAAATAATCTCATTAGCTGACCTTAAGGATACTGTAATCTTACCTGTGATAGGCCTGCGTCATCTCGTAGGCACGCAAGACACCACAACGGTTCTCCTTGGCCTCGCTGCCAATCTCGAGGCGCAGCAATAAGCTGCCATTGTTGGAGTCGCTCACCTGGCAATCCTTGGAGTGCATGCTGGCATACATCTTGCCACTGAAGGCATCTTTGGACTTGAAGCGAATGCTCATCTCATCGCGGGTGCAAAAGACCTGCACTGTACCAGAGATTGTTAACTTGGCCAAGAGTTGATATGCCGTTAACTCACCATCGAGACACTTGACGCGTCGCATGTAAATGGAATTCTCGCGCAGCTTCAAGCTGCGTGGTCCCAGCGAAATGATGTCCTCGGAGTGGAGCAGGCACTCGGAGCGGGTCAACTGATTCACATAGTGGAAGGAGATGCCCTGGCAGTAGAACTTGGACTCGTGTGTGCAAAGCGACTGACACTGGAATACGAAAAGGTCATCAATCATCAAATGAAGGGGGCCAAAATCGATTAGAATCATAATGCGCAACGCGATTTGCTGAAGCGCTTCAACCCATGGGGAATGGGGCACCACACCTCTTTCTGGGTTAGGCCCAAATATTTGGCTTCCGCGTAGATGAAACTGCTGTTCGCATACAATTCATACGAGCAATTGTCGTTCTCCATTGCCCGCTCATGGCATTGGTTCTCCATGTACTCCTCATCGTAGGGCGCTGCCCGGAATGCGTCGGGTTGTATCGACTTGTCCTTGTCGCTCAGGGTGCACCGACCATATGTGGCATGTGGCACTGTCGCCGAGCGTGCCTCGTTGCCTCGAAACCTGCCAGGGGGCAAAATAATGTTACAAATCTATAACTCTAAAATGATTTATGATTTCACTTTCTAGTGATAATGAAACATCTATTATAATTAAAATATTCGCGTAGTGAAAATCTCAATCAATTATTATATTTAGTGCTAGGGAAAATTCCGATCATAGATATAGTGCTAAAGGTAATTTTCCCATTAATATTTCTGTATAAGCTGTTTTTTTTAAACGCTATTTTTATATGTAAACGGGTTTTACCAAAATCAAAAATAATTATATACATTCATGATTTATTTTAAATAGCGCCCCTTGTTGAGAATATAAGGGGTATTGCTGGTTGGAAGGCTGTTATTAAACCTTTTTTTAAAAAAATCATATTTGAAAACGGAAATACATAGTTATTTAAATTCTGTTGTTTTTATTGTATTAAGAACATATTGAATTAAATAAAAAAATGTTTTTCCTTTGTACGAAGGCTGTTCAAAAAGTTGTCGGCCTTCAAAGTTGACCGTCGAAAAAAAAAGTATGCTGTCTGCGGCACGGATAACTTCACTTCTGTTCATCAGAAATGAAAAAAGTAAACGGCGTTAGATTCAGTACAGATGTAATTCGAGTCCCTACCTTAATCATAATTTTGCTCTTTTTTTTACAAAACGGCGGCCATTAAAAAATGAAAAATCGGTTTTGGACCATTTTTTTTTGAAGTTTAGGATAAAAAAACAGTAAAAAAAATTTTAAAATTATGATTGAATTAAGGACCATAATGGTGACAATTCTGCGTCGTTTGCACCTTGTTTCATCAAAATCGGTTTAGAACTACGGGCGCAATCCGTGCCGCAGCTTCGAAAAAAGTGGTTTCGAGATAAACGCCTTTAAAGTTTTGACTTCACTTGCATTAACATTAAAATTGCTTCACAAAAAAGGCCATATCTCCTAAAGTATTTTGAATTTCAAAAAACCCTTTTAGGACGATATTCTCAAATATCCAAGCTATAAAAATATGAAAAAAAATCGAAAAACAATTTTTGTCAACCAGCAATACCCCCTTAATTTAAGTTCATAAAATAAATCATAAAACGAAGTATATTCTTAAGTTGGTTTCTTTCAAATTTTAAAACTTTGTATTAAACAGTTTTATCAGTGTAAAAAATAAATTAAGACAATGGACCTAATAAAATTAAAATTAATAAAATTAATTGCATTAAATTGAACCAAGATTGGAATCAAGCGTCTCTCAATGTTGAATGATGAAAATCATGACTATTATAAAAATTTACGGGTAGTGAAAATCTCAAGTACATATTATATTTAGTGGTAAAGATAATTTTTCCATTAATATTGCTGTAAGAGCTGATTTATCCATAAGCTATTTTGAATGCAAAAGGAATTTCCCATTTTTAAATTTCTGGAATATATGTACCATTATAACGTATAATTTAATGGAAGCAAATTTTATTCACAATTCCCGGCGCCGAGCTTAAAAAAATGATATCATAATCGGATAGAAAGAATTTCCATTTTGCGTTTTCCATATTAAAAATATGCATAACAATGGCAATTAATGATTAATTCTGCTAGCTGTTAGCTGAAACTGTCAATTACCGCTCACGATTGTTCCGATACGATGGGGCAAACGAGGCGGAGAGGCATCTGAACTGCGTTTCGAAGAAACATCTCTCGGCGCACTCACGACGCGTGACCAGCGTCGGAATGGTCTTTCTGCCATGGAGCACCAGACTGTTGCCCGGAATTTTGGTCAGAGCCCAAAGGCGGCCTTTACACGCTTCGGGCACTGCAATGGAAATGAGCCAAGGTTAACCATGGTTATGGTCATAAGTTGCCGAGTTGCCGCCCCCATCCGTTAATACAAACCACGCAGACAGGTCTTCTCATAGAACATGGCCTCGCCATCGGCCACCAGTGACAACTCATCCGTAATGGGCAGGTAGCGTGAGTTGCGCTCAAAGTACGAGTATCCATAGCATTCATCCGTGTCCAGCAGATGCACATAGGCTATGCAATCCGGATCCTCATTGCAGCTCCGCCAGCAAATCTGACTTGCCGGCGGACCAGGCAAATAGTCCGGCAGTTCATAGTCGCCACTTCTTCGATCGCGATCCTTGAAATTGCTGACAGTCGGCGGTGCATAAATCAAATTCCGTTCGCTGAGATAATCCAGAGGGGGACGGAATCCCACAATCTTCTGTAGCTGCATCTGATGCAGCGGACACTTGAGCAGCAACGCATCTATCGGATTCACAATCAGAGAATACTTAGTTGACTTAATCTCTGCGGTTGACTGAGAACCAAACACATTCCACAAATTGCTAACAAGTATCTATACTATAGTATCTGAGCAATATCTGGATTTGTGCATATGAATTTCATTGCGAGTGAAATACTCGAATACACAAATTGTGCAGCTTGCCAATATTAATATTGATTAGCCAAGCAAATAATGCAAAAGTTTTATGCATAACTAGACAATTAGGTAGGCATTTAGTTAGATATACTAAATATATACATATATAGAAAGATGATCATATAGCATTGGAAATAGAAATCCCTTCAGGGCATTGTTCAAATTGTTTCTATAATTAAACAATTAAGTCAAGTACAATTACTTCCTTCTCTAATAACTTGTGTATGCAGTTAAACAATAGTTGGGAAGAGCATCAGTTGAGTTCTATTTTATTCTATTTCCATCTCACTCTCCTCTACGCTTTCCCTCTCTCTCTCTCTGTAGCACTCTGTTGTAAATTGATCCGTGTCGTTTTGGCTTTGACTCAAAAACATTGCCATACAATGCAAATTACAAGTGCAAAAATGATTTAATAGTTGCAACTTTTAAGAGTGATCGACTAGGAAATACCCTGTAATCAGCCCTGACACTAAAACATAATTGCACACAAATATTTCTTTAGAAATCTTAACGTTTTTACATCCCTTCTCACAGATTATGATAAAAAAACACATTTTTTAAATAAATTTTTAACTTTCTTATGCGATCTTATACGAAATATGAAATAAATAAAATAAAATAAATTCAAGGAAACTTTTAGAATATATGAACTCTATATTGACAGAGAAGCTCCTTCTATCTGTTGCAGGGCTGTTACACAAGCCCATCATGCACTACTTCAACATTTTACAATGTCTACAGGGTACAAACAATGATTTAAGAGTCGTAATACTTCAACTAAATCAATCGATTGACTGACACATATTCATTAAACACATTTATTTCGTTTTGCCAACAGTGATCATATTTCATATGAATATTTTAAGTACTAAACAAACTTTATACACTATCTCACTATCTCTGCTAATTACAAATATTAAGGCTAATTAGTTAAGCCTACAATCGAATTGCTGGTGATTGGTTTTAGCCACATTGTCCTATACAGGAGTTGGCCACAACGATGCTTACCACTTGAATTTGGTTGCAACAACAATAATATTATTGTGAATATTAAATTGCACAGGCATTTCGAGGTTGATTCTGAATTAAGCATTGTTGTTGCTGCTTGTTATTCACTTGTTTTTCGTTCCTGTTTTGTTATTAATGTTATTGCATTGAAAATTTGTTAGTGTAATAGATTTTGGGCCGTATTGATATGCAGCCCCATTTAGAGCTTGTTGCTCTTATTTTAGCCTTTCTGTTCAATTTGCTGCTTAAATTTTGGCATAATTTTACAATTTCACACTTTTAATTTTTATTTTTAAGCCCAAATATGTCAGTTTGCATTTCAATTATTCAATGTTAATTGCCTGAAAATGAATATCACGGGTCGTCAATTAATGTAATTAAATTTAATGCCTGGGCAGCTACAACAACAAAAACACCTTTTGTCATTTTTTATTTATTTAATATACATTTTCCGACGCACTTCCAATTAACCAAAATGCACTTTACACGCGGTATTTTTAACGCTTGCGTCCGACGAGCGCGACTTTCGACTTGCAAATAGCTGAAGCTTCAACAACGACTGAGGTTGGGGCTGAGGCTGAGACCTAGCCAGGTAGATACACACACCCATACTACCTGAGCTACCTGAGCTGAGCTGAGCTGATATGCATGCTGCCTCTGATCGAACGTCGACTTCGACGTCGCGGCTAACCGAGCGTATGAGAAATTTCATGTTAACGTCAACTTTAACTGCGCCGGCTGACTAGATGATTAGATCGCAGCTGGGGTGTAACTGCAAAGAGAGAGGCTGAGAGAGAGAGAGTGAGAGAGAGATAGGTAGACTGAGAGAGGGCAAGTAAGGGAGAAGACGCAATCGAATTGCTCACTGTGCAATAAACAAAACTATTTAACGCACATGCCAATGAGTTGGGGGAGGAAGAAAGGAGAAGGGAAAAGGGCATGGGTGCAGGCAAAGGGGAGGGGGGACACCATGCGTAGCTCATGCTTCAGTTAGGTGGCACAGGCTTACATCTATATCTATATCTCTGTATCTCTATCGGCATCGCAATCGCATCTAGCCATGCATTAAGCTCACTTTCCGTGTTTCATCTTTTGACTGTTTGCACAGTTGGAACTCAGCTGTTGTTGTACATGTCAAATTGTCATCTTATTGTTATTGTTGTTGTTGTTTTGGTTGTTGTATTAAATGGCACTTTTAACAGTTCAGTGGTTTTTGGCCGTTGACAACATTTGTTTGTTTGCTGCTGTTGTTGTCCCATGATAAATGATTAATTCACAATTGTTGATCCGCATTGTTACAGTTACAACACAAATGCAGCTTTACATGTGTGTGTGTGTATGTAGTAATCCACAACAATTGATTCTATTGCATATTGTACACATACATACATAAGCAAATGGGGCGTATGCGCAATTTCGTACATGCTAAATTTGTTGTTGATTTCTAATTAGTGACAGTAGCACACAATTAATTAGCTATGCGGGCATAAAGAGTGAGAGAGAGAAAGAGGGTTGGGTTGATCGCCCTTTGACATAATTATGTTGTATTTCGTATGAACAGCGACTTGTGCGTGACCTTTGTGCGGTTACATTACATTTTGGAATTTTATTTATTTACTTATTGGCAAGTTGGTCAAGGTCGCCATCAGTTGCTGCTTAGACGACGCCCAGATGTTTTGCTTGAGCGATGATGTGCCCATAGGCCCAGAGCTGCGGTTGACATTACATTTAGTATACATGCATTACAACTATAGCAAAATTGCGACTTATAAGCGGGACATCTGTACGTATACGTAATTAACCTAGGGACTTTGACATGCAATTGCTCAATTTGTGGAGTACAATGTGTATTCATATTAATACGCCAAGGGATTCAACTGGGCATATCTGAAGTATTAGTATGTTAAGCACTTCAACATTAAATTCAATTATCGATTAATTAAGTTATCTATTAGAGACTCTTCATTGCTGTTGTTACAAGAACAATCTAATCAGAAAACAATTGAATCTTTATTAATATTATCACTAAAATGTTTGCTTATACCTTATTTAAACGATTTACACAAGTATATTGCTATGATTTATAGGAATTGTAAAACGAAAAAAATTATATAAAATAAAATAAAATCGTAGGTAATTCAGATCTCAAAATTAATTCATTTCGAAGTAGAAGCTATGGTAATGCTAAGAAATTATTTGCAAATTAAACTGAAGTAATACTTCTTTGTTTGCTAAAATCAAAGCTCTTCTTTAGAATCTTTATCAGTTACAACAGGATTAATTTGCAAGCCAATTTACAAAACAGTAGTTAAAGATGTTTACTGCTCTAAAAGCTGAACATATTAACGTGCAATGTTAAGCAACATTGCAATTGCCTAATTTAAATTTAATCACTTTCAGCAATTCACTCCAAAACGGCGGAATTTTTTAATAAAACAGATAAAATGCTATAAAAAGTCGTATACTTAATATCTTACAACCCCATTGGTTATCAATGTCTAAGAGACAAAACTTGCACAATTACCATTGTAGGTTTGACCTAATTAAATGAGCAATTTTCACAAATTTTCCTACCTTGACTCCAGATAACAGTTTACCTTTTGCTTTCGCTTTTGCTATTTGCTTTTTCGCCGCAGCTTGATTGTCGCGTTGCGTATACGTAATAATTCATAAGCCATCCACTATGCATGCAAGGGCACTATTATAATTGCATGTTGTCGGGGCAAAATAAAACAATATGCAGGTCGGCATACATACAGACCTCCCCGTCTGCCCTTAGTGTACACTTGCCTCCTTTTTAGCCCCTGATCCCTGATCTGAAAAGGGGTCAAGCCAAAATACATACATACACAAAATATACAAAAATATATGCATATAAAACAAAAAACTGCAACAATAATTACAGTAGCGTCAAGAATGTGACTTTAAAATTTGTGTAGTGTGGCAGTGTGGCAGCCATAAACAAAAGGCCGCGGCCAGTTGCAAGTTTATTTTCAGCTCATGCCCGATCCACAGAGTTTTGCATTTCACCTTGAACTATAAAAGTAGTTGCGTGTGTGTGCATGTGAGTGTGTGTGACTGTGTGTGTTTTTGTTTGTGTCAGCTACAAATACACACGCAGCCGTCGCCAAGTGACGCCTGAATGACGCAGGAAAACAAAAGTTGCATACATATCATGAAAAAAAAAAACGTAAAGAAAAGAATAAGAAAAACAAAATAATTATGTCTACGATTTTATGTGTAAATATATGTATATTGTATATATTATTAAATATATAAAATTAACCCATGTCGCCAACACATGACAAAAGTCTGCCTAATTAAAAATGCCAAAAAGTCAGGCAACGACGCCTCTGTGTTTTGTGGTCTTAAGTGGGGTCAGACAGAAGCAACAATGAGACACTGACACTCACACTCACTCACACACACACATACACACAGCTGTGTGACATGTCAGACAGGGCGACAGGCAGTCAGGTCAGGTCAGGACGGGACAGGAAGGAAGGCAGCCAGGCCATAAAGCACCGGCTAAAGTTACGCTTGAATGCCCCAACGAGGGCGGCAGCACCCACAGCAACAGCAGCAACAACAATGGCAACAACAATGACAACAACAACAACAGCAGCTGTCTCAGCCAGACGTTGCATGCAACTTGTCACATTGTTTAAATCACTGAATTATGCAAATAGCTACGCACATATAACGATTGTGCCTCTCTCTCTTTCTATCTCTCCTACTCTCTCTCACACTCCATGTTGCAGCTTCCATCAGCAACAATAACAACTTGCTGCTTAACACCAACACCAACACTCAGTAAATAATCAGACAACACTTTGTTTCGTTGACTAAATAACTAACTAAAAGTTGCACATGTCCAAAGCTAATACTATGTATATGTATATATGAGTGTGTGTGTGTGTAGTTATTATGTTCATGTATGTGTGCTGTGTGTTTGACATATGCTTAATTGTCTATAGTTACTTGCTGTTGTTGTTGTTGGCACAACTTCCGTTTTGTGGAGCATGCCAAAAAGTTGCCTCTAGTTGCACCCTTGACACTACTAACACTAATTCTAACAACACGCCCTTTCCCTCTCCCTCTCTCTCTGCCCCCTTCACACTTCACCCCTGTCAAAGGCCCGTCTAGCGTGTGAACTCTGAATGAAACGAGGCGACTTTATCGCTGTCTCCGTTGTTGTCGCCAAGCCGCTAACTAAAATTTATTTAAATCTGTGCCATAATTGTTTTGTGTGCCTGTTGCTGCCGTTGCTCTAGTTGTTGTTGTTGTTGTTTGTGTTGCTTGTTGACTTTGTTTTTTATTCTTTGGTGCTCGCATAAAATTAGCGCTGCAAATTTATTAACAACACTGCACATGCTTGGCACTCTCTGGTCTCTTCTAGTTGGGAGTCCGTTTAAATGTCACAAGTTGACGCAACTTATTTATTGCATCAACTTTTGATAGTCTCCAATAAATACAAGAACGCAGCTTAAATATTTGTTTAATTAACCTTTATTCTACGATTTTTATGCATTACTTACGAGAAGTTTCAACAGATAGTCGTATGTGAAATTCCCCTAACCGATTGTTACATTTTATGGGTTACTCGTAATTTAATTTACTTCAATTTATGTAAAAGTTTGTACTTTTTATAAGTGAGATTCGTAAAAATTTAGAACTTTAACGTACAAAAATGTAAATTAAAAGTTACTAAAAAAATGAAATTTGATAAAATTTTATTAGAATTTTTAATATGTGGAAAATAAAATGTACATTTTTTGAGCGAATGATCGAACTTATGATGGAATTGAAAGCCTTTTGCAAGATAAAATAAAGTTATTGTTGTGATACACAATTTTTACAATATAGATACTTACCTCTGTCTTTAACAAAAATTCAGATACAATATCTTAAATTGCATTAAATTATATTTATTGATTTCATTGTTTTGTATATATAAATTAAACAGACATATTTCATATATTTATAAGTCAATTAAACAAAATCCAAAGCGTTTTGACATTACTTTTTTAATCGATTTATGCTTGCATTATTATTTCCAAAAAAAAGT
Organism: Drosophila suboccidentalis; assembly: GCA_037043435.1. NCBI lineage: Eukaryota > Metazoa > Arthropoda > Insecta > Diptera > Drosophilidae > Drosophila > Drosophila suboccidentalis. Next base: position 119,323 of record JBAMBK010000217.1, read on the forward strand.
CAATCAAATTTCTTATGAATTTTTAAAATGCATTTATACGTATTTAATTTCTTGATAATTGAATAAATATGTTAAAAACCTGTTCATACTATTGAATATATTTTCTGTGGTTGCCTTAAAAGTCGGAGAGTTACAAATAAAGGAAATAAATGTTTTTTAAATGGGGAATGTATGATTAGCAGAACTTTTCCCAAATTGATTTTCGCTTTTTTCATGGAGCAAAAGGAAATTTCTTTTCGATTTATGGAAAAAGATCTGCATTTATTTCAGATAGAACTTTGAGTGCCAAAAAGTTGATTGATTGTTAGATGTTTTTTTGGGGTTTCGATATCCTTACATTTTGGCTCACTAGAATTAATGCAATTCGCTTAATACACAAGTACATAAATACATACATAAATACAATCGTGATCATAGTATAAAGTCAGTTTATTGGCCAAACAACACAATTTCTGTAAAATTTTTGATGAATTTTTCTTTCATTTCATTCATCTAAACTGTTCCAAATTTCACCATCCAATCAATTTCACAAAAGTAACTAAAGCATACTTTTAGGATCACCAAAAAAATTAACTATAAAAAAGCAAATTGAAAGTCATTTCATGCTGCCCCAAAAAGTATACAATATAGTTTTGTGGGTGAAATTGTTGAGAGAGTGGAAATCGGAACAGATTTGACGTAAATGCTGCTATAACTAAAAAGGTATACGAATTGAATTTGTTCAGTTTGTTAGGCGCCATTGCATTTGCTACTAATTACTTCAATTTGCTAGTTAATAATTCTTGCAAGCAATTGTTTAAAAAAATGTTTTTTTGAAAAATTAGCAAAATGAATAATGCACTATATATGAAATGCATGTGAAATGCGAATTGAAGTTGATTCTTCGTTATGCTGCCACTTAATTATGCCACTTATATACTTACATACATATTAAACATATTATATTATATTTATTTATATTTATATATATACGTTTATATATATATATTGTGTATATACTCGTACATATGCATAAGCATTTTCTCTTACGTTTATATCGTATATAATTTATTTTTTAAATATGATTTATGTGGAAATTTGTAGATCTCATTGCGGTGTGCCTGGTTGCAAGTTAAGTGTATGTATATTTTAGCAAATTCATTTTCATATCTGTTTATTTGTTTATTTAGTTCTGTAATTTGTTTTTGGCAATTTCAAAATGCCCAAATGCAAATGTTATAATAGTGTGATTTGGGTGTATTATTTGATTTGATAGTTAAAAGCAATCGCTCAGCTATCATCTGGCAGGTGCTAAATGGAAGTTGGAACATCTTCTATTAAATGAAAGCAGTGCCTACTCTTAATTATGTGGTAAATGTTCCTCTAACTCTAGGAATCTATAAAGAATGCTGACATATATATAGTCGATCGTCTGACATCAGCTCTCACTATATATCTGGTATGCAGTACGCTAAGTAATTCTAAATGGAAGTGCAACAAATTATGACTCTTAACCACATCAATTTAACTTCTTTAGTCACATTTGAATGTCACGATTTACTCGAAGCGAACAGAAATTTTTGCTAGCTTTTCAGTTTTGGTTTTTTCCCCATCATCTGCCATCAATTTTTTTTTCTTTTATATTTTCAAAACCTATCACATAAATTTATATGTATTTTTTTGGGCGGAATTCTTAGCGTGTGCTTGGTTTTGTTACGGTTTCGAGCAGAGAAAGAGTGGGGGGATAGAGAGACAGATAGAGAAAGATAAATGGCAATAAACATTTCAAATGTGTATACAATAATTTCTTTAAAAGCTAAAAGACGGATTCGCGTGCAATAACAAAAGCTGCGGCCAATTCAATTACCGCCAAAATATTTAGACACAGCCACAACATACACATAACTTTGACTAACTCAACAACAAAATAAAAATTAAAAAAAATTAAACAGCTTATAAATCGATGAAAAGTGTTTGCTGTGTCACTTTTTCATTTATTTATTTATTGGGTGTGGGGTGAGTTGTTTTCAACCTTATATAAGCTAATTTTAGCGTTTGTTTAATACCAATGTTTGCGTGTTGAACGCCTTGAACTATGCAATGCTTATCAAACGTTGATTTGCACTTTTCAAATATATATCATTTTCATTATCATAATCGATTTGCTATCAATTTGCGAGTGTGTTGCTTTTTGCTGCTAAGTATATGTAGTTGTTGTTCTATTCGAAAACTCTTACTTAACTACTACACATTTATGTTGTTGTTTTCTTCTTTTTTTTTTTTGAATGTTTGTTTTCATTTTTTTTAATTATTTCTTTGTAGTTATTATAATAATAATATTAATTTTGTTGTGTTCAACGCTTACGCCGCAATGCTCGTTGATTGGATTAGTTGCTTTGTGGCAGATTGTTTGCCATGGCAAAGTGGGCGAAGTGGGCGTGGCTTTTAGAATACCAACATTTGATCGGCGCTGCCTTCCGCGCTGTCCTCATCATCGGCGCCCTCGTCCTCATCGTCGGATGTCAGCGAGGAGGCATTGTTCACCACGGACTCTGTGCAAATAGAACGTAAAATTCAATTTTTACCAGCCTCAAATACTTATCGAACTTGCGGCAGGCAGCCTGCCCTACAGTAATCATAAGCATAAACATAAACATAAATCTTAAATGAATATTACAAATGAGTTTGCCAAGAGATTTAACACTAATCTTGGCCCTTGCACAGTTTTGCACATTTAACGTGACCAACTCAATGTTAAAGTGCATGTTTATAATTCTTAGCTATGTTATACACTGCGTATGCGTAATATTAATAGCATAACCTAATTATGGTCATCAGCTAACTTAAATAGGAACAAGCCCACAGCTTTTGCATTACTTTGCAATTAAAATCAAACGCAAATATTACGTATACGCAGAATTGGCTAACGCCAATACACAATAAGCCTGCTTCAGTTGCCGCATGCCACACATTTGTGTCAAGTATGTGTTTATATGAGAGTGTGTGTGTGTGTGTGTGTGCTACTCACCGCAGTTGGGCTTGCCACGTGTGCGTGTGTTGGCGAACTCAACTCCATGCTTGTCCACACACCAACAGACACCCACCGAGTTGTGGCATTGTGTGGGCTTGTAGAATCCTTGGACGTCGCAGTCGGGTGCGTAGGCGCCTAATTAGTTTATGCCGCCAACAATAGCATAAACAGCAACAAAAGTAGATGTAGATGTAGAAGTAGAAGAAGAACAATAACAATGCGCAATTTTAGTAAGTCTCTGTATTATTTGTCGTGCAACGTTAGAGAGAAAGCAGCAAAAGCGAATTTCTTTTTTTTTCTATTTCTATTGTCTTGCTCTGTATTTTTTTTATTATTTTGTTTGTACTTTTTGGGTCGTGTTGAGAGAGAAGCCGAAAAAAAAAGAAAAACAGAAAAATGTAAATTATATAGTTAAAGTTGATAAAAGGACAACAAAAGCAACAAAAAAAAAAGTTGTGTTGTTGTTAAAAGTGTTTAATTTGCTGGCTTAAAAGTTGCGTTTGGTTAAAAAGGTAAAACGGAGAGTGGAAAAGCAGAAAAAGAAAAACGGTGTAAAAAATAGGTGTCCCTTTTAACAGTTGCTTTGGCTACTTATGTATGTGTCTCTAAGTGTGAGTGTGTGTGTGTGGGTGTGAGTGTGTGTGTGTGGGTGTAAGTGAGAGTGTGTATTACTTGCAAGCGCTTAATTATAGTTTAAAATGGGTTAAACGTTGTGTAAAGAGTGTAAGTAAAGCAGCAAAAAGTTAAAACAAAGCGCAGACAGCGAGACAAAACAGAGTAGAAAGAGATATAGATACAGAGAGAGATAGAGATAGAACGAGAGTGAGAGGGGGCAGAAATGGAAAAGTAAAACCAAATTACTCTTCTAGCTACCCGCTTTTTATATTGTTCATTTTTTTTTTTATGAATTGTGTTGTAGTTGTTGTTGTAGTGTTTGCGTTGTTGTTGAATACAATCAAAATGGGAACGCAAAAACCGAATACAACACAGCAACAACTCAATAGAATACACATACATACAATATATAGAGAGAATAGACGATATATTAGTGTTATGTTAGCTAGAGAAATGTCCACCTGTACCTATCTCACCTGCAAAGTCGCCGGCAATTCTTCGGCGCACCGCGGCACAAGGACGATCGGTCTTCTCGAAGCAGCGACACCATTCCCGTGTATTGATCGAGCTGTCCTGATCGAGATCGCAGGTATCAATGAAGGGCTTAATGCAACGCTCATTCTGATCATGCTCCAGATCGTACATCTCCTGCAGCGACAACAGACCATCGTTGTTCAAATCCAAATGTCCGAACATCCATTTGGCTTCGGTTTTGCAGGCCGGTGGAAAATGTGCCTTCGATTTCTGGCTGTGCTGACGACGCTTCTTGCTGTCGGCCATGATCACGGAGAACCAGTCGAGCAGACGATTGCCAATTGCGGTCAGCTGCTGTGGCTTGCACTCGGCCGATTTTGAGGGATATCCTGCAACAAGGATAACTGTCAATAACATCATCTACATGATAATTTTCCTGTCTTACCATTTGCATTGTTGTTCTTATTGTATTTCTGTGGCTGTTTCTCAACGACTTCGTTCTCATTGTAGTTACGCATCTTGTGCTTATCCTCCTGATACTTTCCGTCCTAATAAAGGGATCAGAGTTGGGGTTAGGATGTGGATTAGTGCAGAGTAGCGTCTATTTACCTTCTTATAGGCCGTATATTTGAGATATTTGTAGTGCTTGTTGTCATATTTGATCTCCTCAGGCGTGAATGTGTATTGGGCATTGATATGATTGAAATGACGATTGTTATCCTCCTTGTCCTGTAAATGAGATTATAATTTTTTGTATTTTTAACTTTAGTTTATTTTATTTAAAATGTTTCTAATTTTAATGTTTTATTTAAATGTATATTGTTGTCTCGGCTGCTTTAAGCTGAGTAATAAATGAATAAGTAAATAATAAATTAAATAAATTTATAAATAAATAAATAATTAAATAAATAAATAATCAAATATATTGATTAATTAATAATTAATAAATAAATATATAAAAAATTAAGAGTAAATAAATGAATAAATAAATAAATTCAAATAATAAATAAATAAATAGATGAATATAAAAATAAATTAATAATGATATAAACAATTTAACTTATAACCTGTTAGCCTGTATTGATCAATGTACACTTACATTCATAATGGTATTGAAGTCGTTGTTGTTGTTGCCCATCACATTGCCGCTGTTCATCATGATGTTGTTGTTGCTGCTGTCCTTGTAGGCCTGCTGCTGCTGCTGTTGTTGTTGTTGCAGCTGCTGCTGGTCGAGGTTGATCTTCTTGTTGTTGTATTTGTTGTAGCCACCAAGTCGCTGCATCCGCTTGCCATCGCTATTTTCTGCTAAACGTGCAAAATGGGAAAAATGGTGAAATGTTAAAATGGCCGCCATAAAAATCGCTTGGTCCGGGCAAAACTTTTCGTATCCTGGCGCTGGCCACTGAGGCGTCATTTCTATTTTATGCATGCATTTTATTGTTGTTGTTGTGTGTGTTGTTTTTTTTTTTTCTTTTTTTTGCATGTTGCCAGACCCAAAGCAAGAGCAATAACAACATGAGTTGCTTGCAATGCGCTTTCATCTGTGTAAATTTAAAATTAATGTGCTTAACGTAGATGTTGTTGTTGTCGCTCGTGCTGCTGCTGCAGCTTGGCTGACTCCCTGAGTGTCTACTCGGGCCACCCACCTTCCCCATTGCCCATTGCCCCCTGCTACTCCTACTGCTAGTGCATTGCGAGCATTGGAACAATGGCGCTTCTTGCTTGGCGGTTTATTAAAAATTTAACAATTGATACGCTTCACGTCAATTTAAAGTTGTGTTGTTATTTGAAAAAATGGCCAGGATTTAAATTGTTCAACTGCAATTAAAAATTTTCTTGTTGCAGTATTTTAGAATCGATCAGAATATGTTCGAATGAACTTCAGAAACCTAAGTATCGTTCATCTACTTTAAATGAACAAGCGAGAAAGAATTAACAAAAGAACTAGAAGATCTATTGGTATCGGAGCTAAGCTCTTTAATTGATCTGCGTTGCACAACACTGGTGCACAGTTACTATGGCAAACTCTACAGTTGTCTGAAAATATGCATGCAATTCATTGCAATGGCCACAGCCAGAACTAGCTGGCCTTTTGCCAGACTCAAGCTCATTATGCGGTTTGGTCCTCGGTTTTGGGTTGTCAACTCGGTGGAGTTATAGAACTAGCTATGTATGTATCTGTGTGTGTGTGAACAAAACTTACCCTTGCAGGGACAGAATCCTTTGCAAGCAATCCTTATGGTTGTCGAATGTATGCAATTGTGATAATCCAATCTGCATAGTGATGAGTAGGTTCTGTTGTCGGCACCGCACAGGAACGTTGGCTTGGCCACGGGACACGGCTTGCAGTTGCTGTTGGCGAGTGCAAAGAGATGGAAAAAGATGGGAAATCAGAAAAGAAAACTCAGCGGAGTGAAATAAAAAAAAAAAATAAATAAAAAAGCAACAAATAACGAATAGACGACATGCAAAATTAATTCTTATGCAAATGAAGTCTGGCATTTGTTGCTCAGGTGAGATGAGAGAAGCTCCCGACAGCAGCAGCAGCAGCTATGCCATCTTTTATTTAAATATTTATTTAATATGCCAAGCACGCACTCTATGCCAAAGGGAAGGAAGCTCTTCCCTGCCAGAGATCAGCAACCAAAAAGGAGGAGCCGCCGGCAACGTCAACTTGTATCTTTATTTAATAATTTGTGCAAATATTTAAGCGGGCGTCTCTCAAAAAAGTGATCCAAATACGAGCACACATAATACTCAATCTCAAACTGAATAATAAATTGTAATCTGCCCTCTGCACTATGGGCAGAAATTCGGAAAGTTTGGCATAAATACAAAAATTCTGTTGTGCAGAACTCAAATTTTTGGTTGTTGTTTGTATTCTTAATGGATTAAGTTAGTCAAGGTGTGTAAATATATTGTTAATAGACATTATTCAATAGTTATGTTTGTTGTTGTCCAATTGTCCAATGTGTTGTTGATGTGTATTTTTAGATAAAAACTAATAAATACGTATATGTGTGCTCTGTGAAAAATTACTTCTGAGTCCTGTAAGATCCCAGCGATTTGTAAGTCATATATATTCACTAAACAGTATTGAATCAGGTATCATTAATAACTTTTGCTCGTTCTTGTCCCTTTTGAAGATGTAAATTTCACTTTAGTCTAATTAAAGAAAATAAATATAAATTCTACTTTAGCCTAACTAAGATTCATGCCGAATTTCAAGTCTCTAGCTTCATATTTAGATTTTGTATAAATATTTCACACTTTTTTTCTTATAGCCCAATGGGGAGGGGGAAGTGAGGGGGAAAAATTAAAAATTCTTAATTCGTCTAGCTAAGATGCATTCCAAATTTGAAAACTCTTGCTTTAAAGCTGAAATTAATGCCAAAAAATCGCCCATAGTGCTCTGTCACATTCGTTATTTTAACACCTGCAATACTACAGAGCATGTATTTAAATTGTGAAATGCGGCATGTGGCTATCGATTTATCTCCTTGGCACATTTAATAAAAAATGTATACACATATACGCATACGAATATTTGCATTCTTTATTGCATAAACAAAAAAGCAAAGAATAAATAATTAATTCAATTAATTGCATCACCCGCTGTTGCTGCTCCTGTCATATGGGCCATTTATTAAAAAGGCTTTGGGTCGCATGTTATTTTTTTTGTATATCCTGTTCCCACAACATTTTATTAAAAAGGTTTATAAAAACTTGATTTTTTTTTACCTGTCTATATGGTTTACGAAAAGGCTTATATGTAAATCAATAAATGCGAATAAGTTTGCATACACAGTAACTTGAAGTCGAGCATTTTCGCCTGATGCGTTTTAACTGGTTTTTTGCTCAGTGTTTTATGTTTTTTTATTGGCCAACTGCGAACAAGCAGCCAATTGCCAGTGAAAGCATTTAATTTTCCCCCTCGTACATGAACATATGAATGTATGTACGTATATTGAGATAATATTATTCAAAATATTCCCTAGGCCGTGCAAATTGAGCGTGTTTACTCAGTAAATTGGTTTTCTGTTTTCAGTTATCAGCTTGTAGTTTACAGCGGGCTTTTTGTTCAGAGTGCTTGCAATTTGCTAATTGTTGGATTTGCCAGCTTTAATTGCTACATTTTAATACTGAGCTAAACAAACAAAATTAAAAGACAAGCAAGCAAAGTAGAGCGTACCCGACTTGGTGATGTCCTGTAAACAATTTTGAAAATAGTTTTACACTCCAAAAATAGTTTAGCTTAAAAAAAAAATCCGGCTTTTCTTTTTAAATTATTTATATGGTTAGATATTTTTTTGTATTATAATTTCAGAAGAGAGATAATTTTACTTTCAGCATTAGGTACGGATATTTATCGAAAGTGAACTATCAATATTTTTGACAACAAATTCCAATTCGAGTTCCCTACTTATACCTGGTTCTTAAAAAATAAGTAAAAGGTATATTTTATTCGTTGAAATGTACACAGACTTCTATAAGCCCCACGCAGGTCACGTTTGCTAAGTTTTAAAGATATTAGGTATTTTTTTGATAATTAATGTTAACTTCTATTATAAGCTATCATCCTACTATATCGGAACAATATTGGACAAATAGAAAGGTGGTAATGGCTGATTTAAATTATTAAGCAATGTATGTGCCTAAAAGTATGCAATAAAAATATTTTATATTTATTCAAATAAGTAACGGGTATCCTATAGTCGGAAACTTGAGTCTTTCCCGCTTATTTTAATTAACAAGTTGTGGGTGCTTATAGAATATATCACTTCATGTCTCTAACACTCCCGTTTTGTACATTTTTTAAAACACAGGGTACTTATGAAGGCTGTATAAATTGCAAACTTTGATTGCAATCGAATTTTGTTGGTATGTTTTTGTTGAGTTAGGCACTTAAGCTTCGCTTCAGCTGCAACTTTGATCAATTAAATCCCCTTGTTAACTTTGTATAAGTGAATTTCTTTTGCGAATTTCAAAAAATGTTGCTATATTTACACACTATGTAGTATATGTTTCAAGTTACACACAGTTGTTTGCATTCTCGTATTTAGCATAGTTATAAATTCATTTGAATATTACGTAATTCGGGCTCGAATTTCAAATAAATAAAGTAAAATACTCGTAAAATGAAATGAAATAAAATTAAATGAAACTGACGTTGAAGTTGTCAAAGCAATTGCGATGCCAATTTATTTCAGCCAACATATACAACATGGTTATTTAAGCTGGCCAATTTCGAAGCTAAGCCAAAGCAAACAAAGCATTGGCCAAAAACCAAAGAGCATCGTCAACTATGTGTGTCTGTCTGTGTGTGTATATGTGTGTGTATGTGTGAGTTGTCTCATTGGATCAAATGAAAAGTCGCTTTTAATTAAAAATGCAATTGTTGAAGTCTTTCGCTGGCTTTGTATCGTGACTCACTTGTTTCATTTCAAATGAAAATTAAATTTAAAATTGAAGTTCCACTCGGAGTAGGCAAATTGAAGCCATGTCATGGCATCTTGGGTCAATGACTGCTCTTGGCGGATATTTTGTTATAAATTTGAACATCAAATAGCGTCAGCCCACATGCCGCTTTTTGCTGCCTGCCGCTTGCTGTGAAATTTGTGAATTTTTGCTCAAATATTTGCTTTCAATTTTCCGCCAAACACAAAAAGTGGGGCATATTAAGGGGGGAGCTAAGGTGGTTATAGAATAGAATTTTCGAGCTGCCTTTGAGCCACTGACGCTGACAGCTTCATATGCATAGCCCAAAAAGCAGCTCAGTGGTTTCGAATAACTGCCAGAAACAGAAAGAATCTCAGCTCAGTTCAGTTTAGCTCGGTTGAGGTTACGCCTCCCTGGTCGAGGTAAAGGGCCAACTACGGGTATACATATGCATTCCCCTCACTTTCCCCTTGGCCTAGACAAGATAAACCACAAGCGGGGGCCATATTGTTACTAAAACAATGCCTGACTACATGAGCTATGGGTTACAAGTGTCTGTGTGTGTGTGTACGTGTGTGTGTTAGAGTGCACTGCTTTTTGGTCTGTTATAAGTGCCTTCCCAGCAATCTCTTTACCCCATTTCTCTCTTGCTCCCTCTCTTTCACTCTCTGTATCTCTCTCTCGTTTTCTCACTCAGCAAGTGGCCCATTCACAAAGAAAATCTTTTGTTTGACTTGTGGCCAAATTGAGTACTGAGCCAACGGAATGACAGATAAATTGTGCGCGCAAACTATTGATTTTGTAAGCCCAATGCTCCCCGGGCACAGCCACAACACCCCTTCGCCCCTTTTGGACTCTTATTGGTTGCCCCTAGGGGTATTCACAGTCTATGCCATTGACATAGATACTCACAAATACTCATACATACATTATGTATGAGCACTCACACACTTATGCATATGCACAATAGAGACTTTCTTGTGAACGCAAATTGAAAAGAAATTGCGAAAAATATGTCAAAAGCCATTTTTTAATATTCGAGGGCGTGGCTTGACTCTTGATTTGGCAGCTGACAGATTGATGATACCACACAACAATAGAGGTGAAAATGGCGCAATATTTTAAACACCAAATAATAGGTAAATGGATATTAGTAAAAAAAACATATGAAACTAATGCCTATGTTAATTATGTTGACAATGATAAAGTTAAAAAAATGGAGTTGATTATTTTTATTTATTTTTTTCGATTGATAAACTATTTTTAGATTTTTTTAGGCACAAAAATAATACTAAATAAATATTACATAAAATAAAAAACAATAATACAAAAGATAGAAAAGATAGAAAAGAAGCAGTCTTTATCATCAGGTAAATATTAAGTATACGACCAGCAACCAAAATATTCAAGAGTTCAAACATTTCAGGAAAATTAATTTTCCACTCAACAAACTGCCATCGTGGGATAAAGAAAAGTTGCTGCTATGCGACAAAGGTCCACCTGATAGGCTCTCCCCCTCTCCCTCACCATAACACCCCCTTGGGACCAACACAAACGTGTCAAGCAGCAAGCATGAAATTAAACTTAAAACAAAAAGCAAGCTGATAAACAAAACGAAGCCGAAAAGCAAACAACTGAAAATGTTACAAGACTTTTTGGTCGTTGGTTTAGCCAACACGAAGGCGCAAAAGAAAAACAAGAATTTTCTTTTTCTTTTTGCAGGATACGCTGTCTGATAATCTTTACACGGGTTGAGCAAAAGGTTCACACAGTAAATATTGAATTTTGTCAATGGCAAGAGGGACATCACACCTCTATGTATTACATAGTATTAAATTGAATCATAGCTGCAATTCAGTTAGCCAGAAATCATATTTGAATATTGTAAGAGCAACAACAAAAGAAATATTGAACGGATATTGATATTTTGCAAGTTGGCTACAACTTTCCGTTTGCAATACTTCGGAAATGGAGCACGTCATAGTATGATGGGAAATCACAACCAATTGAACCTTGGCCTGAAGTTGACTTTGACTTCATTCCAACAGTCGCACCTGTAACCCACTTTCTTCACCTCCCATCGATCGAACTCGCAACGTATCAACTCCATTCCATTCAACTTCAATTCTGCTGCTCTGTTCGCGTGCATGTTCACAATTTGGGTTGGGGTCAAAGCGATAATGTGGAACAAGTCAAAAGGACACAGCTAGGGATACTATGGTGAAAAGAGGTAAAAGACCGTTAAGCTATCGCTTCGGTTCAGTTTATTCCAAGGCAAATATATAACAACGGCAACGATGACGCAGCACAAGAAATGAAGAAAGAAAAAAATAAACTGAAATGCGTGCTGAAAATTGTAGAGCCTGCCACTTTATTGCGGAATTTGTATACACGATAAAACAATTTGTTATTAGCATGCCGGTCATGCAAATCAGAGAGAGAGAGAGAGAAAATTAAACCCCAGCAACCCTTTCTTAACCCTATAAATGTTCTCTGTTCCTTCATGAAATAAATGAGAATTTGTTAAATGAAATGTAAAAATGCCATTGATATGCAAAAGGTCCCAAAAGAATAATGATTGCAGCCAGAAATGGGAAGTGGATGGAAGTTAAATACTTACTCCAGTTCCTCATCATCGTCCTGTTGGGCAACCGCGGGTTTCAGCAACTGCTGCTGCTGTTGTTGTTGCTGTTGTTGTTGTTGCTGCTGCTGTTGTTGCTTATCGCTGACGGCAATGTTGTTCTCATAGAAGACGTCGTCCTCTTTGGACTCATCATCGTCGCCCAGACTCAGACTCTTGTCCTCATCGTCGTTGTTCTCTTCATTGCCCTGGACATTAGTTTGAGCATTGTTGTTGTTGTTGCCATTACCGTTGTTGATGTTGTTGTTGTTGCTGTTGCTGCTGCTGCTGCTGCCATCGCTGCTAGTGTCCTCGTCATCATTGTTGATATCCTCAACATCCTGGCTATCGTTATCCTGCTGATTGACGCGTCGCTTGGCTTCCTCCTCCAAATATTTGGCCTTGGTGATTATCTCATCACTGAAAGCAGGGTTAAATAGGGTTTTCATTTAATTAGTTTATTAGCTTTCTCCAAACAACAACAACAATCACAACTTGAACATTTTGTTAACGGCTGCTTACCGATTCTTGTGCAACTCCTTTTTCGACACGCAAACGGCGCTGAATTCGTCCTCCAGCAAACAGATTTCCCGCTTCTTACAGTTGAGAGGCCGGCAAAGGTCACCTAAACAAGGGGAAAGGAAGCAAATAGTGGGCGTGTCGCCGCAGATTTAATTTATGATTATTAAACATGCTGCAATTTTTGAGATTAAATTAGGTTTGGCCTTGAGATTGTACACGTTTCACGAGGATTTAATGAACGCAGAGGAGTGTAAGGTGAGACGAGGGCTACTCACTTGAAGGATCATGTATCCAGCGCTTGTGTTCGCCCAAATTCTTGTTTTGCGTATTTTTATTTATCTGGAAATAAAGGAGAGGTTTATTAATTTACATTGTAATTGAAATATTTTATCTTTTAATTTTGTGATTTAAATGCAAAAATGCAAAGACCACACATACTCGAGACACATATGAAACGTATATTAAACACACACACACATGTAAGATATTCAAAGTGCACTGACGTATGCGTAATGCTAACACGTGTCGTATGTGTAATACAACTGAGAACTGAGAAAATGACAGCTGTTATTTCATTTGTTGGAACATGAAGCGTCTCTAACCGAATGCAAATATTACAGAAAAATCAGAGACACAAAACAGAATGAGAGAGGAAGAATGGGAGAGAGTGAATATCATAGCTAAATCCGGGATAGCAACTGAATCTATTAAAACTCACAATCTCCTCAGCAGCCGACCCATAAACTTTGTTCAATTTGTGTGCTCAAAATGCAAAAGAGATTTACTTTAATTTAATTCAATTCAATTGAGTGTTGAGAAACCAAGAGTGAGAGAAAGGGAGAGAGAGAGAGAGAGATAGAGAGTGCGAACCCTTCGTCATATGCGGGACAGAAAGTTATTAAGTGCAATGGTGCGTATGCGTTATATTTAACTTGACTGTACGAAACAACAAAACAGGCAACTGCAATAATAATAAAGCCCTGTCATGCCCATGGCTGACTGGCAGGCCATTGGACGTTTGCTAAAATGCCATAAGCCAACCAAAAAGCAAACATAGCTCCCCTTCCCTTCCCTTTTCCCCTTTTCCCAATTCCTCTCTGATAGAGCAGCGCACTGACTTGACAGTTTTTCCAAAGCGGCGCCTGAAAGGCTGCAATGCAAAATTTACTATGTGACAGCAGAAGCAGCAGTTTTTATAATGGTGTTGCTGGTGTCGTTGTTAGTGTGGTTGCTTGCAGTGTAGCTGGTGGTGCTGCTGTTGCTGTTGCTGGTGCTGCTGTCACTTGGCGACAACAGAAGCTGCAGCCAGGAGCTTTAAGCGGACAGTTGCTAAATTGGTAACTGGGGGTAATAACATCATCAAACAGGTCATTCGTTGACCCCATTTTTGGGGCTGAAGGCATTCTACGAGTTCCAAGTACACATAAAAAAAACTATTCCAAGATTTAAGCTTAAAATTCTTGATTTTCGCATGTATTTTTTAAGTGTGTATCCAGGATATTTTTTTTTTATTATACCTAAGCAGAAAACCCGAAATTATTCAAACCGTAAAAACCGTTTAGTAACCGATTTATGCATAACGGCTAGTTTCGGTTCAATCAATCATTAGATCAAATTTTGTTGTTAATGGTCAATCGTCGTTTTTAAAGCAAGATATTAATGTTTAGAAAAATATTTTTTTAAATCAATTTTGGTTTATAGTTATATTTTTGGAAACCTAATATTGGTTACCGGTATTTCGAAACCAAAGCAAACAAGTAACTGGTAAAACCGATATCCTAAGATTTTGCGTAACCGACAATCATAAACCAAAATCCTAACTTTACCAAAACCGTAACTGATGCCGATATTCGTTTCAGTTTGATGCCCTAAAATTAAAACAATATTCAAAAAAGGTCTAAAACATTTGATTTTACTTAAAAAATTCTTTTAGATCCGCGATAATCAAAATATTTGCAGAGAAAGAATTGAAAAATCGTACTTAAATCAATTATATTGTACTTGGCTTAAGAATATCCGGGATTACCGAACTTCTGAGACAACGTTGATTTGATTTTCTCGTGGAATCCCAAAGTTTTTTTTCTGTGTACTTGGCAACCCCACGCAATTGATGCAAAGTGCCAATTGTGGTGCACACACACATACTCACTCACACACATACACACACACACACTCATGTATCCACAGTTGCAGATGTGGGCTCGGCTCAGTTGGCAACTGTAATGCAATAAAGTCATCCAGGACATCGTGGACTCTGGCAATTTGCATGCGTTAAAATGCAATTTGTGCGCGTTTCCCGTCTCCCATTTCCCATTTCCCATTTCCCGTTTCCCATTCCGCGGTTTACAGCCACCCCGAATCCCTTTGAGATTGGACCTCCTCCTGTTACTTCACATGATATCAAAGTTGTCCAGTTTGAGCCTCTCATTGTTCGTCGTGTTTAAATGGCCCGGCTTGAACTGGTTGAAGGTCGATTCTGCGGTTATTTCCTCGTTGATTGGACGTCGGTTGGTTGGCCTGTCCATTTGTTGGCTTTAATTGCACAGCGTTTGCGGTCATTGATCAAGCGTATTGGCCTTATTGTGGTTTTGAAAACTAGCGCCAAAGCGTAATCAACTCGCATCAGCTGCAGCTACTTAAATATGCCGTGAATCCGCAAGTCCGTCTCCTGTTTGTGAATCTCCAATGCTGGGCATTAACTGGGTCACAGATGCTACCATTCCGGCCATTACCATTACCAGCTGCCGAAACTCATCCTTAGGGGGCTCAAATTGCACTCTCGCGTTATGCAAGCAAAATCCAGTTGACTAACACACACAGACAACAGTGCCTGCAGCAAGTTATCGCACCCAACTGCAACTCCAAACCAGCTGCAGTTTAACCTCTTTTGCCGGATTTTTGACTGTTTAAGTGGCTTGGCTTATTAAAGCCCATTTAATTGACCGACCCGGCGCTGAAGGTGCCTAACAAGTGCTGCCCTTTTTCCCAGCTTGTCCTCTTCCTCTCCTTCTCGCTCTCCCCCTCTCTCTTTCGTTCGCTCTTTCTGCAACTTGACCTTAATTCAGCTGACGTTGTGGTTCCTTTCACAAGCTCGCAGCTATTTTGCACGTTTTGTTAAATAAATAAAAAAATAAAATAAAATTTTGCAAGTTTTATACACGTCATTTTGTTGCAGTTGCAACTGCAGCAGCTGTGCAGATGCCACGCCCCCTTGCCATGCGCCCACCAGCCGCACTGTGGCAATCTGTCAAGCTTTAAATTGAATTTACGACTTTGTTTTCGTGTCGCTTTTATTTCATTTTTTTTCTGTTCAGTTTTTTTCAACCTACACTTTGTGTGCTCCTCCGCAATTTCTTTATTGTTTTCCTTACTCACTAGCCAAGAATAACAAACAATTCTTCCTTCTCCAAAGTGGGCGTGGCTGACTGCCATTTTGGCCTGTCAATTTGGTTGCATTATGTAAATGTAATTTGTACTTAAATTCAGACATTTTTGGTGCAACCCAAAAAGGAGAGACTCTGATACTTCCTTCTAATTCTAATTGAAGAATTGAATTTCACATTTCCATTCATTGTACCGATATGAATATATTATGAATAGCTATCATTGAATGCAACGAATAATTTCAGTTTCAATTGGCGCTCAAAATGGTCGCATTAAATTGACAATCAATGAATCCCGATTCGCTTTTGTCCAGTTTTGTGTTCTCTGCAAACAAAAACCTTGAACAAAGCATTATTGAATAGAAAAAAAAACGAAAATTTAAAGCAATTTTCTTGGCATGCAGTGGATTTTATACCCTTGTAGTATTTTATATAGGAGCTCTACTCTTTATTGTTATTAAATTTAACTTTACTTTGCTGCACTGACATTTGAATTTGTTGAAATAAAAACTGTTTTATATAAAATGATATACGATAACTGGGTATTTCTGAGATGATTCGAACAACAAAAGAGCTATTCATACAATATTTACTATATATTTAAGCCGATCCCTTTACTTTTTGTAAAAAAAAGGCAAATCGTCCTTTGACTATGACAGCTATATTATAGAGAATCGATAAGAGGTCTCGTGGCTCTCTGTTTAGATTCGCCTTTCAGCTTGAAAAAAAACTGGGATTCATTTTCACATTGCCATGTTTAAAAGAACAGTCATAAAAAATTGTTCCATCAACTCGTCATTTGTTTCCAAAAATGTGTTTTTAAGTTCATTTTAATAAAATAAATTTAAAAATTTGTTTTTAACTTCATTTCAATAAAAGGCAAATAAACTATGTTTCTTCAAATAACAAAAAGAAAAAAAAAATAGTTTCGGTTAAGGAAACAACTATTTGAGCATTTCTGGTATATTAAAACAAATAGGATTTTCCAAGTTTAAAGAACAACTTTAGTATCAGTTGTTCTTTAAACTTGGAAAATATATATATACATATTTATTTTTTCTATTAACTTTAATTAAAATTATTATTATTAGTTATTTAAAATTTTTCGCTTGACAATAAATAAATAAAAAATGATATAGGTATATGTTTAAAGCTGAGTGTCTACACTGCCCTGCCTAAATCGACTACGCCTGAAATCTAAAAATGTTTTTCTCTTGCGACCCGCCTTTAGAACATGCTTTGCTAGATAGTTATAGTACCCTATTGGCGAGGGTATAACAAATTGATGCGGTATCCAGCTGAAATTGTTGTAAATTATGCAGCGACCAACGAATGAATGCCAATGATGGGAGCCTACGGATGCAATATTCTCCTTTTTGCCTGGCAATCAATAAAATGTATGGCATTAGGAGGGACGGACTGCGGACAGATGGACGGACGGTTGGGTTGAATGGTCAGCGCATAAATAGCCACAAATGCTGGTGGTATGTGTATAAATATGTGAAAATATTGCAGATTTGATGTGGCAAGCGAGAGCGCATTAGTTGTGGCAATTAGAAAGAGAATGGGAAAGGAAAAGGGGGAAAAAGGGAGGACAGGGAAAGAGGAGATTTATGGAAATGGCAAACTGACTAGCTGACTGACTGAACTGAACTGAGCTGAACTGAAGCTGTGGCCCATAAATTATGCAGTTGGCTTTAAAAATGCATTAGCCTGGAATTGGGCTTACGCTCGCAATTGTGTCTAAAAATTGTTGGCCCAGATGCACTGCGGTTATCAGCCGGGCTGTAACAGCTTGGCTCGAATGGGCCACATATAGTCGTATATTGCACAATTCCGTGCACACAAATGCTAAATCAATTTCTATTACGAGCGGCCCCAGACGAACTGGGAACTGTAGGATGTCCTGGCTACCACATTTCCGGACAGGAAACTCTCAGAGTGAGCTTGGCCCAAACGTGCAAATCCATCAATATAACTTAACGGATCGACTTGAGACCTGAAACTTTTGTGATATTGGGAGAGAGCACATTTTTGGCTAGCAGGAAATTGCATTCTTCTGGCGCTGTCTGGCACTTGGACTAGGGATTGAAACGTTCGCAAAGTAAATGCCAAATGTCGCCGGATGTCACAAAGGGGGTTTAGGCCAGTTTGATAGCTGGCACCAATGTTAAAGCACACTTGATGGTGCCTAATTAACACTGTCTGACAGTGAAGGCGGCAAAAGGAGGGCGTGGCTGTTATGCAGCTGATTAAGAAGGCTGTCATATGCATAAATAACACAATAATCTCAATTTAATTGTAAATTCAATTAACGCTACGTCAATGTTGACATAACTTGAACAGACAACGAGAGAGAGAGCTATAGAAAGAGACAGAGAGAGCTAGTGACAGGGCGAGAAAGAGGGAAATAGACAACGGGAAACACTAAGTGCATTTACTTTATAAACCATAAAAAACATGACGTGTCCTGTAATAAAATAAACATGCAAAGTTCAGCAACAACAACAACCACGGCAACAATGGCAACAGGCCTATACAGGCCGAGTTTATATATGTACACTCAGACCAACATTTATTCGTACACCCTTTTTTTTACTTTAACAGCTATATTAGTCAAGTCTTCACACTAAAAAAAATATATTTGGAAAGGTCGTTCAAATTCCGTTTGAATGATGCAAAACTTTCCTTAACCCATTAAGTACCCATTGAATATTTTGAGTTCAAAAAAAAGTAAATTTTTAAACTTTTTTCCTCGATTTTTTACACAAAATATTTTGATGCAGAAAAATTCTTCAATGAATTCTAAGAGTTACTGCAAAAAAAAATGTTCAAAAATATTTTTCCTAGTATTTTTTATAATTTTTTGAAAATCCTAAAAATGACCAGTTTAACCCATTTTTAACCATTTTTACCACTTTTCACACAAAAAGTGCCTTTTTCGCAATTTTCAATAAATTTTTAAAAATACTAGCAAAAATATTTTTGAACATTTTTTTTTGCAGTAACTCTTAGAATTCATTGAAGAATTTTTCTGCATCAAAATATTTTGTGTAAAAAATCGAGGAAAAAAGTTTAAAAATTTACTTTTTTTTGAACTCAAAATATTCAATGGGTACTTAATGGGTTAAGGAAAGTTTTGCATCATTCAAACGGAATTTGAACGACCTTTCCAAATATATTTTTTTTAGTGTGAAGACTTGACTATTATAGCTGTTAAAGTAAAAAAAAGGGTGTACGAATAAATGTTGGTCTGAGTGTATGTATAGTATATGTATATACATACATATATAACGTATTTACCACATGGGGGCGTGCCCCGCATATGTTATGTTTATGCATCATAAATGCATTTCCCGGCCGACACTCTGCTACTATCTGGCATATAACCCAGATGAGAAATGGAAATGGAAAGCAGAGCAGGACACAGGACCAGGTGGCGGGCTGAAATGCGTTGCACGGTCATAAAGCATTTGAAGCAACAACCGCAAAACAGAGACAACAAATTGCAACAAATTGCAAGCTGGCAACAAAGTGTGGCAATGCGGCAAGCATATGTACATACATATATATGTATGTATAGTATGTTTACCTATGTACACAAAATACGATTACTACATTCATTTTCAGTTTTTGTATTTATAAACATGTAAGAAAAAAACATGCTACATGCTACATGCAACATGCAACATGGCACACAACATGCTAAAGCCGCAATGGCGAACGACTTTTGTGGGTTTGTTGTAAAAAGGAAGTTGTTGTTAGCCAACTGATTGCGTTGTTTTATGCCCTGCACTGAGGCTTTGGGGGAATCTCAGCACAGATTAGATGCAGTTTATGGTGAAAGCCAGGCAAATAAGTAAGTATCCCCAAGTCGAGCAGTCTCCACTCTCATTTCTGGATTCGAGTCTGTGGTCTAAGTAATTGCTACAGGCTTTTCAGGTAACTACGACTTTGCACTGATTTGATGAAGTTTATGGCGGAAGTCTGGCAAATGGACTGGCCAAAATGGATTTTTATTATCTTCCAGGAAATGAATACAGCCTAGTCGAATAGTCTATGTTGTTGTTCTATGCATAAGATAGATAAAGTTTGACTCAGAATGATAAAACTTAAGAGTGCATATACAAGAATTGGTATCTTTAATTCAATCACTCTTTAATCTCATTTAATGACTTCAGACTTATTAATTCTTGCGGATTGTGCAAAAATTAGATTACATTTCTGGAATGTTGTGGAAAGTATTTGAATTTTCACTCCCTTCAGGTAATAAGTACCTTAAAAAAAACCCATCCTTCTATACTAAGGACTAATTAACTAATTAATTGGTAATTAACGTTAGCTACTATTATTAGCTATCATCCTACCAAATCGCAAAAAGATCGAACAAATAGAAAGGTGGGAATGGCTGATTTAAGTTACATGTAGTGCAAGTGCCTAAAAGTATGCAATACAATTTTTTTTATATTGATTTAAATAAGTAACGGGTATCCCATAGTCGGGAGCTTTACTTAAGCCTTTTTCGCTTGTTTTTTTTACTGAAAAATCTATAGTAAATATCATAAAATGTATTTTTTAGTTAGGCGGTAACTATACTTGCTGGAAAATCGCTTTCGTGAACATCACGCTGTCGATTTGTATAACAAACATAAATTTGTATGTATGTATTTCTAGATATATTTATATTTAATAAAATTTATTGCAAAAGCAGCTGAAGCTGAACAATTAAAATATAATTTAAATCTAGAACTGTCAGATTTGAAAATAAATGGGTATCTTCCAGTCAGGCCATTTGATTTCAATCTTGAGAATTAGTTTCTAGCCCTGGCCATAATTAAACCAATCCCTGTCTGTGCTTTGCCCACATAAATTAACGCCAATGATTTGAGCAAACTCACAATTGGCCATTAAGCATAGTCAGGTATTTGCCACAGACGACGGTAAAGAAAGAAACAGCAGGGTGCCCAAGAGGGTGGCAAAGAGGACACTGCCACACCTCAACTAAAGGGCATGAATGGGTTGCATTAAAAGCTTTTAGTCGCACTGACACATGCAATCAGCTGTGGACAATGCGGGCCAACAAAAGCGTGCGTTGTTCTCACAGCCACGCCCACTGACCAGTACGCTGCCTTAAATGATTTCCGAGCCAATACCACGCCCACACGCAGAGGGCAGGAGTTTAAAGGGAAGGTGGCATGCATTTCGGTCGATTGAATAGTTCAATCAATTAGTTAATTGCAGTGCATGGTCGGTCAAATGTCTTTGCGAATGGACTTTTGCACTGCCCTGCACAAATCGAGGCACTTAGGAGCAATCAGCAATTAGCAGGACCGGGATACCGAGAAACCATTAAATGGGCGACGTGGTCAAAACCAACTAACTGTTAATGGCACTCAGCACCAACTTTTAAGTCTTTCAACTGGCCAACTAGTTGGCAAAGACACATTGACTGGCATACAGACTAAATACGTGGTTGTCCTTTGGCAGCACAATTAAAAGCTCGACTTTCTCTCTCTGCATTTGACAAAAAGTTTCACACGCTGCAATAGCGTCAAGTGGCAAGTGGGAAGCATTTCAAGTGAAAACAGACAAACACAAAAATTTGTCGCGCCAAACACAAAACTCAAATGAAGCAGCGGAAAAATGAAGTTTTTCCGACTTTCAGGGTACAAAATGGTAGGAATGGAGTTTTTGCCATTGAGTGTGCAAAAACTTTGCAAATTGCAGCTCATCGTTCTTACGACCTAAGGGAGGAGAGAGTTAAAGAGAGTGTGGAACTGGTAATAGAAAATAAAAGCGAAGCAAAAATCATCATGCTGGCTTTTTTATTAGAAGCCATTCAAAGCCTAGCAGCCATGACAGTCTCGCAAATATGGCGGCAGCACCCGGAAGTCGCTCGTCGGTTGTCGGCTGTCACATTCCCCTTCCCCAACTGTCCGTTCGTCTGTCTGTTTGTCTGTTGTCAAAGCTCGGCTGATGAGAAATGACAAGCAATAATGCTGGCGGCTCTGCTCCATCTGCATTTATCATAACTTTCCTCTTTTATTTGCCTCGATAGCAGCGTTGCCACAGGCTGTTGCCGTTGTCGCTGCTTCTTGTTCCTGTTGTTGTTGTTGCTTGTGTTGCTTGTGCTGTGTTTCTATTGCGTTTGCTTGTGATTCGTTAGCAAGACCTTTCGCTTTTTGCATAGCTTTGGTTGCTTTGGTTTTTGCATTTATAAATGGCTCGACTGTTTGGCTGTTGCCACGCCCAGTTCCGCCCTGCCCACCTGAGGATTAATGCTCAGCTTGTTGTTGTTTGCTTTAATTCTGTTCTGTTTTTAATGTTCGACTACAAGCAAAATATGCTTCAGGGTTTTTCAATTCCTTTCAGGATTCTCTCATTAAACAACATTAGCCAAATCAATCAAAACTAATAATCGAATATGCTGTTCAAAAACATAATTGTGCTTAAATATTTAAGCTTCTTAATTGCATCAGTTTATTGGGTAATGAATAATTAAATTTTACCCATAAACATACATGTTTAATGCAAAAAATACAAATGATTATCGCCAAATACGATTTCAGTTTATCCGATTTGGTTTTTCCACAAAGTAATCAATCCGCACGGCAAATGAATTTAATGAGGCTACACTAATTAATTAAAGATGCATATTTTACAACAAATTAATTCGACAAATGAAAAGCATTTATTATCACATTTAAATCGCACTAATTGGATAGCCCAGAAAACTTTATATATTCAATTAAAGTCGGCAAATAATTGACATAAGCTTAAATTATTTGGCAAGTCAAATATTTTATAACTTGCTACCTTCCTTTCTCATCTAAACATTTCTCTTTATACGAGCTCTTATGAAATTCCACTTCACATTACACTCATTACGCATACGCACTGTGAACGCTGTTAACTATCTTTTTAAGCTGAAAGCTTACGCACAAATTGAAAGACACATTAAGCTGCACAACGATTTGCAGCTCTTGAGTATATGTAGCACAGCACGTCCTTAAGCGTGTCCTTGAGGTATTCGCTCTATGCATAAATTTATCTGCAACTTGTAAAAGGATGCCAGCGCAGCCATCAAATAAAATACTGAATAGTTGAATGTTCTACTCAAGAGCACTCGACTATCGACTGCAAGGATTCATCTCGAATTGGTAGATCTACCAAACGTGTACTCTACATTTTTCTATGGAATCTTTGAAAGTAAAGAGTACTCAGAGTTGGACAGAGTTGGTTGATGATCATTTAGTATATTCTACTTATACCCTATCATAAGGGAAAACAAATTTAATTAAAACTTACAGCAGCAGCAAAAGTGACCAGATAATTGTAACAATATATCCAATATACATTTAGATTATTTGTGCAGACAAAGCTTCAATACATACATATGTGACAGCTTATATGTATGTACATATGTATGCAGTTGTCTCGTGTTTGTCTTGTTTGACTTATTTGTGTGTGCGTATTTGTTTGTCATCTGAAATGTGTTGCTGACACAGTTGCCATAGTTGCTGTCACTGTTGCTGCTGCTGTCGTTGCTGTTGCTGTTGCCGTTGCCGTTGCCATTAAAATCCTTGCAACATTGTTAATGAACTTTTAATGACTTTTTGGTGATGGCACGAAAGATACACACACCTAATACAAACAATCCAACTCAAGAGCAAAGCCAGCAAACAAATCTCAACATTTCAACAGTTTCGGGTTTTCTCACAGCTTTTATTTTTTTGTTTTCAACAACATTTCACGCCCATTGAAGGGAACGTGAAATCTGACGCACTCAAGCACACTGCCACGAATGCCACGCCCATTTTGGGGGCACTCAGCAGCTCAGCTCAACGAGAACAACAGTCGTGCGCATATCAGCATCTGCATCAGCAACATCAACAGCGACAGCAGCAATAACAAACAACAGCAGCAGCAACAACTTGTTTACATGCCACACGTTTGGCATAGATGCTACGTTTGCTGATTAGGAATTCAACTGGAATCCACACATACTTGCACATATATGTATACATACTATATGTTTGCACATATATATATATATGTGTAATACTAAACCCCAATTAGTAACTGGCAAATTCGGACGTCAAACACAAAAGCAAATCAAGCAATAAGCATCAGTTACTTTACTAATATTTGGATTATAGTTACGCATTAAAGTTATATTTATCTTTAATTCTTAAAATTAAAAGAACCATTTTGAACTGTGTTTATTGTTTTATTTTGACAAATGGCTAAACTCATAGCTCTTGATTAGCACAATAATTGGTGCTAAGGTTGATTTGAAGCAATTGTTCGTTTTCAAGATAATTACAAAAAACAGAAGTCACTTTCAGGGCGAACAGTTTAGGCACCGATTTCAGCGAAACCTGATAAAATATTTTAATGCGACCAATTTCAAAGTATTATGCATTGATGTATCTTAATAATGTTTTTTATTTGATTCAAAAATATGAAGTAGTTTATTTTTCATATAATTTTAATCAGTGTCGCACACGACATTTTGTTTGAAATTATAATAAATTATAATAAAATTTCATAAAATATTAATGTTGTTTCTGACTCTCTTTTGTTAACTTATAGCAGCTTGAAAAACTTATTTCAAATTAAATGTTTAACATATTTCTATGCATTGAAATGGTTCATTTGACAATCTTACTATAAAAAAAAATGAAGAAAATTAAAATGAAGTTTAATCGGGTTAGGCAATTTCTTGAAATACAAACAAAAAGCAATTTAAAAACAAATTTTGATTAAAATTATATTATATGCAATAACCTAATCAGCAATAAAATTAGAAATCAAGCTGTTTCCATATTTCGATTGTACTCAAGTTAAATTGTTATTTGATAGGCGAACTCTTGAAATAAAAAGTCACTTTTATTTTAAAATGCTAAGAGTAAAAATGAGAATCAATTGCATTGCATGCATAATCTTA
Source organism: Drosophila suboccidentalis (assembly GCA_037043435.1). Classification (NCBI taxonomy): domain Eukaryota; kingdom Metazoa; phylum Arthropoda; class Insecta; order Diptera; family Drosophilidae; genus Drosophila; species Drosophila suboccidentalis. Next base: position 144,336 of record JBAMBK010000217.1, read on the forward strand.
TAGCTTTATGGATAAAATAGGTCACGTATGCCCATTCATAAACAATTAAGTAGTATGAAGGTAAACAAACAATGCTCATAAAAAGCGAAACGGAATAAAAACTAGCAAGTAATAAAGTTTAATAACAATATTGTAGACTACAATGCTGATAAGATGCGAAAATCACAATAGCGAGATAATATCGTCTCTGTCTCGGGCATATTTAAACGACGAACACACCAAAACCGTTACAGTCGCGTACGATCGCTGCCAGTGTTGAGAAGGTGCTTAAAGAGTCTGCAGTCAGCTGTTCTTAAATTAGAGGCGATCGATTAACCGATCAGCTGTTTATAAGCCAAAGTACATTTAGCAAGCATTTTGATATTCTGATTTAATTTTAGATTAATTTGTATATATAAATATATATTGAATAAATATATATACGTTCACAATGAGCAAAGCCGAGTGGGAAAACAATGAGGAGATCAAGATATTTCGCGAATATCTACGCATTCCAACAGTGCATCCAAATGTGGATTACAGTAAGTTTCTCAAATAGTCGAGAATGATTCTTATCTGCAAGATAAGCAATCACCTTTGGTATTTAAAACCTCAGCTCATAAAGATAAACTGTCTACATTTTACAGCCGCCTGTGTGGAGTTCTTGAAACGTCAGGCAGCCAGCCTGGATCTGCCCGTGGATGTGCTTTATCCGGTTAACGAGGCCAATCCCGTGGTGATCCTGAAGTGGGCGGGCAAGCAGCCCGAACTGCCCTCCATCATTCTCAACTCGCACACGGATGTCGTGCCCGTCTTCGAGGACAACTGGACACATGGACCATTCAGCGCCGATCTCGATGACGAGGGTCGCATTTTCGCCCGTGGCTCGCAGGACATGAAGTGCGTTGGAACCCAATATCTGGCCGCGGTTCGTGCTCTCAAGGCGAGTGGCTTCCAGCCAAAGCGCACAGTGTACCTGACCTTTGTGCCTGATGAAGAGGTGGGCGGACATCTGGGCATGCGTGAGTTGGTCAAGGGAGATTACTTCAAGAAACTCAATGTGGGCTTCAGCTTTGACGAGGGCATTGCCAGCGAGGATGAAGTCTACTCTCTGTTCTATGCGGAGCGCACTCTGTGGCGTAAGTTATATACAGTTTATATCAGTAAAGAAACTCATCTCACAATCCTGATCCCTTTCAGATCTCAAATTGAAGTTCAGCGGCACTGCTGGCCATGGATCTCTGCTGCTGCCCAACACAGCTGGCGAGAAACTCAACTATGTGGTGAATAAGATGATGGAGTTCCGGGCATCGCAAGTGAAACGCCTTGAAGAAGACCCCACCATTGATATCGGAGACGTGACCACAGTGAATCTCACACAAACTGGCGGTGGTGTGCAGAACAATGTGGTGCCACCGTTGCTGGAAGTGGTGTTTGATATTCGTGTGGCCATCACTCTGGATTTGGCCGCCTTCGAGCAGCAAATTCGGGATTGGTGCGATGAGGCTGGTGGCGGCATTGAGCTGAAGTTTGAGATGAAGAATCCCTATGTGGAGCCGACCAAGATCGATGCGTCCAATCCATATTGGTTGGCCTTTAAGCAGACTTTAGACGAGCTGTAAGTGTGTTACTTAATTTCCAATCATATCTTAAATATTTATTCTATTTCTGCAGCGGTCTGAAGACCCGAGTTCGAGTTTTCCCAGGTGCCACCGATAGTCGCTATGTGCGACATGCGGGTATTCCCGCCTTGGGATTCTCGCCCATGAACAATACTCCAATCCTTTTGCATGATCACGATGAGTTTTTGAGTGCAAGCACCTATCTGCATGGCATTGAGATCTATAAGAAACTCATAGCTGCCGTTGCCAATGTCTAAGCTCCAGAGAGAGAGAGATAATGAGAGAGAATGAGGTGATCACCGCATTCATAGCATTTGATTACTTATATACAATATTAATAAAGGCTGTGTCTTTCTACACCACATCTAACGCTACCTATAATATAGATATGGATTTCAGCTACCACATTCATCCATCATATCATAAAAATGTATTTTAGGTATACCAAAAAATATATTGCAACAAATGCTAATGAGGCGATAGCGTTGACATCTTATCTGGAAATTATCGCGACTAAAGTTGAATTGTTTAGTCGCGTTAAATTTCAGTGAATGTCAGAATATGACAATACTTGAAGCTTGCATAGAAACATTTAATCTAAAAGTGTTTTAATGAGTAAGGTCTGGGTAGCTTTCTATGTATTAAGTAATAATAGACAAAATAAATAAATAGACAAAAATATCAGATTAAAAAATGCAAAATAAGTCGTTACTCATATAACGTGAAATAATTGTTTTATGGGAATGCTATGTTTGAGCAAAGTTTTTACTGGGAGGTATCGACTGATTGACACTCTAAAATCGGTGGAATTTCAAAGCACTTTCGCGATATGTGTGGGCTTATCATATCAGAATGTTTCTAAATAGCTATGCAACTACAAAGTACAGTAGCTGATATCATTATTGTTATTATGGTTTCTGTGGCAAAGAGTTAGATGACCCTTTAAACTATATAGATATATGAGAAATATATGTGTTCTTAATGAGATATAGTAGGAAAATTACTAGACTTTAGTTGTACAAGCGCAAAAATTCAGTCGACAGACATAAGAGACAACTAAATATATAGTGGAAATAGATAAGCAACCACAAGAGACATGCTGATAAGAAGCTAGACCACAAACAAATTATAACTTAAATTGATGTCAGTTAAATATTTAAATGACTAGTGAATCTACTGAAAACATCTATTCTCAGCTGAACCTTCAACTCAACATGAGCAAAGCCAAATGGGAAAATAATGCGGAAATTCAAATCTTTCGTGAATATCTACGCATTCCATCGGTGCATCCAAATGTGGATTACAGCAAGTTTCACTTCACAACTAATACTGTAGAGTGCTGGGAATATTGTTTCTATTTTTTTGCTTGTAGCCCCTTGTGTGGAGTTCCTAAAGCGACAGGCAGATAGCTTGAGTCTGCCTGTGGATGTGGTTTATCCCCGTAATGAATCGAATCCAGTTGTCGTCATCAAGTGGCTGGGCAAACAGCCAGAGCTGCCATCCATCATTCTGAATTCCCACATGGATGTAGTACCTGTATTCCCAGACAAATGGACACACGCCCCCTTTGGCGCCCATCTGGATGATGAGGGGCGGATTTATGCTCGTGGATCGCAGGATATGAAGTGCGTTGGAACCCAATATCTGGGAGCGATTCGATCTCTAATAGCCGATGGACATCAGCCAAGACGAACAGTTTATCTAACTTTTGTGCCCAATGAAGAAGATGGAGAACTTGCTGGCATGGTTGAGCTGGTCAAGGGAGACTACTTCAAGAATCTCAATGTGGGATTCAGCTTCGACGAGGGCATTGCCAGTGAGGATGAATCCTTTGGCGTGTTCTATGCAGAGCGCACACTGTGGCGTAAGTTACATACAGTTTATACCAGAAGAGAAGCTCATCTAACAATCCTGATCCCTTTCAGATCTCAAATTGAAGTTCAGCGGCACTGCTGGCCATGGATCTCTGCTGCTGCCCAACACAGCTGGCGAGAAACTCAACTATGTGGTGAATAAGATGATGGAGTTCCGTGCATCGCAAGTGAAACGACTCAAAGAGCATCCTAATCTCGATATAGGAGATGTAACCACAGTGAATCTCACGCAAATTGGCGGGGGAGTCCAGAACAATGTGGTGCCCGCTTTACTAGAAGTTGTTTTCGATATACGTATTGCCATAACTGAGGATTTGGTTGCCTTGGAGCAGCAAATTCGCAAGTGGTGCTCAGAGGCTGGCGAGGGAATTGAAGTTGTCTTTGAGACCAAAGAAGATTATGCAGAGCCGACAAAGATTGATGCATCGAATCCCTATTGGTTGGCCTTTAAACAAGCTCTCGACGAACTGTAAGTTAAAATCAACTTCACTTTCTGTCGATCTGTCGATCTATTTTAAGTTCTTTATTTTAGGGGTCTGAAAACTCGTGTTCGAGTTTTCCCAGGTGCCACTGACAGCCGTTTCCTACGCCAGCTGGGCATTCCCGCTCTTGGGTTTTCCCCTATTAACAATACACCTGTTTTGCTGCACGATCATAATGAGTATCTGGGAGCAGAAACCTATCTACGTGGCATTGAAATTTACAAGAAACTCATTCAATCCGTTGCCAATGTATGAGAACTAATTTTAAAAATTGAATTCCCGAAAGTCTCCCTAATTTCTCAAAAATAAGTAAATGTTTATCAAGAGTAAAAGAAATGGATTCCCCGAAATTTACCCGAATTTGTCTAGAATAAAATGTTTCAGACTAATCAAATCCATTGCCAATGTTTAAGTATAATCTTAAGAATTCGAATTACCGAAACTTCCCCGACTTTGTGAAGAGTTAATAAACTCTTATCAAATTCTTTGCCATTTATTGGTAATTTTCTTATTGTTGGCTTCTATTTTGGGATGAGTAAAGAGTTGTGACTGTACAAACAAGTATGTTATAATGTAAAAATCAACACACATATTTAGGTGTCTGTGAAAGCCGCGACGTCAACAACGATTCTGATAAAAGTCTCATTTGCAAGCACATTAATCACGTAGATAAGGCGAGCATATCAGCCAAAATTTTATATTAAATACTAGTAGTCATAAATCTGATAAAAACAAAAGCGAGTTACTCACTAATGCTTATATGAGTGTCCGTCTATTTTATTTTTATCATCGACGTCGACTTCGACGTCGCCGTCGGCATCGGCACTGATACTGCATATTAGTTTGGGTGTTGGCTAATTCCACACTCCAGTCATAAATAAGAGCTGACTGTGGCTAGAAGGCGTTACTTCACAAAAGTATTCAGTTCAGTATAAACCAGAAAGTATCTGAGAGCACAGCAAAAAAATCGAAAATGAGCAAGGCCGAGTGGGAAAATAATGAGGAAATCAAGATCTTCCGTGAATATCTACAAATTCCATCCGTGCATCCAAATATTGACTACAGTAAGTGTGTGGGATTATCAAGATATTTATAGCTAATTTTAATATTTTAATCTATGCTTAACAGCACCATGTGTAGAATTCTTGACACGCCAGGCTGAGAGCCTCGATCTCTCAGTACACGTTGTTTATCCCGCCAATGAAGCTAATCCCGTCGTGATTCTGAAGTGGGAGGGCAGCGAGCCAGAACTGCCCTCCATCATACTCAACTCCCACATGGATGTGGTGCCTGTGGTGGCCGCGAAGTGGAAGCACGATCCCTTCGGTGCTGAAATGGATGATGAGGGACGCATTTTCGCTCGCGGTACGCAGGATACAAAACAAATTGGAACACAATATCTGGGAGCAATTCGGGCTCTCAAGGCAGAAGGATTCCAGCCAAAGCGAACAGTGTATGTGACCTTTGTGCCCGATGAGGAGCTGGGCGGTCACCTTGGAATGAAGGAATTCGTCAAGGATGATTTCTTCAAGAGCATGAATGTGGCCTTCAGCTTGGATGAAGGATCGCCCAGCTTGGATGAGAACTACTATGTGTTCTATGCAGAGCGAACTGCCTGGCGTAAGTGAAAGATAAGAAAAATCATTATCAATCTCATTATCAATTCGCTTATAGCCATCAGATACAAATTCAGCGGTACTGCTGGCCATGGTTCCATCTTGCTTCCCCACACTGCGGGCGAAAAACTTAATTACGTCCTAAACAAGATGATGGAGTACCGTGCATCGCAGGTGAAGCTGTTGACAGACGATCCGGATCTATTCATTGGGGACGTGACCACGGTGAATCTAACCCAAGTTATCGGTGGACAGCAGAACAATGTGGTTCCTGCTGAGCTGGATGTTGTCTTTGATCTGCGCATTGCCGTCACAGCGGATCTGGAAGCCCTCGAGCAAAAGGCCCTGCAATGGTGTGAGGAGGCTGGTGGCGGTGTTGAGCTCATCTTTGAGCGCAAAGACGACTTTGTGCCACCTACGAGAATTGGTGCTGAAAATCCATTCTGGGTCGCTTTTGAGAACTCCATGAATGAGCTGTTAGTATATTTAAATTCTCCGAAAATCGCAATATTACAATTTGTAATCTTTTTATAGCAACTTGAAATTCCGTGCACAAGTGTGTCCCGGTGGCACAGACAGTCGTTATCTTCGACAACAGGGAGTCGCTTCATTGGGATTTTCACCGATGAACAACAACACGCCAATTCTAGCCCACGATCACGATGAATTTATAACAGCAGACATCTATCTGCATGGCATTGAGGTCTATAAGAAGATTATTCCAGCTATTGCCAATGCCTGAAAACTTTGCATAAAATTGCTGACAGTACAATTTATATATTTCTAATTTGTGATCAAAATAAACTGAACTTCTTTACAAACGAAATAATTGAACTAATTTATTGATTTCTTTATTGTCAGGCTAAAAGCAGCCGACAAAACAATTTAATTAAAATCAAACATCAAACAACAATTACAAAATAATTTAAAGTTATAAAGAAAACAAAAATTAAATAAAAACTATAAATACATAAATGTGAATGCAAATGATAAAAAGTATGCGAGAAATTATGCAATCAGAAAAAGTTATAAAATGGGGAAATATGTAAATGTTCAAATGTTATCTCTTTAATATTAAATTTAAGTTGTTATAACATATGAGCTTTAGAAAATAACTATTAAAAGCAAATATCCACATATGAACAACTGAATTTAGGGATACAATAAAATAGATAAAATCAGAAAAACTACTTACTATGGTACAAAATCAAAAATATTTGAGCTGATATAATTTTGTACACTCATGGTCAACAAAAGAAAAATTGGTCATGGGCATAGTCTTAGATTTGATAAACTTATGACAGTTAAAAAAAACCGTAACTAATAATATTTACAACATAATTCGTTTATTTTTTGATATTCATATATTTTATTATTAAATAAATAAGCTGAAAAGACTATGGTCGAGCTCCCGACTAAAGGATACCCGTTACTTATTTACATATACATACAATAATTTTTATTGCATGCTTTTAGGCACTAACATCGCTTTAAAACTTTAAACAACCATTACCACATTTCTATGTTTCCAATCTGGTTGCGATGTAGTAGGATGATAGCTAATAATAACGTTTATTACAAAAAAAGGATTATTCTAAGAACTGTTTTTTTTTTTGCGATCTAGATCTAGATTTCACACGGACGGACATGGCTGTATTTACTGTTGTTTACATGGCTGTTTATTGTTTCTGTTTTGGTGAATGAATGACAGTTGAAAGATAAGCTTCAACATTTACGTAGTAGTTCATAGGGTATGAAGGGTATTTCGTGGTCGGGCACCCTTGACATCAGAGTTTACCCTCAACTGATAAGGCTTACAACATAAATCGATTATCAACATTTTTTTATTTTCATTTATTAAATTACTAAATTAATTATGATAATTATATGGTTAAAGTTCAGTAAAAAAACACAATAAACTGATAAGAAATTTCAAACGATAAAAGTAGAGAAACAACCAAAAAAAAGTTCTAGACCGATGTAGGCCCCTCATATTTAAACGATGGTGGCGATAAGGCGACCCGTCAGTCGTTAGCGATCGCTGGAACTGTTAAGAGCCTATTTTTGTACTCAGGATCTGTGGTTCTTAATTTGCATATCGGAAGAGAAGTCCTGTTTAAACAAAATTTACATATACTCGTTATAAATAATTATTAATATTGCAAAATGGGCAAAGCCGAGTGGGAAAATAATGAAGAAATTAAGATCTTCCGTGATTATCTGCGCATTAATACGGCGCACCCAAACATAGATTACTGTAAGTTAACAAGATTGTGATCTTTATAGCTGTTCAGATCGCGATAAGCCAAAAGTCCACATTAAAGTTAATGGCATCGTAAAATACATTTCGGGTGCGATTAAAATTACAGTATACATAAAATTCTTTTAGCTGCTTGCGTGGAATATTTGAAAAAGCAGGCAGCTAGCCTTGATCTGCCCGTGGATGTGCTTTATCCTGCCAACGAGGATAATCCCGTTGTGGTGATGAAATGGGAGGGAAAACAACCGGAACTGCCCTCTATCATTCTGAACTCCCACACCGATGTGGTGCCTGTGTTCCCCGAGAAGTGGACACACGATCCCTTTGGTGCTGAAATGGATGACGAGGGACGCATTTTCGCTCGAGGCACACAGGACACCAAGGAGATTGGAACTCAATATTTGGGAGCAATTCGTGCTCTCAAGGCCCAAGGATTCCAGCCAAAGCGAACTGTGTACATCACTTTTGTGCCAGACGAAGAGGTTGGCGGTCACCTTGGCATGAAGGAGTTTGTTGAGACGGACTACTTCAAGAAGATGAATGTGGGCTACAGCTTGGACGAAGGATCCCCCAGCCTGGATGAGAACTACTATGTCTACTATGCAGAGCGCACTGCCTGGCGTACGTTGAATCAGGATTTTGAAAAGGAGACTACTCTTCAATGAATTTATTTTATTTCAGCTGTCAGGTTCAAAATCTCCGGAACTGCTGGCCATGGTTCCCTGCTGCTGCCCAACACGGCAGGCGAGAAACTGAACTATATTGTGAACAAGATGATGGAATACCGTGCATCCCAAGTCAAGCTTCTTAAAGAGAAAAAACTCTTCTTTGGAGAAGTAACCACTGTTAATCTAACCCAAATAAGTGGTGGAGTGCAGAACAATGTGGTTCCTGCTCTACTGGAGGTGGTCTTTGACCTGCGCATTGCCATCGACGTGGATCTGGAAGCTCTTGAGAAGCAATTCCGCGACTGGTGTGAGGAGGCAGGAGGCGGTGTTGAGCTTATTTTTGAGCGCAAAGATGACTTTGAACCACCCACAAAAATTGGTTCCTCAATTCCCTTCTGGGCCGCTTTGAAGAAGTCTATGAATGAATTGTGAGTATATTCATAGCAAGTAAAAAATGTATTTAGTTCAAACTTTTATTTTCTTTAAAAGGAACTTGAAAATTAAGCCACAAGTGTGTCCTGGCGGTACGGACAGTCGTTTCCTGCGTCCCAAGGGAGTCACTTCATTGGGATTCTCACCGATGAACAACAACACTCCAATCCTAATCCACGATCACGACGAATGTGTAACGGCAGAAGTCTATCTGCATGGCATTGAGATTTATAAGAAGATAATCCCAGCTATTACCGATATTTAAAAAGGGTCTTTTGACTGTAAAAGCCTGTTGAACAAGTTTTAAATTGTCGAATTGTAATGTTAATTTGAATTTGATGAATAAAAGGTTGAAGAAACGTTAACAATAAATTCAAATTATCGAAGCACAAATTAAATGGAATGTAACACCTGATTTTCTTGCTGAAACAATCTTATATGGATCAAAAAACGTTTTAGTCAGCTCTATATAATTTGAAATATTAAATTTGAGAGTCTTACAACAAAGGAAAATAAACTTCATTTAAGTTTTAAGCTATATTTTTTTTTTTAGTTAGGATTTTATATTTATTCCAAAAGTAACTAATTAAGAATTTTACGGGAAAAATAAATCATCATATAGTTTGAAATATGTTGTTTCAGAAGAAAATTTGTTGAGTTTTGAGTTAGCTATGAAAATAATATATTAGGAAAGAGCTTGTGTTCAACTATTGTCGACTGTACTAATCAAGATTGGTTAATAAAATAAACCGCAAAAATTTATGAACAACTACACGTGGATGTTAAACTATTAATTTCTTCTTATAAAGGTCAGTAAAACACCACAATAAACTGATAAGAACTATCTAGTGATAAAAAGAGAGAAGTAATAATTAATTTTGGCAATCAATGTCGACTCTTTTGCTCAGATTTGCTTGATAAAACAAACCGCAAACATTTTTAAACAACTGTTTTTTGATAATATTCCCTTTTTTTTCCCAAATAGGTCAGTAAAAGACCACAATAAACTGATAAAAAATAATCTTATGATAAAAGTAGAGAAGTAGTAATTAAGTTTTTGGAATCAATGCTGGCATTTTTTATTTAAATGATGGTCGCGATAAGACTGAAAACAGTCGTGGACGATCGTTTAAGCTGTTAAGAAGTCATATTGAAATCAAAATGAGCAAAGCCGAGTGGGAGAACAACGAGGAAATTAAGATATTCCGCGAATATCTTCGTATTCCGACGGTGCACCCTAATATAGACTTCAGTGAGTAGAAGATAACGTTTGTTGCCGTGCAGATCGAGATAAGCCCATTATTTGGTTTTAGGATCATAAAGTAATCTTCAGAACATTTTAACATTTATTTAATTCTGCACACTTTATCAGCTGCTTGTCTGGAATTCTTGAAACGTCAGGCAGCAGATCTTAGTCTGCCCGTGGATGTTCTTTATCCCGCGAATGAAGCTAATCCCGTCGTGATTCTGAAATGGGAGGGCAGCCAACCGGAGCTGCCGTCAGTCCTGCTGAACTCCCACATGGATGTGGTTCCCGTATATCCGGATAAATGGACTCACGATCCTTTCAGCGCCCATATGGATGACGAGGGACGCATTTACGCTCGAGGCTCACAGGATACGAAGGAGATTGGAACTCAGTATTTGGCTGCAATTCGTGCTCTGAAAGCACAAGGATTCCAACCAAAGCGAACTGTATATGTGTCCTTTGTGCCTGATGAGGAGATTGGAGGATATCATGGAATGCGAGAATTTGTCAAGACGGATTACTTCAAGAACATGAATGTGGCCTTCAGTTTGGACGAAGGCGGTCCCAGTTTCAATGAGAGCTATTGGGTCTTCTATGCAGAGCGCACAGCCTGGCGTATGTAACACCAAAAGAATGATCTTCATTTAAGTGACCTCGATCCCATTTCAGCTCTTCGGTTCAAAATCAGTGGCACATCAGGGCATGGCTCCATGTTGATGCCCAACACCGCGGGAGAGAAATTTCACTTCATTGTGAGTAAAATGATGGAGTTTCGAGCATCGCAGGTCAAACTTTTAAGAGAGAACTCAGATCTTCGGACTGGCGATGTGACCACCGTGAACCTAACCCAGTTGAGTGGCGGAGTGCAGAACAATGTGGTTCCTGCTGAACTGGAGGTGGTCTTTGACCTGCGCATTGCTCTCACCCAGGATGCAGCAGCTCTTGAGCAGCAATTCCGCGATTGGTGTGAAGAGGCAGGAGGCGGTGTAGAGCTCGTTTTTGAGCGTAAAGATGACTTCTCGCCGGCAACCAAAATTGATGCCTCAAATCCATTTTGGACAGCCTTTGAGAGGACTTTAAAACAGCTGTAAGTATACTTACACTCGAGTGAATTATGTATATACTAAGCCTTCATCTCATTTGACAGCAACCTGAAAATCAACCCAAGAGTGTGTCCTGGAGTTACGGACAGTCGCTATCTGCGCTCAAAGGGAGTCTCGGCAATTGGATTCTCACCGATGAACAACAACACTCCCATAAGGATTCACGATCACGACGAGCATATACGTGCCGATGTCTATCTGTTTGGCATCGAAGTCTACAAGAAGATAATTCCAGCTGTCACAAATGTTTAACAAGCAGCTTGTCTAATTTTTAATATTATTCTTTTAAGAATTTAACTGATAACTGTCGGTCAATAAACATGCGTTTCTTATCTAACTGATAAATTTTAATATTTATCTAAAAATCAAAGCCTTTATTGTGATAAGATAAGCACAAGTGTTTTTAAAAGAATTTCTCTAATAAAAGTTTGAAGATCAAAGTTAAAAATTAAATTCCCAATAAAAAAAAATGTTTGAAATATAAAAAAAAAATTTAAAAAAAACATAATCCTTTTGAGTTTTCATTCAATTATAATTGATTGAAAACTGAATGTTACCAGAAATATCACCCAATTTATCAACAATGTTAATTACAAAAAATGTTTCGGTTAAAGGTCACAAAAAAAAAACTGATAAGAATTCGTGACTTATGTGTAAATATGATAAAAGTCGACAAATTTTTACCAAGAAAATTGCGTGATTGATGACGAATTTTCGTATTTAAGCGATGGTTGCGATAAGACAGAAAACAGTCGCTGTCGATCGCTGAAATAGTTAAGAAGTTTTCATTTGTGTGCTCAAAAGATCAGAAGAAATTATTTACAAAACACGGAAAATAACTCTAAAATATTTAAAAATGAGCAAAGCCGAGTGGGAAAATAACGAGGAAATTAAGATATTCCGTGAATATCTTCGTATTCCATCCGTGCATCCAAATGTAGATTACAGTAAGAATTAATATTTTAAATTGTGAATTTGTGCGAATTTAAGTGAAATTAAATGAAATAACAAATGAACACTTTTTACAGCCCCTTGTGTGGAATTCCTGAAAAGACAGGCAGCTAGCCTTGATCTGCCCGTAGAGATTGTGTATCCAGTAAACGAGAAGAATCCCGTCGTCCTCATAAAATGGGAGGGCAAGGAACCAGAACTGCCAGCCATCATTCTGAACTCGCACATGGATGTGGTTCCAGTATTCCCCGAGAAGTGGACACACGATCCCTTCAGTGCCGATTTGGATGACGAGGGACGCATTTATGCTCGTGGCACACAGGACACTAAGGAGATTGGAACTCAATATTTGGGTGCGATTCGTGTTCTCAAGGCCAAAGGATTCCAGCCGAAGCGAACTGTGTATGTGAGTTTTGTGCCCGATGAGGAAGTTGGCGGATATCTTGGAATGCGCGAATTTGTGCACACGGATCACTTCAAGAACATGAACTTGGGCTTCAGTATGGATGAAGGATCCTCCAGTTTGGATGATGGCTATTATGTGTATTATGCAGAGCGCACTGCCTGGCGTAAGTTCCAAAGAATTCATGAATTTGAGTGCTGACAACAACATCAATCCCTTTACAGATCTTCGATTCAAAATCAGCGGCACTGCTGGTCACGGCTCCATCCTGCTTTCCAACACGGCGGGCGAGAAGTTCACCTACATTGTGAATAAGATGATGGAGTTCCGTACATCACAGGTGAAAATGTTGGCAAGGGACTCGAGTTTGTTCTTTGGTGATGTGACCACCGTGAATATGACACTTCTCAATGGCGGCGTGCAAAACAATGTGGTGCCCGCAATGCTCGAGGTGGTCTTCGATCTGCGCATTGCCATCGACGTGGACCTGGATGGACTGGAGAAGCAAATACGCGATTGGTGTGAGGAGGCAGGAGGCGGCATTGAGCTCGTTTTTGAGCAGAAAGATGAATATGTGCCGCCCACGAAGGTGGATGAAACAAATCCCTTCTGGTTAGCCTTTGAGAAGGCCACGAAAGAACTGTGAGTCTACTCAATCCAATACTGTGAGTCATGTAATTTTAATTGATTAATTTTAACAGCAATCTGGAAATCCGGCCACACGTCTGTCCTGGCGGCACCGACAGTCGCTTCATTCGCTCCAAGGGAATCCCTGCTCTGGGCTTTTCGCCCATCAATAACACGCCCATTTTACTGCACGATCACGATGAATATATTCGAGCAGACAGTTATTTGCATGGCATTGAGGTCTACACAAAGGTTATTGCAGCCATTGCAAATGTTTAAGGATATTACGTATACGTACGGCAAACTCGTCATTATATAAATTGATTAATGTGTTAAGTAATTAATTGATAATTTTATTTATATATAAAACAATCATTCAATAATTTAGGCAAATGCCAGAGAAAATTGTTTGAGTCACGCTACAAAAACAACAACAAGAACATGTAATGAGTCTTTTTTACTGCTGAGTCATAGGGTAATTAGAGCGTATTCAGTCAGAGTTCCCTTATCAATTTATCAATTGATATGTGTATATACTGTGTGTTGGCCCCTTGAATTATCGAAAATTTTGATCCCTTTGACTGAGGAATCATGTAAGTGACGCATACGCCACGTTGTGCAAGGTAAAATATTGACAAAAATTCGACAGAGGGCCCAAACAGAGTTGTAAGCAATGACAGCTTGAAGGGAAGCTTGTCAGTTAGTCAACGGAATCGACGTTAAAGTCCTTGCAAGACCAGGAATCAGGATTGGAAATGGAAATGGGAGATGGAAGATGGGTTGAAAATGCTCGCAAATGCCTGTGACAGCAAATTTTCAGGCGAACATTTGAAACGCTTGGAATGTGGAGCATGTGGCAATACGAGGACATAAATTGTGCTCAACCCGCTGAATGAATAATGTGTGCCCCCAACTATGACCTACCCCCTCCATGTCTGTCGATTAGACACGTTAATGCATGTGTCAGCCGATGAAATATGCATTGATACTGCGAACTATGTGGGGGTCATGCCAATTGTGTGTGCGGCATACAATTATGACAATTTATGCGGCAAATGTGACAGATATTGCGTGCGGGGTCAGGGGGTCAGGGGTCAGGTCAGGTGTGGTTTGCATTGCAAATGACTTCCACACAATTAGCATTGACCATTAGCAAAAGAGACGAGCGTAAGTTTGGCCTAATGACTGCAGTTTCAGAACCTTTAACGTTCTCGTTACCAACGTTGCCAACTTAATGCATATCATTTTTACTTTTAATGAGCCGGCAACACTAGCTCTACTCTCTCTCTCTCTCTGTTATTTCTCGCTCTCTTTCTGGTCACAGGCAAGTGCACTTAATGCTGCAAGTTTTTGCAGCCAAGTTTGCTGCAATCGCCCACCTGCCACGGACCAACTTGAAATTCAGTTTTTCTTCTTGCTGCACTTTTTATTTTCCAAAGATTCGCTTTGCATTTTAAATTTTCCATACCCATGTGTGTGTGTGTGTGCGTGTGAAAACTTTGCCAAGTTTTACATTTCAATTTTAATTTCTTTTGGACCACAATTTTTTGGCGCAAAACTTTAAGCCACAAGTGCGCGCTCCTCGTTCAAGCCAGGCTAAAAAGAGCAGGCCAAGTACATTTTTAATGGTCCACTCACACTAATTAGTGCGCGAGTCGAAAGTTGTTTCTCTTTAACGCATATTGCAGGCTGGCTAAAAATAATAAAAATGTCTATTATTTTGATGGGTATTTTGCAGTTGCATGAAATCTTTTATTGCCTGCTCGAAGTTTATGACATGCTCGTATAAAAGTTAATTCAACAATCAAAATGAAAAGCAGAACACGTTGTAATTAAATTCAATTTACTGGCAGCTCCTGTGGCCACGTCATGCCCCAAGACCAAGACCAAGCCACATGCCACACGCCGCACGCCACACGGCAAATGAAACCGTATTGTCTTCAGGGCCAACGTTATGGCCATGCAATTAAAATCTAAGATTAAACGAGCATCAGCCCATGTCGACCAAGTAACAACAACTGAGCTCGCGCCAAACTCTTTGGCTTTGCCCGTGGCAACAAAGTGTTTTTATGCAACGCCCGGGCAATTGAAGATGAGGCGACTCCGTTTTAATTGAAACTCCCACTTACACAATGTCTACGCAAACACACGCACAGTGGCACCAGACATCATGGCAAATGGTCAAAAATTATTACGAGTATTACGCCCAATGATTGCACATTTCTCATTGCTGCAAATGATTCATAAAATAATTAATTGTTCAATCTTTACCTGTTGGCATTTGCGAGTACAGAACAAGAGAAGGTAAGAGTTTTCTGTCTCTTACTTCTCTTTTTCCGTCTCTCTCTCCCTCACTTTTAATCCCTTGTAATTAACATTCCATTGAGAAGGCTAATTCCAAGAACCTTTGAGAGTAACCTTATGTAAGTGGTTAGGTAAGGCGGTAGACAGAGGTATTATGAAGCTCCAACGAAACACATTTTTTTTTTAATCTCTCTCTCTTTAATTAATTAAATTCATAACCAGTTACTTTGTTACATTTAGCTTCAAGTGAAAAGAGGGACAGCTATATTATATTCTTGAGTTGGAAAAGTAATCTTGTTAGCGATAACATGGTGAGCAGTCTCATAGCTATACTATATGTAAAATTATCATACTGCTAAAGTAGATGAATTCTTTCCATTCATATTTTAAATGTTACAAATTTTAGAAATATCTTTAGCAAAAAATAAATTTATAATATTGAAAATAATTGAAGAAATCACTACCGGTATTTGTATCTGTGTTTTCCCGTAGTTTAGAAAAAAATAAATGAAGATATTTTTAATCTGCTTTTATAATTAATTAAAACCTTAATAACCTGTACATTTCAATGCACTTCAGTTTACATCAGGGTTCGCAAATAAGAGTTATGTGTCGGAATAAAACCTAATTATATTTAAATTTTAATTTTTATTTTATAAAAATTTAAAATAAAAAATATTTTGCAATGTTTATTTAAAAGTTTTACCATAACTCTTATTAGCTATTTTTATAATTCAAATTAAAAATAAGCTTTTTTTAATTTTGTTTATAAAAATCAGCAAATAACTCTTATTTCATAATTTTTTTTTCATAAAACTTATAATCGTTACGATCCCTGGTTTACATAAACAGTTATGACTCAGGTGTTAATGAACACCTGTTATATTTGAGTAATCTGGCAGCACTCGCAATAAATTATAGTTTATGTCAAAGCATCAAACAGCTTCCTTAATCTCGTTGTACCCCCCATTGCGTGATGCCGCTGGTTGTTCAAGCGCAAAACTGTGAGCTGATGTGAAACATAAGTAACAGCAACGTTAGCAGGCGTCTTAAAAGTATGTTAACATTAAAGCAGATACACACACACACACAGAATCACGCCCACAAATACACTTACTGTGGTAAATAGAGTCAATTGCAGTAGGAATATATGAGGGAAGGCGAGTGTGAGTCGGTGTGTGGTAAATAATTTATTTTGTCATTAAGATAAACTCTAAGACACACACATACACACACATATACACATACACATACACACGCTCATAGAGTGGTGCTTTTAACCCATGGTGAGCCACATAAATGTCACACAGCTAGAACCACGAAATCGCGAAAAAGGCAAACTAATTAACTTGTTTAGCACCGGGGTGCACAATTTCTTTGCCCTTAACGTGTCTGCCGCTAAACTAATGAGCGAGTATTCGTATACATATGTATGTGAGTGTGTTTTTTTATGTGTATGTGTGAGCTTGCCGCTTAAAGCGCGTCTGGAGAGCATTGAGCTGAGACTTGGCTAAGTGCTAAGCATTTGATATTCTCAAAAAAAAAAGAAAATAAAATATTATATATATATAAATATATATGGTTGAAGTTGTGCCTGATTAAGCTCGCATGGGGCATATGAGGCAGTTGCAATTGTCGACGCTTTGTAGCAGTTGTTGTTGCTGTTGCTATTGCAACATGGCAAAAGTTTATTGCATACGCGAAGGCGCAAAAGAAAAGTGTTGCGGAAATGGAAATGCTGCCGCTTGCAACGCCAAATAACTAAAACAAAAAACAAGCGGGAAAGGCTACAGTCAAGCTCCCGACTATGGGATACCCCTTACTTTTTTAAATATACATAAAAAATTTGTTGCATACTTTTAGGCACTTACATCGCCCCAAAAACATAATACAGCCTTTACCACCTTTCTATTTTTCCAATCTTGTTGCGATTAAGTAGAATGATAGCTAATAATGGTAGTTAACGTTAATTACCAAAAAAAAACGTAATACCTTAAAAACTTTTCGGGCAATAGTTTTTTATTTCAAAGAATACAATATACCAGTTTACTTATTTTTTAAGTAACGGGTATAAAAACGGCCAGCAGAAGCACAAAATGAGAAACTTTCAATAAGCAGTTGCGTTGTAGCTGAAACCAAGCCAAGTCCTGTGTCCCCCTCTCTTTCTTCTGCCTCTCTCTCTCTCTGTCTCTCTCTTTTAGTGTTCTGCATCAACGCGTCGCGACTTGGCGTCGTCTGCATGGCCCAACAATTGCAATTTCATTTCCGTTCGTTGCCATTTTATTTGTGCTATGCTTGTCATTTGTATAAATATATATATTTTTGTACATATCTGTGGTAACTGCAGCTTCGTTTCAGTTTTATTTTCTTTACTTTTGAGCAATAAGAATATTTGGATATTTGCAAATTTCGGTCGCTGTCTCTCTGTAGTTTTATTTGTCTATCCGCCGACTTTAGCTGACTTTGGAACATAAACTTTTGAGGTTGCAGTTGGGCAAACAGATATCTGAGCCAGCGTCTAATTGAAACCGAGCAAAAGGCAAATGAACTTGATGGTAAATTCCATACAGACGAATTCAACTCTAAGAAATGCCGCCTAAGATATTTCATTGAATCTATTGAAGAATGTGGATTGATATTGCCTGAAAGTCAAATTCATTCAACTTTTATGACTAATTGCAACTTGAAAAACTTCGAAGAGTGTTTTCCAAACTTTCGGCATCATTTCTCAACTGTCCGCGCTGTTTACATTGTTAACCAAGCGTCGGCATTTCAACTTATAACTCTTATTCTCGTATTCTTCCATATTACGTATACGCAATGATTCTTTTTATTCAAGTTGTCAGCAGACCCTTCGCGAAAGTTTCGTAAAACGCAGACAATTCTGCAGTTTGAGCAGAAAAACTTTCGCTGACAATTTGTCAGGGATTTTTGAGCATTTCTTCGAGTGGAGAAGCCTGCTGACTGAACAGAAGATAATCTCGACTGTCAACGCCGGAAACTTGAACTCGAATTCGGACTAGGGAAACATTATTATACTTATACTCGGCTTGCTCTCAATTTTAGTTGAGACAAGCGGCCCAGCTAATTGCATAATTTGTATGCATGCATACCCGCATAAAGGATAAAACTTTATATGGCATTTATAGTAAACGTTACGTTACGTTCTGGGTTCCTATTTTTTTTTTTGGGTATGGGTTTTAGTTTGGCTTTGGGTTTGCTTTTCATTCGGTTTCGTTGCCATTGTGTTTAGCTCTTACTTCGTTGTAAATTATTATCATTCACCGTGTGTATGTGTGTGAGTGTGTGAGTGTGTGGTGCATGCCACGCCCACCACATCAGTCTTCAGTTGTAGCTATCTGACTATGGCGCAAGTTTATAGCTTTGTCAGCTCGACTCTCTGTTCCTGCTTTTTCCTCTCGGCATCTTGCATCAAGTTGGCAACTGTTATTATCTGCCGCCTGCTCGTTCGTCCGTTTACAGCAGCATGTGTGTGTATCTTGTCGTGTGTTTGTGTGTCTATGTGTGTGCTTGTGTGTCGGTGCTTTGGTAGAGGGAAGTTATCGCACACATGCAATAAACTCACAGTGAGAGTAGCGAACGTTATAATTTATTTATGGTAATGCGTACACCCGCAAAGAAAGCAAGGGAGAGAGAGAGACAGAGGGAGAGAGGTAAGTAAAAGGGAGACTGTAAAAAGTTTTATATGCCGCAGCTCCAGCTCCAGCTCCTGACTGGCCTGGTCTGGTCTGCTCTGTCCTGGCCCGGTCTGATCCTGCTCACTTCTCTCTCTCTCTCTCTCTCTGTGGCAACAACGGCAACAATGTCGTTACGTTTAACGCTCATGCCGAATCCTTTTATCTTGCATTTAATTTTTCGTGACACCTTCCCGTTGAAGCTGTCCACCTGTCCACCTGTCACGCTCACAGTAAAATATTTAATGAACTTTTTACAACTTCTTTCTGGCTTATAAATTGGTAAGGGAAACCATACACATAACATATCTCAGTGTGTATGTGTGGGAACTACAATTTACTTTACTGCACCATAGTCGAATTTTTCGAAAATTTCACATTTAATTGGACTGAAATTTTGGTGCAGCAGCAAAACTATGCAATGCTGCTGAGAGAGTCAACATTAAAAGGGGAACACTTTTATATCTTCATGAGAAATGTGGAACACATTCAGTATCTTTAATGAATTATATTCTTTCTCAGATTAACGAGCTGAATCATATATATATCATCATGTCATGCTTATCTCTCAATTTTGAAGCTATGTGAATAAAACATTAACATTAATTTGATTAAAATAATAATTTAAGTCTTAATTTGATTTTTGAAATAAATAAATAAATTAAATTATAAAGAAAAGCATAAGAAAATCACTCAAAAATAAATTAAAATTTTTATTATTATTTATTTTTAAATTAAATTTGTAATATGGAATTCAAACAGCAATCAAGGCATGCATATTAAGTTGAACATTGTAAATTGTTTTGCCATCAATTTTGTTAGCACAGTCAACTTGAAATATTGCGCGTGGCGCACGCTGCGTATGCGTAACGTGTGTGCATAAGATTTTGCACGGGAAATTGATGTAAGCCACGTCAGTGCAAGCCCGCGGCCAAATTCATTGCTAACAGTAACGACAAACTTGTAAACAGCGGCATAAAATTGCTAAGCCATATTACGTATACGTAATACGACAGCAAAAACGATATTCGTATTTATGTACTTTGAAACTTTGAAAGTTTTAGGTTGGGAAATTTTTGGGATACACGTCGAAAGCGTTGCAGACAAGCAATTAATATGCATAATCTGTAACGCTTTTTACGCTTGTCATTTGCTGTCGTTGAATCAGAGTCAAAGCCTAAGCTAAATTGCTGTCAGCAAATGGTCTCAGTGTGGCCCATAAATAACGACAGCCTAACGGACTTCAATGTGGCCCAAAGACTGAGTGAGAGAGACACGTTTGACATATGCTTAGCTGCCATAAGGTCTAATGCTCTCGAGTCTCTCTTGAATAATTAATTGTTGTTCAAGGCGACAGAGAATTGTCTTCGATTTGCTGAATGATATTTCATACTATTTAAAAGACCATTAGCTGCACTTTTGGCCAACTCGATCGCAGTTATTAATTAAAACTTTGCACAGCTGTATCTTAGGACAACTTGACAGCCACGCTACATGTTATGTGGCCAGACTAAGGAAATTTAATATTTGAACGTCAGTAAACACAACTGCTGTAACAGTAAACACACATATCGCTCGTCTTACATAATCAGTTAAGTGGCACACATATGAAGCCAACTATACAAAAGACAGAGAGAGAGAAAGAGAGAGGGAGAGAAAAGGAGGTAAAAACTGAGAGAAGGATGCTGCCAGCCACACAACAATATGAAAGTGAAAAATGAGTTTTGCCCAAGTTTGCACTCAGTGGCCAACAAACATATGTATCTATAGATGATGTGTGTGTGTTAGCATGAGTTTTAAGATGTGTGTTTGGAAAAAAAATATATATATGTAACATATAACGAAATGTTTTAGTTTTGCTTTTGATGCCATCGAAGTTGCGTTGGCAATGCAAACTAATTTATCTTATTGAGCTCGCTGCGTCCCACAGCGGAATTTGGAAAGCGTGACATGAAACTGACAGCAGCAAAGTGGAGCAGATGAACCCCAAAGACCAGACTACATAGCTATATAACTACATATTTATATTTGTGATATGTGATAGATATGTGCAGACATATACAGACAACATGCATTGGAGCAACTGTGAAACACTTTTCCCATTGAGGAGGCCAACATGTGAGCCGCAGTTAAGCTGTTAACGTTATCAGACCGTAAGGCCAAAAATGGCAAAAGTCAGCAGCCAGAATTTTGGGTTTAAACTCTGCCAAAGGGTTTATGAATTGTACCATAAAATATGTAACAGTTTCAGCAGTTTCCTTTACTTTTTTGTATTCTTTTAAGATTAGTTGAACAGTTACTGAAGCTGAATCTGTGGGCTGTATCTGGCATAGCTCTGAGTGTATCTTTAGCTATTTAAAATTTACTTTAGCTGTAACTATTATTGTAATTATACCCGTTACTTAAAAAATCAGTAAAAGCGTATATAGTACTCGTTGAAATGTATGTAACAGTGAGAAGGAGGCATCTCCGACCCTATAAAGTATACATATTCTTGATCAGCATTAACAGCCGAGTCGATATAGCCATGCCCGTCTGTCTCAGAGATTATTAGAGGTAGATTCCGCCTCCACAAATCGCGAAAACGTTAATTAACGTTAATTAAAATACTATTATTAGCTATCAACTTACATAATCGCAACAAGATCGGACAAATAGAAAGGTGGTAATGGCTGATTTAAGTTTTTAAGCATTGCAAGTGCGTAAAAATATGCAATAAAAATATTTTAAGTTTATTTAAATAAGTTTATTTAAATAAGTAACGAGTGAAAAACGCGACTATAGACTTTTCCGCTTGTTTTATTCTGTATCCTTTTCTATTTATCTCAAATTTCGCTCAAGATAACTTTCTGGTAAGAGTGTTTTGCATTCGGTGTGGTGATATGTATATAATTCTTTTTTTTTTGGTCGTTACCTTCTTCTGCAATTTCTTGGCTTTTTCATAAACAGTTTGCCCGCATTTTTGGCAAAAGGAGTCAAGCAATTTGCCAGCCATAACCTCGCACACTCTCACACACACACTCGCACACACACACAAACACTGGGCAATTTGCTAATGTAACTGTGTACGTGCAAATTTTGACTCCAGCCACCAAGAAATTAAATGAGTGAGACAGGAGACAGCAGCAGATAGAAAAGGAAAGAGCGAGTGAGGGATGGAATAGTGTTGGAGACAGAGAAACAATAAGACAAGGAAGAAACCGTGACCCGTGGCCATAAAGTATGCAACATAAAAATGCACAACTGGGCACGTGGGCGTGGCAAAGTGTATAAACAGTAAGCAAACTTTGCGACGGGTTTATAAGTTTCCGAGTTGCCGAGAAACGAAATTGTTGTGTCTTGTTGAGTCATATTTCCATCAGAGCGGGAAAACCAAGCAACGACCAGAAGAACTCCAGTGCTCCTGGGAGAAATATTCGTGAGAAAAATGATAAAATTCGGTTGCATGCAGCTGCCAGTTTTTCAGCATGTTTTGGTAACTTCACATGCGCATTCTGAATCCCATTCCCATTTTCATTTCCATTCCCACTTGTATTTGCATTCGCATTCGCTGCGAATATGCAAATCAACTTAGCCAAGAGATTTTAGATTGAGGCGAACTGCCATGCAAATGAATGTGTGTCTTGCCAACCCAAATCCCATTCAGTTTTTGGTCTTTAATCAAGCACTTCACATAACCGTAGTTAGGTGTTAACGACAGGCTTTGGACCAGGTCTAAAGCTTCACATCGAGCAACCCTTTTTTAACGTGTACATCATGTGTCGACTCTAGTTACTGCAAGTTGTTTTAGCCTGTTGGCAATTTATGCAACAGTTTGACAGCATAAAACAGCATAAAACTTGATTGCACAAGTTATGGAGAATAAAAATGAGTCCAAACTTGGCCCGAAGGAGCTGAAGGAGGAGTCGGAGTCGGATTTGGATGCTTGGTCAGCTTAAACTAGACCGTAATTTGCACACACATTTTCATTTAGTTGGTAGAGTGTGTGTGTGTATTTGGTGTCTGTTGTGCCCCAGTTTAAGTGGCGCTTTACCAAAATTATGCATATCAAGTTTATTGCCAGCACACACACACACACACTCATACATGTGTACATTTGTAAGTGCACAAATACATACGCATCTGCCACTCGAATATTTATTGAAAGTTTTGCATATTTTACGCACTGATTTGATGCCAAAGAACTATTGGCTAGGCTGGGTTTCTCCCTCCCAGAGCCATTCACTTGTCAGTCTCCTAATACCCTGTATGTGTGGTGTACTTACGATGGGGTATATTCTTGTGCTGCATCTGTAAAACGTCTTGATTCTATTTTATTTCTCAACTTTTGTATATTCTAACTAAGTTCATTTTTTTAAAAGAATACAGTTCTATTACAGGGTATTTATTTTCGTATATCACAAAAGTTTGCACTGATTTGATGGCAAAGAAATATTGGCTAGGCTGTCCCTACTACGCAGAGCAATCCACTTGTCACTCCCACAATACCCTGTGAATATAGTGTGCATATAAATGGGTATATCTGTTTTAGTTTTCAGTCAATTACAATTCCCACTCTAAATTTGCTGAGAAACTCAATTCTCTCTATTTTATACAAAGCCCCTGACACTTGTTTAATATTACAGGGTATCTGTTGACTCCCCCATCTGCCACCCAACTGAATTTAGCTCCATTCACATGCTATTTTACGCTGCACTCACAGCCAGTCCTCAGTTGGGAGTATGTGAAGTGCACAATGCAAAGATTTATTTTTTGCTGACAAACAGCGACTCGTTTGTTGGTAATCGATGGTGAAAAAGAGACAGCAACGGAGAGGAAAAGAGAGGAAAAAGGGATGTGATTGCTACTACAGCACTTGGCAATGTTATTTGTCTGTCTGATTATGGAATCACAGCAATAAATAGGCAGACATACATACATACATACATACACATATATCAGTTGAGCATTTCATCCAGCAAATCTAGCAAATTCTCAGTGACTGAAGCTAATTTGTTATCATTTCAATATACATAAATTTATATTACATAATAAATGCAAGACGAGCATAATAAACTAGAAATGCGAATGGGAAATGCATGGCATTCGTAACTCAAATAACTAATGGGAATATGCTGAGCTCAGGCAGAAATCTTTCGTTTTATTAACGGCAACAGTTGATGGCTATTTATAAGCCACAACCTGGGATTATTTCCGTAGTGAGGAATCAAACCACAATTGGATACTCCCACAAATATGAAATTCTATGTGTATTATTACTTTATACCCGTTACTTGAAAAATAACTAGAAGGGCATATTGTATTCGTTGAAATGTATGTAACAGGCAGCATTATCCATTATTATTAACTATTATTCTACTTAATCGCAACATGATCGGCCAAACAGAACCGTAGTAATGGCTGATATAAGTTTTTAAGCTATGAAAGTGCCTAAAATTATGCAATAAAAATTTAAATAAGCAACGGGTATCCTATAGTCGGGAACTTTTCCGCTTGTTTTTAACTAAAATGAGGCTAGCTTACATAATTACAAATACGAACAGCAAATAGAGTCAATTTCTTTGAAAATCTCATCTTACAAAAATATTGATGGTCCATTAACTATGTCAAGAATGGGTCTTAGGCACTGTCACTCAAGGGCCTGCCGCATGTGGAGATGATCTCCCACCGTGGGGGGGGCGTTACTAAGCTGTCAATTATTTGCCCCTTGCTGTGGCAAATTGTAATCCAAATACTTTAAGCTTCCATTTTGCAATGTGTGTGCTTAAACTTTTGAATAAGGCCATCTTTGACACTTGCTAAGGACACTTGCCTTTGGTCCTTTGCTCCTTTGCTCTTACCCCCAACCACAATACTTGAAATAAGAACAATAGCTAACTTTTCAATTAAATTCAATGCCCCTCGCACAACGGAAACAACTTGAAACAATTTGGTTACAAAAACTTTTCACATAATTTATGCCATTTCTAAATACTTGCAGACTTGCAAAAGTTTCCCAAATAAACAATCAAATTCATTGGAAAAATGTCGCAGCCAAAGATACGATTAGCTATAAAAAAAAATAATAATAAAGGAAGAAACAAAAACTCATCGGCTTAAAAATGCAAGCAATTGAAGGCAATATCAACTACTCGACTTTAAAATATCCTGTAATAAGTGTAAGAAATAAATCCAGTAAAGACTTCATTATTCATTTGGGAACAGAATAGAGTAATTTTAACTATTCAGTATCATATTATTTTTGTTCAGGGTTTATTGAGCAGCTTTTCAGTTTTTAATTTTACATTATTATTTTTGCCTCGCCGAATCTCGATGCAGAATTTTGTTTTTCTTGTTTCAAGAAGACTTTGGATTAACCAATTAACTCTTTCTTCCAGTTTTGCTTGGACTTTTTATTATTTCTAATTTTTCTAATAAAATGTGAAGGTCTATTTCCGTACAACCACATTAATAAATAAAATTATTTTATTACAAAATCCACCATAAAAAAATATGTATTGGTAAGTTTTAGTTTGAATGTAGTATACAAAAAGTATGCTAAGTTTTTTCAACAATTTTACAGCTATACAAATTTTAAAACTATTACGAAATATCTATAGCACGAAATGCTTATTTGTAATTTAGCTTAACATTATTTAGATCCCATAACCAAATTCCCTTTTCGTCTTATGAGTTTTAAATTTATTTTTTTATGCTGAGGTTAAAACATTAAAATATAAAACATTAAAGCTGAAACTGTAAATTGGCTCTCTGTTATTTCTGTGTGCCATACACGCACACCCCCACACACACTCACACACGCATGAGGCTCTTTTTAGCTGCTTAAAATTCAGCGATTGTACATTCCGCCTCGAAATATATGTAAGTATTTTTGCTTCTTTCATTTTTGGCAAAAACTTTAGCGCTTTGCAATATATTTACTTCAAGGCTCCACTCGAGTGTTGAGCCTACACACACACACACACACATACACCCACCAAACTTGGGCCTATTAGCACACACACATAGTGAGTGGGAAAAGAGAGAGACGCAGCAATGGCCACGCATAAAACAAGTTAAAAACGCATGGTGGCAAAGAGGAAACGAAAAGAAATAAAAACGAAATGCCAAACAGAAACCAGAAACAACAAGAATAACAACAAAAACAGCAACAACAACAACAACAGATGAAATGTAGCAACAAAATGTCGGCTGAGAACTAAAGCAAATGGCAGCAAAAACAATGCAAACAACGATGACGACGACGACGTTGCGTCTGTGACTAACAGTTATCGATGCCGGGGGAGGTCGCTAGGTGGCGTGACAGTGGGGCAGGGCATGGGGAGGAGAAGGGAGGGGGCAGACAAATTCAAAGCTGCTTAGTGCTTACTTCATAGTTGACGCTTACGAGGCAACAACGAGAGACTGCCAAATGCTTTGCTTTTGCTTTTGCTATTGATTTTTAGTTTCTTTTTTCCTTTTCTCTCTCTCTCTCTCTCTGTATCTCTTTCTCCTGCTTCTTAGCACTCTTGCTCTTACACTCCATCTTGGATTTCCGCTGCTTGAGCCTGGTCAGGTGGACAGCCTTAGCCAACTTGGCCCAGCTTACTGTCGACGACAACAACTACACTACACTACACTACAGAATGCAACACAAGACAGCACAACTACAAATCCGATTTGCGTGAGCAATTGGCAAGACAAACGTTTGGGCCAACAGCGTATTGGCAATACGCAGCTCTTATACGCACATGACTAGCCAAGTGCTGTTGTTGTTGTTGCTGGTGTTTGGTGTGAAGCCTCAGTAGCGTTGCCAAAGGTGAACGCATGACAGCAGCAAAAAGGAAATAAAGACATGAGAAAAGAACTTGGCCAAAAGAGCCAACATGTACGTTATGTGTGCCACACAAAACACGTAGAGTACACTCAGGGAAAAAAAATCAAGTTATCCTTACTTAAACAGGGTAAATTCAAGTACAAACAATCTCAAAAGCTGATTTTTTTGGTATTAACTTAAGTCTGCATCTAATCATGCATATGAACCTATAATACTCGTTTAAATACCAAAATGTACAACTTTTTGTCTAACTTTTCTGCTTTTCCGTCAATAACATTAACTTTATATTCATTTAATTTGATACTTCATAATTTTAGTCTTAGTTTAACTGTCAAAATAATTTATTTAATTTATTTAATGTCAGGCTAAAAGCAGCCGTCACAACAGTTTAATTTCAAATTTAACAGGTTAAAAAATTTTATGTATATTGAAGTAAAAAAAAAAAAATAATAATTAAATATGAATGTAATTAAGTCGCGCTAAAATAAATAAATAAAAACATTCTCATATTAAAGTTTATTTTAATCTTAAAATTTGCTAGTTTAATTACTTAAAAATAGCTCCATATAACAAAATTAATTACCATTTAATAATTATTTTTTGCATTAATTTATTTATTTGTAGAGAGCTAACTTATAATGCTAAAATTATAGGCTAGCTTAGTTTAATATGAGCATTGGCGGCTGTGGCATTCAGCTCTGTGAGATGATATAATTTATATAAAATAATTATTTTTTATTATAATTTATTTTGTTGTTTACACACAACAACACACAAAACACTTGAATAAATGCAAGGAGCAATGCTCGGTATTCAGTTATTTCAAAAGATGCTTGACGTCATTTTTTGCGGCTAGAATCAGTTGAGAATTCTAAGGCGCAAGAATGAAAAATAGAACTCATACTTCATTCAAGATAATACATAATACTCGTACACATTTAATTTTAGGATGGCATATTTTGCTGAGTGTAGGATACGCGCCAGCAGCTTAGCTCGTATTAAGTAAGTGACAGACAGACTGAGTGTCAGTCGAGAGCCATTTGGGACTTACCTCATCGATAAACTCAAAATCACCGCCAGTTTCGCCAACGTATTTCTTCTTCTTGGCCTCGACAGTGGATGACATCAACACCAGCAGCGTCAGACAAACGCTGGCAATAAGCGGCAAACGCAAACGCTTCATGGCTTCAACCGACAAAAGTTACAGTTAGAAAGGCGCACAGGAATTGAACAAGTCGAGGAGGCGAGACGCTTAGACGGAAGCGGCTTAAAGGCGTCGCAAATTGTTGACGACTTCCGTTGGTTGCTCACAAATTTCCTGGCAATGTTAATTGCCTTGAATTGTCGTTCAGTTAAGAATTGAACACTCCACACACACAGACACACACACACGCACACTCGCACACACAGTCACAGTTAGTTTGCTTTTTTTCTTTTTCTTTTCTTTTTTTTGTGGTTCTTATGCTTTGCAATCGCTGGCGTTTATTGCGATGCAGTGCAGCAGGAACACGGAACGTGGACGAACTGTAGACGACGCGACCAAAACGTAAACTGAGAGCGTCGAGGCCACGATTGGCATTGTTCGGTCCCAAAACGGCATTGGAATTTTGCGCCAAGCGACAAGAAAACGCATGAATTGGCATAAGAGCAACCACAGGACATCAAAGAGAGACGAAGCAGGGTTGTCAAACTAAGCAAAAAATATAAAGCTATAAACTTTATTAAATAAACTTTAAAATTTAGACAGAAATTGTACTTTATTTCATTTAAAAATACATTTAAAAATCTAATTTAACCAACATAATAATTTACCAATGAAATATTATAAATATTTATACATAAAAATATAAAATGAACTTTCTTACATGTTAGTTCTTCCACTTGCATTTTATTGCAGTGTACACCACTGCGTATGCGCAATAAGCAACCCCTGGGACAAGCAACAACTGCCAACAGCATTTCCAGACATCAACCCCCTAAGAAGAGAAAGAGAGCATAATCAAGAGACAGAGAGCTTACATTTAGAATCGATTTTCCGTTTCGCTTATCTCTCTGTCTCTCCTCACTCGCGCTGGCTTAAAGGATGCTCTCTCTTAGGCCATAATTGACTGCGCCACGGCAATTTGGCAACGGGTCGTGAACCTGCTACCAGAGTCAGAGCCTAATACGCGTTCACATCCCAAATGGACGTAAGTTGTTGTTGCTGTGGCTGTCGCTGTTGTCGTTGTTGGCTCTTGATTTTTATGTATTGGCGCTTGGCACACTTGGCTCGCATCGATGACGCCGTCGTCGCGATTATGGCCAATGCTTCTGCTGGCCGGGAAACCCCGTAACCATTTAACGCGTCAGCGCCTCGCAGTCCGGCCAAAAAGGCAGCCTCCCAGTCGACGCATTGTCCAAGTCCGAGTTCAGTCTCAAGTCTCAGCCACGTTGGCCCCCAAAGGCACTGTCAGATTTAAATTAATAGCCCCAAAACACTCACACACAAACACACACAGTGACATAGGCCGCGTTTACATTTAGCTGTGTGTGTTAGCCTG
This sequence comes from Drosophila suboccidentalis, assembly GCA_037043435.1. Taxonomy (NCBI): domain Eukaryota; kingdom Metazoa; phylum Arthropoda; class Insecta; order Diptera; family Drosophilidae; genus Drosophila; species Drosophila suboccidentalis. Next base: position 173,957 of record JBAMBK010000217.1, read on the forward strand.
TTCAGCTGCTTCACTTCCTCCTCTTCCTCTTCTTGCTGTTGCTGTTGTCGGTTGTGTTCGTTCCTCTATTTTTAATGGCATCATTGACTTTTACTTTGATAGTGCGGCAGTCGAGTCCATTGAGATTATTGAATAACTTCAGTTTTCAACCAGCGTAAGAAATGTTTGTTAAATTTTTACATTTTATTTGATATTCAAATGATTTTCAATCAACAAGTCCATCTTATGTTACATTTAGTTATTGTGGCGGTATATAAAAATGCAGCTGTTATTGCAACTGGCTTTATGTGTGACATTTTACTTCAATCAATCAATCATACAGTTAATCAATTGTTTAATATAGTTTTGTTGTTGATTGCCATGACTTAAGAGATAAATAAACATATATTTGTTTTGATTTTCAACACAAATCAGTAAAAAGTATTATAATTTGTTGTGTGTTGTTTTTTGTTGTGCAGATTAATAATTATTTTTGGTTAGTTACAAGTCTTAAACGCTTTCTAAAATGGAAATGCCTGTGTGAATGAATTGTTTGTTAGTTTCGCTCATTTGGATAAAGTAATAATAAACAGGAAATATAATTGCGGCTAACAGCAGCTGTTGCTTTGTTCGTTCACTGGGAGAGATTTTGTGCCAAGTGGTGGCTAAGTTATTTGTTATATTTGGCCTAAATGCTACATGATGATGAAATTAGTAAATAAGGAATACTATTTGCTTGGCTGCTGTCCTGCTTTTGTTTGGCCGCCCTAAACATTATGGCTATAAGTATAAAAAAGTTGGGAGATTCCTTTTGGCATTTATAGATGCACCTTTAAAGATTCCATGCGCGTCACAATGCGGCGACGCAGCTCCGAATATCTGTAATTAAAACAGCTTTTAGTTAACAAGCTTATAATTTAAATTCACAATTATTTACCTCTCCTTAATTTTAACTACTTCGCGTCCCAATTCCTGATCATAGCGATCGAGAATGGCACGGCACTCCGGCACCGACAGATTTAAAAATTGAGCAACTTCATTACTGAAACAGATTGAAACAATTGTGATTGCTTAAATCAGAGTTCATCACGGATTAAAAGAAAGAGTTCACTACCTGATTTCATCAGTTTTACGTGCGTCCACGAGGAAGAGACGTGCCACATCCTCGTGCGGTCCCAGTGTGATGCGTGTTATCAGCGGATATTCATTATCCTTCAGACGCTTCTGTTCTCCATTGTCGCGCACTATGAACAGCGAGAAATTCTCCGCTGCACTGTCCACCTTGTACTTCTCCAGCACCAAATTGATCACCTCTTGCGTCGTTACCAGCGATGACACCCAAACCGACATCTGGGAGCCATAGGGTGGTGTGAAAAATGATGTCTCACGATTGTAGAAATGTCCATTAATTGAACAGCGACGCTTCAGCTTTGTTCGAGATCTATAAACAATGCTAAAGATAATGCTTGACACTTAAAGAATGTGCTTTAACTAACCGCCTATTTCCGCTGCGCCTTTTGATTGCTGCAGCTCCTGTGCGCGGTGGTCTTCTCAACACAACGCCATCCTCAGTGACATGCAAGCCCGGCTCGTTGCCAGCTGCATCACGTCCATGTCCAGATGTTCCTCTGCCCTCGGTGGCCGTGTAAAGCTCCTCCGTCTGGGTTAACTCGTCACCGGCCACAGCGCCGCTCAACACCTGAAACAAATCAAGTGGGAATTAGTAAAACATTAACAGGCACGACAAGATAACGATAATGTTATGATAAAACTAAGTCAATTATCTATTTAACTAGCAAGTTTCGCATGTGCAAATGGACTTAGATAAGATTGTTTACAAGTATTTACATGCAGGCTTGACGTGCGCGATCAAAGAGTTCGCGAAATGCTTAGACAAATTGATAATATAACGCGTGATAAGCAATTTCCTGGAGATGTCTAATGTGGACAATAAAATTATGTTTTTCGTATGAATGAACAATGGATAATAGATAAATTGTCCCTTAAGATGATTTGAGAAATACAATTTTACAGTTGAAACTTAAAAGAACTTTGTAAAAATTAACGCTACATTTTCAGCTTATCAGCAACAATTCATACAAGACTCCTTGACAGATCTAGGCCTATTAGAGATGCTTTGATCTTCCTCTGACAGCTTTCTCCTACTTAAATTCTTATAAAATACAGTCTAATCATTACCGATGAAGTGTCTCCACGGTTCGACTCGCACTCGCTGGCAGCACGTCCAGCAGCGGCACCTTCTTTGGGATAGCAATTCATTTGGATTTGTATATATCGCTGAGGCACATCGCTGCGTCGAACGGTGGCCAATCGATGTGGACGCAGCGTCGCATCGTCGTCGTCATCGCTGTCGGAGTAGACAAAACAGCTGGGGCCCGACTTGGAGCGATTGATGCCCTTCTCGAACAGCTGGCGTCCCTGCTCAAATGGCTTATGCTGTTCCCTGCTCGGCGCAGTGGAGGCAAAGGCCGAGCCACTCTTCTGCAGGGCATATTGACGTTGCGAGGAGCGTGGGGAATCGATGCTGCTGCGCAAATGCATTGTATCATTGATCAGAGTAGGATCAATGGAGCGCAATGCATGCTCGCAATTAAAGCTTTTGCTCATGGCCGAGTTCTCGCCATACAGTTTAAGGGAATCGTGTATGCGCGATGGATCAATGGGCTGGTTTCGTTTCAGCGTACCATCGTTTGGCTCCTGAAACGAGTTTGTACCATTTACATAATCCTGATGCACGCTACGCTTGAAATCTTCAAAATCCATGGGCTTCAGCGTCGCATCGTCAGATGTCTTGTATTCATCCAGTGTAGTATTTGTAGTGGTCACGGTGCTAGTATTTTGTGTATTGGTATTGGCAGTTAAGGAGTCCGTGGCGGTCATAAAGTTATCCGAGCTGCTGGTTGTGGTCGTCGTAGGCGATGAGGCGGTATTAATTTGATCATTCTGAGTGTTTGTTGAGGAGCTGCTGTCGGTGCAGGTTTTGCTGGGCGAGCTCTCGCTGGACGACTGCGACGATGAAGAAGGCAACTTGACGGGCATCGTTTCATATATCTTGTCCTTTTCATTGTGACGTCGCTCCACTTGCAGCAAATCGTCGATGTCATCCCAGTCGAGTTTCTCCAGATTGCCCAGCTTGGAAGGCAGAGTGCTTGACACACAACTGGTGCTGACCGTGGCCGCCTCGGTGCCGCTACCAATGAGCGTGCTTGATGAATCCGTAGTAGTTGTGTCCTCCTCCTCATTGTTCGAGTTCAACTGTCCATTTAACAATTGTCCACTGCCAGTTGTTGTATTCGCAGAGGCATCTTCAGGTGTTGTCGGCAGCTCGGAGATTTCATTCAGGCTGCATGAATCAAAAGTCATGCTCTCCGACAATGATATGTCCGTGGAAAGTGGATCCACCTCGCTAGCAGTGGTCGTGGGCGGTGCCACCGATTCGCTAGCTTCGTTCTCCTTGTCCGAACAGCTTTCCTGATAACCAAAGAAGAAGATGTTAAAGATTCTTGGCAACTTGATTTAATAGTACTTACGTCCGCCGCTTTGGAAGTGCGACAAGAGTTTCGCTTGCGCACGATAAACGTGCGTTGATCATCGTCCTCCTTGAGATGAATGACGCCCTGTACGCCCCAAAAGACACGCAAAGGACCCTCCAGTACCAAACGGTTGTTTACCTCCCGGCTGCGTATCTCGAGGCTTTTATTGTCATAGAACTGATTATAGACCTGCAATTCAATAAATATTTCAATAAGCAATTTCTCACAACCAAAAAAAAGTAGAATTGCACCTTTAGCTTGGACTCCAAGTGATCGCGGGGCAATGCAGGTCCATTGACTTGAGCAGCGACTGGTCTCTGAGTGCCTTTGACTCCGAAACTCTTGTGTGACTCAACGCGCGTGCCATGTCCAAAAAGCTGTGGTCCGAACAGCGCTCCATAGCAGGGCACATGACAATAAGGCACTCCTTTATGCTGTTACAAAAGGGGCAAGTGGAATGTGATTAATTGCGTCTTAAATGCAAATTCACATTCAAATCGTATAAATACCTCCGCATGCTGGCCGGGATTAAGCCGCTTGCCGCACTCCTCGCAACGCAAACATTCCGGATGCCAGTCGTAGCCCAGAGATTGTTTACGTTCCGCTGTGTTGGACACACAAGATCAAAATATGTAATTTGAATTGTGTTATTTAAACAAATCGCATGCACATTACGGGCGCGTGTGTGCGTCTCTCTGTTAATGTGTGCGTATTTATGTATGCAAATGAGTGTTTGTGTGTGTGTGTGGGTGTTTAAATTACCAAAGTAAACGGGTTTGCCGCACTTGTGGCACTTCCACATTCCGGCGAGCTGTGCCAATTGGTCAGTCAGTCGCTTGGTCAGGTCAACGGTTCCTAAAGGGGCGTGTATGACGTTAATGACGTCACAGAGATTTATTTATGCAGGTTGAACTGAACACGAAACGCAACTCGAAAATATGTACGAAGAACAAGAACACAAGACAAAGGGTAAACAAATGAAAAACGCACAACACGACGACTGCAGCGGCGACGGCGACTCTCGACGTCGTTTCAACGCATCACTTTCATTATTTTATCAAAGAAACTATCACGTAGCGCATTTAAATGGCATATAGAATACTTGTGCATTGATAATAACTGTGTTTTTATAGAAAATTATACTACACAAAAAAACAGCACCAGGCGAAAGAAGCAGAAGAATCAAAGGCAGTGCCAGTACTGCAAAATTTTCAAGTACTACCAACTGTTGTGCAACACTGGATTGGTATTTTCATTTCGGTCAAATTTAGTACTTTATTAAGCGCGAGTAGAAAGTGATACGACGACAACGTATTGTTGTGTTGTGCGCGTCGCTTTGTGTCAGTTTTTGTTAATAATCTTGTAATTCGTCAGTAGTTAATTAATTAGTAATTCCGCTTACATGTGTGGCTGCTGTTTAATGAAAATGTGCTTTCGTCATTGCATACCAGACGCCCATAATTAGGGCCTCGCTCTCTACCCCCTCACTCTCTCAAAATATTGTCAATCAATTTTTGGAGAAGAAGCAACAGCTGAAATCAGCCAAATTTTGCTAGCTACTCGATTTGTGTAAATAGCCAACAGTGCAAATATACTGTTACGGCCAAGTATATAGCCAGATTAGGACTGTTTGTGTCTGTGTATCTCTGTTTTGTGTGTTTGTATATGTGTCACAATGCGCGCCACAATTGAATTTGAGGAATGCCTAAAGGATACGCCAAGATTCAGGTGCGTATTAAATTCAACTGGAAATGCCAGCCTCTCTGCTCCCTCCCCTTGCCCTCCCTCCCTCTCGTCACTCACATTGCGCATTCTATTTCCGCATTTGGCATTTGCATTTGGGATCCACGATAGAGAGAAAAGCTCAGCTTTTGTAGCGTGACTGTTTTCGCAATATTATCGTGTTGTTAACAGCTCCTCTCCCTCCTCCCCCCACACCCCCGTTACTGGATACAAATTTAGTTGCCGCTTAATCATCCACCATCGAACAAACTTTGCACTTGATTTGAGAGCGTCGTCAGTGTTTTGGAATTTATCATTTCCATGCACAAGATGTGGTAAGCACAGTTAGTCAAATAATTATTTTGACAAAGAAAAAGAATGCAGACATTTTTTTTTTATTTATTCATTAACTCCTAATTTTTACTTGTTTTGAGAACCATAAGCCACAATCATAAAATAAAAAAATAATATAAATATCAAAACAATTTCTTGACTAACTGTATGTGCGTGTAAATATGCTTTTACTAATGTGTTTGTTTTTGCTAATTGCTGTGGCAATCAATTGTCTGGTATTTCCACACAACTAGCTCATTGATAAGATTTCACCCAAAAGTTTGTCTGCTCTTTGGCGAATCTCGCCCCAAAGACAAAGCTTTCGCTGCTGAAATAATTTAATTGCCACTCAAAGCTAAGTTAATTTGATCGCTTTCACAGTTGCCAAAAAGACGCAACAGGTTATCCATAAAATGAGAGAGATAAAGAAAACAAATAGAAACCATCTCTCTTTGGAGACTTCAAAAATAGAATCCATCTCTCTTTGGAGACTTTAAAGCTCGCCTTTAATTAGAAGCACAAACAGCACTTTAATAAAGTGGCATAAATTATAAGAGTCAACATAAACAAAAACACACAAACTGCGACGCAGGCAACGATACCCTCAACCCCCGTCCCCACACCATACCCTTATTTTCTCTCTACTTCCTTCTTCTCCCACGCTCACTGCTTCATTGATTAAACACACATTCAGTTTAATCGGCAATGACAGCGAGTCGTCGTCGTCGTCGCATCGTCAGTTGGCTTATTTATTTATTGTTTACAGTTCTCAAACATTCTGCTAACGTTGTCAATTTGCTTCGCTTTTCTGTTTTTTACCACAGACAATTCGTATCCAAGGAGGAGTCGGACATTGAGCACTTGGAGCATCGTCTCGAGAAGATTATCAAGCTCTGCAACGTTGCCGTCGACTCGGGCAAGGAGTATGTCAAGAATCAGAGGTAAACTGCGCAGTTTTATTATTATTATAATTTTATGTTAAATTATGCATATTTATTTTGTCGTTTATTGTTGACATCTTGCAGCGCCTTTGCCATGTCCTTGTGGGATCTGCAGCAGCATTTCCTCGACAATAAGAATGCGCACAATGCGCTGGGTAAACTGATTCATTGCTTCCAGGTGAGTAGACGGATAAACACCGCCATATATGGGGAAATCTTTATAATTCATTCGAATTCAATTGCCAGGAAATGAACAAATTTCATACGACCCTGTTGGATCAGGCCAGTCGAACAGTGCTGAAGAATCTCAATGTGTTTGTCAAGGACGACATCAACCAGGTCAAGGACTATAAAGGACACTTCCTAAAGGTCTCCGAGGGCTATGACAATGCTCTCATAAAGAACGCACAGGTATGAATATTATAAATGTTCTACTCTTGATATATATCGATAGTTATCCAACAGGCCAGCAAAAATCGACCACAGGAGGTGCAGGAGGCTGCTAATATTCTTTCCGCCTCCAAGTCTTGTTTTCAACACACCGCTCTGGACTATGTCAACTATATAACCCTGGTGCAAGCTCGCAAAGTGCCCTCCGTACTTTCCACTGTGAGTATGAATCCATAGATCAGCAATGATATATAGAAATTCCCATTTATAACTGAATCAATTGATGTGCAGACTTTCCCTTGCAATGAATAATCATTGATAATAAGCCAATTTTATAGGAAACAATTAACCATTTATCTATTCATTTATGAGCAAACACAATGAGTCTTAAGTATACAATTCCGAATGCCAATTCTTTTGAAGGGATCAAAAGATCAATAAATTAATTAATGAAGTGGGAATTCATCAGAGTGTGTATAAATAAGTATAGACCAATATTAATTTTATTCTTATGCATATATTCTTATCGTTGGACAACATATATGGGGTAATTAATAAGGCTTTTATTTTATTTAGTTATCTTATCAGACCGCAGCCATTAACTATTTATGTACATTTCCGGCAACAATTGTAATAAAGGTATCAAAAAATCAAAGGGAATTCATTAGATTCATAACTTATATTATATTATCTATTGAGATTCCGATTCTTATAATCATAAATATAAGTATAAATATATTTGGGGCAATAAGTAGAGCTTATATTTTATTTGGATATCTTATCAGACCGAAGCCATTAACTATTTATGAATAGATACACATTTCCGTCAACAATTATAGTAAACGAATCAACAAATCATTGGGAATTCTTTAGATTCATAACTATTATTCTTATATTTATCTTTCCCATTGATATTCTTATCGTCGGTCATCATATTATCATATCTGGGGCAATAAGTAGAGCTTGGAGTGTATTTAGATTTCTTATCTTACGCCCGGTCGATATGCGAATGAACATGAGTGTGAATGAAATGTCATTGTCTTAAACGTAAATAAATAAAATCAACAATAATTGTTGTGCTTATGACGTCATTTGTGCGATATACTCTTGATAGATATGTATATATGTACATAAGTAAATGTACATGCATATGCATACATGTGTATTTAAAGTACTTTTTTCATATCGCAAGCCCCATTGATCGACGTTGAGTCAGAGAGAATTTAGTCGTTGCCATCGTGCGTTTGTGGCAGGTTCGTGATGTGGCACAGAGCATAAAAAATACACATATTAATTATAAACAATTGTTAAAGATTTGCACGTGCTCTTTTTCTAGAATTATATTGTGACTCAAGTATGCTTTTTCTTTTGTTTTGACAGCTACTGGATTATTATCAGGCGTGCGTGACCTATTACCATCAGGGCTTTGATTTGTGCAACGACTTTGACGAGTTCTTCAAGAACATCAGCGAGGATCTGAATGCGCTGCGCGGTGATTATCAACAGCTGGAGAAGGTCATGCAGAATCGGCACATGAGCGTGAATCGCTATTGCGATTCGAATACGAACAGCGCCTCGCACAATGTCGAGGGCTATCTGTTCAAGAAGAAGTCCAAGGGGTTCAAGACCTGGTGCAGACGTTGGTTCTACTTGAGCGATAATCAATTGGTCTACAGGTGCGTTGCATTCAACAATTTTGGAATGGTAGCTTTTGATTTTGCTCATCATTTGTTTTTTGTTTTTGATTTCTCTCATTCCGTTTTTGCTTGCCGGTTTTGATCGACATCCATTTGTTTGTATCTTGATTTCTGTTTGTATTGTTGTTGTTGTTGTGGTTATGATGTGATTGTGATGATCCTGAAGAGATTTGGATTCGAATTGCAGAAAACGGAGCAACGAGGATTCATTTTCGGTCATGGAGGAGGATCTGCGCATCTGCACAGTTCGTCCGGTTAACGAAGGCGATCGTCGCTTCTGCTTTGAGGTCATCTCACCAACCAAGTGAGTAAACAGTTCTTATATCAATTGTATGATTATATTATATATTTTCATATTCTCAATACAGATCGCACATACTCCAAGCGGACTCGGCGGACATGCTCTCGCTGTGGATCTCGGCGCTGCAGCACAGCATCGGAGCAGCCATTCAACACGACTCCACGCATCATCATTCGCGACCACAGTCGACAAATGCCCCGAATGCTCTGCCCGCCAAACGACGAATGTAAGTCCAAGTCCAATACAATGAATATCGATAAGAATCGCATAATGAGTCATTCATTCCGTTTCATTCCATTTAGTCATTGGGAGGAGTTTCTCAAGATACCGGGAAATGCGAATTGCTGCGACTGTCGCGGCTCGGATCCCCGTTGGGCTTCCATCAATTTGGGCATCACACTGTGCATCGAGTGCTCCGGAGTTCATCGCAGTCTGGGCGTGCACTACAGCAAGGTGCGATCGCTCACACTGGATGCCTGGGAGACGGAGAATGTCAAGGTGATGATGGAGCTGGGCAACGAGGTCGTCAATCGCATCTACGAGGCACGCATCGCCGAGGACTGTGAGCTCAGGAAGCCGACGGAGCAGTGTGAAATTGGAGTGCGCGAGGCCTGGATTAAGGCCAAGTATGTGGAGCGACGATTCGTCTGCGGCATGCCCAAACCACAAGAGCTATTGGCCAGTGAAACGGCCGAGGTGCTTAGCATAGACAGCGGTGGCCTAGCTGAGGATGGAGTTGAGGGCAGCAGCAGCAGTGCTGGCGTTGGTGTTGGAGTCCTGGGCAAACGGGCAACACTCTCGCTTGGCGGCACACGCAAGTGGACGGTGAAGAAGCTGCGAAGGCGACGCCAACAGCGCTCACTGCCCAAGACACTGAGCGACGATCCCAGCATATATAATACGGCCAAAACTGGTGACGAACTGGACGACGATGATGATGAGTCGATCAACATTCCCTCGATGTCGTTGAGTATATCGCGTGATGATCTGCTTGTCATTGGCGATGATCTGGCGCTGGACAGCTACGAAACGCCTGGCATTTTGGGCAGTGATCAGGAGAGTACTGAAGGCGAGTCGGATACGGAGCTGCCGGAGGAAGTGCCCTTCACCCAGCTGGATGCAAATCTGTTGCTCTACAAAGCAGCCATTGTCCACAATCTGCCCGTGATGTGCATGGCCTTTGCCCTGGGTGCCGAAAAGCATTGGAAGAATGCACAGGATCGTCAGCGCTCCTTTTTGCATCAGGCCGTACTCTCCGGCTCTGTGATGGCATGCGAGTATCTGCTGCTGAATGGCGCTGCGATTGATGCAGTTGATGAGCTTGGATACAGCGCACTGCACATCTCCACGGCCAAGGGACACATTGCCCAGGTGTATCTACTACTAAAACACAAGGCCGCCTACGATTTGGCCTCCAGTGATGGCAAAAAGGCTTTGGATATTGCCGTGGAACAGAAGAATGCGGATATTGTGACGCTGTAAGATTAAAAGTTATCCAAAAAATAATTCCAGCAACTGATATATATTGTTATTATTATTTGCAGTCTACGCTTGACGCGGCTTAATGACGAAATCGGTCTGAACGATGAGTACAATGGCGAGGATGAGACCTACAAGGATGTGATGAAGGACTTCTCCAACTTTGCTGCCAGCCAGCCGCGTATGCTGCGTCAGCGCAACGACTCAAATACCCTGGAATCGCAGCGTAGCTCTCTGACCAACTCCGACTAGCAGTGACATGAGGATTCGCCGCAAAGTTGACAGCGGCTTCCTCGTCATAAAAGATATTCCAATGTTTAGCTACGCCTAGTTGAAGCACATGCAATGCTATTTATTGTTAAATAATACATTTCTGTGCTGGCATTTAAATAGAAAGCGGCCATCTCAGTCGCCAGTTGGCCAAATCCCCAATGTTTCATTAGGCAATCTCATTTTTGATATTACATACAACAATTGCATTTGCATTTGAGTTTTGTATTGATTTAATGTTTTGTTGACGTTTAATTAATTAGCTTAGGTATACAGTTTGTGTGGCTCGTAATCCGTATTTATTATATATTCATGTTTATTGTTTAAAAAAAGTGTTTAAATATTTATAATCGTATGTACATGTAATTGCCTATAACACATATTGTACATTCGTGTTATGTGTATATTATAATTAAACGATATTATAAACTGTACGTACATATTACTTATTATAACTATAACTATAGCTAGCTAGCTTCCTATATTAAACAAATTAAAAGTTTCCGAACTATATGTATTTGTTAACAATAAGTTCATGTTTGTGTATGCATATTTCTTCCACAAATGTTTATGATTAGTGCCAAAAGTTTGTGAGCACTTTAAAAATCATTTCGAATAAAGTTGTCAAATGTTTAAAATGTATACAAAACTGTTAAGAATACTATAGTCATGTTCTCGACTATAAGATACCCGTTACTCAATTTAAATATATGTATAACTGCATCTACGTTATTTAAATTGATTTTTTACATTATTGGTTGGGGTTGGTTACACATTTAAAAGGAGAAAGTGGAATCTATCTTGAAACTTTATCAGAGTAGATTATACTATGTGTATTTAAAAGTTGTTTAATGTCTATTCAAACTCTGCTTCATTTTCATTGCCCTCCGCATCCTCGTCCTTGATCTTGTGCACATTCTGGACATGTCGCTGCACTGCGCTCCGATCGTTAAACTGTCGTCCGCATTCCTTGCATGAAAACGTGACTCCGGCATGGGTAACCAGATGACGACTTAGACCCGACACATGATTGAAAGTGCGATGACAGAGGTGACACTTGTGCTGACGCTCTCCGTCCGTGTGCATGCGGTTAATGTGCTGCTGCAGATTTGTCTTTTGGGCAAAACAGGCGCTGCAGTGAGGACACTGATGTCGCTTCGCTCCCGTGTGTGTATCCATGTGACGCTTGAGAACCTCACGCTGGGAGAACGACAACTGGCACTCGTCGCATTTAAATGGCTTCAGACCCGTATGGATGATCATGTGACGCTTGAGCGAACTGGCACAGGACAATTGCAGCTGGCAAACAGGACACTTCAGTTGTCCGCCGGTGCCGTTCTTCATTGTCTTGATGTGTGTGCTGAGGTGACGCGACAGAGCTTTGGACGTGCCAAATGCGATGGGACACATCTGGCACTTGAATGACTTTAGCGTATCGCTGGCACGTCCAACGGTCGGCTGGGAACTACGTGGCGCCTGCTTCACCACGAAATCGTTCTTGTGACTCTTAGTTGTGGGTAAACTCTCGGTGCTATTTTTTTCATTGGACTACAAAGGGATTGATAAAGTTAATTACATCGAATATCAGTGATTGCTATTTGGTTAACTTGCCAAGATGATGACATCGTTGAAGTCATAGAGTTGCTGATCATCGCTGGCCTCTGGATCCAGATTAAACACCACCACATCGCTCATATCCTCGGATTTGTTGTCCGTAAACTGAATCTCTCCATTGTCGCGAACTGCAAACAGGAATCAATAGTTATTACTTAGAGTTTACCTGATGATCTGGCCAAAGATACTTACTGTTGTAGGATGTGATATTCTTATCCTGCTGATGATACTCAATGGATGAAGTGGGCGCGGAGTTGATCTTAGAAGCTGCATTGATGATATAAATTTCGCCATTCTGAGAAGTCACCATTTCGCTGGACTCGGTTATTTTCACACTACCGAAACCGTCCGCCGAATCTGCTGGGGATGTGTCCTCGCTGACGTCGTCTGTGGACAGTGGCTCCATTTTAGCGGAGCTCTCCAGCACATATTCGGTCTCTTCGGTGTCCACCGATGTGTTTGCTCTACGCTTCGTCTGGATTCCACCTCCGGGCGACGAGATGCGACCACGTTTTCGAGTTAATCGCTGTTCACTTGGCGGTTTTGTTGTTTGTATTAGTATTGGTGCTTCTTCTGATGGTATGGAGGCCGTAATTGATTTGTTGTTGGTTTGCTTCGATTCTGCCGGCTCCCCATCCAGAGATTCCCAGAGACCGGCTTTCTTTTCGTCCAGGAAGACTTCAAGTTCACCCAACAGCTTGGCCAGCTGCTCCTTGCGACTCTCCTCCTGCACTTCCTCGTGCAGTTGTTGGCGCACATCGTTGCGCACCTCCTCCATGAGTTCCTTGCGAATATCACCACGCAGCTCATCCCGCATCAAACCCAAACGTGTCAGCATCTCCTTCTCCTGCTCTTGCTTATACTTTTCCCGCCATTTCTGTGAGCTCTTTTCCCGCAACTTCTCGATTTTATTGATAAACTCTATGGACTCCTCAAACTCCAGCTCATCCTCGTCGGAGTCGTTGTCCGACGACTTGGCAAAGACGCGGCTCTTTTTACCCATGCCCACAAGGCGATTGTGCTTACGCAGCTTCTTGTCCGCCGCCTGGCTGCGTTGCCTAAATAGAAATGCCTTCTCCAACTGGTAGCGACACTCCGCGCATATCTTCTTCGGCAATCCGTCCGTTGGCTTCGCCTCCAGCGAGACGCACGCCATCAAACGCATCGGCACCGACAATTGGGAATCGTCCTCGGCGAATATGGTGTACGCATCCTTGTGTTCCTTCAGACAAAGGCGGCACCACGCTTCTACATCCGGATATGCCTCATCTGTGCTCGACATGCTTTCCGACTTTTTTAGTTGCTTTGTAAATCGCCAATCAAAACAGACGCTAAAAATACAAGCACACAGAATCAGTGCTGCCAGAGTCGCTTTTTCCCCGTCAAATCTGGCTGTTTTCAAAGGCCTTTTGCTAGAAAAATTTGCAAACAGAGGGCAGCGGGAATTCTGGCTTTTTTGTTTGTTGAAATGCTTTTTTTAAGGTTTTTTTGTAAATGCCTAAATATAGGGGAAATTAAAACCCAATATAAAAATATTTGCTTCGTGAAATGGCAAAATAAGTAAATAAGTAAATGAGTACACTTAACAGTGTACTTTATATAAGGTAAATTAATCAATTGAAAAACTAGCTTTTTTACGGCTTTTTTAAATAATTTTTCAGCTTACTTGCATCGTTCCTCCCGTCAAAAACAGCTTTTTTTTTCCAAACAAAAGTTGGCAACACTGCACAGAATGCACACAGAATCTATCTTTTATTAAGGTTCCCACACAATGCAAGCATGTTCGATGAGCATGCTCGGCCAGTTTAAATTTGTTGTTGCTTGTGAGCAAAAACGATCGAAATTCGCGAACAAAGCAGTGAACTGGAGTTCGCTCAATAGAACTTATTATGAACGATTCATGGAACACGTTACTGGTTCTTTTTTGTTCACTTGGGAAATTTGAAAAAAAAAATTAAAATTTTCAAAAATTAATTAAAAATTAAATAAAACAATTTCAAAAAATCAACAAAATCCAAAATTTTGTAAAATAATTAACTTCAATCTAAAATTGGTTTGGTGCAGTTCGCTCTTCGCGTGGCGAAGTTGAGTAAACAATAGACATTTACGCCGCAGCGCCACGCCTCCACCGATTTTTGGTCTTTTTGACGCGCCGCCGCCGAATCACGAAAATATCGGCGGCGGCGGCGTCCGGCGTTATAGCTTTTAATACAATTTTAACAAGCAGAAAACAACAAATTTTGGATATTTTTTTTTGAAATCATTTAATTTTTTATAAAATTACAAATGTAATATCAAGTCTGTGGAAAATGACTGTAAATTAATTTTGAAAAACTTTTATTTTAAAAAAATATAAAAAATTTTCAGTGGTTTTTTTTTTTAATTTAAAAAGAAAAATTGTATTAAATTACTGCATACGCCGCCGCCGCCGGCTATTTCTGGCCTCTACGCCGCCGCTGAAGCTAACACAATCGGCGTAAACCTCTAGTAAACAATTCTGGAACAAATCTTAAAAGTTTGAGAAAATTCCAACAAAAATTCTGGTACAATTTTTAAAATTCTAGCTTCAAAATTGAAAAAGTTAATTTTTTTGGGTTTTTTTTTTTTGGCTGTCTTAGCCAGGGCTGCCACCTTTTTTAAGTCAGGTCTGCCAGATGATTTTTTTTAGATAAGCATGAGCAAGTAGCGCGCGAAATTTAAATGTGAATATTTTTTTTTAGTAATTTGGCAATAATTTAGCAGAAAGTTATAAAATTAATAAAAACAAATAAATTTTTAATTGGATAAAATAAAGGATATCGTTTTTATGAAAGTTATCCTTCGGCGGTATAACAAATACTAAATAAAATATTATAGTGAAATTAACAAAATTTTAGCTTCAAAATGAACAAATACACCAAAATAAATCCTTTAAAAAAAAAAAAAAAAAACCATGATCTGGAATAGTTAAAATATGTAAATTTATTTGTATTTCGCGCTATTAAATTTATAAAAAAAATGGTCTTATGATAAAATGCATATGTATAATTTGTTTAGGATGCTGATTCATTTGGATTTGGCGGCTCTCTCAATTTGCAACGGTAGCAGTCTACGTCCACATCTTCTCTGGGATTATACGAGTAGCGACGTTGCTTTGTCCTTAAACTGTGTCGCCGACAATTTCCAATTTCCAGTTTCTTTGATGCTGTCTTTGGCTTCCTAATATTTGAACATGAGTAATGTGCCTTGTTTTGCTGAGGTTGCAGTTTGCTTGGAGTCGTCACAGTCGTTTTATGCAAGAAATTTGAACCCTTTAGCTCCTGCTCCTCTCGCATGAGACTCGGCTGTACATTTTGCATGTTGATTTCGACCATTGGAACAGGCATCATGATGGGAATAGTCGCTGGCGGAGCAAGTAGTTCTCTTGTATTCTCTGGAGGAGTTTGCTGAACGGGAACAGGAGCGGGTTCATCATCTGAAATAGCTACTGGTTATTATGGAATTTAGTAAATTCAATTTACCCAATTCAAGCAATGAATATTCTTACCAGGCAGCTCAATTACACTCAAGTCAGCAGCGTCTAGGTTTGTATAGTCAACATTCATCACGGGATCAGTCTCACATTTATTAATGCCTTGCTGTTGTTCCATTGTAGTGGCCAGACTCTCCGAGTCCGATATGAATCCCTCAGAGCCGCCGTATGCCTGCTCACAGACAACAGCGTTGCGTTTGCGAACAAAGAAGCTTTCGATCTCGTAGAAGAGGCCATCGAGCACGTTTAGGCGACATTGCTTTCTAGCTTCCGCCAGGAGCACCTCTTCAACCTCACTACGCACCTGTTGCTCAATCTCGGCGCGCACTTGCTGCTTGCACCGCAGCAGCAGCTCCTTTTTGTACGCATCTATTTCGGTGCGTATCAATTTGGCCGCCTCCTGACGCCAATGGGCATTGCTCTCGGAGCACGCGGTGAGCGTGCATTGTGCCACATCCTGTAGGTTGATTGCATCCTCCTCGTCGCCCTCTAGTAAACAATTGGTCTGGCTGTTGGGATTACTTTCGCTCGCCAGGCGCTTGGCACATCGCAGACGCCGATCGGCGCCGTGACAGCGCTTCCGAAAATAATGAAACTCCTCCAAGCGCAGGCGACACGCATCGCAAATCAGCTGCGGGAGGCCGTCGTTGGGTTCGACCTCGAGGCCTGTGCATGTCATAATTCTTACCGCCACTTGGCTATGGAAGATTTCAAATTTGGCTTCTTTCGCCAAGCATAGACGACACACGGTTAACATACTTTCACACAAACACAGACAATTAACACTACTTAGACTTTAAACTAAACAAACAAAAAAAGTACACCCACAAATCTTGCAAAAGGACGCCTCAAACTGTGTGACCAGCGCGCACTTAGGAAAAATGCCAGACAGTAACTATATGAAAAATACTAAAACACCTTTTAACTTTATAAATACAAATCAAGTGTGTTTTATTTCTGCCTATTTATGTCAATCTATATATTGATAAATAATATTATTTAAACAAAGCTTAACGGTTCAAATTGTTGCTAAATATGGCGGCAACAAAATGTTTCAAGTAAGCGGAAGCCAAACTAATTTCGAAATTGAGCGGCATGAAGTTGGCTGCGCCGCACTCAATTGTAAAGTGCGCCATCTAACAGTCGTTTTTGTCCATAACAACACAACATCGAATTGAATACCCTATTTACATAAAACAATCAAAAAGGGTATAATGTTTGCTGCGATTGATAAAATGAAGTTCGTAACATATTGAAGTCAAATGAGAACGCAGTTGTAGTAATGAAACATTTTGTTATAATTCATTAAATACAGTTGAACTTCCATAACTCGAACTTCTATAACTCGAATTTCTCTCTAGCTTGAGCTAAATGAGTGACAGTAAAAGTAATAAACTTGAGGAAAATAACTCTATAAGTCGAATATCTCCATACTTCGAACCTTTTCTTTGGATAATGGTGATTCTAGTTAGGGATGTTCGACTGTTTAAGTATAAATACGCAGTTAACTATCAAATATTATATACACAGTTAAAATAAGATATTCAGTCAATATAATTCAGTCACAAATTGTTCCAAAGCATGAAGTTGGCTGCGCCAACTTTGTTAAATATCAACAACAACCATGTATTAAATACCCTGCATGCAATTCAAAAAGAGAGTAAAATTTTTGTTGTCTTAATAAAAAAAAAGTGTAGCTGCTCAAAAACAAATTGAAGACAAATAAATGAAAACACAGTTGTATTTATGAAACAATTTTGTTATAATTCATTAAATATTAAGTATAAATACGCAGTTAACTATCAAGTATTATATACACAATTACAATTAGATATTCAGTCACTATAATGCTTCCTATATATACACAAAGTAATACATATATAAATACATAAATATATAAATAAATATATTTGTATTTATATACAATAATTTGACAATAATTTAATAATAATTTTTTTGTTTTTTTTAAATATACAACAGTCGTCATGGTAATTATGTCAGGAAGTGGGTTTTTTTTTTTTGGGGGAGTTTTTGGGATTGGGATTTAAATTGATTGCCGTGGGATTGCCTACTTATAACTAAATGATTTCGTTATACATATAAAAATGTATAGAAAGTTTTTCTCGGTCCACTGTTGCCAACTTTGACCGTTAAAACAGGAAAGATTTGAATAATCAAATTTTAAAGAAATAAGTTAAAAAAAAAATACTTTTATTTTATTTCTACCTTATTTGCACTCTTATTCAGAAATAAAATAAAAGTATGATAAAAACACAAGCATATTTTTTTTTTAAACTTATTTTTGATTATTCAAATCTTTTCTTGAAATATGATTATTCAAATCTGTCCATTTTTATCGGACAAATTCTGGCAACGCGGGTTTAAATAAATAGTATTGATCAGCATTAATCATAATTAACATTGAAATACAATAATTATCAGATATTTAATATTATTATAATATGATTTAAATATACATAACTACAAAATATATATTACAAAATTAGCAGAGGCCAAATATCAAAAAATATTGACGTCAACGTCGGCACATGGAAAAACTACATATTGTATAGGGTATCTGTCTGCCGAAACTGCTTCCTCTTCCTCTTCTATTCGTGACGCCAACTCTGGGGCAGCACATAGTCCTTCACCTTGTACAGGGCCTTGGCATACCAATGTATGCCATTCTGTACCTGCGCCGTGTTGTTGTTGTTGTTATTGTTGTTATCCTTTGGCGTCGTCGTCTTGGAGCAGCTGGAACGCAGCTGATTCTTGCCGGGCATCCAGCCCTGCAGGGTATACCAGAGTCGCATCGGCGCCAGGCCCCAGTGCGCCAGGGATTGGCTGCTGATCACCGCGTAGCAGGAGGCGGCCACGGAGTTTACCACGATGGTGCCCTCCCGTGTCAGTGGCGCCACCACGCCGCGACTCTGGACACTGCTCACCCGCAGCACACGCTGTGGACGCAGTTCACCTTGGTGCATCACCAGCACATAGTTCAGCTCCTCCACGCGATCCGCGAAGACATAGTCGAGCTTCTGCTGCTCCGGCTGCCACACGGTAATCAGATGGGCGGGCGTCACCGTCAACACGGCGCCATTGTCCGTGTGCAGCTGGACAAAGGTCTCCATCTGCTCCAGATTGCGGTCCATGAAGAGTATGACCTCACTGTAGACAGCCTGGCCATTCTCATTCATGCTCAGCACCCGATCACCGATCGCAACTTCACTCAGCTTCTTCTTCTCGCCGTTCTCCAGCAGCGCCGTGCTCTCCGGCGTGAAACATCCGTGCACGTGGGAAATCGAAGGCGATGAATCTGCAATGGCACAAAGAGGGAAAGAGATGGCGTTAGTCGGTTTCGAAGATAATTAGAAAGGGTGGGCTAACATCAAAATTCAATTTCTCATCGATTTGTCGATTTTTCGATCAAAGATTTAAATATTTAAAATACATAGTTAAACAAGACTTTTATTTCGAATTAATAAATTAATTTCAATTAAATTTTATTGGTTTAATCTGTACTTGAAAATATGCACAACTATTTTATCTAATTAAATATTTCACACATTTTCTTATCTCCTTTTTTCATTCAAGCCTTTTAAGGAATTTCTTTTAAGTTTCACATGTCTTTCATTTAATCTGTACTTGTAAATATTTACAATTATTTAATTTAAGTCAATTTATTTTCTTCCAAGAATTACAATGAAATGCTTACATATTTAAAATTCATATGTAGTTAAACAAGACTTTTATTTTATTATTCTTTTAGTTTCACGAGTTTTTAACTAAATCTGTGCTTGGAAATGTTTAAAAATATTTAATTTAATTCAATTTTGGTTTCATTTTTCGGATTTATTTTTTTATTCCAAATATGTAATCAAATTAATTGAAAATTTTACTTTTAAATTTCACATAATTTTAATTAAATCTGTGCTTGAAAATATTTACAATTTAATTAAATATAGTTTAATTTTCCGTATTTATTTTTTATTCCACAGCTAAAATCATTTTGAATGCAAATTTAACCCTCAACTCTTCCGATATCGAACGAAAAACAACAACATCGAGTTAAAAGCGTAAATAATTGCTTATGCAAAAATCAATGCATTGTTGTTTAGATGTTTTTGACATGCTAAAGTCTTTAGCAGGAATTTCCAAAATATATTTTAGCCACAGCAGTGGGAAAAAAAAGAAGGAGGAGGAAATGCGGTTCAGGTAATGGCATTAGTGCGTCTAATCTAATTTGGCGTTAATAATGCCGGCCCAGGCAACAACAACAACGTCCAATTGCCGAGGGCCGTGCAAGTCAAAAAGGTTTTCACAGTTAGGCCACACAACCCATGGCTGTAAACCACACGCTTCTTTGAGCCTGGCCAAAAACAATGGCAACTGCCTTTTTGCGGCTTTCAGGCTCTCAAACAAAATTCGCCGCCAAAAACTGCACGAAAATGCGATCTGGCAACTGATAGTCGAGGCATATCAATAACAAGGGCAAATCCGAAATTGTTTGAGTCTTAACAAAATTGTGATCTTGTTTTTGCAGCCAGATTAGAGCCTGGGATCAAGCCTGGGATCCTTAAACTCAAACTCGAGCTCGAGCCAAAGCAGCTTAGCTGCCAGTCGTCAGTTTCAGTCAAAAAGTGCCAAAGGATGTACACACGATCCTTTTTTTCTACAGGTAGCTGGCAACCTGTGCAACCAGAAATGCAATTACAAAACATGTTGCAACCCACAACAACAGCAGCAACAACAACATTAATCATCATTAATAGTTATTGGGTTACCAGGCAGCAGCTAGAGAAGCGGGGGAACAAGGGCCACCCAAGGGCCTCGGGCATTTCAGCCATTTTGTTTTCTGGTTCTAACTTGGCCAGAACTTTCTTTTCTTTAACATACAAAACAAGCGGAATAGGCCATAGTCAAGTTCCCGACTATGAGATACCCGTTACTTATTTAAATATTCATAAAAAAATGTTATTGCATACTTTATGGCAGTTATATTGCTTAAAAACTTAAATCAGCCATTACCACCTGTCTATTTGTCCAAGCTGGCTGCGATTAAGTAGGATGATAACTAATAATAGTAGTTAACGTTAATTGGCAACAGAATACTTAATAATGTCTGAGACAGACGGACATGGCTATAGCGACTCGGCTGTTGATGCTGATCAAGTATTTATACACTTTGTAGGATCGGAGATGCTTCCTTCTCCCTGTTACATACATTGCAACGAATGCAATATACCCTTTCACTTATTTTTTAAGTAACGGGTATAAAAATATATTTCACACCCGAAGCGCCGCCCGATTTTTCAGGTTGCTTGTAAAATTCAAATTAAAAATTCCAGACCAAAAAGAGAGAAAAATAAAGGAAGGCGACCACTAACCGTGCGCTTTATTATAATGAGTGGCCATAAAAGTGGCATTGTTGTGTCTGCGGTTGCCGCAACCAAAAGAAATTCCAATGAAAATGCACCTAACATTTCCATTGATGCAACGCAGAGAGAGAGAGAGAGGGAGCGTGAGTGTAGACATGAGTGAAGAAACAATAAAAATCGGATTAAATGGAAGACAAGACGATCGCGGTCTATAAAGCGGGCCATAATCGATGCTCAGACGGGAGCAGCCGCCACAAAACGGTAACCATAGACCATAGACAAGCTCACAGACTCACAGACCAAAAAGGAAGTAACCTGGCCTCATAACAAGGCTAAGCAGCGTAGAAGAAGAAGAAACAAAATACGTACACAACACGAAATTTTTGGTGTGAAACCAACAACACAAAATGGTAAGAGAAAAAAAAGAAGAAAATGAAAAGACGTAGCTGGAAAAAAAACAACATTAATGTGTGTACGCATAAGATAGACAGAGAGGGCAAACGAGAGCGAGAAAGAGACGGGAGAGCGAATGGGCAACGTTGTCGTTGGCGGTGAGTGGAAAGTGAAGAACTTGAAGGGTCATAAATTAATAAACCATTAAAGTGGTTAAAATTATCGTTATTTTATCTTTGTGTTGTGGAAGACTAAACTGATAAATTATTACAAAACAGAGGACAGCGGCAGACAGAGAGAGAGGGCGAGATGGAGAGAGGGAGAGAGGGAGAGAGAGATAGAGAGATAGAGAGAGAGAGACATGCTATGACTAGGCTGTGTGGTGACTGATCGCTTGGGACAGCATTAACATGAACATGCACACGGCACAACAACAACAACAATCACAACAACACGCTTTGGGGGCCTTAATGCGCGCGCGCGACACAACAGCAACAACAACAACAGCATCAACAACGACAGCAACAAAAAAAGAGTGAAAAAAAATTAGTGTCGACAAAAAGGTTTACAGCCATTACTCTTCGTTGCTGCCGCTGCCTGTTGTTGCTGCCGCTGCTGTTTATGCCGCAAAACAAAAGACTTAGGCAACGAACTGGCCTGGCCGCTGTGCCAAAACTGTCATAAGCGTGTGGTTTATGATCGTCGGCCTATCAAGCCAATCAATCGCCTGGTTATTTATTAATAGCTGCGCAACTAGACGCAACATATGCTGCTGTTGTTGTTGTTGCTGTAGCTGTTGCTGCCATTTGACACTGGACCACACACACACTTATGTTTGTATGCACATACATTCAGATTCATGCAACTGCTGCGTTTGCCACTTGTTAGTCGGCTTATTGTCTGTATCTGACCTTTTCGATAGTTACAGGACCTTTTTCTTTTGGTGTCCTTTTTTTTTTGTTGGCGTCGGCTTCTTTCATGTGCAATTAGAATCAATGAGTCTGGACAGGACAGCAAGGACACTCGCTACTCGCCAGCCACTTGGGCCCTTTGATCTTGTTTTGTGGGCCGCACAAGAGTCAAAATATTGTGATGCACCGACACCGACACCGAACGAGCCTCGTGTGTGGCGAGGCTAACCCGCCTCGGTATGTCTCTGTCTTTGTCTCTCCCCTGTCTCCGTGTCTCTCTTTAGTTTTTTCTGTTGTTTGTGTGGGAAATTCTTTAGTCAATGTTGTAATTTTGTAGGCAAGTTGCGGAAAATGTCAACGTAAATCACTTGAAGCATTGCAAAAATAAATGCTGCCATCTCTTTTACACACACACTCACTCACTCGCACTCTTTACTCTTTACTCTCTTGTTGTCTGCGAGAAAACTTAATTGTTTTGGCCTTTTTGGTTGGCTAACTTTGCGTTGCATTGCAAGCGCATTTTCTCCGACTCTTCTGGCAGTTTCGTTATGTTTCGGGGAAAACTGGTTGCCTGCCATAATGGCAGCAACATACTACATACACACACACATACACATACATACACTGTTAACTTGTTGGCCGTTTCAGTTTTTTCAATTAGGCCCGCGCGCAGGTTTTAACTCGGCATTTAATTCATCTTGGAGCACAGGCCTGAGAAACGCTTTGGGTGTCGTATCATCAATTCGTTTAATTTGACAGGCGCAAACCTAAACATGTCAAAACAACAACCACAACAACAACAACAACGACAACATGCGGTTGTGGACCCGTCTCGAGGCTCAGGCTTCACTTTAGAGCAGATCTCTGAGACTTCGCCTCGGACTTCGCTTCGAACGCTGTCTTGGACTCTGGGCCGGTTTCGACAATGTTGCCGCTGCTGCTGCTGTTTCCCATTTGTTTCTTCTCTTCTCCTCTTTTTGTTTTCTGTTACCACACACACACACACACATACTCATACACACACTGGTAACGAGCTGTGTGTGGACTTGCAGCTTGGCTAATTTGACTGGACTGCAAAATTTGCCAACGCCTGTCAGCTTAGCGGCCCCGTTGTAAGTTGGGGAAACATGTGAAATTACGCTTGTTAGTGTCACTTCTGGCTAACTGGGCCCCTCCAGCCAATTGCCAACTGCCCATTCCCCCCATTTAACATTTAACATGGCCATATGCTTACCTGATTTGACGGAGCAGTAGATATGACGTCGACTAACATAGGACACCCAATCGAATCCCGCCTCGACAGCCAGACGCGCCAGCATCCCATATTTCGTCTGATCCCGATCCGAGGTGGCAATGGTCACAGCGCGTCCCTCGTAGTGCAGCGACTCCTGGCCATGCTGGCGATCCTCGTCCCAGCTCTCGGTGACCAGCAGCCTTGTTCCTGGCCATTCGTTCATCACCGAGTAGGCCAACATGTTCAGTTTCTCTTTGCAGCGCTGCAAGCGAAAGAAAGCCAAACAAATTTATTAATTTATTATATTTGATTAAGAAAAATTGCATTGTTTGGTTATATAAGAATAAGAATAAATTAATAAATTAAATTAAAATAGACACAGTTCTATTTTTCTCAATTTTTAATAATTTAAAATTAAATAAACATGTGCATTAATTTAAAATTAATATAACAAAAACTAGGCACAATATATATACATATATATATATATAAATAAAACAAAAAATAAAATCTTAAAACATAAAATATTCATAATTAATAAAAAAAACAACTGTGTCTATATATCTTCCCAATTTTTATTTTTTTTAAATTAATTGAAAGTGTGCACTAATTTAAAATTGATAATATTGATTGATAATAATAACAAAAATTAGGCAAAATAAACAGAAAGAAAAAACAAATTGATTCCTTAAAATTAGAAATGTTATTTAAGGTATTCATATTTATTTAAAAAAGTTAAAAAAATAAAAAAATATATGAAAAATTCAATTAAAAAAATAAAAACTCTTTTCAAATAATAATAAATAAAAAAAATGGAGAAATATTTAAGACAGGAAATTTGATTGATAGCAAAAATTAAATACATTTTATTTACACAAGTCTTTTTTTTTCCATTTTTAATATTACTCGTCGCTTTATTTAAAATAAATCTCTGATTTATTTGGAAGGATTCAACGCCATCCCTGCATTGTTAACAAGGCACTTGGCCTAAACGATTGTTGTTGTCGTTGTTATCATGGTTGTTGTAAATAAAACGGCGGCCCGAAAATAAAAAAACGCCATATTTAACACAAACACAACAACAAACTCACGCACAATGAACGCAACGCAGCAGCTAAAAGAGAGCGCGAGAGCGAGCGAGAGAGGGAGAGAGACAACGGCTATGTGTGTGTGTGAGAGTGTGAGAGTGTGTGATGTGGAGAGGCGTGGTATTTAGGCATTCATTTCATGGGCTGCCCAAAAGGGCAAGGCGTTCATTTTTAATGTTTTACTTCTTTTTTTTTCGGGTGTATTTTTAAGCAAACGAATAACTGAAGCAACGAACTTGGCAACTTGTTGCCTGTTTTGGTCGCTCTGCTGTTGTTGGCGTTGTTGTCTGGCCGCATCCTTTGAACTTGCAACTCAAACCTCAACAAATACATGAGTCTGACTATTTTTTCAATGTTTGCCTTTTCCTTTCTGTTTTAGGCAAAGGAAAAGGCAAAGGCTTAGTTTTTGTGTTAACGTTATTTGCCCAATGTGCAGTTCAAACACTGACCCACAACATTCGATTTGACCCTCTCTGCGCATATGCATACAGCTCACACACACACACACACATACAAATTCCTTTATAAGTAAATATTAAAGATTAGACCTTTGTCTGACCTTTTTTGTCTGCCCTTTTTTTTTGCCTCCTTCGTGTGCACTTGTCTTGTTTGCCAATGCGGTGGATGCTGAATCAGTATATATATAGACATAATATATATGTACATATAAAATATATATACGCGTTATTTTTAAATTTGTATGTTGTTGTCGGCGGCGTTTTTATTTTGAGTTCGTTTGCTTGCGTTTACTTTTCCTGCTTGCATACAAAAAACAACAGCAAAGAAAAGGATTCAACGCACAGTGCAAATATTGAAATTTCATAAAACAACAAACCCAAAAAAATCTTGTCGTCTTCGTGTGTGTGTGTGTGTGTGTGTGTGTGAGTGTATTTGTGAGTGTGTGAGTGTATTCATGAGGCTCAATCGCCAGCCACAAAATCAATTATCAACGCAATCGCTCGCTGGTTTTGAGCTTCTTTCTGTCTTTGTTTCTGTTTCTGTTTTTCTGGCTATCTCTGTGCCACAGGAGGCAACACACACACACACACACACACACACATCCTGTGTGCCTTTTATTGTTGTGTGCTTGTGTGCAAACATTTGGCACGCAGTTCTAGCTGGCGTAAAATCAATTTGAGAAGATCCTTTTTAACAAACCACAAAATCAGCTTGCCCCAGAGTCTGTGTCTGTGTCTGTGTCTTCTCAGTTTTTGGGACTTTGTTTTGATTTTGGGTGCGCCGCATTGTTTTGTATTGTTGTTGCCAATTGCTGTTGTTGTTGTCATTTGTTTGGCAAGCAAATCGCTATTTAATTTGTCACACCACAGTTTCTCTCGGTTCTGTCTGCTGTGGCGAATTGACTTGCGATTGCAGCACAAAAACTCAAGTCAAGAAAAGATATAAAATGAGAAGAAAAAAAACACATTCCAGGAAGGAGTTCAATGATATTTGCATAAACGTAGCTAGTTGAATATACATATATGTATATATATACAACAAGATTTGCTTTATTAAAAGGCTTAACAAGTCGAGTATTCAACTCAACTCAACTCAACTCGACTTCAACTCGTTGCTAATGAGCAGAAAAGCGTAACGCTAAACAGCAACAAGAAGAGGCTAACTTATTGTCTTAACAGCAACAACGATGTTTACCCAACATGCTAATGCATTGAGCTCTCCTTGCTCGATCGAGATGCACAAACAAGATGCCCCAGTCCAAAGTCGCCAGTCGCATTCACAGCCCAAGTGCCAAGAGAGGAAAAAATGCCGACGGGTGCGTAAGGTAAACATTTAAAAACGCAGCGGCGTCGGCGGCCCAAAAAGATGGCTAAATAATGTGTTTGTATTGTAAGTGGCATGGCCGTTAGACAACACCAACAACACCAACAACAGCAACAACAACAACACCAATTCCAATAACAACTCAAGCAACAACAACAAGTGTAAATAAGCAATGCTAGATGCATGTCTTGGCATCTAAATGCAATGCAATTGAACTGAGTTGATAGTACCAATGTTTGGAGTTAGCCTGGCCAAAACAAAAATCCAACAAAAATCCCATGAAAAGCTGCTGCATTAATTAGACATTAAACAAGGTGTGAACTTTGGCAGCTACAGCAACAAACGGACACGCCCCAAACATTGTCAGCGATATTGTTTACACATTTGAATTTGAATTTTCTTTCCTAAGTTTTGTGTATTTTTATACCCGTTACTTAAAGAATAAGCAAAAGGGTATATTGTATTCGCTGTAATGTATTTGACAGGGAGAAGGAAGCATCTCCGACCCTATAAAGTGTATATATTCTTGATCAGCATCAACAGCCGAGTCGATATAGCCATGTCGGTTTGTCTCAGAGACTATAAACCCTACGCAGTACAAGTTTGTTTCAAATTGTTGCCGCCACACGCACAGTTTTTAGAATATTACGAATTTTTTGGTAATCAATGTTAACTACTATTATTAGCTATCATCCTACTAAATCGCAACAAGATCGGACAAATAGAAAGGTGGTAATGGCTGATTTAAGTTTATAAGCAATGTTAGTGCCTAAAAGTATGCAATAAAAAATATTTAATATTTATTTAAATAAGTAACGGGTATCCTATAGTCGGGAGCTCGAGCCTTCGCCGCTTGTTTTGTTTATATTTCTCTGAGAGAGAGAGAGAGAGTGAGTGAGACAGAAGAGCGTTTTATCGTACCTTTCAACAGTCAAGAGCGTAACCCTTATATAGTTTTTCTCTTTTTTTTTAGGCTTCACTGATGCGTTTTTAATTGCCGCCAGTGAGTTTTTATTATTGATTTAAATCGTCGTCTGCCAGCTGCCAATTTGGAGGCGCTTAATGGCCGACATTTAGGCGTCGCGAGAAGCGAGAAGCGCCAATGCCAAATGCCATTATTAGGCGCTCATCATCATTAGGCCAAGAATATATGTACATATAAAAGACGACTGTGCAGTGCTTTGTTTGTTTTACAAGTTTGCAGTTGGCCAGTTGGCAATGTTGCAAGTTGCAGTTGTTGTCGTTTCGGATTACAATGACAAAACGATTAGGAAACGACACAATTTAACGACATAATTCAAGAGCGCATCAAGTTACCTGAACGGCAAAATCACAGTCACACAGTCAGAGCGAGAGACAGAGACAGAGTGAGAGAGAGAGACAGAGTCAACCCTTTTTTGTTATCCAGTCGAAACACGTGCGTTGTAAGCAGATATGGCATATCCTGATTGCCGAACGCCAAAGGAAGCGAAAACTTACAAATGAGGAAGCACCCCAGCTACAGGATATGCCCAAAAGGGGGCACGACACCCACCTCGTCATACTTGCAACATATATGTATACATATATGTGTCAACAACTGAGGGGCACTTGAGGAGCGTGCGCCTTAGCTGTGCCACTTAGGGGCAACTTACTTACTTGAGTAAGTTATTTTTTGCTTTTGTCAAATCAATCAGCGCCCCTAAAGGTTGTGCCTCTATACTCTACACTAAAACTGTGTGTGGTCCGCCACTTGAGAGCAGATTTCCTCACATTTTTAATTGGCAAAGAGAGTGAGTGAAAAAAATGAGAACTGCAGTCTACAGTTTTCTGATTGATTCAAGTACATTTGACGATGATCGTGATCAAGATCATTGCCAGACTAAATGACGACATTTATGTTTGTTACTTTACGCTAAAAGCATCGCATCTTTTGTTTATTTGTGTTGCAAATCTATTCACAGCTCTTTGTGTATTTTTCCATTAGAAAATTGAAATTTTTTTTTTGTTTATCAGCTCCAACGATTGTTGATTGTCGATTGTTTATGCCATGCAACGCAATTATATTTTCTCTCTCTCTCTCGTTTTCATTATTTTTCTCTTTTATTCTTTTCTTTTAATTAAGCGCATGACAAACTCAATCAGAATTCTGAATTGAGTATTGAGTATTGAGACTTGCTACTATCGTCATTTATTTATTGTTTGTATGTTTACGCTACGTATACGCAATATTGTGCAGCCAGTCAGTTGCGAATGCGCTGAGAAATCTGTTTCTGTTTCGCTTGTTATTGTTATTCTGAATGTTTTCAATATAAATTGATACTCATTAAAATACAGACTGTCAGCTGTCCCTCGTTCACTCTCCTCTATCTTCTGATTGCCCTTCTTTCTTTTTGGTGGCTTGGCTTATTGGATTAATGCCAGCGCTTCTGTTCTGTCTGTCTGTCTGCCTCTTGTTGTTGTTGTTCCTTTTGTTGCTGTTGCTCATTGTTGCTGTCTGCTTTAGATTGCATCTTGTCGTGCCTCCAAAAAATGTTGTTACCTTGTCTCCAGGCAGCGATCCATTTGGCCCTGTTTGTCATAGCCAGCTTATGGTTCTTTTTATTATTAATTATGTTTGTTTTTATTGCCTTGATTTTTAAATAATTATTTGAATGTCTTCTCTTCTCTGTCACACTTTAAGCTGCTATTATTGTTATTAATTTTATTTTGCCATATTTTTCTCCCGCTCAGTCAATCAACGCCCATTTCTACGCTTAAATAGTCACTTAGTCACTCAGTTTACTTAAAGCCAGCTCATTTGGTCAGTCAGTTAGTCAGTCAGTCAATCACTTAGTCAGTCCGTCTGTCTGTCTGTCTGTTAGTCTCTCTGGCTAACATCGTCATAAATCTGTTGGCAAATAAATGTCCATAAAAAGGCGTCATTTTATTGTTATTAATTAAATGCTATTAATTTGCAGAAATCGTAAATTAAATCTAGCTGTTGCCGTCTCTTTTGCACGCTTAATGCCCCACACACACACACACACAGACAAACAGAGAGTCATTTGGCAAAGTCTCTCGCACAGCATCTTAAATGATAAGCGCCATAATCCCTGATGTGTGATTAACTTTGATGATGAGTTATGAGCCGCACATTGGCACTGATGTGATGTGTGTGCGATCCCCATTCCGATCCCGATCCTACCCCAAGACAAGACAAGACACGGCAGCCAGAGCCAGATGACTTGCAGGAATCTGGCCGAGAATCGCAGCATGTGAAATGTGAGTCAGAGACTCTTCAGACTCCTCAGTAATGTGATAGTAGCAAACCGCGATGCGAAACGATCCCAATCCGCAATCCCTGATCGAGATCGCGATCGCGATCCCAAGCGTGCAGTTCATAAAACTTTTATGCAAATAAAGCCAAAGCCAACGTCGAAGGGGAGGGGAGGAATGAAGAGAGTCTACGGCCTTTTTGGGTCCACAAATCCTTGAGGTTTGCGCTTGAGTGCGCTCGTAAAAGTATCAAATTGATTAATAATAATAATATAAAAGCTCAAAAGCCAAACAAACAAACTATAAAAATTCGAAATGCCAGAAAGGGTATGCCTGACTTTATGAGTGTGTGTGTGTGTGTGTGTTGTTGTGCCTGTGAAGCTGCTCAGCAACGATTTGTCCACTTTGCTGTGACTGATGTTTGTTTGATATGTTTGATTACTTTGTTGCCTCTCAAAATATTCCCACGAAGTTGTGCCAAATATTGCTTTAAATTTTTTTCATCTTTCTTTTTTTTTTGCTTATCGCAGCATTTGACGTGATTTGATTTGAGCTGAAAACTAAAACTCCAAAACGAAACTGAAACTGAAACTCTGACATCATTCAAGGTACAGACTCTTGTCTTGTCTTGTCTTGTCTCTTCAGCCTTTTGTCTTTGTCTGTGTCATAATAGGATCAATTTTTGAGTCATAATTGAATGTTCTATTAGAATGCCTTCAGCTGTGGGTTATCTTTGATTTGATGTTGAATGTGGAATATTGAATATGGGATGCAGGCTGTATATATGTATGTAGTTATGCTTGTGGTTCTGTCTCTGACTCTCTGGCTGCATGCATGTCAATAATCATATCAGATTACCATTGGCTTTGCCCCATTGTTGGCTACAATTTATGAAATTTTAGAACTTATGCTGCGGCTTTTTGACGCATTCTTTTGTCTGCGGTTACCACAATTGCTGTCTCTCTTTCTCTGCCTCTTTCCCTCTCTCCCTCTCGCTCTTTGACTTATTGTTGCTGTGCGCAACTTTGTCTAATCTTGTGGCACTTTAAGCTATAGACAACTCCAAAGGGTTAAGGGGCAAAAAAGGGAGCCAAAGCGGTGCGGGGGGAGGTAATTACATTTACCTCAGCTGCGGGCACAGGTGAGAGAGTGAGAGAGAGAGAGAGAGAGAGAGAAAGTGTGTGTGTGTAATAACAAACAATGACTGTCATAAGCTATACAATTTTATGATGCATCTGTTTCTATTGCCATTTTCTGTCTGTCTGTTTTATTTTTAGCACTTTACGCCAATATTCATTAATTTGTTTATGGAAATTTACAAACACAAATGTTAAGTGAAAAGTGTAGAATTTGCCTTTTGCCGTTTTGGCGCTTTAATAGCCCAAAACGAATTGTTTACCAACTGAAATTCACGCACAGCAGCCTCAAAAGTCGACATAAAATTGCATTTAGATGCGCTGCTGTTGCAGTTGCAACAACTGTGTCACTGTGCCACTGTGGCAATAACAACAACAACAAGAACAAGAGCAACAACAACAGTGAGTCAATGTCAGAGACAGACACACACACACAACGGTAGCTCTTGGGCAAACAGTTGTAAATATTTTTGTGACAATAACAACAGCCTTTTTATGTGCAACGTGTCCTTGGAATGCAGTCCATTAGCCTTGAAGCTTCACTGTCCTTGACTGTGGCCCTCACAAATATAAATATGTATGTGTGTGTGTGTGTGTGTGTGTTAACTGTTTGTCAGTTCTTGCAACACTTCAATTGCATTACGAATTCAAGGTCTCTGCAGTCAAATTGATTTTCGTTTCTTGCCCCTCGAGGCGCGTGTCAGTTGCAATAATAACTCTAAAGTCTTAAGACTGGCAACTGTTTTGGCAACTGTTTGCCCACCTGTATTTCACAATAATATTATATGTACTAAGAAACACAAAGTGGACTCTATAAAAATCGGATCCTTATGATTATGATCTATCATAATATCATGATTAAGAAAAAAGCACAACTAATAATAACACGGAATTCACACTTCTCGGAAATGGCCTCATAAACCTATGCACAACATGGCCATAATCTAGAGCTAATCATAAATTATTGGCCAAGTGGCCAGCTCGGTAATTGGCTCACAATAAGTTGCAAGTCAGCGTCAGTCTGCTTATCGACACTTTAATCCATCAAAACACATTTGAAATTTGGTATTTGTAACTGATTTTATTATTGACTTGCTTTTTTTGAGCCAGACTACAAAGGGTTAGAGCGAAATTCTTTATATATTTACTAATTAATATTGCTGTCGCCTTAATTAGCCACTTGTAGAGCTGTTTCACACCTGTACTTCCCCACACCCACCCACCCAGCCTGGTTTTAAGAGCCAACTGAGGCATTTGGTTTTCTGCCACTTTCGCTGCGAATGCGACGCGTTGATAAGATAAATTGGCTATGGCTTAACACACATTTGTGTCATGTTTGCAAATATATATATTATATTATACATGTGTTTAGCTACTTGGCACACGGCTGCACTCGCCTCCAGCCAGCCTGTCTTATCAGCGTGAAATGCGATAAGACACAAAATGCTCGCGTGCCACCGTCAGACATTGGCAAGGGTTTGAGAGGGGCTTGGGAGGGGAAAGAGGGGAAAGCATGAAGGGGAGGGCAAGTCATGTAAACATGTTGAGCATTTCATATTTAGTTACTATTTGTTGTTTTTCTTCAATTTTTATTTTTATTATTATTTCGATACTCGAAAGGTTGTTGATCGCTGGAACGAGTCAGCTTTAGGGCTTAATGTTTATCATAAAATTGTATGTACAATATCTATCTATATATCTATCTATCAGTCAGTTCGAAAAGTCCAACTTGATAGTTTTAAGCTTCCTGTTTTGCACAACACAACCAACACAAAAATTGCAATCGTTGATAAGCCGCATAATTAGCACATAACAATATTGATAATAATAATGCCGCCTCAGTTTATGGCCAAAATAAAGTCAAGAGTGGTGCAACAAGCAAAACGAGGCACTTACTCACGTACCGCCTTATCAATGTGGGAATTGGGCAGCACTTAATCGCGGCACACGATACTGATAGTCGGGATAGTTGATAGGAGATAGCCTTCCCTGACCACCCCCTGATACCGATTAACAACAATAATTTGGCAATTGAGGTCGTAAAATGAAATGGCAAAATACTATTTATAGCTTGTGGTTACTTACCTTGGACATTAGACGATCGGCGCCGGTGCCTTCCTCGTCTCTAAATAGTATATCCCTATTGTAGTTGGGCACTAGATCCTTAAACTTGGGCGAATCCCGTTGTATGACACCCTCGAGTGGGCCAGAAGCGCCGTTCTGGTATTCGGATAGATTTGGCACAGTTTGCTTCAGCACCAGCGGATACAGATTGCGTTCCCGGCGTCGGCCCAGACCTCGTCCCGGGCCGCAGCTATGCGCATGCCGAAAATTCAATGCCAGCAGCAGCAGCAACAGCAGCGCCATAAAGCAACTGCCACGCGGCGTATGCGCAATGTGCCTCAGCTTTCGACAGGACACGGCATCGGACGATGTTGCAGTTGTTCCAGTTGCAGTTGATTTGTTATTGCCCGTGTCCACTGTGACCTGATGGCGTTTGGCATCCAGTGACAGGCAGGTGGCACTGGCGCAGGACCAAATTGCTGCTTGGTTATCCATGCTGTGTGTGTTTATTTATTTATTTATATTTTATTAAATGCTTCTTTTGGTTATTTGGCACTTCACTTTTTCTTTTTTTTTTTGCTGACACACTTGTTGTTAAGCTTATTGGCTTGGAGGACAGCTCACAGCTCAGAGCAGTCGCAGTTGCCCAACTGAATGATTGATCGACTGTGGCTGGGGCATTTAACGGTTTAGTTAAGTTAAGTCGCTTAGTTAGTTTATTGGGCACCGACAATAGCAAATAAACAAATCACTTTTTTTATCACCGATTTATTGTATGTTTTTGTTTTTACTCTCTTTTTAATTTCTAATTCAATTTCAATAGCGGCGTTTTTTTTTGTCAAATTGATCAACGGTTTGTTCTCTTCTACTCAGGCAGCTCGGACAACGACAACCGTTGCGCTCGCACTGTGATTGACAAATGACATATCCGAGCGCACGAAGCGAGAGGCCGAAGCGAGCGAACGACGCGAAGCGACGAGTTAACAAGTATACACCGATATACCGATACCGAGGGTGCTTTTGCAGAACCCTAGGCACTCGCTGCCACTGCCGCTGCCACTGTCGCTGCCGACGCTGACTTCGCTGCCTACATTCACTCACTCACACACACACTGACACAAGCATATCTCGCGTTCATTTGCCGTTTAGTTGTGTGCGTGTGCCGCTCATTGGATCTGAGCTGGATGATCGTTTTGGCGTTCATTTTTATGCTGCCCGTGAGCAGGGCAGTGTGAGCGTGACAACTAGACAGCTAACGCCATGCGCCGCTCTCTCTCTCTCGCTTGTCTGCACAGACACACACATACACACAGTGAGAGAGCGAGAGAGCGTTCGCAGTTGGTCTTATGTACATACATTTATGCTGGTTTGGGCAACAGATGTTGGAAGACGGTTCATTATGGCCATGGCTATATCTGTGTTGCCAATTGGCTGCGCTTGTGTCTGTATATGTGTGTGCGTGTGCGTGTCTGTGTTGCTGCAATTTCTCTTAACACTTGCACTATTGACTCGAAATCGACTCTTGCGGCTTGTTAACTGCCGCCTGCTTCCTCCGCTCAGCCTTCTGCTTCTGTGCCTGTTGTTGTTGTTGTTGCTTTGCTTTGCTTCTTTTTTTTGCGTATTGTTCACCTTTTGCCTTTCTTCATTTTTGGCTTCGCTTTATTGCTTGTAAATTAATAATGTTCCGGTTTTTTGTGTATTGTGCGCTTCAGTTTTGCTCGCCTTTGCCTCAACTGCCTTCGTTGTTGCTGCTTCTTCCTCTTCATACACACACACACACACACACACTTATATTAGTTTATATATAAAATATATGTATGTATATAAAGCTGCTCACTTTGTCATTACACCATTTTGCTGCTAACCCCTCTCTCTTTGCCGCTGCCTCTACCCTTTGGCTTAATTTAAACGAACAGCAACTTCCGTTGGAGCAGCAGCCAAAGGTGGCATGATTTGCTAGTATGGGCAACATATTGCTGAGGTTCAAGACTTTATTCAATTTTTATTTTAACCGTTTTCCATTTTTTAAACCTATGAAATTATCTAATAAAATAAATTCCTAACTATAATTTGATTTTATTGTTATTATTCTTAACTGTTTTCAATTTCTTAAGCTAATAAAATTATTTAATAATATTAATTCCTTAATGAAGAATAACGATTTATTATTATTATTTCGTTGTTGTCGTACAAGTGTACGAAACTTATATAATAATTGAGTCACCTCCAAAGAAATTGGTTCAATTGGAAATTATTTTTAACTTTTTTTCACTTTTAAGCCTATAAAATGATATAGTAAAATTCCTAACTAATTAAGGAAACTTATATAACAATTGAGTCATCTCCTATAGAAGTTGATTCAATTCGTTTTTTTTTAACTGTTTTCCATTTTTTAATTTATAAAATTAAATAATAAAATCAATTCCAAACTAGTTAAGGATAATGATTTTATCATTATTATTCTGTTGTCAGTTTAAGGTGGAATAAAATTAAACACAGTAAAATATATAAATTTGCGAAACTTATATAACAATTGAATCACCTCCTATATATAGAAAATACTCTCAAGTAGCTCGATCTGAGGGGGAAACACCTTCAGACATTGTTCAATTCAATTAGTTTTCAGTCAATATATTCCATATTTCTTAATGGTATTTCAAGTCTGAGTCAGTTATTGTTGAGCTGACGGAAGTTTAAAAAATTTGCAACTGATCGATTTGTTGATTAGATACGTTGAGCCACAGGATGTTTGATATAATGGCGATTATTATGATTTCCTGTGCTCTAAATTTGCTTCATCATATAATAGAGTATATATACCAATACTTAAAAGTGCTAAGTTCCGTTGGCGACAGCACTGATATCAATTATAAACAATGTTCAACACGATAAAAGTAATCGCCAGATAACGCACAAGGTAAATAAAGAAAAGAAATACAAAAAATTTGCAAAGACGCAAAAAGTCGTTTACGGATCAATTGCACTCAAAAGATTCGCAAGGCAATTGGGAATTTTTTTTTAACGTTTAACGTTTAGATTGTGACTAAGTTGGACCCGAAACAATGGATCACAAACTTAGCACATTTGTATCTGTATCTGCATCTGTATTTTTAGCTATTGTTAATGCTGTTGATATTTAACTCGTTGTTGACTTATCCAGAATTTTCTCGCTCGTCTGAAGTTTGGAGTCGCCGACTCACTTTGTGCTTACCTTTTGACTCGATGTCTGTCCGTTTGTCCGTCTGTCTCTGTGTCTGCTTGCACCCCCGAAGCTTGTGGTTGATTGTGTTGACACTGGCACTTATAAAGCTGCGAACACGCTTGCTCTGTTTGCCCAAGAAATTGGCACTTGGGCAATGCGATCAGCGCACGATTTTAACTGAATTTCAATTTCATTTAAATGCAACATCATACTTAATATGCAGTCTAGTGTTTGGCGCTAAAAGCTTGATGACATTTGCCAAGTTTTGAGTATCAAAAAAAAAAAAAAACCCAGTGCAAATTGCACCTGCAACAACAACAGCAACAGCCGCAGCAGCAACTGTGGCAACGGCAGCAACATCAGCAGTTACAGCTACATTGTAACGGTTTCTAATCAGCCAAGACAGCTGCTAAACAATACCATACTTTGTGTGTGTGTGAGTCTGTGTGTGATTGTGAGTGTGTGTATGTGTATGGCAGGCGCGCATAATGCAAATGCAAAGCATAGCATAATTTCAATGAGAATAAATTGTAGGAGCGACTACAGTCGAGACAACCTGACTGTAACAGACCCTGTATCTGCACTGCAAAAAAATATAAACATGCAGCAAGCTTTGTACATTGTAGCGCCAGTAATATGTTCTTTTATTTTTGGCTTGAAGCTTCGTAAAATTTTATTCTTAAATACTTCCCGAGTTTATTATGATATTGTGAGTTCATCAAAACAATAATACTTACTATAAGCGTTAAGCATAAGTCTTTAAAATTGTTAAATCCATTCATATACATTCCCTAACTAGAATCACCATTAACCGAAGAAAAAGTTCGAATTATGGAGATTTCGACATATCGAATTCCTTAACTTAGTGCGAGTTTGGGAAAATTCGAGTTATAGACGTTCGAGCTATGGAAGTTCAACTGAATTTTGATTTGCTTAGAATAGGACAGAAGCTTGCTCACCAAATTTAATGTATCTAGCTCTTATGGACTTAAAGTTTTAGCTGTTCCCATAAAACTATATCGATTCGCCTGTTAACCCTGATAGAGAATATGTGTATATAATTTTTAGAGTCTGTCTCGATTTCTTGTGTCGGTTACTTAATAGACCCTTTGACAGTTTTCAAGTGCAGGGTCTAAAAAGAAGTAAAAAAGTATTCAATAGTTGGCGGCAGAGCGGCAAAGATATAAGCAAAAGCAAAACGCCATCAACAAGATACACGGAACCAAATTAAAGATGAAGAAGCTGAGCCAGCGGCTGTGGCAGAGAGGCAGCAACAACAGCAGCAGAGGCAGCAGAAGAGGAGGCCAAGTCAGAGAGGCAGTAAAGAAGCTGAGCCAGCAGCCAACAATTGCCACACACACACATACACACTCACATACGCTCTCTCTAAATATGTATCTTTGTATCTGTATGTTTGTATCTGTGAGATGTCTATGTGCCTGCCACATAAATTGTCTTGCATGGTTTGTGTGTGTGTATGTGGCGTGCTCATTATGTGCGCCTGTATATGTGTGTGTGTGGGGCGGAGCTGCTTAAGGCGCTCATTTGTGAATGAACACGCCGTGAACCATCCCCAGTGCCCAGAGACGAGACGAGCGAGGCAACGAGGCAACGATCGTTCGATCGCCCGATCGCTGGGATGCCAAAAACTTAATGAGCATGAATAAATGGCAGCCACAGAGAGAGAAGCTGGCTCTCAGCTCTTAGAGCCAAGATCGAGACTGAAACTGAGCGCAGTTAATAATGTTGATCATTGTAAAGATCGCGTTTTTGCGATCGTTCATTTTTAAGCACAATTTTTGGCTCGTTTTAAAAACAAAAGCCAAGAGAGAGAAAAAGAAGCTGAGATAAAAAGCTTGAGATTGGTTTATAATTAGATTTGAGCATAGATAGATTTATGTTAATATTAATGGCCAGCCCGCTTTTAATGTAAGTTATAAACTGAAATTGACTTTTAATGTTGCCTGTAATACACTCTCAGGCCAAGGCGGCAAACATCCAACATTCAAGATCTCTCAAGATGCTGCGTCTAAATTCCAATAGAAAACCGGAAATGCTTAGGCCAAACAGTCGCCTCGTTGTGCATTGTTGCGATTGGGAAAAAGAAAAGAGAGGAAAACAAAAAAATAAGGTTGGAACAGCGCCAGACCAAGACCAAAACCAAGACCAAGAGCCAGAGTAAAAGACGCCAACATTCAAGGCATGGAACGCCATTTTCTGCTGAGGCTGCGACTTCGTCTTCGACTTCGTCTTCGACTTCGACTTTGGCTGCTGCTGTTGATGCTCTGCGTTGTCTGCTTTTAATTTCTTTTAATGGAAGTTGTTAACATGGCTGCTAGCTGTCTCACTCTGCCTCTACCTCTCGGCCCCGTTTGAGCTGCCCATAACCATAACCATTCCCATGCCCATGCCCATGCCCATTCCCATTCCCACCAACGCCATGGCATTCATTGGCTTACTCACAGCCTCACTGACTGGCCCGGCTACGTTTTTTGTTTTTGATTTGTTCTTTTTCTTTTCAGTTCTTTCGATCATAAAACTTCGATATGAAACTTGTATTTCTTTCGTTGTCCATTCAAAGTGCGGGGCATAATGATTATGAGTTAAGACTTGCCTCAAAACGGGGCATAAATAAGGAATAAATTTACCACATTCCCACAAAAGATCTTTTCCTATAATAACAATTGATTTTACTAGGATAACATTTTCTTTTTTACCGTTGATTCTATTTTTCCCAGTTTGTTTACTGCTCAAGTGAAAAGTTATGTCTAATTCACCTCAATATTCGTTTCATTTTAAATTTGTATATTCAATCAAGTTTCGATTAATACTTTAAGCTAATTATTTTAGATAATAAAAAAATAATAAATTAAGTTTCTTATAAATATATATTTATAATAATTTATTACACACTTTTTTTGTATTTTGAATTTATTTCAATGATTTGATTTATTAATCAATAATAACTAAAATTTGTATATTTTGTATACAATATTTACATTTTTAATAAAATTTATTTTAAAACATCTGAAAATACTCTAGTTAAAAAATTAACATAATGATTATAATATTTAATACATTACTTAATATTACAAAAAAATAAAAATAAAAAAACGAATGACGATGAACCAGATGGGACAATGCAATAATAGGATAGGGATTGAAGACACCACACAACACAAATGTTAGCCGCTAACTTTAAAACTGTATGTTTTTTAATTGTTTCTTGTTATTAGTGTTGAAAAAGCGAAAAGTGTCGCCGAAACGCGTGGGAGGAAAATTGTAATAATAAATATGTAGACTTATTTTTAAAATGAAAAACAACCTCCTTATTAATTAATTAAATTAAAAAATTAATTTAAATTACAATCATTTCACTTCTAGCTATTTTTATAAATTTCAGCTTCTCTACATTTTTACAGCATGCTTCAAAATAATTTCTTATTATTTATTGGTAAAACTCAAACAAAAGTAGAATAATTTCTGGACCATAACTTACGAATAGAGCATCTAAATGTCGTTATAAATAACTATTTGTTGCTGCAACTGTTGGGTTGACGTTTATTTGGCGTCATTATGTTATAGCTTTTGGGGGGCGCAAGTTTGTTGCCAAAGTCTTTAGTTTTGACTGCACAAAGTTTGTGTGAATTGGAGAATCGTTCACCCGCTGTCACATAATTAACAGCTAATGGCTATAACGCGTACCGGTTTGTCGGCCAAAATGCCGTGAAGGTCGTCGACGCTATGACCATTATAATCGCATAGCTAATACATACTAAATAATATTTATTGTGCTAACTGATCAATCTGATCGCACGTGCGTTTAAACGAAAAATTCCCAAAAAGATATGATATGTATGATGTTGCTTGGCGACATATACAAGCGAATTGTGCACAGGTTGAACAGCAACAACAACAACAACAAGAAAAAGAGGCAGCAATAACAAATACAGATTTCGTACCAGTTCCGAGAAGCATCCACTCGATCATGCTGCGACTGTTGTTGTGATTGCTGTGACTGTTGTTGTGATTGCTGTGACTGTTGTGACTGTTGCCGCTGTCTGAGGCATCTGAGGCAGGGGCATGAAAGCCGCAGCGGCGTCATAGCGTGCGACAAATGCCAATAACGGTTTAAGGTCTCTAATGGATGTTGACATTTACGGCTACCAGTCGAGGAGTGGGGAGAGAGAGAGAGAGAGCGGGAGAGTGAGAGAGAAAACTATTTAATTCACATAAATCTGAAGGTGAAAATGCCATTGGGGAATTGTCTTAGAGCTAGAAATTAGGCAAATGGATGCGACCGCAGCTTTCCAAGGAATTCGCTACCAGAAGGCAGCGACAACAATGCAGCCACTGAATGGCCAAATGGTCCAAAGGGGGCATGTAATACACACACACACAAACACACACTCTCACACACATACAGTCACATAAACATTTACAAAAAGGGTCGCAGACAGAGAGTCCCAGATCTCAGTCATGTCTGTGGTGCGTGTATAAACATTTGTCAACTGTGCGCCTTTTGATCCTGTCCGGCACGAGAGACACAAAGAGAGAACAAGACAGAGATATACAGATAAAGAAAGAGAGAGAGTGAGAGGGAGAGAGAGAGTCAAAAAGTCGTAAGCAGCATCATAGTTATCATTGTTGCTCGGGGTCCATTGTGCTATCAGCTGGCAGCGATCGATGCGGTTAAACGGCAGCCGAGAAGAGTCAGCAATCGAATCGAGCAACCGATCGGTGAGTAAGCATCATCTGAGGAGGCACTGAGAGTTGGTTCAGCTTGTGGCAGGGGAATCGACACATACATAGAGGCCTCATGCGGCGTGTATTTGGCAAACAGTTGTCGCATGACTGACCACAAAAATGCAGCAACATTTACTCTGTCTGTGTTGTCTGCAACGCCCACACAGCGCCACCTAGTGTGCAAAGGTAGCTAATTAAAATTGTGCAAATCACTATAGACATAAAACTTTATAGAAAGCAGGGATCCCAAAAGAGACTTATGAGAAAATTAATAAACTTTTCAATTTTTATTTGAAAATCAGAGTATAAAAGTTAATCCATTTTGTGAAAACTAAAAATAAAAGTTATTTTTATATAATTTATATATTTAAAAACAAGAGTAAAATATATGATTTTTAAATAAAAATTGAAATGTAATTATTATTTTTTTAAAATTAAGAGATAAGGGTTGTCTTTTAATTGTTTTGAAAAAAATCAACAAATAAATTTTTATTTATTATACAGGGTGGCGCAAAAGAAGTCATCCGATGTGGTTTGGCTCTCATTTTTTTTCTAAATGAAAAATTTTGATTCTGTTTTTTGATTATGTTTATTCGAACCTTAAGAATTTTATTGGTTTAGGCGAGAAGATGACATCGGCCAAGTGTTCGCTGCCAGAGCTCATGACCATACGCCCGTTTTATGGCATTTTCCATCACTTTTGCCAGAACTTCGGGCGACAGGCTCTCGCATTCCTGGCGAATATTTTCCTTAAGGGCTTCAAGAGTTTGCGG
The DNA here is from genome assembly GCA_037043435.1 of Drosophila suboccidentalis. Lineage (NCBI taxonomy): Eukaryota > Metazoa > Arthropoda > Insecta > Diptera > Drosophilidae > Drosophila > Drosophila suboccidentalis. Next base: position 215,692 of record JBAMBK010000217.1, read on the forward strand.
CTTGTTGACGTGAACCTGCGACTTTAAAAAAACCCCATAAAAATAAGTCTGGAATGGTTAATTCGGGTGATCTGGCCGGCCAGTGCAAATATCAAAAACGAGAGATAAAGCGGTTATTATTATTACATTATTACAATTATTCTGCGTTCTTGGGGAGTGTATCGCTCCATGGCTTATTCACTTGTATTCTGTATCTGTCTAGTCCACAAATGTCAAAACAGATTTGACATTGGCGGCCATTTGCAAAAATGAGAGCATCTTCCAATAGGGTGACTTCTTTTGAGCCACCTTGTATATTATATTTATTATATTTTAAAACTTATAATCGTTAAGTTCCAAATGTTCAGCATTCCAAACAAACTTCATTTATTTTATTGCCTTAAAGATTATTAAACAATTGAACTAATCATAAGTTAATGTGATTGCATTGTAGATACTTCTCTCTTTATCGAATTCCTAAAATAACTCAAGTACTCTCAACCACTTTGATTGCAATAATGTCATCAAATAATATATAATTTAAAAAACACAACTTATTATCTCGACATGAGATTGCACATACCACAGTTTTAGTCATATCAAATTTCTGCAAAACTTGATTAGATTGAGTCGAACTATTTATATTTTACAAATCGGAGATGTTAAACGTGGAAATTTTTTTAAAAGAACTTATCATAAATCAATTTTTTTTTTAGAAATTTGTATTGTTCAAACTTAAACTAAAAGTCTGACCTATCTACTTTTCGTAGCCTATATGAATCTTACCCCTTTACTTACCATATTTGATAATCTGTCCCCAACGATATGAGACTATGAGTTTTGGAGTAATTAAAAATGAAATGCATCTTTTTAGGCTCTTCAGGTTTCTGTTTTTTCCTATTCTCTCCTCCGTTTTTCTATTCCCTTCGATATATATGTACCTGACTTGCGTTTTTTGTGTCTTCAATCAATCTATGCAACAAATGTTGCATCATTTAATAACAAATACTTTATATTTAATCATTTAATAACTCTTTTTGAACGCTCCCAGATTTTTAAACTTATTAAATATTTTTTTATGATTTTACTTTAAATTTAAATGTACATATAATTCATATTAATTTAATATCATATCAAGTAACTTAATTATATTTCAATTTTTAAAAAATATTTTTGGTCAACTGCTCTTAGTTGACATTAAATAAATAAAAACACAATTGTAAAGTTTCATCAAAAGTTTTAGCTTAATTTAACTTGACTTAACTAAATATTAATAAAATCATTCAATTGCTTATCTGCTTTTAAGTAATACCATAAACGATAAAGCTATAACTAGATATGACATAATGTCTGGTATTCTGCAGTCTGGCGTTTTTTTAATATCAAGAATGGGTTTTACACAGTTTTTACGAGTCAGATACAAGTTTCCAGCTTAAAAGTTGAATGCAAGCTATTAGTGTATGCTAATTGAGAAATTTCCCAATTCGCAAGATATTTTAGCAAGTTGATATTTATTTAAGTTTAGGGAAATTCACGTTTTAGTCTTACAATCTCTGAAAGTAAAAACATATTTTTATAGAGCTATTTTTATACCTTTTACAGCTTGTTATTTTTTTTTTACTTCCTTATGATTGATTGCTATAAAATTTGGCAATTTGCAAGCTGTTTTAAAATTTAAATTTATAATAGTATGTTTTTGGTCTTATTTTAAAGTTTCTAAAAATTCCTTAAATACGTATATTATGAAGATATTTTTATAAGTAAATCTTTTATGAATTTCTAAACGATATATTGCAATAGAATTTCACAATTCAAGCAAGGCAGTATTTATACAATATTAGTATATGTAAGTACATATTTCTGAGTTCATTTCGCATTTGCTGAAAATAACTGAAATATTACCATGGAGTCAAAGGAGAAGAGTAGAAGGAGGGGATGGAGAAAGGGGAAAAGGTGAAACGAAGCGGCAGCAGCACTTACTTAAAATATTAAACAACACTGAGCCTTTGTTGGGCTCTTAAGCATCTTTCTGCATCTTGAGAATCATCAACAGCATCTACAGCATCTCCAGCTACAGATTCCCAGTCCAGTCCCCAGTCTCCCATATGGATGGATGCGCTGGATGCTCTCAAGTGGTGACGGCGACCGATGGCAAACATGCGAGTATTTAAATGTGTATCATGGCGTGCCGAGAGCAGCGAGCAGCGGCCAAGTGAACCAAGTGAAGCGCATGCGTTGATGGACTTGAATTATATGCGAGTTAAGCTTCGCGCTGCCGCTGCCGCTGCATCGACATTGGACAGTGGACATGGGACATCGGCATCCTCGGCAGCCAGTGCCATAAAAATTAAAAGTCATTATGGCCTGGAACAGCATTTAAGCCGCGACGGCGGTGTGCTGGAGATGGAGACCGTGGCACATTCCCACAGTCGCATCACAGTCGAAAAACGGAGAGTCGGAGTCGCAGGCAGAGTCAGAGAGTAGAAGACGAAGTCGCAGGCAGGTCGACATCGACGTCGAGTGTCGCTGGGCTGTCAGAAAGTGCCATGAGACGGCAGCCACATGCGTCCACTTGGAGTGGGTTAATATTTGTTTGCATTATCATTTTGAATTGACAGCAAAGTGGCGCTTGTTGCTGTTGTTGTTGTTGTTGTTGCTGCTATTGTTGTTGTCGTTGTTCATATTGTTGTTGTTGTTGATGTTGTTGTTGTTGTCTGCCCAGCGGGCGGGCAAGGCACTGTAGCTCAAGTTGTTTGTTGTCTGCGCGCCGATTATGGAAAGTTGATGACCGGCAACCTCAGCCTCAGCCTCAGCCTTAGCCAGCCTAGCTGTAACTGCTGCCCCCATCCAACCATTGCCCCTCCCTTCGCTCCCACTGCCAACTGAACTTAGAAATATTGCCATTTTTCTTAAAGTTTTCAATTTCAAAATGCTATTGCGCTGTCGCTTTTGTTGTGTTTTAGTTATGTGCCGCTCGTGGCACCGCAAACCGCAAACGGAATGCTGGAACGAGCCGGGCTAGCGAGAGGGGCGGGGCAGGGGGCAGCAGCAACACTTCGTTAAGTTGAAGCTGAAGCCACAGCCACAGTCAAAGCCAAAACCCAAAGTCAACGTCAACGTCAACGCCTGTGCCAGTTAAATAGATTTTTTTCATCTGTGCTTTTTTTCTCTCTTGTCTTTTTTTTTTGGGGTTTCTTTCGCTGTTGCCTTTCGCTTTGATCTGCTGCTGATGCTTCTGGCAGGCATCCCGAGGCGGTTGCTGCTGCTGCTGCTGCAACGTGGAGCAAATTGAAAATTGATTTTGCCTTGCCACAGCAGGCAGGGACAGACAAGCTAAAGCCAAAACGTTAAGACAAAGTTAGCACGCCAAGCGCGGCAAGTTCGTTGCCTAAGTCATTCGTTTTTCGATGACTCAAAATGCGCGCCATGAAATTCCCACATAAATTGCGCGCATTGTCAAATTAAAAATGCCTAATGAGCTGTTGCTCCAACAGTCCAAACCAGACCAACAGACAGTCAGCGATGCAAAAGAGCAGAAAAATGCATTAGAAGGCAGACAGACAGCCAGAGAGCAGAGTTCTTCGTCACAGTATACGAGGATGTATCCCCACACACACACACACACTCACTATATACAGCATCCAAGTCAACGGCGGCGGCAAAATGTATCGTGTTACAAATCACGGCGGCTTGTGCGGGCAGAGCGGGGGTGTACGGACGGACGGACGGTCGCTCGGTCGGTCGCTCAGTCGGTTTGAACAAAAAACAAGTTTCGAGTGGAAATGCGTGTAGCGTGCAGCGTGCGAAACACAGCCAAAGAACATGAACATGAAAGCCTGATGCCAAAGCTGATGCTTTTGCTCTGACTCTTGTCGCAAACGTAGCGTCTATAAATAGTTGGTCCAGAGCTTTGGCGTTGGCCGTTTAGCTCAACATGAAAAATGGCAACACTTTTGCGCTCATAAAAACTATTTATACGCCAGTTTTTTTATTTTAGAGCATTTTGGGTTACGAAATGCATTTGGCAACTAATATGCCCGATCGCGCAAAAAGAGAGTCACAGGGCGCATGCGCGTGAGATCTGCACGCAAGATCAGCAGCAGCCAACGGGGCAACAGGCAACGGGCAACAGGCAGCAAACAGCAGGCAACCAGCAGACAACAGGCAACAGGCAAAGAAGGAGCCCAAGCGACGTCCACACAGGGCAGGCTAAAGGCAGCAACCAAGCAACAGAGTCCAGTTTGAGGCCGGGACCACACAAATACAGGCACGCGTTCGCTGACAGAATAAAAATTGTTGCGCTTGTGTTTAACGCGCGAACGCGGCGATATCGCAGCAGCAGCAATAACAACAACAACAACAACGACAGCAGCAGCAACAACAACCTTACCTTGTTTCCAAACTGGCTCCCTGGATCTCAACTGTGTGGCTGAGGGCTCAGGTTAAAGTGGCAGCCAGGCACCGTTGTCAGTTAGCAGCAGCGAGCGCGTGAGAGATACACAGAGGGCTGGAGTGGGGTGTGCTGTGTGTATATGTGTGTGTGTGTTATATGAAAGGGAATTGGTGGAGAGGTGTACGGCGGTGGTTCAGGGGCATTGTCGGCTTGCTTAGCTATCACTGAACGATTATCGTGCATTTTAAAATTCTTACGAGTTTCTGCCGTTGTTGTTTTCAGTGCCTTTGCCTTTTTATATTGCCCTTTTCACTCTGTTGTTGTTGTTGTTGTGTGTTTGCTGAGCAGATCGAAATCACGCATGGGAACCACAAGCGCCTTGGCTTTTGTCTGCTCGTCGTCGACAACGCTGTACACAGCAGAAATCCAACAATAAAATGCACACAGAGAGAGAAAGCCTTTAAACACATTTTTATTAATAAGTATATATATATCTATGTATGTATATGTATATTGTATTTATCAATTTGTTAATTGCATAGTATACATATATATATAAATATAAGTATGTAGTACTCATCTTAGCCCTACACTCTTGGCTCGTAGATTGACTGTCATTCTGTTTGCTTTGAACAATTTCAATTTCAATTTGTTATTACATTACATATTTGCAAATAGTTAACTTCATAGTTTTGCTTGATAATGCTGATCTTTATAATTTGAATATTTTGTATGTTAACACAATCATTGCATAACCCATAAGTTCATATCTCATATTATTGATTTTGTCTGCCTTGAAATGCATTTTCTATTGTTTTGTTTTATTCCCTTCATTTTATATGTATATATATATTTATTATTTAGTTAATAACTCTGCTTAACTACAACATGTGCCTGAGGGGGCGTGGCACTCTAAACTACTACATTCGTTCATTCTATTTTGATTTCAATCGGAAATGAAGGTTCACTGCACTTTGATAATACACAATTGCTTCTGCCACTTGCGACTTGATAACGGCCTTTCAAGTGATTGCCAATTGATATATGATTAGCCAAGACACACACCTTACAAATGTGTCCTGGCTGTGGCATTGACAAAAGAATTGAAAACATGTGTTACCAAAATTAGTGTTAATTTTCATTATCAAGGAGTGTTGGTTTTAACGTATTTTCATAGACATATTCTATATATTTCTTATATAAATGATAGCCTATGTAAAAGTTCATTTCTGTAGGGCTGTCTGAATTTGTTTTTCATCTAGTTCAGCGTTTTTGTGTAAAAATTGCTAGTAAATGTTTGGTTTACATTTATGTTTATTACTTTTTGTTGTTGTTGCTTAAAGTTCTTAAAGAGTTTAGTTGACACATTATAAAAAATCATTTTCTTGTTTCCATTTGTTGCTTTGTTTGTATTGTGGGCTGGTTTTCATTTTCTCTTCTACCTGCATAAGATTGCTTTATATACATAAAAGTATTTAGTTAAATTGATTTGCTTTTACGACTTCACGATATTACTTTACTTTAATCATTAATCTGATCTGTTAACAGAATTTTCACATAAAAATTCCTTATCGGTGTTCAACGTTTTGGTTTGGTGTAGTTTAAGTTTAAACCGTTTAGTTACAGTTTCATAATTATTACATATAAATTTGTTAAAAGTATTAACTAAGTATGAAACAACTAGTAGCAAACAATTTTTTTATTGTACTAATTCTACGTAATTGCCATTTATTTGAATCCTGACCCTTTTCTTTCTTTCATAGAACTCTAAAGCTAACTACGATTTAATTTCATATTTTAGACATTTAGTTATATTTTTTTGTTTTTGTTTTGTTTCCTTTGTCATGTTGTGTGTAATGTGTGTGTGTGTGTGTTTATGTTGTTTCTAAATGGAGCTGGAGCTTAATATGTTTGTGTATCATTATTGTTGTGGTACATCGAGTTTAGTTTAGTTGGTAACAATTTGTTAGCTGTTTGTTCTTCTTGTTGTTGTTGTTGCTGGCGAGAGCTTTAACAAATGTTCATTTAAATATTTTTGTTCATTCTTAGATTTTTCACATTTTGTTTTGTTTTTCATTTTTTTGTTTTGTTTTTGTTTTTTCATATATTTCTGGATCACATATTCAAGTAGTTTCAAAATCACATAAAGATCACTCTTACAGTAGCGTATACAAAATACATACATTTCTCATACATTGCGTGTGTGTATATATGTCTCAGTTTGTCAGTTATTTAATTATTTATTTCATTTGTTCTTTTGAATTGTCATTAGATGATTCGTTTTGAATGTTTGTGCTTCTAGGATTAAATTTAAGATTGTGTTTATTGCTAAGTAATATACGTTGTGCCCAAATATTCAGAGTTTAGGGTTAGTTTAGTTTAGATTGTGATAGAGAGAGCTATTTAGTACAAGTATTAGAATTTCGTCAACACTCAACAGCTCCATTATAAAACCATTTAGTAATTGTTCATTGCGTGTTTCTTAATCTTTCGAATTCATTATCAATTGCAAATTGCTTTAAATTTTTCATTCTTATTAAATATTATTTTGTTTACTGTTTGCGGTAGAGCTATAATATTAAAGCATTTAATTGTAACACACATTAACATGCACATTTAATTTGTTTTTTGTTTTATTTATTAATTTACTTTTTTGGCTACTACTACATAGACACAAAAGCCTTTGCGCTGCTTAGTTAGTTAGCTCTAAAATATATTCTCATATTCTTTTTGTTAGATAGATAATTATATATATAATATCTATATATTTGTATATACCTATATTCATTTTCTGTATCTTTTGAATTATCTTCAATAAATGCCTAAGTTTCTGCTTCTGAATTATTTATTATGCTGAAATAGTTGACTTGTATGCCCTAAGTGATCCGACTTGTCTTGCCATAAGTTTAATAACTAATAATACGTTTAGAGTTCATTATATTAAATATATATGCTCAACTTCTGTTTTCTTCATACGCTACAATACATTAGCCTTTTATATTAAATTTGTTTCGTCATTGTATTCTATTCTATTCTATTCTATTCTATTTGTATTCGCTGTCTTGTGTTACGATTATTGTTTAATCTTATGCATCACACGCTTTTCTATTTTGAATATATATAAATATAGAATCATCTTGTACCGCGTTTATTGGCCAATCATGTACAATTTTTGACTTTATATTTTGTAACTATCTGTTGACCGATTTTACATTGGAAGCTTTCCTTTTTATACAAAAAAAGATATATAGTATATTTTTTAAATTTAAATATTTTTGTAGCAAGAATCGTACTTAAAGCACTAATAAAATCACATAATAAACTAGAGTATAAAAGTAAAATACACCAAATGATTTAAACATTTTCAAATTGTTTTGCTATTTAATTATTAGCTGAATGCAAGTGTTAAAAAATTATAAGATAAAATAAGAGAAAAATAGTTCTTACAAGTATGATTATTTTGTGCGGTCAAAACAAAAAAAAAAACGTTTATTTCAAGTCATTCAAGGATCCATAATCAAAGTAACTAAAATTCGTACTTTGCTTTGAGATCTCTCCATTTGTAAAGAACTCAATTTTACAATTTCATCAGCATTTAAACACATGTAAAAAGTGAAGTTACATATCTCTAAATGTTTCTGTAACTGCAGTTTTAATATCGGCTTATAAAAATCACTGGTGGCTTTTAGTCAATTTGTTTGTAGTTTAAAAAATTGTTCATAGTCTGTTACTAAAAGTGGCTAGAAAAATGATATAATATTCTATCAGATATAATCTGTATTCATATATGATATAAATGTAATTGGTTTTATTTCAATAATTAATACTAGTGAATAGTGACTGTAAGTGACAGAAACAAAAAACAATAAACTCTATTTCAAAATTCGATTTGTACATAATAAAATGTCATGGACATAATGAAAGTGATGAAAGCAAATTTAAGAAAAAATAAAATATTTAAATTAACACAAAATTAAATACAATAAAAGATATTTTTTATCAAAAAAACAAAATAAAATGAAGCGGGTCAAATTCAAATATATATCAGCTTGCTAAATAATGAATTACATATTTTGTGCCTAGTAATTGCTAATATCCATGATAATTAATTTGCATATATATAAATATAAATTATATTAGTATGAATTATCCACATATATATGTAAGCTCTGCCATATGCCAGTCTGGCATATTCGCTAGTCAATTAACATTTTGCTTACAATTAAAGTATAGTTTTGTATCGCACATTGTCAATGTGGGCAATCAATCCGGCCCGAGAACCCAACGATAATCCCGTTGCGGCTAAAACATATTCTATGTGTGCGTTGTTATAACCGGCACCTGACAGTAAGGACACTCGGTAACCGAGCCAGCGCATGTATTGCAAATGGACAGGTGATTACAGGGCTCAAGTGTAACAGTGCGATTGTTCTCCTCGCATTTCATGCACTTCTTGGCATTCTCCAAATATAATACTTTTTCTACTTCCTCCAAATCGGTGCGCAGCTTTGACTAAAAAAAGAATTTTGTTTATTAATTTTAATTATTAAGTTAATTATTAATGCCGTCAGCTTACCTGCAATTGCTTTAGTTTCTGTATGGATAAGTCACGCAACTCGCCGGGTAAATTGAGTTGGATCTGCACTAAATCGTGGCGCTCCTTCCACTCCAGTGCCTCCTGCTTGGCCTTGTCGCGATGCAGTTCGGCAATCTTAAGCTTGCACATTAACTCCTCCAGACGTGCCGACAACTTTTGTATTTGCGCATTTTTTGTAAGTAATTCGTTGGTCATGCGACCCAGATCGCTATTATTTTGCGATTGCAATGATTGTAGGCTAAAAGCATTCTTTGCCGTATTCAAAGTGTTCTCAAACAGACTGTTGCCGACTGAGCTGCTGTTAATATCATCACGTATGGTGTTCAATTCAGATATTCTAACTGATGGACTTATGGATAAACCATCGCCGAAGCCAGGCGAAATAATGCGCGATGGAAAGAAAATGCTATTACTATCATTCTGTGTGGCTGCCGACAGAGAATTGCTTAGTTTATTGGATCCGCCATACACATTGAAAAGACTGGCATGATTTGTTGGACTATAGGTGAGCGAGCTGCTGGGAATGTTGACGGCAAAGCCACCTGAGTTAAAGTCTATTGCAAAAGATTGATAAAAGAAATTAGTATCTTTGGGATATGTTAACTTTGGAAAATGACTTACCGTTACTTAGTGTCGTATTAGGAATGTTAATTGGCGCCGAGGAACGTGTTAATAAACTATTGTTGACCAGACTTGCCGATAGCGAGTTCTCGCGTGGATCATCCAAAGTGCAAGCTATCAGAGAGAAAAAACCGACATTAGTTCACATAGATCAAGATATACGGAAATAACAAATTAGTTATTGCTTTTTAGCGCTGTCATTTTGTCCACAACCATCGTTGAAAACAATAAAAACATCAATTGAAATTGAATATGATTTTGAAATTGAAATTGTTGTTCTTTACTCACGAATGCTGTCCATTGGTAGTGAGATATTTAAGATTTTGCTGGAATTTGTTGTATTTTCCAAAGCATCAACCAACATTTTGTTGGTATTATTACCATCAATATCATTTAATAACTACGAAAAACGAGATCAGAAACAAAGAGAAACGAAGAACATAATGAGAGCAAGGACTAAGTACTCTATGACTTGCGATTTGATGCTGTTAGCTTGGATTAGCTTGTGATCGTGGGGTGGGGTGAGGGTTTTTTTTTTATTTGTTAGCGTTTGTTAGCAATATTCTGAACACACATACATAGAAACAGAGACAATACACACGCACAGTACATCAGGTTTGTATTTTGTATTGTTCTTGTTGATAATAAATACGTACGTTATTATTCAGCTGCAAGAGTCCTGGCGGCAGCTTGCCATTACCGACCTCATCCTGTACCTTCAAATCGGACAAGCCATTGGAAATGAGCTCGGTTAAAGCGAATTCATGATCACGCATCTTCTGCTCGCTGACCACATAAGCTTTGGGAGGTAAATTGGACAAGCGGCAAAGCATATCATACAATTTTCAGAGTACCAAGGTTTTCGATTTGGATGTGAGTAAAAGACAAACAAACGGTTAAGCAATCACATTCAAAATACGTATGTACATACACATGTGAGCCTACTCTAAAGTCTAGACCAATGGTGCCCAAAATGTGAATATCCTTTGGGCACCATTGGTATAAACTGAATCTAAACTGCTAATGATCCCGCCCGCTATGGTTGTGGAAAGTAGCGCTTAAAGCCCATTTAAATAGATCGAGTTTATGAGCGTGTGGGAAACTTACGTTCTACATGGGCAAAAGCACAGAACACGCTGCGTGGACAGTAGCCAGCCTGTTGGACATCGTTGCATTTGGTGGACTTGTAAATTTCCGGATGAAACTGTTGTTCGGTGCGTGTGTGACAGTACTGGCAATTGTCACCGGACTCGCAATTGCCCGGCTCGCCCCATTCCTCGCCGTGCTTGACATTGGGACACGGTGTGGATCTGCAAGAATGATTAAAAAATTACATTATTTATAATTTATCGAAAGAATTTAGATGGACTTTACCTGTATTTGTACTTTCGGGGCGAGCGACGCTTATCCTTGCTATTGTGATACTGTGGACAGGCATAACCCTGGCGACAGAGACGCGGCGGACGCTTGCACGGCTCGGTCTTGTAGTTGGCCAGCACATAGTTAGTGTCCTGCCACTTTGGGTCCTCGTTCATAAGGTTGCGCTCCTTGTCAAGTGCGTTTTGTGCGTTGGTGCCGTCCAACGTTATATCCGAATTCTGTAGTGTCTCCAGCTCCTTGATGTCATAGACCGGAGGACGTTGATCCTGCATGCCGTGGGCGAAGGCGCAATGTAGGCCATTCTTGACACAGTATCCGCGACTGTCCGTGTCGTGCACGCACATGCATGTCTTGTAGTAGCGCAAATGATATCGACGCTCCGTGTCACCGGCTGTGCGGTGCAGGAAAGGGCATCTGTCGGCGAGGGAGAAACGGGGGATGTCAGTAACTTCAAGTGGCGCAGAAAAGGACTGAACTGTGTGCTAAAAATAGCCACGCAGCCGTTCACCCAACCCAAAAAAGTCATGGGCAATAAAATCGGGGAGCAAACAGACACAGTTACAAATTCGTATTCATGTCTGTATACATGCGTACAGCGAATCAAAAATGTATTGGCACACGTCTAATATTTTAGATCAGTTAACTTTCATGTTTATTCTCCTCTCATTTTTATTTTGTGTGAAACACTTTTGGTTGCATTTTAATTGAAATGTATAAAAATATTTAAATTCATCTAAAATACCAATTTTAGTGCTTGTTATTTATCGGTATGACAATACTTTTTTGAATTATATTATTAATATTTTTTTAATATTTGCTTTTGCAAAAACAGATTAAATTGAATATTTTGTTGTCGAAACTTTTTCTAAAACATTGTTTATGTGCCAATACTTTTTCGACTCACTGTATACACAAAATATTAAAGTCTGGGTCAGAAATGCCATTGTTTATTTTATTTGTATTTGCTATTGCAGAAATTGAAATTGCGTATTATTTTGTTGTCGCTCTCTGTTATGTTGCGTCGTTCGTTAAGAGCTTTGAAGAAAAGCTCTGCTCAATAACTGTACATTTTGAGATTGCTGCCATTACTACTACAATCACCACTGACGCCGGGGGAAAACCAAAATAAACCGAAAGAAAACGCGCAAAAGCGAAACGCAATAAAAACAATGACGCACACACTTGTAGCAGTTAGAACTGCTGCTGCGCATTTGCAAGTGTATGTGTGAGCAACAACAGCCACCACCACAAAGCCAAACAACACACACTCTGATTAGAATTTCAGAGCTCGAGCAGTTCTATCGCTAAAATCACTTTCACTTTTGCTTTATGTGGGCGGTTAGCGAAGTCGACGACTACAGTGACCTCGTCGTCGTCGTCGTAGAGTGCTCGGAGCCTACACACACCCACACAGACATACTCTTATGTATACATATATAGTCGCAATTGAATTTCACTTTTAGCTAGACAAAGTTACGATGCCCCTCCTTACGCCCGCACCAAAGTTTTTGTTTGTAAACACGAAGCCAAGAGATACACACACATTGCAAAGAAATCAAGCACAAAGAGGAAACGAAAAAATACTACGTCGTTGCTTGTTGGCGTCTTTCTTTGCCTTCGCAGCCAGACACAATTTCCCCCATCAAATTTCAAATACTCACTCATCGCCTTCGGGACAGATTCCAGTAGTCTCATCATATTTGGTGCAATAATTATCAGCACTGTAATTAAATGTACCATCACGTTTACGTACAGGTCGCCGACGACGCTGATTTTGAAAATGCCAATTGAAGCAAACGAAGGGGCGATGCTGGTTGCATTTGTGCTGCAGGAACGACTGGCATTGCTCCACGCGGAACTCCTTTAGGTATCTGCACAAACAGAGGGTTTACTTTAGCTAAATACATACAAATTGCACTATTTAATGTTATTATTTACGTATAATGACTGGTTTTTTCTTGATGTGAAGATAGTAGTAGCTTGCTCGCATCGTTCGCCATCTTGAACTGAAGCAGTAATAAAGTGAGACCGCATGCCAATAGCTCAAAAAATACTGCATTTTGTAAGAATAAGAATTATCGGTGTTATCGATAGACAAATCGGTACTTCAGCACGTGCAGTCGAAATGTAATAGGCTCTTTAATTATTTTATTTATTTATTTATAATACGCTCTAAACAGCGTGTTAGCCCGGCCAAATACTTTTAGTCATGGCTACCGCAAAGTCCGCAAGTCATAGTGACTGTCTCTCCTACTTGCAGGTAAGTGGTGCCGGCTATTTTAATGAAAATCGTTGATTGCACAAACACATACAGACACACACTTACATGAATATTCTGGTTATCCTTTGCCGCCCACAGACGCTCGGCGATGCCACGCCCAAGGAGGTGGCCGACCAATTGGCCGCCCAAATCAATGAGGAGGCCGACAAGCCGGACACGAACAGCATCAATCAGGCGTCATTGAATGTCACCTTTCGCGTCTATTATCACATCGTGCACAAATACGAGCTGCCGGACGAGCACTTTGTGGACTTGCCGCAGCTTCTGTCGGTTGAGCAGCCAAAGGCTTTCCTAATGCTACAGTCGGTGTTGCTAACTGATCACTGGTCACGGCTGGATGCCCAGCTTATTGAGGGCAAGTGCATTGATGCCATTATTGCTGCACTGCAGCAGAACAACAGTTGCCTGGTGCATCAATTGAAGGCCACGAATCTGCTGGTGAAGAAGTTTCCCAAGCTGGAGCTGCTTAAGTTACAACTGGAGCACTTCTACCACTGCCTGCAGCGTCAGAGCCAGGTGGGATGTAGAGAGGAGACGCTGACGCTTTTCAATCATTGCTGCAAACAGCGACGTCGAGCGTTCTTTTACTTTCGTCTGATTGTCGAGTTCTGGCCGTGGACGAATCGCAACAAATACTATCTGCTCAGTGGCATACTCAATTCCCATGCGTTGCCCGAGCTTCTTGTCGCCAGCGGGCACAGCGAGTCGGAGTTCTTTGCGGGACTTCGGCTGAGCCTCAGCTACAAAGGTCTGCGCGCAGCCAGTCAGTATCCGGTGAAGAGTCTGAGCGGGCAGCGGTCGCCAGCTCTGCTCGCATTGGCTGTGGAGCTGTTGGTGAACGGCAGCGTTGCCGAAATCCAAAACTTTCACTCCCAATGGTTTCTACGCATACAACAACGAGATGCGCTGTTCCAACTGCTGCAGGCAAAGCCGGAGATTGTTGAGTTCCTTGCCAGCTCGGAGGCGGCTCGATCAGCCAGCGATCAACATCGTCTCATACTGATATTCAGCATGTTTGCCAAGGAAATCTATGTGACATCCAAGCTGCATTTCTTCAAGATCAGCACGGAGCTGTTGACCAATTGCAGCTGCTTCGAAACGGACGCACAGCTCTTAATCTTCAAGTTCCTTGTGGATAATCTTGGCAATTTCGCTGTCGAGGATTGCCTAGAGTTCTTCTACAACTTTATGGAGCGTCATCGCGGCGTGGAGAGCTCGGAGTTTCGCAACACAATGCTCGGCAAGATGCCCAACATCATCAATCACACGGCAAAGCATTTCAACAAGGCATTGAAAACGGATGGTAGCGATGCACTTGCTCAGGACATTAAGCGCTTCTTTTGCCAGCTACAACAGCTGATGGAACAGGACATGCACTGTGATGTCTATCAGCCCCGGATCTTTGCACTCAAGCTACTCGAGATCCTGCAGAAGTCTCTCTATAGCGCACAAGTCTCCAAGAATGCCAAGATGTGCAGCACACAGCAGAATCAACAGCTTGGCGTCTTTCTCTTGGATCAGGGCGTCTTTCAACCGCATTCCATGGCCCAGTTGTTGTTCAACTCCCTCAACGACCCGCAAGGATTTGACGATGCTCTGGAGCTGACGGTGTCGCTGCTGCTCCAGCTGGGCCACGTTGACAGCGAGAAGTGCATTGAGCATTGCCAAAGATTCTGGTCCAGCTCCGATGTGGATGAATGTGCGCTCGTCTCGCTCTACGCTGAGCTGGCGGTGCGCAGCTGCTCAGACCAGCAACTAATCAAGGATCTCTATGATCTTTCCCTGCAGCAACTGGAGAGCAAATTGGAGGCATTCTCTAGAGATCCCCTGCAAACGGCCAAGTCAGCTGGTGGTCATCTCTTTGGACACATTTGCGTATTGGATGAGCTGGTCAGCGGCGGTGGTGGCCATCTGGATGCATCTCTTGCTGATCTTTTGCCGCTGCTCGAACGCATACTCAATGTCATCCTGGAGTTTCTGAATCTGGCGAATACGAGACGAGAGCAGGGAGCGGTGGCCACTGCAGCCAGTTTCCAGGACATGGATGAGAGCTTGCAGCTGCTGGTCAGTGAGAGCGTCCATGTGGCAACTGAGGATGCCGAGGCCTGTCGCAAGTATTTGCTCATGAGTTTCTGGCTCACTTTGAAGGTGAGTCTGAGTTTAATTCTGATCCCACTTTCCTTGAGTAATCGATTCCCTTTAATTGCAGGCCTGCTGCGACTTGGCCACCAGCGTTGGCTGTGCCCTGCTCCGCGAGAGCAACTATGATGCACTGCAGCGCTGCCTGGACATCAATGTGGCCGTATTGACGCGTTGCCGGCACAAGGGCGCCATCGAAGCAGCTGGATTGAGCATAGGCAAGCTGACGCGAGCCATCACCAGCACATTGGCCAATCCCGACGAGCATCAAGGCCTCCAGCTGCTGCACGATTGCTTGGAACGCGAGCTGCTCTCCGAGTGCCGGCAGGTGAGCACGACACGACGTGGTGCGGGCTTCTCCATCATGTTTCTGCACGTGCTCAAGAACGATAATGCCCGCCGACTGTTGCTGCATCGCGCCGTGCAGCGCATATTGAAGCGCCTAAATGAAACCACAAGCTCCTCCAGTGCGGTGACATCCGGCAGCAATAACCACGATCGCTGGGAGGCTCTGGCGCTGCATTATCTGTGCGTTCTGGTGCGGGACACGGAACTGCGGCCGGCCATGTGCAAATACTACAATGAGATTATGCTGGTGGGCATGGCGCACATTGACAATCCCGAGTGGACCATTTCGAATGCTGCACTGCAGCTCTTTGGCGCCTGCCTGGGCAAACTGGTGGGTCAACGGCAGGCGACGGAATTCGAGACGAAACTGGCCTGGGAGCCCAGTGAGCTGAACTATGAGGAGCTGTCCTGCCTGCTGCCCAAGGCGTGCGAGCATATGCTGCAGTGCTGCGACACCGAGCAGGTCAACTCCTCCATAATACTCTTCCTGGGCTTTCTCTCCAAGGTGGAGCACTTGTGCACCACTGGCCAGCCGCAACAGTCGACCGAGCTGTTGCAGCGCTTCCGCCGGCTCAGCTGGCGTCTGTTGCGGCACAAGTGCGAGCAGGTGCGTCTCCTGGCCGCCAGTTGTTTTGTGCGCGCCCACGAGTTTCGCTGCGATCTGCCGACGGTGCTGCTGGCCAGCGCCAAGTTGGCAACGCAGCTCCAGGAGGATAACTTCTACGAGGGCCTGGTGTACACCTTGCACGCGGGCGTCCTCAAGCTGAAGCACGAGGCGCGTCACGTGTGGACGGCCACAGAGCTGCAGCAATTCCAACAGCAGCTGCTCAACAAGCTGCAGGTGACGGAGCAGGTGAAACGCTTCAAGGCGTACACATTAAATGTGCTGCTTCAGTTTCTGCTGCTGCTGGAGGCCGATGAGGAAGCTGCCATAGTGCGGCAGCTGCTGGAGGAGCGGCAACGGGCCTAATCTAACACATAATCTAATCTAGAATCTAGATAACTAAGCCAAAAGTCAACTTGTAGTCCGTAATAATTGTAACGCTTGCTTTTACAACAAACAACTAAACGACGCATTTACTATTTGCAGCATTTACCAAAAGATAAAAAGCAAACAAACAAATTATATGCAATGAAATGAAATGATAAACTTGATGTGGCTTTCAACTGAATCCCTCGCCCGTCTCCTGGTCCATGGCCTGCTGTTGCTGCTGCTGTTTCTCCTGCGTCTCCTGTGCCATCTGCTGCAGCGTCCGACTGAGAATGTTGCGGAGTATGTGCGGCTTGCAGTGCTCCTCCAGCCAGGGTATGACGCCGCTGGTCAGCTGCTTGAAGCTATCCATCGGTATGTGCTGGAATGTCTCAAACATTTCATCGAGTATCGCCTGGAACTGCAAGGGGGAGATTAATCACAGTTGGAATTGCGATTAAATTTATATTTGCTGACCACTTGAAATTTGGCCTCGTCGGTGAGGCGCGCCTCCTCGGGCCCCGGATTGGCCTGCTGGTGTTGGAGCATAGTCTCGTAGCCGTTCTGTATGATTCGCAGCGCCTGTCACCTCTTTTTGCAGTGCCGCACTTTCATCCTCCTGCTTAAGTTTCTGCTGATTCAGATAGCCAATGTAGTCAATGGATTTTTGCAAGATCAGCGCTTTGCTCAGCTTGTAACCGGACGAGTCATTCGGCTGGCAACGTGGCACCAGCTCTTGCAAGCTATCATATCCCTTCTTGATGGCATCCCGACGCTTCTGCTCCGCCTGTGTGTGCGCCGACCGTCTGCGCTCCTTGTAGCTTAGTGTTGAATTCGAATTGGACGCCGCCGAGTTTCGTGCGTCGCCGCTATCATCGTCGTCATCTGTTAGAGAGACAGACAGACAGACAGGGCAATGTAATTAAACACTGCACGCTGATAGGGGACACCAGCAATGGCAACGGCAACGGCAACTTTAATGCCATCTCGTTATCAGCTGCTCATCTAACAAAGCAACAACAAAACAAACAACAACAACAATGGAAACTCCGTACACCACCTACCAGAATTGTGTGCCGATGAGTTTGGCGTGTGTGTGCTGCCAGCGCTGCTGCAGCGAGAGTAATGCTTTCCACTTAATTCATGATCTTGGGTCCATGTTGTAGGCCTCCTCCTTGCCAGACAAGTTATCGCTCATTATCAACTGCGTCGTTGTGTTTGATGTCCACAAAAAAAAAAACAAGAGTATTCCATTCAGTGCAGGGTTGTCATTATACTATTATAAGCTGGTTATCGACCAGCCGCCACAATTTAAATTTTAAATAGTTGCTTAATTTTGCAACAAGATTATATTTAATTAAGCCATTTTAATTATAAATTACATATTAAAAAAAATTTAAAATTAAATAAATGCTTATTTACACAACTTATTAAGGTGGGTTCTCACTGCGACACAAACGCTTCACAAACGCTACACAAAGCATTTCACAACGTCACAAGGCAATGTGAACACTAAATGCATAGTCACAAAATTGTGAAGTCACAAAAATGTGACAATCCAATGTAAACACCACTTTCACATTCTGTAAAAAATTTTTTGTGAAGGAGGCTGACACAATTTTGATAAAAACTATGTTAACTCCTGTTAAAGTTCAAGCAGCTCAATTGAGCCCAATCCCATTGTGAAAGCACATCGAGCAAGTTGGTTTTCTTTCACATTTGTGTGAAAACATAAACGTCAAAGCTAATATTTTATTGTTGTGTTTCGGGCCTTTAGCATTGTTTTTGATTTTTCTGAAAGACATGGATTCACAAGATGAAACAGAGCTTGCTGCTTTGGCGGTCATTGGGCTGTGGCTTTTAGAGGACGACGATGATGAACCCAAGGCAAAGCGCAGCTGCTGGATCGATGAAATGAATTTGATTCGTGGAAAAGAGGGAATGTATGCAAAGCTAACGGGAGAGCTGCGAAGTCTTCCGTTCAAATTCAAAAATTATTTGCGTATGGACGGATACTAATCAAGAAGAAGACAACAATTTTTCGCAAACCAATTTCACCAGGAGAGCGACTTGCGGTGACTGCGATATTTAGCCTCCGGATCAAGCATGACGAGCCTCTCATACGAGTTCAGAATGTCGAAGGCCTTAATATCAGCCACTATTCCAGAAACATGCGATGATTCATAAAATTCATAAAAATGTTTCAAAGAAACTAAATCTTTATTATTGGAGGACAATTGCAAAGTGACATCTCTTTGTTTTTATTCATTTTGTGGAACTTGTTATTGTTCAAAATTGCGAACATTTTGTGAACATTTTGATTCCATGTGATTTTTTGCGATGCTCTTTACATTGACTGGTAGCACTAAGCAAATAACCTATAGAGAACCCATCCTATACAACTAAAATGTCACAGAAAAAATGCTTGCGAAGCGTCCACCGCGAAGTGTTACCGATCTGGCAATATTGTTATAGTGGAATTTATAAGAGAAGCGATTTTATTTTTGGGGCCGTTGCTTGCGAAAATAAAACATGTGAAATATGAAATACCCTCTACCCTTAAAACTTTTAACCCACATTATTTTATTCAAAACAACACCCTTAATTTTTATAAATTCCACTCGAACAATATTGCCAGATCGGTAACACTTCGCGGTGGACGCTTCGCAAGCATTTTTTCTGTGACATTTTAGTTGTATAGGATGGGTTCTCTATAGGTTATTTGCTTAGTGCTGGTAGTGTTTACATTGAAGGCTTTCACAAGACCTTTCACAATTTTGTGAAACACAAATTTTGTGTTGCCAATGTAAACACTTTGACGTATTCTGCAAATCATCACAAAGCATAACAAAATGTGATATCACATTGCGAAGCAATGAGAACCCTGCTTTATTAAATGTTGGTATTTTCGTGCTCAGCGCTGCCACTTAATCGACAAAAATATAGTGACTCAAGTAACGTGATTTGTAACACGATAAATTACATTTAATCAATTTAATAAAAGTTTTAATAATTCGTAAATTGACTAGTTATTATTGAGTTGCATGTGTGTAACTCAAAATGAATTTATTAAATTTTTGAAATTTATATATGGCTTGCCTAGTTTTGATATGAACTTTTAGAAAGCAGAGGCACACCCAGTCACTGAATCACTAAGTCACAGCTCATATCAATCATATCAGAAAGGTGGATTAGATATTTGTTTGCAATGCAGCCCTGTTTTCATGCACCGGTACGATGACTTTTACGTTTTCGTATTGAACTTTGCCGTCGTGTCGCTTTTTAGTTTTTTCTAGTCGCTGGCAGCGATTTCTTATAAATTACCTTGTTAAATAGACAGGGCAGGGTCAAAACACCAGCCACAACACACACGAAAATGGGTCTGCTTAACGCGTTGCGTGTGCGAATCATGAATTTCATGATATTCTTCTTAATAATCATCTTGTTGCCGGGTTTGCCACCGCGCACCACTTTCCCCTACAAAGACTTCACGTAAGTTGCAATCAAACAAAGCAAGTATTTAAGGTGAGCAGATGACCGGCAACGCCTTTCTTATGCAGTGTTAGCCCGCCCAAGGAACTGAAAGGTGCTCTGGAGCCCAACTTTCACCTGGAAGGTGCTGAGCGTCTTCTGGAGGGTCGCATCTATGGCCCTGAGCACCTCATTGTGCGCAACAATGAGATCTACACGGGATTGCACGGCGGTGAGATCATCAAGCTGACTGCGAACCATGTCACGCATGTGGCCAAGTTCGGCCAGCCTTGTGGTAAGTGCTATCAACTATAACATGGCATTGAGGTGGCCTAAACAAGAGCTGCTTCTGCTTTTAGCTGAAACCTTTGAGGAGGCGCGCTGTGGTCGTCCACTGGGCATGGCCTTTGACACGCAGGGCAACAATCTGATCGTGGCCGATGCTTACTACGGCCTCTGGCAGGTCGACTTGACGTCGCACAAGAAGCAACTGTTGGTATCGCCGCGTCAGGAGCTGCCTGGCAAGAGCATAGCACGTCCTGCCAAGCTCTTCAACTCGGTGGCTGTGAGCAAGCAAGGTGACATCTACTGGACCGACTCCTCATCGGATTTCCTCCTTCAAGACCTGGTCTATACCTCGTTTGCCAATCCATCTGGGCGGTGAGTTCATTTCTACTTGTATTAATAGGTGATTGCTGTGAAAACCGGTTTCTGGACAATCCATTTGTCTCGGCTTTGTCTAACGACTTTCATGTTTTCTCTTTTTTTTGTGTTTCAGTCTATTCAAATACAATCGGGCCAAGAATGTGAGCGAAGTGCTGCTGGATGAACTCTTCTTTGCCAACGGCTTGGCCCTCAGTCCCAACGAGGACTTTATTGTGGTCGCCGAAACGGGAGGCATGCGTCTGATGAAGTATATTTTGACGGGTCCCAAGGCTGGCCAGAGTGAGGTTTTCGTTGAGGGTCTGCCCGGCTTGCCCGATAATCTGACGCCCGACGCTGAGGGTATTTGGGTGCCTTTGCCGTCCAGCGCTGATAGCGAGAATCCATCAGCGTTTTCGCTGTTCTCTCGCTTCCCAACTATCCGTCTGTTCCTCGCCCGTATGCTGACGCTCTTCGAGCTGCCCTTCCGCTACATCAACAGCGTGTATCCGAATAAGTTCTGCCAGCGCTTTGTGCACTTCATTGGTCATGGCGAGAGCATCATGTTGTTGGCTCCCAAGCGCAGCACGGTCGTTCGTGTGGATTGGAATGGCAACATTGTGGGTTCATTGCATGGTTTTGACAAGTCCGTTGCTGGCATTTCGCATGTCCTGGAGTTCCAGGATTACTTGTATCTGGGCTCACCCTTTAATCATTATCTGGCACGCGTCAAGTCGCCCAAGGCGTCGAAGCAACCCACCATAAAGGTGCGCAATGTGCGCGTAGAGGGCGACGGATTGGAGGCGTCTGTTGGTGCCAAGCCAAAGACACAGAGTACGACAACAACAACCACTACAACAAAGAAGCCAACAACAACAACCACCACAACAAAGAAGCCAACAACTACAACAACAACCACCACAAAGAAGCCAACAACAACTACAACAACAACGCCCAAGCCAAAGACAACAACAGCCAAGCCGGCCGCAACAACAACAACTCCAACTACAACAAGCACGACAACAACGCCAAAGCCAGCAACAACCACAACAACAAAGAAGAGCACAACAGCACCGACAACAACAACAACAACTACACCGAAACCGGCAACAACAACAACAAAGCGCACAGTGCCCAGCAAACCGGCGCCCGTGGAGGAAGAGATTCCCGTGGACACGAAGCCGCCACAGAAGGAGAAGCTGAAGGTGATCAACAAACAAGGCGACCACGTCGAACTTTAGGCGGCATCTAAAGAAAAAATAACAAAATCTTCATTTATAGTTTTGGCAAAAGTTTTCTATAATTTTTCCCTCTCCGATTTTGCTTGAATAATTGAAATGGAATTATTTAGTTATTGATACCAACTAGCTGAATTGTAATTAGCTGCAAGCTTCATCTTTAGCCAAAACTGTTAAACTCACCGGCAGCTTCTTATATGCCGCACAATTTGCATATAATTGCGTTTTGCCAACAATTGTAACAACATTCCGAAAATGCTCTGAAACTACGAAACATTCCCAATTGCAATTAAGCTAATTAATTAATTATGTATTTAGTTACGACAATGATTTAGTCGTACATCTAATGATGCAAATGCTCATTGAATTCTCTTATTGTTTAAACATTAAACATTCTTCTACATTCGAACGAAAACATTTCTCATTTATCTTGTATTGATTGTGAGTTGTAATCATCTCTTATTTTTCCACTTAAAAGTAAAATGTTTTCTAAAAACAATAAGACTTATATTTAGTTAAAGCAATAATTATAAATAGTGAGTGAGTGAGGGAGAGTGTTTAGCGTTGCTGTTCTAACACATTTGGCCGACTTGGCGGCTCCTTGGGATCCGTCCAGCTCCATTCGGAGTAGTGTATGCAGCGACCAAGTTCCTCGGAGTAGAGCTGTGACTGTGGGCAGCGTTGGAGGCGAGCGCGCGTTCCTTGCCTGTCGCAGACCCAGAAGGCCGTGGGATCCCAGAAATTACGAAACATGCGATTCAGCTCCTCCAGCCCCTGACAGCCGGGCTCACCGTTGTGATCATAATACTTGGACTTTTGGATGGGCAAGTGTGCGGTGGCCATTGTTCTGGGGATATGCCTAAAATTAAAAAGGAAATGAAAGGTATTTAGAAATGTATATACATTTATAAATATGCAGAATCTGTCTGGCTGTGATCTGCTCAATTAATTCAGATATATTATGCTTTGTTCTTACCTCGCTGTGTGTTAAGATTTCTTTTCAAAGTTCCGTTGGCAACGAACTGAAATTTCTGTCTAGAAAACTTGTGTGTTTGCAGTTTCACAATTATTGTGCTTCTGATTTGTCATACCGAATCATTTCCCGTTTAAATACATTTCGCATGAACGACAAGCGTTCGTAAGAGCGTCGTAACGTGAATGGCAAAGGGGTTGCGGGGTACGGTTCGCATTAGTAATGAATGCCGGGCAAACATTGACGCGACGACTGATATTTATATTTTATCTATAAAAATGCTAGCAACAATTTTCGTCGGGTTCGCTCAAAAATTATTTAACGATCGCGAGTGCCGAAAGCCAAAAGCCGCCTTGATCTTAACTGAATATGACTGTCGGTCGGTCAGTCGGTCTGTCAGTCGATCGTCTGGGCGCACAGATTGGTCATACGTTCAGTTGGACAGTGTCACGTGACAATTTCGTGATCGGGGAATACGCCAAGCGAGAGTTTTTTGCCTACTGACGTAATGGGGGCAGTCAGTGGTGAAACAGAACTAGTGTGGGCCGCTGACTGGGGGATACCCTGTAATTGGCTAGAGCAAAGAAAATCCCTTGACTGGGGGGTTACCCTGTAATAATATTAATCATTTATATTTAAACTTAGAGAATGACAAAGAATAATTAACTGACTGCGGGATACCCTGTAATTGGCTAGAGCAAAGAAAATCCCTTGACTGGGGGGTTACCCTGTAAACATATTAATCATTTATTATTGACACTAACAGAATGAGAAAGAATAATCAACTGACTACGGGATACCCTGTAATTGGCTAGAGCAAGGAAAATCCCTTGTTTGGGCGGTTACCCTGTAATCATATTAATCATTTATTATTTACACTAATAGAGTGACACCGAATGGTCAACTGACTAGTGAATACCCTGTTATCGGTTAGAGATATTAAAATAAATTCACTGGCGGTTACCCTGTAATATTGCATACTGACGTAATGGGGGCAGTCAGTGGTGAAACAGAGCTAAGATGTACGAGCAGTTGACTGGGGGATACCCTGTAATCGGTTATAGAAAAGAAAATCCCTTAACTGGGATATACCCTGTAATCATATAAATCATTTATCATTTACAGTTTGAGAATGATACAGAATAGTCGACCAACAATCAATTCATTAGGGATATCCTATAATTTCTTAAAGAATAGATAAACTTACCAGGGGTTATTCCGCTACATATTAGCATTCATTTATTATATACTATACACACTGACATAATAGTTGTAGACTATGATGAAACAAGCATAAAATGACTTTTAGATACCTCGTAATCAGCTATAAATAGCTGATCATTCATAATGTACTGGTGCAGAGAGTGGTGAAAAAACTACGACAAGTAAAATGACTGACAAGTAGATACCTTGGGATACATTGCAATCAGTTATCATTCAATAGTATTTATTGATTTATAATTGGTAATAAAGTACCTAAATACCCTGTAATTCATTGAAAATGAATGCAGTTGATTATTACTAAAAACAATTCCATTGCTTTTCATTGAGTGGAATTTGTTTTCAAATTTTCAAAGAAAAATAAAGAGGTTTTTGTAAATATTGTTGGCAATTGGTATTTACGTAGGGTGTACAACAAATTGTAAACTAAATTTAATCACAACAATTCTTATAATCACTGAGATCGCACACGTGTGTTTATTCCTCGTCAAACCTCACTGTAGAAACAATAAATAATACAAAGTATAATTACGAAGAAGTATAATTACGTATACATATTATGGTCACTTTATCATACCCTATCAATCAATATCCGGTAGCAGGGTACAAGAATTCGCCGCTTGGCAACACGAATTGGGCCTAAACTCGTCAGACAAGTTTGAGCACTAGGAAAACGGGGAAAAAAGAGGGTAACAGGGGGCACAAAGGTCATTGGTAGTCGTGTGATGTTTCAATACTCTCGTGATGAGCGACTGCGAATCATGCTGTACTCGCAATTGTGTAATTTAACTAGACAACAAATGCCACCCATTATGGCTCAGCACGTCAGATTTATGGGCTGTAATCATCCGGTTAATCTGAGGGAGAGATCACGCCCAAGATGCATGTACTATGGAATGTCTATGGCGAGCCCCCTTTTTATTTGCGTGCTTACCAGTCGTTTTCCCGTCGACTACTCGCGACGTGTGTCACCTTCCCGGGGAATCGAAGCAACAAACATAGAACTTGTCTTTTCAATGCCGTACGTACGCGTTTTAGGTTTCTTTGAGGAGCTCTGAAATTTCATGGATACACGTGATCGGTAAGTGGGCAGACCGACGGCGACGACGACTGAAAGTATTTATAATGTTGGCTAATTACGTCAAGGGGGTATGGTAATTATCTATAGACTACGCACACGTGGACAGCAGCTGGGTAAAGTTTCACAGCCGAAGCGAAAATGGAGCTCACGAGGCGTATGCGCAATGTACACAATTGATTAGCGTCTGTCGGCGATACAGACTCGTGCTGTCTCTTTCTTATCTACTACAAAGTGTGACTTTTGACTGGTCTATTAGCAAGTCACTTAACTTACTGGGTATAGAAAGTATGCTGTGTTTAAAGAATCATTTTGGCTAACAGAATTTACACATTTTAAATTTTTCTTTGCTATCCAATAACTGTGTAATTTCTTTTTACCTTTTTATTTATTATTATGTTAGTCGATTGTTTTTATCAACTAACACCAGCTCTCTGATTCTTAGCTAATAATTATTATTATAATTTAAGGAAATAAACAGGGTATTTTTTTTTCTGCATTTTTTAAAATTGCAAGTTTTAAAATTTATTAATGTAACATTTTTAGAATATTTATTAACGTGCTTGCTAGAAACATTCCAATAATATATCTTTTGTTGATTAATAGTTATAGGGCAGTGGTGTCCAAAAAGCCAAAAGCCAATCCCATGAGATATTAGCTTATTATTCTGTCAGCGTCGCAGCCGACACACGCTCAGTGAAAGAGAGAGAGAGAATTCGTGTGTTCTATAAATAGCACACTCTACAGCTTGTGCTCTCACGACGCGAGTCATCGGCGTTTTATTCGCTCACGTAGCACCTGATCGTGCAGAGTAAAACTTTTATCATACACTAACGCTTTGCTCTCTTTTTTTCGTCAACTGTAACGATGCTAACAGTTCGAATATGATTTCATATCATTTTTTCAGTGTAAAGCAGAAAACCGTTTCGTTAACTTTGTGTTTCGCTGTTCCGCACACAAGCGCAATGTTTGACTGTGTGAGTTTGGACACCACTGTTACAGGGTGTGCAAGTTATCAATTACGCTAGTTTCCAGTTACACTTTGAGCGTCTATTTTATTCCGAGAATCTGCAATGTCTGTGATATTTATAGGACACAATAGGTTCATTTCATCAAAGAAGTAATGATATCAAGTGAAGGTATCTAATTTTGTGTTGACTAGTGTATTATAAACGAACTATTAACGTATTGTCACAATTTAAGAGCTCAAACTGAAGATAAGGTAGCAAACAATGAAGCTGCCCTTTGTCTTGCAACTGATTGTATTCTATGGCTGCAACAAAAGGGCAACTCCCGCTAATATCCATTTCGCTGGGCGGTCACGCGTCTTCAGATTAAGCGTCCATACGTAGGTGTTGCCACGTGACCTGCAAGACAATTGATAATGTTTAGATGAGGGAGTCTCAGCTTAGAGGTCATTCACCTGGTCTTATAGAGCGGACACTCGTAGACCCGCTGAAGTTCCTGCTTCTCCTGGACAATGGATTTGATGTAGACAACGGGCATGGCGCAGAGCAGTTCCTTGGGATGCAGGGCAACAATGGAGTTCAACTGACAATCCCAGCTGGCGCCGTCCAGATAGAGTTCATGCACAAATGCGCCCTCTAGCGGTGGTAAGCTGCAAGCCCGAAAATCAAATAATTCTTCAATTATTCTTAATTAAAAAATTTAATACTTTTCTATAATATTAGTTCAGCTTGAATTTAAAACAGTGGGAATATAATAACAAAATCATGAACTTTGAAAAGGTTTTTAAAAAGGTTGGACTTTTTTTAAATTAAAATTTTAAAAATTAATGTATTGTTTTAATCTAAAATTTTTTTACGCTTTAGAAATTATGGTAATGGGAATTTCGGACCCCATATTCTCAAAAAAATTTTAGTTTTTAATGATTCAAAACCGAAACCAATATAGAAAATTTGTTTGTATGTTATGGTTTCGAAATTCCTGTATGATTTCGGTTCACATAAATATTTTTTAAAATGTTAAAAGCTAATATTTTAAAATTTCAAAAATTAAGATCTTTTTATTGAGATCCATATACACATTAGAAATAAAACCGTTATGAATCGGTTTGTTTTATTCGGCTAATACCGGTTAGCAGTTACGGTTATGGTTGCGGTTTTAATCCCTGATTCAAAGAATTAAATACTTTACTTACGTCACGTCATCCTTCTGTTTTTTGGTGACATCGCAGCTGATCAGCATGCGATCGAGGGGAAGATCGTGTTTCCTCGCACTCTCCTGCATGATGGCCGTGAGAAAGCTCTGCGGATTGAAGAGTCCACCCAGCCAGATGGCGCAGGGCAGCTTGAAGTCATTAAGCCAACCTGCGAGCTCCTTGATGCGATGCAGGAGATCGGCAAACCAGCCTTGGAGGCCCAACATGCTTGGATAGGCCAACTGGGCCCAGGCCGATGGCACGTGATCATAGAAGATGGCATAGTCCAGACGCTCCATTTCCTGGGTGATGGTCAGTTCACCCTTCAAGCCGAGCATCAACTCTCGCAGGGATCGTTTGATCTCACGGATGAGAGCATTCATGCGCTCACATTCCTGCAGGGCGACGACCACAAAGGGCGTCTTTCTCTCCACGCGATTGAGCAGCGCCTGGAGGTTGAATTCGTCCTGCAGCTTGTCGAGGAAGTCATCGATCATGATCTTCACGAGCTCCTCGCGCGGTGCGCCACAGTGTGTGCTCAGCTCGGATTCCCGGGGCTGCAGCTCAAAGATCGTGCGCAGCAGTTGCTCCGAGGCGCTCGTCAGGAAGCCAATCTCTGCATTGGGATGGAGTCCATAGAGCAGGGGGGATTCTTCGGGTAGCATTTCCGTGATGTAGCCGTGGTAGCCCTCGAACTCGAGATTCGGTGGTGCCGGAAAGCCGGGACAGAGCTCAAAGTCGCCATCGATGAGATCCTGCTGCAGCAGCTCCTCCAGAAACGTCTGGCAGAGGCGTCTGTCCCAGTCGTCGGTGATGTGGCCGCCGTACATGATCTCGCCGAAGAGATAGCGCAGATCCTCCCATGGAATGCGATTGCTGCCCTCCAGATAGTTGTGCAGCACATTCGCCGAGATGGTCAGATCGCCCACATTGAATGGATACACCTTGTTCCATCCCTGGGGTCCGAACTTGCGACGTTCCCCCGCCACGGCATGGAAGTAACAGAGGGCGAAGAGTATGGACTTGAACTCCGCCTCCTGAGTACAAGTCTCTAGGGTCTCCTGGGAGAAATTATCCCAAGCCTTGTGCAGATTGGCGGCCATCCCAGCTGGAGGCTCATTGACCACCTTCAGCGAGGATTCCAGCACTCCCTGCGGTATGACATGGTACTGCGGATCGGGAGCGGGTTCAGCGCTGATGAACAAACGGAAGTTTGACTCTCCTTGAGTCTCCGACTGCAGCACAATCCGCTCGATGAGTTTCTCCAGCGTGGGCAGCCAGTTGACCACCAGATGGATGTTCTGGAGTATTACCCACTGCTGGCCCGACGACAGAGCCTGCTCGATGGCCTCCTCGGCCAGCAGTTCCTGTCCCTGGCCCAGGGAGATGTTGATCAGCGTGCCGGCATCCGCATGGAATCCCTGTTGTTGTCCAAAGCGTTCCACATCGCGTATGGGATCGACGCCCGGGGAGAGTATGAAGAAGGCCGGTGTCGCGGCATTCAGCTCCTTGAAGATGGCCACAAACGGAGGCGTCTGCACCTCGGCATAGGCCCTTCCCATCGTCTGCTCCACAAACTGGGCCATGGCATAGGTCATCCGGTCCGGACGCAGGGCTCTCACAATGCACAGTTTCTGGAGGGGAGTGCGATGCTTCCACTCACCCGGAAACTGTTCCCGCTCCGGCGTATCGCTGGCCATGAATTTGCGCCAACGCTTCGTATAGTTCTCCATGTCCTTGTCAATGCCATAGAAGTGTTCAATCAAGGCCAATGACTTGATGCCGCCCCAGGCACTGCGACCCACAAAATCCAATGGCGAAAGCGTAGTCGGATCATGGGGATAACGCAGCAGGAAGTCCGTCTCATCCTTGGCCACCTGCTCGGCGGCAATCATGATGCGCAGCGTCAAATGGGAGCTGAAAGTCAGCTTATCCGCCTCGAAGAGACCACGCAGGGTATAACGATAGGTCTGCAGGGTAATGGAGTCCACCAAATGGAGCACACGCTTCTCAAAGCTCTTGCAATCCGGAGCAACGGCAATGGCCTGGCGAAAGACATGCATAAAGGACTTCAGGGAGAACTTGTAAATCGGATTGATGCGATTCAGATCCGTGAGCACGAAATATAAAATCGCAGCACGTTTCGCAGCAGCTCGATAAATATTCCTGGTCTCATCGATTTGCAGTGTGGTCAGATGCGCCTCCCGCACCTTGCATTCAATTTCATCCACCGTCCGCTTCGTGTTCTCCAAGTTGAGGACCAAAGCATGATCCTCGAGCACATTCTCGCCGGCTGAGGCCAGTCTGGCCAGCAGTTCATCCTCGAGCGCTTTTAGAGAGATTTTGAACATGTTCTGCTGCAGAGTGACCTCGGTTTTCATTTGCTCCAAGTCCGGACGCTCAATTTTGACCACTTCCGCCAGCAGTTGCTCCTCGAGGCCATCGGGTGTCACCGTAAAGTTAATAAGTGTCGTCTGCGCCTGCATTTCCGGCTTGTAATGCGGATTGGCCAGCTTGGTGTGCAATATAAGTCGGAAATTGGCATTGAACTCCATTTCCTTTTCGCCAATGCGCAAATAACGTCCCTTTTTGATCAGAGCCCGACTGAGCAGCGGCTCCAGCACTGTGTCCATTGTCTCCTCGATTTGCTCGATGAGCACCGTGTCGCCTCGGGAAATGGACTTCTCCAGTGCCTCCAGAAATCCACGCTGTGTGAGTCGCAGCACCACCAGAGTGTCTCCAAAGCGACTCTTGATCCATTTAATACCTTGTCTAAGAGGAAAAATATTTATTATTACGAGTAACATATGAATAATGTAAATGATTACAATTAAAATTTTTATAATAAACTAAAAACACAAAATGAAAATTAAACTATATTAAAATATTAATTAAATTAACTATAGATAATCTCCAAGAGCGATTTTAAAAAAATAATTAAATAGAAAATAGTCACAAATGAAAATCTAAAGTTGTTTAGATAAATCTTATTTATTGTTTAAAAACTAATATTTAACTATTCAGATTTTTCTTTAAATTTCAAATAAAATAATATTTAACTTTATTTTGATCAAATAGAGATATTTTTTGTACAGAAAATGGTTTTAAACGAGGGCTGAAATTAAAATAAAACTTTACAGACAAAAGTCTAAGCTTTAATAAAGTTTTAAATATTTCATAAAAATATAATTTAATAAATTTTAAATAGCTAAAGCTAAAGAGAGTCGACAACAAACTTTCTTTTGTACAGAAAATGGTTTTAAATAAGACGTTAAATAAAAATAGAATAAAACAGACAAAAGTCTTAGCGTTAAAAAAAATATAATTTACATTTAAAAATATAATTTAAGCATTTTTTAAATATTTGGGTATTAAAACATTCACAGATGAGTAAATAAAACTGAAAATGTAGTTTATTAATATTTGGGTCTCTAGTTAAAAATCCCTTTGCGAGGCTTCACTTACAGCTGGGGATCAATCATCAGTGGCCAGCGTGTTGAATGCTGCAATATTGTCGCATTCTCCGTGGACATGCCATCCATGGGCAATCCCTCATTGTTCCAAGTGGCAATTTGTGCATCGTCCGACAACAGCGTCAATGGATCGACGCCCTCCGTGTGCGGAATGTGAGGCTGGCAAAAGAAAAGGAAAAGGGAAAGCCGAACGGCTCAAGTTAAGGTCACTTAGCCAAGAGTAAATATGTGGCAAGTACTTACATCCATTTTGCGAAAACTCGGCAGCCACATCTTCTGCTGCAGCTCCTCACGATAGCGACGCGTGAAACATCCCACGTACGACAGGAACGAGGAAATTAATAGTATATCACCCGGTAGAGTGCCAATCTTTGCCTGTAAACTAAGAGAGCGAGACAATACGACGTTGTTAACTTCCATGCTCCTCCCTTTAGAATGGCGCCAGCATTAATCCCCCACGCTTAACGCCAGTAAATTGTGCTTGTATAAATTACAAGTGCTGCAGGAAACTGAAGGTTGCTTCACTTCGTGCATTCATTGCATTTGAATAGACGGGAAATTGAAAAAATAATAAAGCTGACAAGAATAACAACGAGGACAGCTCCAATAGTTTGTCAGATAACTAATTACATATATCAAAATTTAACTTTAAGTAAATCTCACTCTTGTGACATTACAAGATAGAAATCAAATAATCAGTTTTTAAAATATATTAGATATGGGTAATTCTCCCATGTCGAATGCGACATTCGTACGCATTCGAAGTGAAATAAAACATATGCCAAAACATTATTTTGTTGTGACAAAAGGAGAAACTTATAGGTATTGATGAGCACTATAATTGGTGCTAAAGTGGATTTTGGGAAATTGTTCGTTTTCAAGATAATTTAAAAAAACCAAGGCATTCGCACGCGACTCAGATAGAAGTCGTTCTTTCGGCGACCAGTTCTAGCACTGATTTCGGCAAAGCGTGAACGAATATTTTGATGCCATTTATTTTGTAATGTAATGTATTCATTTATCTAAAAAATGCTTTTTGTTTGGTTTTAAAATATCAAGAAGTTTTTTTTTAAATGTAATTTGAGTCACTGTCGCATGCGACATGTCGCACGTGACATTTTTTTCCACAAAATATTTCTGTTGTTTCTGTCTCTCTTTTTTTAAATTATATATCGAAACAGCTCGAAAAACTTGTTTTAAATTAAACTTTCAATATATTTCTATGTATTAAAATGGTTTATGTTACAATCTTACTATCTTACTTGGTGTAATCGATAGAATACAAACGGTCCATTTTGGAAATCAATTTTTAAGAAAATGGACATAAATATGGAAAAAGTGATTTTATTCCAACATATAGATTATATGTTCATCCTATTGAATTTCTTCTAGCGTATATTGCTTAAATAAATAACTTGAATACATTTCTGAAACATAATTTCACAAGATGTGAGTTTTTGAGCAATTTTTCGTTTTTAGGCTCGGTTGACATTTCTGGAGAAATGCCCATATTTAGAGTAGCATACTTTTTTTTTTTTTTTTGGAGAAAAATTAGTAGTTTTATTAAACAAGCTTGCTGTTACCTAAGGGGCAACTTAGTCTAAAAGTATGCTATATACTAATGACTAATTGATGCAAAAATGAAATTCAAAGCATAGAAATATAAAAATGATTTGAGAATGCAAACTTTTTTAGCAGAGACGATTATATAAAATGGCATTTAGAGTTGAAAAATCTAAAGCAAATGATTAAAGCTGTAACAGCCAATAAAACTATTACTTTTCACAATAGAAAGCAAACGAAACGAGTTGATCCACCCTCGCAAGCTGTAGCCAACAACTTGCTGGCAAGTTTATCGACAAAAACAACATCATCTTCATCTTGAGCTTGAATTTCTCAGTTGTCTTTGCAATTGAGCCGTGTACTTCGTTCGGACAAGTGGATGTAAATATAAATTATTAGAAATTGCTGGATGCCAGCAACTCTTATTGAAATATTTGAGATGGACGAGCCAAATAGTAAAAGGGGTAGATTTTCGTAATTGAGCTTCATTCTGGGCAGGAAAACCGGACTCAAATGATTTATGTTTAATTCCTAAATTTTGGTAATTGAATAACATATAACTATGCAAATGCGTACTATTAATATCTTAGATATGTACATGTGTGTGTGTGCTTGTGAATTGCAAAATTAAAATAATTGTTTTTATAGAAATATTCTGATAAATGTTGTTAAAATACCTGTCAAGTGACATAAGAGCATTCCCATTCAAACACAGAGAAAATATATTTAAAATGTCAAAAGAAACCATAAAACAATACCTGAGTGTGTGTGAGTGTGTGTATTTATGTGTGGAGTACATGCGAAGCTCTAGTCAAATCGAAATTTATATGCTAGTCATAACGTTTCACGTACAGACACACATACACACAATACACAACACAACAGAGCTGCAAGCATACAATATTTTCGACTAGTTTTTACAGCTGGTCTTCTTCTTTATTGTTTGTGTTCTCCTTGTTGTTGTCGAATGCAAATTATATTTTCATAAATATTTGAAAAGGCTCTCATAGGAGTAACATTTTGAATTCGGGTATTGGGCCATAGAGTCCTCCATTTGACTGACACTGTTGCTCCTTTGTCAGTGCTTTGTTAGCATATTACTTTCGAGTACTTTGCCTGGTGCAGACAGACAGACAGGTGAACAAAACTCTCTTCCCTGTCTGTCCAGATCCTTTCGACAGTTTTCATAATTCAATACGGTTCCACAATATAAATGTACATTCCAGATACCTTCTGGCGATTTAACGAACTGTATGCGGCAGATTGAATAGTTTTACGAGAGTATGTGTGAATTTTGCTGATATTTAAATGCAAAGAATTGCATACCGAATGCTGCTATGGTTTATCCTACAAAGCTCTATCATCTTGCACTCAATTGAATTTTCATTGTGGTCCATGGGCCTCATATGGTTGAAAGGTATGTGACACATTGCCCGAATTGTTATTGACATTTATGCATTTGATTTTGATTAGATTTGCTAACCGCATTGAAATACATATGTGGTTATCGTTTATAAGCGGATATCAAAGCGAATTGTATGTAATCGTATTTACCACATGAAATGTCACTCTTGCTTGTCTGAATTCATTCTTAATGCAGTTGAAAAAAAATCAAGTTTAATTTAATACATTTGTTCGTTCAGCCTGAAAGCATGCTGTAAAAAGTATCGAAATCAAAATTTAGTGTTGTGACATGAGCGCGGATTATGCGTTGCATACTTTTCGGCGGCTCTAACAAAGCTTTTAGCCTGAGATGCAAAAAAACCTATACCCAGTATAAAACAACAAAAGAGGGTATGCGAAATTAATGTGACAATCAATAGAAGACAACAAGTGTCGATTTAGTCACGTTTCTCAGTCGGTAAATAGACAAATAATGAGTCTTAAGAAACTAAGACTTTCCGTTTGCCAACAGGATATTTATTCGTCAGGCACTTGCTGTTGCTACCATCTCTTAGTGACGTTCGCTTTGATTTACGGGATTAAAAGCAC
The DNA here is from genome assembly GCA_037043435.1 of Drosophila suboccidentalis. Lineage (NCBI taxonomy): Eukaryota > Metazoa > Arthropoda > Insecta > Diptera > Drosophilidae > Drosophila > Drosophila suboccidentalis. The sequence continues at coordinate 250,212 of JBAMBK010000217.1, forward strand.
AAAAAACAGTCCCAACTTTACTACACGTCAGCTTTAATATGAGAATAGTTTGGCGAAATTTAATTTGAGGCACCTCAGACGAATTTCGAATATTTTAGTAAGAATTACAAAACAAGTACAAAAAACTTACAATAAAATTTAAAGCAAACAAGATACATACGTTTAAAAAAAATTGAAGCAAAGTAGAAAAGTTTTGATAATTTGTTTAAATAATTTTTTTTAGATTATTCTGACTCTAGTTGAATTTTTGATTCCTTTGACTTGATTCCTTTGCTTGACTTAACTAAATTATCTTTGGTATTCTCAATATTATTTGTCATAAATTGATGCATTCAGAGATCTCAAGACAAAGCTTTAATTAACCTAATTTATACACCTCTTGCAGTTCACTGTTGTAGTTGCTGTAATCCGAATGCAACTGCAATTAAAGCTGAAGCTGTAGAAATAATTCGATCAATCTTAATTGCAGAGTTTAATCGCATTTTGGGGCAACTCGCTGCCACTATAGTACATGGGCTAAGTGTTGCAAGTGCAAAGCTCAGAGGAGTCGCCTGCCTGCGATGCAGCTTATTTACTGTTGTCACCAATAAATGGCGGCCAGTTCATTGGCTGCGACAGTGCGCAATTTGTACAATTGGCAACAGCATTGGTAGGTGGTAGGTGGTAGACGGCAAAGGTGCTTGGGGGAGAGGGGAAAGAGGGAGAGGGGCACTTGCTGGGCACCAAATGAGCGCAAGTAAATAAAATTTACGGCCTTTTGTTGCTGCGGTGGCCCGCAAGTGTGCAAAATGCCATCGCAGTTCGTTCAACTGAAGGTTCCCCCCTCTCCCAAAAGGAGCGAGAAAAGCAATTAAAGCGATTGCGGGCACACACAAAATGTAAATTAAATTTAATAATTGATGGCACATAAATGGGACTCTCACTGAGTCTCAGTCAAACTGTCTCACCTCTGTACGGACTCTCGCCAGCGGACATTCTCGTTGGCCAGCCCATTGACCAAACGATGCGCCAGATCGATGGTGAAAGACGTCTTGTCCGCCTCCCGTTGGCACTTTTGCTTTTCGGCCACGGCATGCTCGAACTCGGCCTGTATCTCGGCCAGTTTGTCCTGCAGATTGTTAATTTTCAACTTGAGATACTGCAAACGTTCACGTGCCTCGAACAGCTCCTGCTGAGAGTCCTGCAATGCCTGCTGCTTAGGACCAACTATGAGGAAGACCTGGTGATAACGATACAGATTGATAACCCAGGCACAAAGGCCAGCTGCGGCCACAGACTTTTGCACAACTTTATCGGGATTGAATTCCGGATCCTAAATGAATATAAAGATAAATTGATTTTTTTGGCTTTCCTCAATTAATCGTATAAATAAAAATTAATGATAGTTTCCGATATTCAAATTGTTTTTAAGTGTCTTAGATTAAATCGCCTCCGAAATATGTGAGCTCTCTTATTGTACCTTAAGATACTCCTGCAGTGTTTCAATGATATTCGGATGTATGTTGTCCTTGTTGTAGTTGACCAAATCGCTAAGAAACTGATCCACCCGCACCATCATCAACTTGGCTGTCTTCCAGCTGCGATCCCGTGGTATTTTACCATTCGTTGCCAGTAAGACCATCACAGCGGCACATACATTAATCACAGCCTTTGGCGGCGAACCAAAGGACTTCAATTCGGTGAGATTGTTCTTGTTCAGAGTATTGAGTGCGGCCTGGGCAGCGACCAGAGCCGGTTGGGCCTGCCGCAAATCCTGCTCACACAGTTTCGTTTTAATCGAAACATCCTCCTCGATGATGCGCACACGTTTCTCCTCCTCGGAGGCCGTAAAGCGTTCACGCTTCACCTTTTCACTCTCGGCGCTAACAATTCCAATCAGCTTGTCGGCAGCCGCATTTTTGGCAGCCAGTTGGACCTCTTGGATGGCCAGTTGATGCTGCGTGCGGGATAAGCAAAAAACAAACTTACTCGTACTTGTTTCAAACTCAAACTCCAACTGAATTTGAGAACAACTTTAAAACTTTTGCGCTGACTACAGTAAAATAATTAAAGCTCTGGCACGCTGGCAAAATATTGACAAAGTGCAAGTTTTTCGCACAAATTGCGGGCATACAATATATAAACACATATGCGTATCTGTATATACATATTTATATATACCTATACCTATGTCTTATTATATTCGTGTGAGTATTGAATGTCCTGGTTGCGCAGCACATGAAAATTGAAGCCGACGTCTGTTCTTTTATTAAAAACGGGTATTATAGCTTTGTGCAAATATATGCAACTCAGTAAAGATCGCAAATAAGAGTATTGGGAAACTGGATAAACTTTTATTTTAAATTTGTATTTAAAAATCATTGCATAACTGTTATTTTAAATGTTTATTAAAATTAAATGAAAAGTTATTTTTCAATTTTTATAATAATTTATTTTGTAAAATAGACATTTTTTTCAATTTGTATTATAAAAGTTGAAAAATAAAAATGTAATGTCAATAAATAGTATTTTGAACCGGAAGGCGTTTTTCAATTGATTTTATTTTCAATTATAATTATACAATTTTTAAATTAGAGTTTTACTGTGATTAAGTTTAATTATTATTATTTAATTATTTTATTAAGATTGAAAAATAAGAGTTTTCTTTTAATTTGTTAGAAATAAAATCAACAAATAACTTTTATTTATTAATTTACATTTTAAAAATTATTATTTTGCAACACAGCGAGAGGAGATCCTTTTGATTTTATATTTATTTATTATCAATAGTAGCTACTAGTTAATTAAGCATTGTCAAATTTCCATTTTGTTGTTCTTGTTATTCGTTCGAGGGTATTTTATAGTTTAGCACTTTCGACAATGCCGTTCTTACTTGCATTTTTTCTCTTTGAACTTTTTTAATACAAACGAATTCAATTAAATTCAATTAGTTTAAATAACATTTGGTGTTCGTTCGTTTGTTCGCTTCGAAGTGAACTTTTTGTTTAGCTCACCAAATAAATGCGATTGCTTGCCATTGCCATTGCGTATACGCAGCGTAACCGGAAACGGCACTCAGAATTCAAAGAGTGCGAGTCAGTGTAGCCTGTTGGTAGATACTCAACCTGGCTTTCAACTCGCGCCATTTTTCCTTCTCTTTTCTTTTTCCCTTGTCAAATGGACAGCAGATTTGCTGTAACAACAATTCAATTAAGCGCGCTAATTGAATGCCAGACACTTGGGGTCGAATATCGCAGTGTCGATTTAACAAAACAAGAAAAAAAAATGGAAATAGAGCACACTGTCATACACTCATTTCATTTGTATGATTCCTTTAAAAAAAACTTTAAGGCCGATCAAATGGTTTTGTGCAAGAGCAATAATCGAGTGAATTTCAACTTATTTAACAATTTAAGAAAACAAATATTTTAGCATCTTTCTCTGTTTTTCATGATGTGAAATTAAGAACAACTGTTTTATATCTTCCATTAAATTCTAACTCAGTTTTATTCTATTTTTGGTTCTATTCTTTTTGATATCCTAAAAAAAAACAAACTATTGAACTTATTAAATTAATTTTGGAATAATATTAGGTAACATCCTTTCAAGCTTCTCGTGTGTTTTTGTAAGGATGAAATTTAAAACTTTTTTAGGATCAACGACGTGTACCAATTTAATTATCGGGACTCTCTTTTCTTTTCACTTCTCAAAAACGAGAGCTTTATTCTAGGTTTTACTCAAGTTGGAAGGGACTTTAGTCACTTATACTAAATTGATTGATAATTTAAATTTAAAAACAAAATCAATCTTGCTTAGCGTTTCTGTAAGTGGAACTAAGACTTCTGTTTAAATGAAATTACAGTATGCACTCATTCGCTGCAATCTCTTTATCATTCACTCACCTTTAGGGTGTCGACCTGGCGGGCGCATTCGGCCAACTTGGCCATGCCGCTTTGTAGGCGGGAGATGCGTTGGGCGAACTCGCCGTTTTTGTCAACCAACAGTTTGCGGTAGAGGAAAATGTATTCAAGAAATGTTTTCGGTGTTGTGTAGTTGTAGCGTTTTTCATTCTGCAGATAAATTTTCGATATCTGATTCACCGTTCCGTGGACATAGGCCATAAAGCAGCCGATGGGCGGTATGAGTTGCGGCTGTGAATGAACGTGATTCGGTTTCATTCTGTCTATGAACTGCTTACATGAGTGTACGTTCATTGTGTCTATGTGTGTGTGTGTGTGTCTGTGGTGTGTGTGTGTGTGTGCTGACACCTATAGTGTCCATTGTGACAGTTTAAAGTTGTAAATTGTGCACGACAGGCGTATAAATAAAGTCGAGTGTGACGTTACCTCCAAAATGTCACTGATTTCGTTGAGAAACTTTTGGGATACGGACTCCAGTGCGCTTCTGGGCCACTCATGGAACCAGTCAATGGCCGTGCGACTGATAATGGCCGGGAATTTTCTGGCCCGTACGCGTAACGTTTGTCCAACTGGTGAGAAACAGAGCACAACTTTCAGGAGACGTCGCACTTTCTCCACAAAAAAACGCCAGCAATTCTCCTTGGTGTCCAGGGCGCCACTCTGCTTCACCTCGTTTCGAATGCCATTAATGATCGTCTCCAGTTGATCGTCGTTGAAGAGTTCAGGTATTTCACCCGAGGCCAGCAAATCATTAATGAGCATCAATACGGACTCTTCAGGCAATTGAGCATCGGATATAAGGAAAACAGAAGCCACATTCTTGAGTCCCACTTTCATGTAGAGACTGGCAATCTCATCTCTCATGTCGAGCAGACCGAAGCCGCGCTTGATTTGAATTTGAGAGACACTCAGCGAGGAAATGAAGGCGGCCAGGCGAGCCAGGGTCTGTTTTCCTGAACCTCCGACGCCAATAAGCAAAGCGTTTCCACGCGGACTCTCCAGAATGCGATTGATGCTAAGAAAAGAAGGATTAAGAATTAGGCTGCAGTCAGACGACCGAATTTTCAGCGACACTTTTTTGTAAATATGTTTAGAGTGAGATCAGATTCTGTGAGAACAAGAAACTGATTGTATTTTTGGTTTGAAAACTGATATCAATAATGTAAATGGTCAGTTCAACGACGGTGAAAGTATGGACGAAAAGTGGTCGTCTGACAGCAGCTTAAAGGAGAAAGGAAAGGAGATCTCTCTTTCCTTACCGACAAATGTGTATCATGGCATCTTCGAACAGCACCAGATTCATGTATCCCACAATGTCATTGTAGCTGGACTGTGCTTCCAGCAACAGCTGATAGAGAGACTCCCAGCTCTTCAGGGGCATATACTTCTGATCCACCAGGGATTGCGCAAAGTGACTGTAAATCAATGGCTCCGCAAACACAAAGTCCTCGTCAAAGTCCTCAAAGTCCTTTTTAAAGATATCCCTAATCGAGGACTTGAAGGATTTAATGTCATACTGGTCAACCAATCGATCATGATAGACCCGATAGGCTTCATGGACATACAATCTCATCAACTCGGCGGGTTTGCTGCAAACTGTGCCACCGTAGCCGCTGCCTGCACCACCTGCGGTAACGGGTGCACCCACACTATTCATGACACCCTGATAGATGTTCGTCAGATCCCGCAGATTGAAGATGTAGTGAAACTTGATGGCAGTCGGCAAAAAGGCGTATTCCACACGACGATGAAGGGCAATGCCCACCCGCACCAAGAGATTGCCTATTGAGCGAATTTCTTTGCTAAAACCCTGTGCTGGCTGCTCCAGATGATTGTTCAGGATGCTGCTGTATATGTAGTGCAGCATCTCCTCGCCAGGTGTCGCCACAGAGAACACACAGAAATGACGCTGCAGTCGCGGATCGATGGTGAAGGAGCCCGCAGTGGGATTCATGCAGGCGGCAAACTGACAGTGACGAATGTCCTTCAGTTGCAGTCTCTGTCGATCATACCTAAAAAGGAAGAAATCAGGGGGAGATATTAGGGAACAAGGCAAAATGTAGACAGCGAAGAAATTAAATGGGTGCTTAGAAAATAGTTAAGTTCAAAAAGTTAACCAATATTTAATGAAAATTGGACCATAAAATAAACCCACAAAAAAGGTATAAATATTAACTTTTGGTCATTGCATCTAACATAAAAATTGGATTTAATAGTAGTGTAATGGAAGGACGATAAAATAAACAGACAAAAAATTAAACCTTATCATTAACACCTTATATTCAAATTTGATAAAATTGTGCACTGAAAGGTGGAAATGATAAATGAGAAAATCTACTTTGTACTCTAGCTATGTTAAATTAGAGTTTTAGCCAAATAAAATTAGACTTTGAGCTTGGGTGTTTCAATAATATTGCTAGTTTCATCACTATTCATTATTCTATTCATCTTAAATATTTTATTGTATTCTAACTTAAAAAAAAGGATGAATCGATGAATCAAAATGAATTGCAGATTTTATTTCTTAGAACGATTCGTTCTTCAAAAAACTTCTTAAATCTATCCCGATAGACTTTCTATTTTTTTCAAAAACAATTCAGTCTTTAATTTTTTTACTTTAAGAGCAATCCACTAAAATCTACATAAAATACGAACGGACTTGATTTTTCTCTCAGTGTACTCACCATTGTCTGTAGTCCATGAACTGACGCATAATGGTATGTGGCTGGACTGTGCCATAGGCATCCACCTCGGGCATGTTCAGGTCATTGACAAAGTAGATTAGTCGTCGCTTTGGTCCGCTCGGGGCATAGCAACGTCCGGATTTCTTCTCGAGCGGACGGTCTAGCATCTTCTGGAATATCTCGGATGTGGTATAGAAGTTGAAGTGCGTGGCCTGCACTGTGGTCAACAATGGTGTCGAGGAGGACGACTTCCGACGCACGTTGACGTTGTCAGCTGTCTGTTGCTGTTGTTGTTGTTGCTTTGACTGTTGTGACTGGTTGTTGTTGTTGCTACTGTTGCTGACAGCTGTCACTGCAATTTCAAGGAGCTCCTGTGCGCTGGCATATTTGCTGAAGAGCTCACGGAAGATGGCACCCTTGCCGCAGCCGGAGCTGCCCACCAGCATGCAGGCAAGATTGCGGTCGATAAGCAGCTTGAGGAAGTAGGCCAGCCGTGTGGTCTCTGCAGTTGAAATGAGCACGTTCTGTGTAACGAAAGGCTTTGTTCACATGATTAGTTCAACAATGCAGTAGAGTAGGTCAAGCACGCACCTGCAATGGCTGCTCAGCATCGATTTGACAGTCGAGTTGCTCGTGGGCGGCCAATTCGGACCAACGTTGGAACTTCAGTGTTTGCACATTAAGCTGATAGTCAAATACGGTGCCCTGACTGGGCAGCTTAACGTCCTTGAACTCCCCCGTCCACCATTTGTGCAGCTCGCGATGCCAATCAATAATTGTATCCTGATGCAATGCGGAGCCAAAGCTCCACAGCGTCACATACACAAAGATGGTCTCTAAGGCCAGCTCAGCGGACTCATGTGACAGCTCCACATGGTGCAGACTGTGTCCCCCGACCGAGCCACCTCCTCCACTTCGACTTGAACCCTCGTCGGTCATTTGGTCGGAGTCCAGCAGACACTCGAGCAGGTGACACGTCATTTGTATCATGGCCATGTCTGTGATGGGCGTAATGCGGCGAAAATCACGCTGTTTCTGCATCAGGCTCGGAAAATACTTTTCGAAGAGCGTCGTCAGAATTCCGCGCTCGATCATGTTCACACGGGACTCCAGCCAGGAGGAGACATAGCTGTGCAAAGAATGTAATTAATTTATTATTTATTAAGGAGCAGGACGCTTCTCATTATGTTGAGTTTAATAAATTTTTAAGGAGTGCCATAATCAGAAAGTACTTACAACTTTTACCCGTAGAGTGTGTAAAAAATTAAATACAAAATAAATACAAATCTACATCAGCATAGAATTTATATAAGTATTTTAACGACTCGAGAATTTGATGGGAACACCATCGAAATTGGGTAGATTAATTTGCCCGTCCGGGTAGTTGATCTATGATATTTATTTATTTCAATAGCTTATAATGAAATTGTATTTAACGACATAACAACTTGAAATAGAATAAATAAATATATTGAGAATTTAAAAAATCAGTAAGGAAATAATACAATAAAACATAAAACATGAATGTCGCATTCGACATTGGAGAAATGCCCATATATCATTTAAATTTAAATTAAAAGATTTTAGAATAAAAGATTTTAAATGTTTAAGTTTGCTGTTTAAATGATGGGAAAGATTTCATAATATGCGAGTATTTCCATTATTAAAATTAAGATTATAATTTAATTTGCGAGTATTTCTTTTATTTTAATTTTAAAAAGTAAAGACAAAAATGAAAATGTATATTTTTTAATAAGGGGAAGAACTTCATAATTTTGCTTAAAGCATAGTACGCTCTAGCCGAAAATATGTTTGCAAGGCCAAAACTCCATATAAAAAAAAGGGTTGCAAACATGCTCGAAATTATTTTGTAAGGCCATTTCTAAACCTATGTACGCTGTACCTAAATATGGGCAGCTCAGAAAATTTTCGGACGTTTTCCAGCACTGTTTAGTAAACAGATGGCAGCTTTTTTTTGACCTTTCAAAACATCGATTGAATCGTTGTTTGACTAGTCGAAATCTTTTTGAACAGAAATGGCGACCAACAAGCAGTAAAATTAAAGCCGAATTGAGATCTTTGAACACAAAGAGCGAATTACACTGATTGAAGAGGTGCAACAGAGGCCAATATTGTGGGATTTGACCCACAAAAAACATTTTTATGGGATTTTTATAATTAATAATTTTTAATTTAATAATAAGGGTATTGGTCGCTGCTACTGCTCATATCCTGTCCATTTGAGCCATTTTCTCTTTTTTGTTGTTATCAATGTTATTTATTTGTTTGATGTGCACAGCTGACGCAACAGTGTGCCCACAGCAGCGTAACACCAACAATCTCTCAACTTTTTGGTGATTTTTGGTATTATGCTGTCACACTGAAGTTTGTAAGGCCGGACTTCAAAACATCGAACATTTCGAGCGCCCAAAATGTTTTCAGCTAGAGCGTACTACGCTTAAGCTCAGTACACATGACCACTTTTTCATCGACACTTTTTCACCGTCGGTGAATTTTTCCATACACATAATTCGCATCGGTTGTCAAACAAAAATACCATTTGTTTTTGTTCTCCCAGAACCTGGTCACACCCTGTAAAATTTCACACAAAAAATCATCCGTGAGCATCGGTGAAAAGCCGACGCTTTTGAAATCCTCTTCACACGACACCGACGGTTTTTCAACAAGAAGTGTCGGTGAAACATTGCTCGTGTGACGAAGCTTTTAGAAAAATCAATGAATCTTAAACTTTATAAAATTAGTAGAGAAAATGAATACCAAGAGATGGATAGATAGATAAAATAGAATTTAATTTTAATATAACTCACGGCGACCAGCCCAGATCCTGTGGATTGATGTACAATATGCCCGCTCGGGAGACCGTAGCTGGAGTCGCTGCCTTTAGGTGTCCCACCTCGAAGAGCAGACGCATCTCCCGCTTCAGCGAGATGCGTTCGTTGCTGGCCAAGGTCAAGATCTTGTTGTCGTCCATCAGAGTGTTGAGACTCTCGATCCACATGGGATCAATGTCGCCATCGAGCACAATCCACTTGGGATTCCCCGGCGGCATGTTGGCCTGCTCTCGCATAATGGACGAGAAGAGTCCATCCTTCCACTCCCGTGTCGTGGGATTCACAATGCCAAAGAGCTCGTCATTGGACAGAGCCTTCGGATTGAGCACATGACAAACTGGCTTTAGCTTCTGAATGCGATAAGTCTCTCGCAGTGTTTGCCAGATCTTCGTTTTGCCCGTGCCCGCATCGCCAACGATGAACACGGAATGACGCACATCGAGCAGTTCCTGCAATTGCACGACCTTCATGAGGAATCCCTCCTCGGGCTGTAGCTTAATTTCGTTCACCGCCCGTCGTATGGTTTTCTCAAACTCAAAGACACGCTTCCGCGGCACATCCAGGGCGGGAAAGAGGTCACCAATGAGACCCATAAATATGGGCACATCCTCGGTAACAATCTTGGGTATGTTAAAGTCACGCAGAGCGCGCATTAACACCTGATCCTCGGGCCTGCTGTGGTCATCGCGCTTCAATGTGCCGGCCACCACCAGCACGGACTTGATGGCCCGGAGTCCCCAATCGTAGTGATCCTGCTTGGACAGCAGCTCCTTGCACAGTGTGTATAGGGTGATAAATTTGCGTGCCAGCAGACGAGCATCCTGGAAGCCCTCAGCCATTAACATAATCTCACAAATCAAAGCAAAGTCCGGCACTATCATGGCGCACGGACGAAACAATGTTTTCAGATTCTCCGGCAGCTCCGTGCGGCCGGCATAGCCCGGATTCATGGTGATAAAAATGCCAACCGACGGCTCCAGCGAGATGCGTTCGCCCATAAAGATAAATTGGGTTTTATGCATCTGTAAACAGCAGCGGCAACATCGTGGCAACATCGAGGCATGTTGCAGCATCCGTGCCCAGCGAGAGAAATGTAATCAATGTGCAGCATGGTAAAGAAGTGAGAGAAGGTAAAATCAATTTGCAAACGTTTCTCCAACTTCTCCCATCTCCTTCTACTTCTTCTTCGCCTCGACAACCTCGTCGTCATTGCGGTCACACCTTTATCGCCTCCTGTATGGTCTTCACCTGGACTGCCACCACGGAGAGGACCTCCACGCAGATGCGATTGAACTCGTCAAAGCATCCCCATGCGCCGGTCTGGGCCAGACCTTTGTAAATGTTTCCGCAAGATTTGTAGTCCATTTGCTCCGAACAGTTGAAGACATAAACCATTACGCCCAACGCGCGGCCCAGGTCCTTCGTCGTCTCCGTTTTCCCCGTTCCCGCCGGTCCAGCAGGTGCTCCACCCATCACCAGATGCAGTGACTATGGAGACAGAAGGAGAGAGAGAGAAAAAGAAAACGCGAGTATGCAAATTGCATACGCCATTTATTTTACACTAACGAGTTGTTTAATTTAAACACAAGCCAAATTGCCATAAAATCAACACCAAATGCACGCAAATTAAAGTTCGTCCAGCTTTTTCCACTAATTGCCACGTAATATACCCGACTGACTCTCTCCCTATCAATGTTTGCTCAACCTATCATAATATTTACAAGAGCATTTTGTTTTATCCGTGTATTTATAAAACGATTTCAGTAAATTGATTGTAGGTAAAACACATTTTCAAATTAATTAATTTTCGGAATCAAACATGTGATGTATGTAAATCAAATACTGTTAATAGAGCTTAAGATTTAAGGGCCATATAATCAACAAATAATTTTAAATTTGACAATAATTTCTATACATTTTACGTGAAATTCTCTTTTCAATAGTTATCAAGCACCTTATTAAGACATTGAAAAACGGGCCTTAATGTAATAACTGACAAAATACGAATCAGGTTGTCGAAATGCCTCCAAATAATAGCAAAATTTAAAAAGATACTGTTACTTCTATGTAAATTTTGATTTTTTAAAAAAAACTTCATGTGCCAATACTGACCAAATTTCCAATTAAAATGTCATTTTTATCATGATTTGGTCTCTGAATTCATTTAACATTCAACTTTATTTAATATCTAATTTCAAATAATTTTTCTTCTTAAGATATCGATTTATAAACAAAGGCTTTCCCTTGCTTAATCAAATCTTTAAGTTATAATTAGTACATTTTGAACATTTCTAATTTTATTTTGAGACGTTCCATTTTTATACCCTCTACTTACAAAAATTAAAAAAAAACTTCTATTCCAACCTTTCCGCCTCCGCAAATCGCGAAAAGCCACTTTACGCACGGTTTCCAAGATATTTGGATTTTTTTGCTAATTAACGTAAACTACTATTATTAGCTAGTAAATCTTAGCAAGATCGGACGAATGGAAAGGTGGTAATGGCTGATTTTAGTTTTTAAGCAATATAAGTGCCTAAAAGTATGCAATAAAAATATTTTTTATATATTTAAGGGGGTATTGCTGGTTGGAAGGCTGTTTTTGGACCTTTTTTAAAAAAAATCTTATTTGAAAATGGAATTAGTTATTAAAATTCTGTTTTTTTATTGTATTAAGAACATATTGAATTAAATAAAATTAGTTTTTCCTTTGTACGAAGTCTGTTCAAAAAGTTGTCGGCCTTCAAAGTTGGACGTCAAAAAAAAAGGTATGCTGTCTGCGGCACCATCAGAAATGAAAAAAGTAAACGGCGTTAGATTCAGTACAGATGTAATTCAGGTCCCTACCTCAATCATAATTTTGCGATTTTTTTTTAAAAAGGGCGGCCATTGAAAAATGAAAAATCGGTTATGGGCCATATTTTTTGTAGATTAGTGTAAAAAAAATAGTAAAAAAAATTGCAAAATTATGATTGAGATAGGGACCATAATGGTGACAATTCTCCGTCGATTGCATTTTGCTTCATCAAAATCGGTTCAGAACTACGGGCGCAATCCGTGCCGCAGCTTTGAAAAATGTGGTTTCGAGATAAACGCGTTTAAAGTTTTGACTTCACATGCATTAGCATTAAAATTGCTTTACAAAAAGGCCATATCTCCTAAAGTATTTTGAATTTCAAAAAACCCTCTTAAAACGATTAATATTTATATTCCTTTTCTTTTCTTTTATTTATATATTTTTAATTCTTTAATTTTGTTCCTTTCTTCTTTGCCTTATCATTGGCTAATCAATTCTCACCTGGGTCAGTGTAATGTAGCAGCGATCCGTGAGGGGTGTGATGACCAACCTGGAAGTATTACCTAGATACTCGTACGCATAGCGAAACTCGGCATCGCAGATGTTGGCAAAGCAATCCTCCTCGCCGCCTGCTTCGCCTGCTCCGCTGGAGCTGCCCGACTGCTCGTCGTCCCAGCGATGTCGGAGCTGACTCTGCCACTGGAAGGCCAGGGAGTTGTCTACCTTGGAGGTGATAATCTTGCCAATGACATCACGCGAATGGACATCGATAGTGCAGATGGTCATGATTTTCTGGCGATCTCCAGGCGAGAGTTCACCGAGCAGCAGATTGATCAAAGCATTCAGTTGGGCAATCTGACGCTTGTGGAGCTCCTTCATGGCGCCCTCGTAGCCCTCCTCCATGGCGGCGAACGTGCGATTCACATCCGTGGTCCAGTGAATCTGGCTGCAGCAGAGAGCAACCTGGGCTGGCCAATCGTAGAGCCAAAGATCCCGCGATTTCTCACCGAAGGCGGCGAGAGCTCGCCGGAAGAGTTCATGGAGAGTGCTGCGCATCTGTTGGATAACGGCACGAAGCCAGAGCTCCACACGACCGCTGCAGTCGATAAAGGTCAACTGATCCTGATCCTGATCCACAAAGGCGACATACTCATCGTTCTCCTTGGAGTGCATGCCCAGAGCCTTTGTAGTGTTCGTCTCGTACTGCAGCCTCAATATGGAATCAAAGAGTTTGATGAGATGCCGATCAATTACCTGGGGATTGTTGCCGTTGGAGAGTATGTCGAGGAGATCAGCCGCCGAGATGAAATAGAAGCGGGGAAAGGCCAATCTCTTGGTCTCCAAATAATCATTCAATGCCTTCTCACAGATGGCCAAACGTTGTTGCAGCTCCAGCAATTGAGAGAGCACATCCTCGTGTTGCAACACAACCTCCATCACAATCCGGACCTGGGTAACGCGTGCCAGCAAAGTGGTGAAATCCTCATCGATGCGCTCGAAATTGGCAGCATCGATTGGCAACTGGGATCGAATGTCCGTCGATCCAATGAATATGCACTCGAGATAAATCCATTTGCGTTGCACCTCGAACCAGTTGATGATTAGGGTATCGATGCCACTCAGCACACGTTGCCAGTGCGATAACTTATCCAGCAGGTATTCAATATGCTTCGATGTCGAAATATTCTGCAGTTGCATTTGATTATCGTCGAGCGTTTCAATCAGTTCCTCGGAGACTTTGAGTAACCGCACATTCTGACGACTTTGATGCGGCTCCAATTCGAATTCCAAATGTGACCAGGTCGCCTTAATATCATCCAGCACCTTTGTCACAGTCATCTCCTTGATGGCACGGTCCACGGTGTTCTTAATATCCTCCTCATGCTGCTGCAGCTGCAGGCTCAACAATTGCTCCAAAGTTGTCGATGTGTTGCATTTGTACGACAGCTGAGAAGTCAATTTGTTGCAATATTAATAAACATGAACATGTCGGTTAGTCAGTCTGTCTGGCTGCCTGTCTGCCTTTTGATTTGCTCTACTAGCTATTATGTTTCACTAATTAATTTCACATAATTGTAAACTAGGAGAAAATTACTGTTAACAATTAATATGTACTATTTCATTTAACTATTCTGGCCTTTAATTTATATGACTTTGCTGTTTATTACATTTCACTAGTTAATTTCCTATAATTGTATACTAAGAGGAAAATGCATTTAATTTTTATAACCGTTAAATGCTGAAATGTCTGTAACAGGGAGAAGGAAGCATCTTCGACCCTATAAAGTCAACAGCCGAGTCGAAATAGCTATGTACTATATGTCGACCATATGCACATTTTTAAGAATATTACGCAATTTTTGGGTAATTAAAGTTATCTATTATTTTAGACTATTATCTTACTTAATCGCATCAAGATCGACAAATAGAACGGTAGTAATGGCTAATAAAAGTCTATAAGCAGTGTAACTGCCTAAAAGTATGCAATAAAAAATATATTATGTGTATTTAAATAAATAACGGGTATCCTATAGTCGGGAACTCGGCTATAGCCTTTCCAATAAATTATAGTCAAATATAGTCAATTAATTGCCAAACCCAGAAAGAGAAAACTCAAAAGGTGCCATCCATTGGATCTCCCTACTAGGTTCCTTCATTAATTTTTAAATGCTGTAAATAAAATACTGTAAATAACATAATTCTATATGTGTATTGTCTGTGATCAATTGTTTCTTCCCTTAAATGTAAAACTAGATTAAGTTGCCACTAAAGGTAGCAGAAAACTTGTTTAAAGAAAATATACAAATTTTTATGAAAAAAAAAATATATATGTATATAGAAAATGTATAAGCTCAAATTATAAATTCAATAAGAATGTCTTAAATTTAATATTATTGAACATTAATAAAATACATTTTTGCACTTGCTTTAAGGTTTTTCGACCTTAGTTAGCTTGTCTAGTATATCTATTAGGTAGTGTGCAATCCTAATTAGAATTTCATCTATTGAACGCATGAGTTAATTGTTCAATTAGCAAATTATCGAATTAACATCCTTTCTTGACTTGGCTCAAATTTCTCACATTCATGCAACAAACATGTTGCAGTCAGTTCCATGGCAACGACAGCTACCGATAAGTGTGTGTGTTTGTGTCGGGTCGGATTTCAACTATTTTGTGATGTAATTTAAACTTACAAGCTCTTCCATTTCATACTGTCCAATTAGCTGTAAATAAATATAAAGCAGGATGAAATAGAATGAGGGATATTATCCAAAACAGAGAATTGTTAATTCGCCAGTTGATTACTTGCACATGTGTAGATTTAATCGAATTAAAATCCACATCTGCACACATTGCTCAAACGTTTTTTTTTCCTGATTATTGGTATTTCATTTATGGCATGATTTGTTAATAGTAAAGTGAAATTGAATGTAATTTAAATTTGTCCAATCAAAAATATATATTAAATACTGAAAAATACCCTCTAATCGTATTAGAAAGAACTGATAGATAAATAGCAGTGGATCGATTCATGAATAATCTAGAAAGAAGGATAAACAAGAAGAATAGTAGGGAATATCAACATCAATCCTATTATTAAACTCGTAACTCATTACGAGTACTATTTCTATTGCTTCCTAATGTTTAAGTGGGTAAACTCTGACAAGAAGTATTTACAGGGTATCATTAGTAAGCTGTCAGTCGTAGCTGTTAATGCAAATGCCAAACAAGCGAGATTGCAAGATCCACAAAGCTATCAATATCAGAATGCCACATGGCCTAAACGTTGCTGTCCAAACCAATCATATGGAATGACTGTGATGATGACGATGACGATGATGTGAGAGGTGAAGGGAAATCGAGAAATACGAGTATGTTTGTTATCCGTGGGCACACACACACATCATTTGCTTACCTTTGACAGCTGCATGAGCTCCAACCAATGTCGTTCGGTAATTGCCGGATTTTGAAGTTCGGTAACTGCGCGCAGGGAGGCAACGAGCTCACGGAGCACGCCCGCAATGTAGACATAGGGGGCCCAGTCCCTGATGCATTTGTCCAGCGTGCGCAAATCCCGCGTGAACTTCTTACACTCGTGCTCCATGTCGTCGGTATCGATGAGGAGCCAAGGTGTCGAATGCCAGTCAACAATGCAGGATTCGATGACGCGCACAAAGTCCCACAATTGCTGCAAGCAAATGGTAACAATGCAAAGAACTGTCATATGCCAACATCCAAACACATCCCAACTGAGAGTCTGTTTCACCTTTACACGTCTCAGCTCCGTCCGGCAATGCTGCAGTCTGGCCGTGTCGGGCTCCGCGATGTCTAACAGCCGTGCCCAGCGGGCATAGCGTCTCTGTTGGTTGCCAAAGCGATGGAGTCGCACGTAGACCTCGTCGCAGACATCGTAGACTTGTGGACAGGGCACCCGAAAGAACTGCAAAGGTGGGGAAAAATACTCTAGAGTTGTGGATGGGTAAGGGCCTAGTCAGAGGGGTCAAATGGAGCCATTGTCCCCTCTTTAACTTAGCTTAAAGCTTTTAAATTTCAAGATTTTATCATCTTGTTGTGAGAAATATTTAGCTTGATATCAAGTACGAAATAAAAGTGGAGGACTACATTTTTGGAATATACGAATTCTTTCAAATTCATTCCAATAGATACTTATATAGTCTGTATAATATCACTCTAAGAAAAAAAAGTAGGAACAAATTTTCGGATGTAGTTTCAAAGAATATAAATGCAGATATTTTAAAGCAGGGAATCGGTATCGGAACCTTTTACCAAAATTAACCGTTTCATATTTAGTACCGGAACCGTACCCGAAATACATTTTTTAAAATAACCGATAACCGAAACGTTTATACCGATACCGCTACAGCTCCGGTTCTCTGTAACATAAGAATGTATATAATTTTACTTTAAATTAAAAAATTACTTGAAATTCAAGTTGGGTTTACCTCGATAAAATATATACATATGTACATACGTAAATACATTTCCGAGAATATATATTTAACTTATAAATTAAACAATTGTAAATTGTAATTACCGGAACCAAATGGAAAAAATATAAATATAACCTTTTGTCGATATAGTTCTTTCGGCACCGGAACCGAAACTGCAACCGATACTATTATCGGTTTGCAAAATACACAAAAATAAGAATGTATCAAATAAATAATAAATGAATTTATAATGGTAATAAGTACACTGATTGGCATATTTATTCTGACAACATTTAAAGTTAAATCTACTCATAATTTGAACCTACTTCTTGTACATTTTGGCATCAATGGAAAGGTCATTTGAATTCCGTTTGAATAACACAAAACTTTTCTTAACCCTTTAAGAACCCATTGAAAAATTAGAATTTTTGCAAAGGTCTACCTTCGAAAAATGTTTCCTCTGGCTTAAACAAAAATTTTTTTTCAAAAATCTCTTTGCTAGTATTTTTTATGATTTTTTGAAATTTTTTTATTATTTTACTAAATATTAATAATAAGAGTCACAACAAAATTCATAAAAGTAGCAGTAACAATTAAAATGTAAAGATTTTGGTCCTCCCTTTTATGAAAAACTGTCTACATCTTTGAGAATGGCCATAGGGTAAGAGTTGGGCATGGGGTGGGAACGTCTCACTCACCGGCATTTTCAGGAACTGTCTCGCATAGTGTTGCACGTGGCACGTGTGCAGGCCAATGAGCGCGGTTACGCGCTGCTGTTGATAGAATCGCGTGTCCTGGAGTGCCTCCTGTTTGGCCAGAGCCTGCAGCTTCAGCTGCTGCCAGTGCTGGGGCAGCTGCTCAATGTTGCGCAGTAGCTGCCCCTCGAATTCCACATTGTAGGTCTTCAGCAGCGACATAATGTCCTTCAGCGGCTTGAAGACATTGTCAGCATACGGCTCCCGTTGTCGAATCTCCGCCATCACCGAAAGGACACGAAGCAGCGCCTCAAAGTCCTGACGTGCGATAAACAGCTGCAACGTCTCCTGGCTGCGCGCTATGAATGTGTTCAGCTCCTGCCACATGTTTTTTGTGTTGTAAAGAGTATGTCGCATATTTTTTGGAAACATGGCATGTGCTCACCTTAAGCGTTTGCTGCACATAACGCAAAAGCCATTGCTTATAGAGGTGCGACCATTTGCACACAAGATTGAGTAGTCCATGCTTCAGGGGCTTCACATCCAGAGCCAACCAACCGTTGATGCAATGACGATTCTCACACTGCTCAATGACATCGTGCAGCTCGTTGTAGCGTTCAATCTGTCGACGAAAATGTTGTTGACAACTTCATTTGCCGCCGACTCTAACCAAATTTATTTGCTAATTTCACAGGATATGAGAGTGTGCGTGTGTGTGAGTGTGTGTGTGTGTGTGTGTGTGTGTAGCTGAGCATATACTTCTATCTGAGACGTTTATTAAGCGCACCAGCTGCGCCCAGAGGCGTCTCTCAATGACCGCTCATAAATAAAATGCCGTCCTGTGATTTGCCCTTTGCCCTTTGCCCAAAGGGGTATAAACATGCCAACTGTCTGTTGGTTATTTAAAAAATTTCTACTCCTAAATGTGCATTTATTTCATATTTATGCATATGCATAATATAAATACAGTTTAGAAACAATCTTAAATTCACTCAAAATCGATATTATATTCAAATTTAATGAACAGATTGAAATTGCAATTTGTATCTCAAATTTCAAACTATAAGCAATTAATGTGCTTTCATTTAGATCAAAGGATATTCTAATAAGGATCAAGTTTACTTTGCAATCGACTTGACTCAAATTTCATTTTGAGTTCACAAATCAAAGATTTTAGTTTTGACATTGAGCTGTTTGTCCTTTGGCAGGACATTCAAGTTTCGTTGTGTGAAAATGAGGAAAGTTTTTGGTGTTGGCTTCGTTTTCTTTCCTTTCATTTTATTATGCTGCAGATTTCTGACCATGATTTGTTGTTTATCTTTGTGTGTTATGTTATTTATTGCATACTTTTTGGGGCGCTTGATAATTGTTTAAAGAAAATATTACGCATACGCCAGCGATTTGCCGTTTTGCAAGTTGGCTTAAGTCAGAGACGCCATGTGGTTAAGCATTTGTCGAATTGACCAAAGCCAAAGCCAAATCCGGAGTCAAAGCCAAAGTCAAAGCCAAAGCAAAAGCAAAAGCGATGGCCCCATGGTCGATTCGGCCACACATTTGACCCTAAATGGTCGACATTTATCAAGCGTTATTGGTCTCAGGGGCTACACAACGTAAATTGTGTGGTTGCCAATTGAGTGACCCGCCGAGCCACTTGGTCACTTCTGTCTGTCCAACCGCTGTCCGACTGTCTGGATGTCTGCGTGCGTAGGAGCATCAGTTCAAGCTGCTGCTTCTGATTGTTGTTGCAGCTTCTTGCTGTATATATGTATATTTGTAGACATGTTTATATATGTATTTTTATACCCTTGGATAAGGTATTGTACTCGTAATTTTGTCCAGAAATGTTGAACACATTAAAGAAGGCACTGCAGATTTAGTCTCTCAGATTGTGTGCAAAAATATTTATACGCTGATCAAATTTGTTTTAATTTGGACTTCTACTTATATCGTATAGCTGACATAGAAAGAGTCGGTCGAAATTAATCTTTCGTAGGAGAAGTTTTGTTATCTTGTCTTTACGTTTGATTTTTTTAACCAAAATATACGTGTATTAAGTTTTTGATGCTTTAGTTTTTGATTTTGTTGACTTACCTAAATTAGTTTTACCTAAAATTAATCTTACACACTGTGTAATTGATATTGTGTTTTACATGCTAGCCAAATGAGATTATAATCGTATAGTATAATCAAACATAATCAAAATCCTTATTTCTTAATTAATTCATTCATTTATAAATTTAATTAATTATTAGTTTATTTATTTATAATTTATTTATTTATTTTTTTATTTATTGGCTTGCTTACTTATTTATTTTATATTCAGATATCTCAACTAAACTCAAAGATTTCCAATTTAGTTCTTTCGAATGCATTCATATATCATATATCATATAACACTCAATATAAACCTGAATAGTGCAAATTAATTTTTAATTTATTTTAATTAATTTATTTGTTTACTTATTTATTTAATTATCAATTTAAATTTTTTTTTTTAAAGATATTTTTTACTCAAAGATATTTTATTTGACTCTGTTTTGTATCCATATATCATAGAATACTGGGCTATGCAAGGACATGCAATTTTTTGATATTTTTTTCGGACTAACCTCCTTTTTGAAAGTCTCCATGATGGCGTATCCACTGCCGCTGATGTGGGTCGTCTGCTCGCGGGCTGTTTGCATGCAGGACGCAAGGACTTCAGAGCTCTGCTGAGTCCAAAGGAACGCATAGGCGTGGAATTTAGCAGCATAATTCAACGCCGCCTGCACCGTGTGCGCCAGAGCGTCGCATATTGCGGCGCGCAACATTTCCAAGTCATCAACTGAAAAGGGAGAGAGCGAGTGTGAGTAAGAGTGAGAGGGAGAGGCAAAGAGGTGTTATTGAAGATGATGCTAGGCATGCAGAAGTAAATACTCGCACTTCTACCTTTTGTGTTGCCAAGAGGATTGCTCTTGGCAGTTGAATTTGCCTTGGCCGTGGCCAACATCATGTTGATGGCTTGCGCTTTAGTTGGTTTCAACTTGAATTCTTTATTTTGCTCCTGCTCTTCATCATCAGCATCCTCATAGTCGTCGTCGTCGTCATCGTCGTCGGAGTGCGCATTCTCAGACACAATTCTTGGCATGCAGTCGAATGTCTGTTTTATATCCAGCAACAGCTGCTCGACAATTTGTTGAAAATTATTTTCAACACTTGCATCAAAGGCAGGCGAAAAACGTATTTCCGTTTCCGTCAACTCCAATTTCACTTCGAATAGCGGTGCATCGTTTGTTGTCCCAGTTGCTTCTGTTGTTGTTGTTGCTGCTGTTGTTATTGGTGGTGTTGTTGGTGGTATTATTGTCGCTGCCGCTGTTGCTGTTGCTGGCGGCATTGTGATTTGTTGTAGCAGCAACCTCGCAATTCCTGGCATTGCCTTGCCTGAAGTTGCCGTCGTTGTTGCTGTCATTTCCTTGTGCAAATACTCTAAACTGGATTACACGGCGTATGAGTAATGTGAAAATTAAATTTAGTGCAGAGTTTGTTTTGTGCTTATTTCGTTTGCTGCTGTTGCCGTTGCTATTGCTGTTGCTGTTGCTGACGACTCTGCATGCAATCACGAAGTGCCGTTAAGTGAAACATGCAATTGACGCATGAATGCGCTGCCTGCCAGCAACTAGTTGTTGTTGTTGCAGTTGTTGTATGTCTCTTATTGTATGTCTTTACTGCGGTTGCTGCTGCAGGTGTAGGTGTCTGACAGTCTTGTGGTTGCGGGTGAGTTATAAATTCGTGTTCATTTACTTGATTAGTTTTGATGAGACATGAAAGGCGCTGCCAGCGTGCCAAAATGTAATAAACTCGTTATTGTTGTTGCTGCTGCTGTTGCTGCTTTTGTTGCTGTTGCTATTGCTGTTGCTGTTGGGTGGTTTGGGTGGCTCAGCTGGACCGGGGTGAGTAAGCCGCAGGCAATGCGCTTTTCAAGCACTCCAAAAATATAATATATAAAAAAAAAAGAATGCTTAAGCCAACTGTGCTCGATTTTCAGATACCCTGTGACCAGGGCATAAAAGATCTAAAGATTAACCCTTTAACTTAAAAAGTAATCCGTTTTTTAACATGAAAGTAATTTTTAGCTATTACTTATAAACACAGCTTGATGTATGCAAAAGCTTAAAAGCACTCGAAAGCTTTAGCCGTACTTTTATTTCGACTTAGACATATCATTTGTTTTTTCAGCTTTTGTTAAGCGAAAAGCCTCGGATGGGTCAGTTTCAATCGCCTCTTATGCTGCACACACAACAAAATCTGTTAGGTCAAATCTATAATATAACCAAGTTTTTAACCGACTTTTTTTACTGATAGCCCCAAAACGAAAACTTTCTACACCTTTTATGAGTTAATTCTTGATTTCAGTTTAACTTAAGTTTAACTTAGAAAAAATATATTAGACTTCTGTTTCTTCATTATCTATCATTATCAACAAATGTTAATTGACTTTATTTTTTTGAATAACCCCAGACCTTAAAACTTTATACATATTTGTGTATTTCCATTCAGTCTTTAATTAGATATATGAAGTTTGGTTGTTGTTTTACAAATTTGAATTTATAATATTATTTAAAAATTTAAATAATTTTTATATCGACTGAATTTAGTGGACGTTAAATAAATAAAATAAAATTAATCGCTTAAAGTTTTAGAGATTCACACAAGGAAAGTCAGAGACATAGATAGAAAGACAGACAAACGGACAGGTATTAATTGTCTCGACTGTTGGGTTTGATTAGTAGTTTACAAATTCAAATTCGAAGATGACTGTTACACAAAATGCCACATGGGCTTCTGTATCCTAGTTGGCTAAGTTCCCTACGTTGGGCCACAAAGCTATAAATTCTCATTTCCCCGATTTAATCAATAAGCACAGATTATAGAAAGTGTATCTGTGTACTGTGACGATAAAATTGAAAATGCAAGTAAAACTGTGTACTTGGTGTGTGTGTGTGTGCTGGGTGTGTTGGGTGTTTAACTATTGCTCAAGCCTGAACCTGATCCGCATTGCCAGTCGCACTTCACGGTAAATCAACTCGTCAACGTTGGCCAAATACTTGTTAAACTGTCGACGCTGCTCATCCGGAAATTCGCGCACAAACTTTCAAGTGAATGTTAAACAATAAGCACAATAATAAGAATAATAATAACTGAAGTAGTTAAGGGACTCGAACTCACCTCCTGCACACTGAAGTCACGCGAATACAATTGAAACTGCTGCGTTTCGTAGTTGAAGAACAAACAAAAGTTGGCAATCAGCAAACGATTTAGCAGCATTCGCGTCTCATCGCATTGCAGCAGACGGAGACGGACACGGTCCTGCTGATGACGCAGATCCAGCAGATTGCGACCGTAGAGACTGCGCTGATGCAGCGGCTCTCGACTCCAGCGACGCATGCTGGCCAAGATGGCATCCAGATTGCAGTGCGACTGCTGCAAGCGGCCAAACAAACCACGTGCCTGCTCGTAGATTCCCTCAATGAGCACTTCATCTAAGCAGCGAGAGAGAGAGAGGGATAAGTAAGAAAAGTAAGAGACAAATATAGCTTCCGTCCGGACCTACTCACTATTTAAAATTAAATTTTTAATAATGGGTTGCCAAGTAATTAGTAAAAGACATAAAGTTTGGAATAATTATGGAGAGCATTCACATAAAATATCTAAGAATATCTTATTTCAGCACACCATTAAGTAAATACTTAGTTGTTCACTTAGGTCATTTTGTTATTCGATGTATCCGAGCTAAAAACAACACTCAGCTCGTTTATGTAAATTTTACCATAATTCATGACTTCGGAAGCTGTGCTTTTTTTAGTTACTGTTGTTTAAGATTTGGTGTCATTGATTTGGAAGATGAGCAGTTATATAACATAAAATGAAATTTTAAATATTGCCGGTACATTATTTCAAGTCCCAAAATATATAATTGATTCAATTCCAAAAAATATCTTAATCACTGCGGACGGCAGTCCGCGCTAGTGACGAAAGCAGCACGAAGGGTGCAAAGGCAACTAGCATATATACACAGGAAGAATGGAAAATTTGCTATGACTGTCCGATCAGGTCGAATTATATACCGATCGAAAGGTATCAATTTAACTTAAAAATGTGCATACTAAGACTTTTGAGATAAACAGGTGTAAGTGGGAGGGGCAAAATTTAAATGATTGGAGCTAATGGGGCCGCTGGAGCCTTTTGGTCAACTTTTTTAATTTTTTAATATTTCTCATAAATTAATTTAAACAAAATTTTTGCATTCGGCACTGCGCAGAACAGTGAGTTTTATTTGGTATGAAGAATTAAGACAGTTTAGCGCAATGTGCCGAGTGCCAAAATTTTGTTTAAAATAATTTATATGTAAAACTTAATATTATTCGTCATAAAATTGGATATCAGAAATTTTGGGGCATGAAAATGTTTTCGTCACTAGACTTTTACCTCGTAAAGAGGTTTTTTTATGGGATAATATATCACTTTAAAACAGAGATAAGTTCACGTCGGCTCACTTAGTTCACTTCGTTATTCAACAAAAAACACTTAAAAATAAAACTTATTTTTTAATTTTTATTAGAATAATTGCAAATAAAAATATAAATTGTATGTAAATCTTTTGAACGAGATGGCCCATTTGAAAAATCGGCATATATATTTAATTTTCTTTTTAAAAGCTACTCTGATTGGATTTCGGAAGCTAAATATTGTAAAGTTATGAATGTAACTTTCAAAATATGAGGATATGTTAATTTATACGGAAATATTAAAATTAATTTTCATACTTTTGTTCTTAGCTTAAAGTTAATATTAATTTAATTATAGATTAATAATTTTATTTTTCGCTTGACTGTCAATATTTAATTCCATTTTTATCTTAGTCAAACTATTTATAATAAATAAATAAATTTATAAATAAAGAAAGGGGAACTTGACCACCGATGGAGTAGGAGCATTTTTAATTTATTTAATTTTAATTTACTTTGTAATTTAAATATATATATTTTTTTAAGTTTAATGTTATATTTTTAAATTAATTGTTGTGTCGGCTGCTTTTAGCCTGACAATAAATAAATTAATAAATTTCTAAATACTGATTCACTTACCATATCTGGACCAGGTCAACTGTGAACAGGCAGTCGCCACTTGGGCATCAATTGTGGCCAGCTCGCCGGCAATGAGCTGCAGTTCAGCCCGGGCACATTGACCTGCTCGAATGCCGTTGTAGAACTCATCAATCTTGATGAGACGAATGCGACGCTGCCAATAGGCATCTCTCTCGACATACAGCGAGAGCAGCTCGTCGGGCATTTGAAAGAGTTGGGACGAGAGGCTTCCAGAAGCCTGTAAGGCCAGCAGATATTTTGTCTCCTTGAGCAGCGTGAACAACGCCTGGGCGAAGTTCGGTTGCAGTTCCTGGCCAGCTGCCAGTTGAGTCAGGACGGGCTCTGCCAAGCCCTGGGCAACGAGTCTCTCGATGTCCTGCTGCCAATTGTGCCAGATTTTCAGCTGTAAATTGCACATTTTGGTGGTCAGAATATTGCGACGAGAGCACAAGGCATCCCATTGAACAGGCAGCGCAATAAGCTCCGATTTCTGCCTCAATCTGGAAAGAAAAGTGGTTGTATTGAAGGACTTACATGTTATTGAACTCACAGTGTCTGTATCAGCTGCGTGAGTTCCTTCGATCCAAGGTCATCGCAGCGATGCAAATGCTGCTCCAGCCACATCATCGCTCCCGCAATGGGCGGAAAGTTCCAGGCTAATGGCAGAGCTGCCAGTCCATGTGCCTGAAATGCCTGCAGGACATCCGTCACACTCCTTTCCAGCTGCTCCAGTTCCGCCTGATAGATGTTCAGCATGTGTGGAAGTAGATGCACCAACTCCACTTGGACAACTTTCCGCTGCAGCAGACAGCCAAACATGAGTGTCAGCTTGTGCAGATGCATCCAGCTGTGGCACTGCTCGAAGGCCTGCAGGAGAACCGTGGCCAGCTTCTGCTCCAGGACCTGCATGCGACCAAAGAAGATTGCCTGTTCCCGCTTGAAGCACTTCCACTTGTGGGCCGCGGGTGCTGTAAGATCTATGTCCACGTCTGTCCATTGCTCAAAGAGCGCCTTGAACTCGTTGAAGATCTGTGAAAGCGAATGGAAATTAAAGTACCTTCAATAGGTTCCCAAATCCCGTATTTTTGTGACTGAACCCCAATAGTTGAGTGAAGGCAAACCAAAAAGAGAAATGAACAACTCTAATATACCCTTTTTGACCATTTTCAATGGGCACAGGGTACACAAATGAAAATAAGTGGACTAAATATTTAATTGAATTGTTTTAAAATGATTTATATGCAATCATAACCTATTTAAACCAGTTACTTCGAAAATAAGTAATGGGGAATATTGTATTCGTTGAAATGTAAGTAACATGGAGAAGGAAGCATCTCCGACCCTATAAATTATATATATTCTTGATCAGCATCAACAGCCGAGTCGATATAGCCATGTCAGTCTGCCCGTCCATCCATTTGTCCGTCTGTCCGTCCTGTCCGTCCGTGTGAGCTCCTAGATCTCAGAGACTATAAGAGCTAGACGACAAAATTTGCTACACAGACTTGTATAAGCCCCACGCAAATTAACGTTAACTACTATTATTAACTATCATACTACTTAATCGAAACATTATTAAACAAATATAAACTTGGTAATGGCTGCTTTAAGCTTCAAGCAATGTAAGTGCCTAAGAGTAGGCAATAAAAATATTTTATATACATTTAAATAAGCTTCTTTCGAATGTTTTATGTTGTAATCAAGACAATCAATTAAGTTTAAATACAAAAGCGTTAGACAATTTTAAGAGTGTCTCAAATGAAAACAGCAATAAAATAAAATAATAAAAACTTTTTATTTATTAATTTAAGAGTCGTAGTAACTTTGGATCAAGAAAGAATTTAAATATTGTTATTTTATTAATAAAATAAAAATAAGAAGACTAAATATTAGTTGAAATGCTTAATAATTATTAAAATGTAATCATAATCATTTTTTGTTGATGTAATTAATACAAGTAATAAAGTTGACTGAGGAAGCGTTGAAAGCTTTGAAAAGTAAAAATAAATTGTATGGGCAGATCTAAAAATACACAAAAACCATAGAAACTTTTCATTTATTAGCAATTTCAAACAATCGTTGTAACTTAAGATGAAGAAAGAATATATATTTTTGCTAAATAAAGAAATTTCATGTAAGGTAAATGTTAAAGAAGGAACTGAACGTTTATTCGGGCAGTTGGTTAGATGAATCTGCTAACATTTGTATATCGACGCGACTGTCAACGTTATTTGCCCCTTGAATGTATCCAATTACCTGTCTGACACGGTCGGTGAGCAATTTACCGCGAATTCCGCCAATTTCGAGTTTCTCGAGCTGCTGAAATTGAACTGCCGCCTCGAAGACATGACGCAGCTCGGCGAGTTGCAGGAGGAAGCCGTCGAGTGTTTGGCCAAACACCTGTTCGCTGGAGAAGCGCCACAGTTGCTGCAGGTCGTCGGGAGGCGGAGAAGCTGCCGCGGAAGCAGAAGCAGAAGCAGATGCCGACCCGGGCAAAGCCGGCAACAGGACTTGGCTGCTGGCATAGCGTTCCTTGTACTCGAGTGTACGTTGTCTGGGAAGCCAGATAATTACCTTAGAATTTCCTTTAAGGGATTCGCAGGCTTACCTGAAGAACTCAAGGACTTCTCCTGTTTTATTGATCCGTTGCAGGCCTTCGTCGGCATCGCCTTGGAAGAGCATTGGGAATTCCAAGTCTTCGGCAGCACGATGCACCAACATGTTGCAGATGCAGCGCAACAGGACGCTCATCCTTTGGCTGCTGCGATAAAATCGAGCATTGCTCCAAATTAGATGGAGCACATGCACCATGGGAACAATTAGCTCCTGTCCATTGCTGAACTGCACCGAGTTGAAGGCGGACGTCTGACGCAGCAGAGGTTGCAGCCAGAGTGAGACATCCTTTGCCTCCAGCCAGGCGGTCAACAGTTGGCGAAAGGCCTTGGCATAGGGCTCGTAATAAACGGACTCAATCCTCTCCAGAATGTGGGCCAGTGTCTTGTGCATGGGCTCCCGCAACTGCTCATAAATGTTCTGCAAATTCAGCTTGCGATTCGTCCAGAAGGCAATCTCCTGAGGCGGCAATGACACCAGATTGAGATGCTTTGAGGTCGCCATCGATGTTGTGGCTGCAACCGGATTTCCGGTTAGACCGATTGCCTCGGAACGCTCCATGACAATATCATGCATTTGCGTTGTCCAATTGATGAACATCTCCTCGAGCAGATTGCGAAACTTTGGATCCAACGCTGGCCTCAGATTCCTGTTGGCATTCAATAATAATTAACGTTTCCTTCATCCTTCTTAATCCTATCAATTTCATTTAACGCAACTTCTGCGCAACTGAATGCTACTTTTTTTTTTTAAACTGAAGCAGAAAAAATATGTGCATTTATTGACCTAATTCTTTAAGCATTGGCATTTGACTTGCCCTCCTATCGCTCTCTTTTTTTCGCTCTCTCACTCGTATTTATTCTCTCATTCTCTATTAATACCCTGCTTCAATTAATGAGTGTCATAGCTTTATGAAAGTGCTTGTGACGGACATAGAATGATACCTTTGAGTGCATTAAATTGAAAATAGATATCGTCTAATTAATTGAAAATGCAAATTGAATGGTGATGTCTGTATGTTTGCTCGTAATTATTGTTATTGGATTACTATATCATATGGCTGCCATAGGGACAATCGGATACAAGTTAACCTTTAGTATGAAAAACATTTTTGTTTCTTAAGATATCTTACACACTTAAATTAACGTGAATTTATTAAAATATAAGAGTAGCAAGCGATTTCCCAGAGTCGATTAGAGAGTATAGCCTAGTCTAGCATTCCCGTCCTAATGCTGTCTAAAATATTGCGTATAAAATTGACCCCAATTTATTTGATTTGATGACTTATTTCCATTATGACATTTGCAGTTTTTTTTTTTCAATTTCTATGGTTTGTGCAACATCAACTTGAATCGTTCATCAAGTCATTTTAAGCTTATTTATCTGCAATTCTTTTAGAAATGTTATATTGCTTTGGCAATTAGACTTATTGCCATTTAATTAAAAGAAAATGCCAAAAATCGAAAAAGCCAATAAAATATTTGTATACGTTTTAGAATTGCTTGAAAGTTGTGAAATGTATTTGGTAATTGTTATTAAAATTAAAAATACATAGATACGAGTAAATGTTGAAAATTTGAGTAAAGTTAAAGAACTTGCTAACAATTTCCGTACACATAAACAAAAAGTCAACGCTGAGCGCTATGAAGGAGGAGGAGAAGGAGGAAGAGTCCTTGAGACAATGGATTGGATGATGATGGTGAATGGAAGGACAGGGGATGGAAGGGAAGGGATGGAAAGTTATGTCTGAGCTCGTACTTACCCCTGGTCGACTTGGATGGCGACTGCCTCGACGATTGTTGGCGAAACTAATAACGATAAAATTGTGCGATTGTTGGTCTTGCCCTTAATCTGTGGGGATAACAATAAAATATAAATAGCGCTTATAGACACATGAAAAGTTTGCCCAATTAAGCCAAGAGACTTTCTCTCTCTCTCTCTCTCTTTCTCTGTCGATTGGATTAATGTGCTGAGATAAGATGGACGCACCTCGGTTAGAGTGTTGCGTACTTCCTTGACGCGACTCTGCAGATCCTTGCGCACGGGCGTCGGCCATTGTCCTTGGGCCTGCTCCAACAGTGGCTGCAACACTTCATCGAACAGCAGCGACATTGTTTCGATTTTACTGTGAACGGGAAAGTCACCATAGAGCACCGAGCTCTGAAAGTTGTCAGCTGTCAGTGGCACGGCCAGATTGTGGCGTATGAAGTACGCGCACTTGCCACGCGGCACTCCATCCAATGTGGTGAAGCTCGACGAAGCTGGTGGCATTGGCACCAACAAAGCACCCGTCGTGGTTGCCGCTGCCACCACCGCTGCCGTGGCAGAGGTCGAAGCAGCGACAGCGGCAGCAACATCACTTGTGGCAGCAACAGCGGCACGTGGAGCACTGCCTTGCAACATGTAGTTGCAGTACAAGTCGCTCACACAGCTACGTGGCACGAGATCGCTGCCTGAGCTGAGAGTCATGACCAAGACTCGACTCCGTCCATGCAACCAGTCGAACACAATGAACTGGAAGCAGAGTGGCAGAGTCAGTTTTAAATTGGCATGGCATGAGAGTGCACAGAAAAAAAATTCAATTTCAAATTCATGTTTGAAATTCAAGATTTTATCATGTATTTATTGAGTATGTATTCAGGATATTATCGTTAAACTAACACTTATTGCGGAAATAATTTCAATCAATCATTAAAAAGGGGAAAAAAATATCTAAACCAGGGTATAAGACCGGAACAAATATCGGATTTAGTTACGTTTTCGGTTATGTTCTCATTTAAGTTTTCGGTTACTCAAAATTTTTTTATATCGGGTTCGTAACGGTGACCGGTTTTTTTTTTAAATGTTTTGGTTTTTAAATCCGGTATGATTTCAAATCACAAAAAAATATTAAAAAAGTTAAAAAAATTAAAATTTAAAACCAAATATGTAAAAAATTTTTGGGCAGTGATTAAACCATAACAACATAATTAAATTTTATGCTTGACCAACCTGAAATTAACGGTTTCTTAACGGTTATTTCGGTATCGGTAAATTTAAAAGTGTTTGTTTCGGTTACGGCTTTGGCTTACGGTTACCAATTTCAAACGGTTAATACCGGTTAACGGTTACGGTTCCCTGATCTATAACATATGTTTTCACTAAAAAACTTCAATAGAGCCCCGATAATCAGAATATTTGTGTAGAAGAAATTGGAATACTTATACAAAAAATACTTCAATCATGTATTTTCTACTTGGTTACGAAAATCCGAGATTACCAAATTTTTGACACCGTATGGATTGGTTTAATTCCCGTATTTTTGTTTTCTCTGTGTACGAACTCACCCGGAACTCATCGTTGGCCATCATTTTGGCCCATTTGTCGGGCTTCAGACGCATTGTGGTCGTTGTGTAGTTGGCCACACGCTCCAGCCGCGAATCACTGTAGTCCCGATGTGTCCCGCTCGGATGGATGCTAACGGGCATTGCCTCCTCATCGCTGCTGGCCAATGCTGCCCCATCAGATACGGACATGGTCAACAAACAGTAGCCGGAGCAAAAATGCGGCCACAAAGCAAACGAATCAATTAATGGGCTGAAATCAACAGCTCAACTAGCAAAATCGCAATTCGCAATTCACAAATCGCAGCTCGCAACTCGGTTCTGCATTCAGCGTTGCAATGATTTTGACCCGCAGTCGGATGGCGTCTAATGCCAGAGACGGGCTGGTCGTGCACCACTTGCACCACTCGCAGCAAATTGCCAGCACCAACCGCAGCACACATATCGATCAAACTTTAATTCGCATCAAGCGAAAAATACTTTAAAATGTGTGAATTCTCACCCTGACGAGCTCCACTTTCTAATGCAATGGGCAAAGTTTAATGACAGCCCCGTCAACCCGACCAACCGACCAAGCGACCAACCGACCACGGCACAGTGGTTTTTCTGGTCAATTTAGCTCGGATTAATTCCGATTTTCAAATAATGCCGGATAACAAATAAATCTCGGCTTTAAGTTTTTTCTTTTTTTTAGGCTAATCGGGATTTTGAGTCACCAATGCTTAACACAAGCATTTAAATTATTTCCTGTAATTATTGTTAGAAAAGAATATCATTTTATATTGTGGGAGCTTTTTGAATAAAAATATACGCATAGTAAACAACAAGCGGGAAAGGCCATAGTCGAGTACCCATCTTACTTAAAAATATATAAAAAAAATATGTATTGCATACTTTTAGGCATTTACTTTGCTTAAAAACTTTAATCAGTCATTACCACCTCTCTAATTGTTCGATCTCGTTGCAATTTAGTAGGATATTAGATAATAATAGTAGCTAACGATAAATACCAAATTAGCGGATGTGGAAAGGGGCGTGGCAAAATTTTAAAACAAACTTGATTTGGGTGGCAAATTTGTTTGCTCTTATAGTCTCTAAGATCTAGGCGCTCACATGTACGGACACACGGACATTACTATATCGACTCGGCTGTTAATGCTGATCAAGAAAATATATACTTTATAGGGTCGGAAATGCGTGCTTCTGCGTGTTGCACTTTTACTTATTTTTTCAGTAAGGGGTATACAAATTTGAAAACTAACCTCAAATTAGTTTTAAGAATAATAAATTCGACTTAAAATGCCCAAAATAACCACTGTGCTTCGTTCTGACTTTAATTGCTGCAGCTGAACTCACGAACTAAGCGAAATGCAATTTCCGTTTGCCAGCCGGTTCGCAGCACACACACATAACTCAATATCAACATCAACATCCACATCAACATCAACTGGCAACTTGCAACTTGCAGCAGCTACTTGCGACTTGCAACATCACAATCAGCGTCAGTTTTGCCGCGATTGACATGCCTGGCTATAAAATCCATAAATCTGTGGCGCCGCTTTGACTCTGACAAACAAATTTGCAAATGAATGAAAATTTGTTTTTCTCCTCAAGGGCAAGAGAAAGATAGAGGGCGCGTCAACTGGGCGTATGTGTAATATTTAATGTTTCAACTAAAATGCAAAAGAAATGTGCTTGTAATGCTTCAACTGCCAGCAATGACCACTCTATAAAATCATACATGCACACACGCACACACATATTAAGTGCTATATTATTGCTGTTGTCAGCAGCAACAACAGCAGCAGCAGCAACAGCAAGTGCATTTTATGTTTCGCATACACACACACACACATACAAACACAAAGTTGACTTTATGCCAGCCGGATTGCAGGCAGCGTTCCGGCCCAGAGCCTTTCGCTTGGCCACGCTCAAAAGCCAAAGCCAACCCACACATAGTAAGTGACTGAGTGACTGACTGACATGTGTCAAGTAACAGCAGCAACAGCTCCCATGGCAGCAGCACCCACAGCACCCACACCAGCAACAGCAGCAACATCAGCTCCCACAGCAGCAGTGAGTGTTGCGAGCATGCTTAAAATGCTACGCAATTACCACAAGTACACATAGAAAACAACTAAAACAGCTGCAATTAAGGGTACACAACTATGAGATACCCTGCGCTCAGCTTAAAAATAAACAGAAATTCGCATACTCGCGATACTAATTGCATAGCTTTTACCCAATTTTAACAATGAATGTTGGACCAATCTATTTTCGCTTTTAATTTTAGATAATAGATAGATTTTAGAAGTATAAATAAAATAAGAGAATTCGAAATTTGGGCAAAATATAACTAATACATATATCAAATAGTTACCACAAGAACGATCAGTCGAAAATTAAAAATAATCCAGATTTCGGTATACCGAAGATAATCATTTTTATAGCATAGAATATTGGGAGTTTCTGGCAACCGAAACTATGTTAATTGTGTCTAGTGCATATATTAATAGGGAAATCCGTGTAATGATTGGATTAAAGATGATAGAATCAAATTAATAAATTAAACTGGTAAAGAACATATATATTTTATTTATTTACCCATTTGCTAGTTACTTTTTTTAACTTAAGACCCTTTTCAATGAGCCCTTTTCCATGGGAACAGGGCATAACAAGTTTTGCTACTTTGTTGAATAGTGCTCAGCTATAGGATGCCCTGCAGTCATACCCTAATGTCTCTCTACATTTCAAAGAGGCTACTTAGCTATAATTCAAGTGAGCTTTACTGCTGTCTTGAAGCTCAGTGAATAGAGTTTACACTGAGTTGAGTTGTGCACTCAATGGACCCCTTAATGGCTGCTCATACAGGGTATGACAAGTGTGTATGATGATGACGACAGCCTGGATCACAGTA
Source organism: Drosophila suboccidentalis (assembly GCA_037043435.1). NCBI lineage: Eukaryota > Metazoa > Arthropoda > Insecta > Diptera > Drosophilidae > Drosophila > Drosophila suboccidentalis. The sequence goes on from JBAMBK010000217.1 coordinate 284,066, forward strand.
TAACTTTGATGCTCAAACTTCACTTTTAAATATCAGCGTCACATCAAAACCAAGCGCCTGGCATTTCGCTATGGTCTCGTTCTCTTCTCCCCACTTCGCTCCTGACTCTTGTGGCACCCTCGGGATAAATGCATTGCCCCCATTTTCAGTGCGGCAGCCACAACAGTTGCGGTATTTGGGGCACAACTATAACTAGCATGAGCATGAGAAGGAAAGCATTGCTGAGTGCCAGTAATGAATTTGCTCAAACTATTTTCACTCAGCTTTAATTTTAGTTACCTGTCTGTTCTTGGTTTTCATTTCTTTGCCTCAAAAAGAAATGTATTTAAATAATCGTTTTAAGCATTTAAATAGATTATTTTACATTAGTTGTTGTGGAACCTTTTCGGTCTTTTATTTCTCGACCATTTGTTCTCTGTCCCCGCTTGAATGCGAAAGTGGTTCCATGAGTATGGCAAAATATGTGCATAAATAGTGCCCGAGTTCCAAGTCAAACATTAAAAGAAAACCCGTGAAATAAGACGAAAGAGAAACAGGAAAACGAAAAATAGAGAAAATGGCCACAAGCTCCAAGAAAAATAAACGTCCAATTGATTTTAAAAGCAGTTTCTTGATGGCCCGAGCTCACTTCAAATTAAGTATATCTCGGCAGTGAGCCATGAAAAATGAATAACTGGAAAATGCTTTTACTACAACAAGAGAGAAAGACAGTGAGAGAGAGAGAGAGACGGAGGAAAGACGTATACGTATTTTAGTGTCCTTTCATTTTTGAATTTATGCCAAGCCAATTCACGCCGCGTCGCGAATCGCATTGATCTCAACCCCACTTGGATTGAACCCCTTTCAACCCCTTGACCAGCCTGAACTCCTAGCTGCTGATGAGTTTCATTATGTGCGAACAAATCATCACATGCCAACGGCAGCTTTGGGCAGAGGAACAAAGAGTAGGAGAAAGGCTCTGGGACTGGGACTGGGGACAACGATGTCGTCTGTCGATGTCAGACTGCACGGCGTCGCGCTCGTTTAAAGCCATTTTGTGCATTTGCTGAGGATGCCTCCATTTTGCATGGTGTGTGTGTGTGTGTGAATAAGTGTGTAGAAAGTCAACACTATTTCATTCAAACAAAATCCATTTGGGCAAGATTATGAGAGCACTGGGAGTATCTATTTAAGGCGACCGACCACACTGCGTATTAGTAATGCGACAAGGCTTTCAATAAAAAGAGGAACTTGGGTAAGGCAAATCAAATTTTGAATACTCTTATATTGTAATGTGATTATCAAAAAGCTGCTTTCTGAAAATATAAGCTTAAAATATTCATTCAAATACTCCAAGTCCTTTAAAAGGATTTCTTTTAACACATTTTAGAGTAATTTAATATTAGCAATAAAAATAATAATTTTTTCAATTATTGTATGTGAATTTTAAATAATAATATAGAGAATCGTTTATTTGAATGTTGAAATTAAAGAATGGAAATTATAAACATTCTTTTGTGACAGAAAAGGTCTCCTATTTTATTTTATTTATATTCCTTATTAAATATTGGCAATTAAATTTGAAATTAAGTTAAAAATAAATAATTAAATCAATATAAATTTTAAGTTATAGACTGAATAGAAAACAATGAGTTATTTAATCCCAATTGAATTGTAGATAGTCTATATCTTGGCTATTAGCTTTGATTAATTGGCTGACTGACTGACTGGCATTTTCTAGCAATTTGAGACTAATTTTTCCATTGACATGTGAAGGCTTCGATCGACTGGGACAGAAACATTGGCTGCTACATCAATGCCTAACAGCTATGCTGACAAACTGTGCATATGCTTCGGTAAGAGTATGCGGTATAAAGGGACAAAGCGTTGGCAACATCAACAAATCGATCAGTGGACAGTTTTCCATTAAAACGCCTGAGAAAAAAAAGCAAAGCGTTGGCTGCTGCCAATGCCAGTGTAAACAACCGACTGGCGACTGTTCTAGTCCTAGTCCTTGTCCCGGTCCTAGTTCTGGTCCTGGTCTTGGTCCTGCTGCTGGCCGACAGTCGTCCAATATTGAAACAAAACCAAATCGCAGCCTCTGTGGCAGCAGCAGCAAGAAGGACAGCAACAACAAATATGATTCTTGGTGGTAGTGTTGTGTGCAGCCTAACGACAACATTCAATAAACAATTCACAATTGATTGACAAACGGACTGACTGACTGACTGACTGGCAGTCGTTGTCATTTGGATTCACTGCCTGGCGATTGACCAGCGGCTGACATTGTTGAATTGGTCCTGACGACAAGTCGGCGGAAGGATGTTAGTCCGAGTGGATGAGGAAATTGAAAGGGAATGCTGACAACAAACTCGACAAGAATGCAGCACGACAAAAACATAGAAACACACAAACACACACACACACGTACACATGTATATCGAATAAAAAGGACTCCGAAATGCCAAAATGGCAAAAGAGAATCGCTTCTCGTACAAACTGAAAACAATGAAAGCAAATTTTCTGAACGGACATCCGCCAGCGATTAGGCAACACCCTCAATGGCGTATAGTACAGTGGTTACATCTCCCACTTTATGGACAGATCCATTCGTAAATACATCATTCTGCTTTTTCTCTCTCTCTCTCTCTCTTTTTTTTCCTCTTCTGCTCCTCTGTTTTTTGTCCTTGAGGGCTATTAAGAGTTTATATTCGTAGCCTGTGTCTTCTTAATGCTGCTGCTGTTGGGAAAAATTACTTACTCTCTGTGTTTAGCATAGTTTAACCATTTCGCAATTTGCGGAAATTTAAAAGAAGTGCATTAGTAGCTTACCAGTTTAATATGAATTTTAGCTGGGAATGTGTAGCCAGTTTGTGGGTCAAAATTAAAAAAATTTCACCTTAATTTAATAAATATTAACATTTTGTGGATCAAAATTTAAAATATCACCTTTATTAAAAAAATAATTACATTTTTAATTTATCTATCTTTTTACCTTTTCATCTTTTATATCTATCCATCTTTCTGTCTATCTACCTATCTACCTATCTATCACTGCGGACGGCAGTCCGCGCTAGTGACGAAAGCAGCACGAAGGGTGCGAAGGCGACTAGCATATATACACAGGAAGAATGGAAAATTTGCTATGACTGTCCGATCAGGTCAAGTTATATACCGACCGAAAGGTATCAACTTAACTTACAAATGTGCATACCAAAACTTTTGGAAACTTACCTGGTTCGTGAGATAAACAGGTGTAAGTGGGAGGGGAAAAATTTAAATTATTGGTGCTAATGGGGCCGTTGGAGCCTTTTTTTTTAATTTTATAATATTCTACTCAAAAATACGCGTCGAATGACACCTTATTCATAAAAATCCGACTACTCGTTCAAAAGATAATTAATTTTGAAATTTTTGGTGGCCTTCCAAAAATGAGATGAAAAGTCAGTCTGTTTGTTTGTTTGTTTGTTTGTTTGTTTGTTTGTTTGTTTGTTTGTTTGGATCAAATCGTTAATTTAGCTTAAATGTTTGAATGAGGACTTGTTCCTGCTAAATAATCTAGAAACGTTTGTTCTACGACTTTTCCGAAAAATCGCTAGTTTAGCGGGAAATCGCTAAAAACCGCCAAACTTAAAACCGCCATAGCATCCAAACGATAGAAGCTACAGATGTGATCTATATTACGTTGAAAAGGTATTTTGAAGGGCTCTTAGGCACACCTTCAAAGTTTTTTTTTAGGTAAATAGGTAAACAGCTACAGGTGAAATAAGGTATTTTTCTCCACTTTTGAGAAAACGCCGCTAACGATTTTTTTTAATTTTCAATATGCTATAGTTTGTACAATTTCGCGTTTTTTGATGTATCATGCATAAATTGTAGTCGATTGGTTTGGAAGATATAACCAATTAACTAAATATATACATTTTACTTTGAATCGCAATAGGACGGCAGCAGCAATTACATTTGACTAACAGTCCAATAACAATGAAATATATGATTTGACAGTCGTTCTTAAAGATCGCCAGTGGCGCATAGTGTAGAGCGTCCGATTTTTGCGTGAATTCTCAGCTCGGGATCCGGGTTCGAATTCTGGCACGGACTAAACTTTTTTTTTTATTTCTTAAATGCAATTCATTTGTTAGTAGATGATTATCATGCATAAATTTTTGTTGATTGGTTTGGAAGATATAACCAATAACTAAATATATACATTTTACTTAGAATTGGAATAGGACGGCAGCAGCAATTACATTTGACTAACAGTCCAGTAACAATGAAATCTATAATTTGACAGTCGTTCTTAGAGATCGCCAGTGGCGCATGGTGTAGAGCGTCCGATTTTTGCATGCGTCCGATTCAGCTTGGGGTCGGGGTTCGAAATCTGGCACGGACAAAACATTTTTTTTAAATTTTTAAATGCAATTATATTATATTTGCGTAAACTGATTTTGATATAAATATTATTTGTTTTTAAAAATTTTGGGTGCGCATATTGAAAATTTCCCAGCAAAGTAACAATGCCAGAAGCATATGTTATATTTATGTGATGCAAAAATAACCAGTGCTGCCAGACAGTTTAGTTTTGTTATGTGACAACGCGACTTTAATTTATTCAAATGAGTTAAGCATTAGAGTCTCTCTGTAAATTAATTTTATTTATACATTTTACTTAGAATTGGAATAGGACGGCAGCAGCAATTACATTTGACTAACAGTCCAGTAACAATGAAATCTATAATTAGACGGTCGTTCTTTAAGATCGTCAGTGGCGCATTGTGTAGTGCGTCCGATTTTTGTATGAATTCTCAGTTCGGGTCTCCGGGTTCGAGTTCTGACACGGCCAAAACTTCTTTTTTTTTTAATTTTTAAATGCAATTAATTTGTTAGTAGATGATCCGAATAGGTTTTTTTTTAATGTTTTTCAATTTTAAAAGGGTGTTGGCAGAAATCTAAGCTGCAAAATAAAGAATCGCTGTAGTCAGATCTGTCTAAGGTGCTAAGTTTCCGTCAAGTTTGATATGTTCGGGAGACGCGGGTTCAACTCCCAGCGTGAGCAATTTTTCTAAAAATTGTTTTTTATTAGCAGACTGTATTCTATTTTCTATAAACACTAAATTCCTTTTGACAAAGTAGTTTTGTCAAAAGCAGAGGCGATTGCAAAAATTTCTGATATCCCCCAAAAAACTCTTTACGCGGTGAAAGTCTAGTGACGAAAACATTTCCATGCCACAAAATTTCTGATATCCAATTTTGTGACGAAATATAATTAATTTTTTATATATGTTAATTTATTATATACTAGGGGGCTCCGCCCCCTGCTCGCTTCGCTCGCCAACCCTCGCTCGTTTATTATATATGCCAAAAAAAAATTAATATACATACAAAGTAAAAAAAAAATTGGCATTCGGCACTTTGCGCAAAAAGCTTCAGCTTTCTTGCACCTTAAAAATAACTTTTTGCGCAGTGCCGAATGCCAATTTTTTTTTTACTTTGTATGTATATTAATTTTTTTTTGGGCATATATAATAAACGAGCGAGGGTTGGCGAGCGAAGCGAGCAGGGGCGGAGCCCCCTAGTATATAATAAATTAACATATATAAAAAATTAATTATATTTCGTCACAAAATTGGATATCAGAAATTTTGTGGCATGGAAATGTTTTCGTCACTAGACTTTCACCGCGTAAAGAGGTTTTTTTGGGGATCTATCTATCTATCTATCTATCTATCTATCTAAAACTCAAAAAAATCTGTAAAAGATGAAATTAAATGCTTAAAAACCATTATGGAATTCAATTGAGAATGTATAAAACGAATACATTGACTTCAAGCACAGGTCAAATAATAATTGTTGATTACCTTTTAAAAATCAAAGCAACATATAATTAAATAATTCAGTTGTTCTTTTTTTTTGCCAGCACATTTACTCCTTCGATCTTTGGGAGCCCCTTAATTAAAACGCCTTCACATTAATTGCGCACGTGACGTTAGCCGCTCATTAACTTGGCTCACGTTGTGTAGGCGGAGTAGGAGGAGGGGAGCGGGGCATAGTTTGGCAATAGCTGGGCAAAGTTTTGGCAGCCAATAAAAAAGTCGCTGGGGAAGGGAGTGGGGAGGGGAGGGGAGGGGAGGGGCGGTCAGCGTAACATTATGTAAGGCAAATCCTTTTGGCAATTAGATACTTGCAACCAATAGAGCCAACCAAAAGTGGCACAAGAGCGGATGTGGAGACATAGAGACAACGATAGAGATGGAGACAGGGACAGAGACGGAGACGGAGACACCCACAAATATTGCGCAAGTATCATGGATGGTATCATGGCTTGGTATCGTCGTGGTCGACATCGCATTTCGTAGTGCAAATATCCCATTACTCGGATGAAACTTTTAATTAAAAAGTTGCCAATGACAAACGTGAAAGGGGAACAGACCAAAGGCGAGCTGAAACTTCAGTACTCATATACTCGAAGTCGTACTCGCACTCAGTACTCAGACTTGGACTCATACTCATACTCGTACGAGTAGTCTTAATAGTCGCAGTCTCAGTCTCAGTCTCAGTCTGGCACGCACGTAATTGAGACAAACTTTGAGACAGTAAAACATTCGTGCAATGCCTCAGGACGGAGAGCTTGCGATGCCAATGAGAAAATTACGACATTTAAGCCCGGAGGTTAAATGCACGTGAAATATTAAGTTTAGTTGCATGAGAGCACACTAAATCTTCATCTTGTGGGTCATTTGTTTGCCAACCTTCTACTTCTTACCACTATCTCTCTCTCTCTCTCTCTCCCGTTTGTCCCAATGAGCAGCTAATTATGGCCAAGTGGAGCTACCAATGCACTGCTCCTCCAGTGCACAACAACTTGGCCATGATATATTTGCGTGCCAGAATACATGCCTTTCTATAACCAACTAATCAGGACTACTTCAGGTTGGTTCCGACAACAAGGAAAAGCAAGCTGAGAAGAATCTGTTGTGAGCCAAGAGATTACCAAGTCAAGGTTCTCCTCAGCTAACAAACTCTCTGCGTTTTCAGCTCTTTCTTTTCTTGATCTCTTGATTAATAACTCCTTTGTGTGGGATGAATTCTGAGGTAACGCTTAAAACTGTTTTTATCAAGTCATTAGGTTATACTTAATAAAAAGAGTTTACTTTAATTTTCTTGGATAATCAAAGCCTTTGATAAGATCTGCTTAAGATACCATATAATTATATAAAATTATGGCCAAGATCTGTTTCAGCTTACATCATGATTTCTTCGATTTCTTTACCTAATTTACCCTTCTTTATCCATCAGCTTTTTGGCCCCGATCTCTCCGACAACAAAAAATAGCTTTTTCATCTTAATTTTAATGAACTGTGAAGTCTAGAAAACATTACTTAAGCAGATCAAAATTGGTTGCAGCTCTCTTTCTTGACCATCAGTTATCAGTAGATCGTTTGAGTTTATAAAGCTATGAATAACCAAACTAACTAGGCTGCAGGAAATAAGGCCCCAATGAAATAAAGCCCTAAAAGGGAAAATTAAATAAGGCCCCAAAATTTGGGGTGTTATTTCATATGAAATAACACCCCAATTTCAAATATGAAATAAAGCCCCAGTAAGATGAAATAAGGCCCAAAAAAAAAAATGAAATAATGCCCCAAATTTGAGGTGTTATTTCATATGAAATAACACCCCAATTTGAAAAATGAAATAACACCCCAATTTTTATTAATTATTTTTTTTATTTTATTGCTTTTATATTTAATTTATTGTTTTATTAAGAAAAGACTTGCATGAAACTATTCACAGGTTTTCTGTAATAAGGGCAGTTGTAATGCTCGAAGTTCTTTGCAATTGCATCTGCTGCTTGTACATAGCTTTAAATTACATTCTGCACAAGTTTTTAAATGTTTGCATGGCAAAATAAAATTTTAAGAGATAATGAAAATTTTATACAAAAAATCGCGCGATTTTTTGTATAAAATTTTCGCCTGCGGCGCTAAGATTAAGAAATGATAAAAATTGTATATACAAATCGAACATTTTTTTGTATAAAATTTTCGCCGGCGGCGGCTCTAAGATTAAGAAATAATGAAAATTTTATATAAAAAATCGCGCGATTTTTTGTATAAAATTTTCGCCTGCGGCGCTAAGACTTACACAATTATAATGTAATTACCTGGTCAAAATATTGAATATAGATCACTAGGAGCTGGTTAAAGCAACCTTTGGGGACTACCTTCGATTCGGCGGAGGTAAATTTTCCTTTATTTCGCTTATTATTTTTAAAGACGAAAATATACAAAAAGCCTGTTTTTGGTCTTCAAAAATACAAGCCGTGTAAAATGGCAGTGAATTTGCTTTATCCTTTTTAAGCATAAACGAAGGCCACTTAGATTCCATTTTGAAAGCCTCAATTACTTGAAGAGGATGGTCAGGCGAATTTACAAATGTTTTGCTGACGATATATTGTCAATATAAAATATTAGGGCCCTATTTCAGAATAAAAATGAAATAAGGCCCCAAAAATAGGTTTTGGGGTCTTATTTCACTTCTTCTTTTGGGGTCTTATTTCATATGAAATAAGGCCCTAATGAAATAAGGCCCCAAAAAATGAAATAACACCCCAAATTTGATTAGAAATCGTTGTTGTTGTTTCCTATACATTTTTTGGGGCCTTATTTCATTTTTTGTTTGGGGTCTTATTTCATTGGGGCCTTATTTCGCAGAGCCAACTAACTATTGTAGCCTCTGTCTCATTTCCAATTTATCATTCTTCTGTAACAACCTCCTTTATTAGCTAGCCTGGCCAGGATATTAGCTAACAAGTTCCATTTGCCCGTTCGGAGAAACTTGCAACGATTGAAAATGCATTGAACCGTTTGTGGTGCGAAATTTGACGCAACAACAAGAAATGTTGCTTACAAATAGCAGTTGAATCGGTTTAGTTCACGTGATGGGCGGCTAATTATGCTGGCTTTGGCACTGGCACTGGCAGTGGCACTGGCACTGGCAACGGTAAATGCTGCGATTTTGCAAAATAATCAGAAAATGCTTTCGAAAATTTTACGTAACACGAAAATACGAAAATGAACAGAATGACACAGAAAATGCCATGCATGTGGAAGGGGATAAAAGTAGATAGGGAAAGAGTTGAAGGGAGAAAGAAGCAGATAGGGAAGGAGGCTTTGTCCAAGAGAGGAGGGATTATGTAAACCTAGTTTTCGGTGCACCCAAATGCTCATGTCTCGCTCTGGTCAGGCGGCTCGACCGAGACGAGACGAGTCGAGGCTGGGAGCGGGCAGCAGGAAATGCTGTGGTTGCCATGTTGCTGCTTTGTTGCGTTATCTAATTACAAAGGAATTGTGCGGCAACATCAGCGTCACACAGTTTTTGGGGTCTACCAACATTGTTTTGACCCGGTCCCTACACTAACAGCAAAAATGTTATGCCTGCCAACAGCAGAAACAATGCTGCAATGTATAAAGAGTGCGGAAAATGCAACTGTGGAATGTATTTGAAATGGAACTGAGTTAAAGTAAGTAAATAGCATTTAATTGTATTTTCTAATAATATGTTATTTATTTAATTCTGTTTCTGCTGTCATTACTCAAACAAGGCACGTTTTCGACTTTTTTGTGCTTAAAAATATTTCCAAAAAACTTGCATTGCGTTTTGAATACAATTATTGGTTGAAAGTACATTTTTAATACTGTATTTAATTTAGGGCTGGAAATTTAGAAAATTAAAAAAAAGACTTGCTTATTTATAATAATATTATGTTTTGCCATAAATAGCGAATAAATATGTACACTTTAAACCTCGTAAAATATTTAGAATTTAAAGCCTAAGACATTGGAATCAATTAAAATATGCTTGTACAATAAAGATTTTTAAGATAAATTTTGGACAGCAAATACACACTTTATTTATTGAAGCTGCACTTGAAACGTTTACGGATGCGACACAAAGCAGAATTGTAAAATAAGTTGAAGTAAGAGTCTAAAGCTGGAAATGTGTTAGGCCAGGCGCACACTGGCGGCTGAAAGCTGAACTTAAACTGATAACTCAGCTCAGCTTTCAATGTGCACGCTTTCATACTACAATAAGTGTGTTTGTTTCTTTCGAGCTGATAGGCTCAGCTGTAGGTTCTGCTTTCAGCCGCCAGTCGTTAGTCCTGGCAATAGTCAGTGTAGCCATTACTAGTTGGTTAATGGACATCACTTTTCAAACTTTTAAATACTTAAATTTAAATTTAATTTAAAACTTACGCGAGCAGCTGATGTGAGCTAACTATATACATATATGTATTTCCATAGACTCACATTTAATACTCCCTATAGACACAGCATGGGAAAAAACTCGCTGGAAATCCGATTTATTTGTATGCGTGTGTGTGGGTGTAGGATATGTGTGTATATATGTATATATGGAGGCTGGAATTGTCCGAGCTGTGGTGTGTGGCAGAGAGAGAGAGAGAGAGAGGGGAGAGCGTAGCCCGCAGTTAGTTACACATAACCAGGCACATATGCGCTAAATACACTCGTGTCTAATAAGTTTTAGCCAAATGGCCATCGAAGCGAGCAAGCACACAAACAAATACACACACACACACACACAAACAAATACACAATGGTCAGCGGCGGAATAAACAAATGTTGGGTCGTCCATTGGGGGTCACAGCTGCGTATGCGGCATATTTGAGGGCGCTGGGCAAAAAATTGTCAAACTGCCGGACGCGGCCCAAAAGTCAGTTGGGTTAGAAATCTGCTTAGCTGCTTTCCGGCCCAACCAAACGACGCGACGGACAGATAAACGGTGGCAGAAAGGAACGTAAACGACTTTGTTGAAAGTTTACCCAACGCTTGAATTTAAATTGGCAAAATATTTGGTTGTCTCACACACACTGCAAAACTGAAGTTGTCCCTTTTAAACGTAGCACTAATTGCGCTTTTGTCAACACTCGAATTAAACATAATATTTGCCACAATTAATAAAAAAACGCTCTTGTGCCCAACAAATAGTCCCACAAATTCTTCTTGTTTGAAAAATCCATCGCAAAAAATAAAGGGCAAAAATGTTTTGAAAATGTTAAGCTGCGAGTATGCGACGAGTAGATACTCTGGAAAATGGAAGGAAATGGCTATTGATTGTGGTACAAAAATGGTTTGATATTAACCAATTATCAATAATAATTTTAAAAACAACTAGGGGGCTCCGCCCTTTGTTTGTTGTTTGTTGTTTGTTTCGCTCGCAAAATTGAAAGGATGGTCTTTAGTTGTCCGGTTTAACAAATTTATATAACTTAACATTTTTTTGTTAAAAACGATGCACGATGAAATTTATAAATCGAACTGATCGGACAGTCATAGCAAATTTTCCATTCTTCCTGTATATATTGCTTGTCGCCTTTCGCACCCTTCGTTCTGCTTTCGTCACTAGAGCGGACTGCCGTCCGCAGTGATTATCTCATCTATGTTGTGGGAAAATATTACCTTTCTACACTTAGCCGTTAAGCCTACACATTGATTCTCAGTCAGTCGGTCAGGACAAAGAGTTTTATATATAGAGATTATGGATATTGATTTTGATCAATCAATCTGAAAATCAACAATCAAAGAATAGGAAAAAAAACAGTTTAAATATTAGATACTGAATTCTATTTTATTACCGACGCTAAGATTTGACAACTCTTTTATTTCTTCAACTTCAGTTAGCTGGTAATGTCCAAATCGTCGCCTCCATAAACCTAACGGTTTCAATAATGTCGCACACATCGTCCAAATTTTATAATACCCCCTGCAAATGAGGCTTAGTGAAACGTTTTGGGGACCTGCCTCTGGAAATTTTGGCAAAAAGTTTGAAAGTGGAAAGCGCGTTTTACAGATTTTAGGCCTGGGCCAAAAGAGCAAATTATGCAAATTGCGCGAAGCGTCAAAATAATAAACGTTAACATGTGAGTGACATTTTGGTCGAACGAATTTAAAGTGGGCAACTGAAAGTTTAAGTAAAAATAAAAAATGAATAATTTGGCATTCACCATAAATGTATTTATATAATTTCAATGGATAATTTTGATAGAATAACAAAAGAGTTTAAGTGGTCAAAATGGTCACTCAAATTGGATGCATAACCTGAGCTTGATGTTGTTGTTGTTGCTGTTCTTCTTCTCTACTACAGTTGTTGTTGTAGTTGATGTCGATGGTCGATGACGATTTAATTGATGCCAATTGGCTTAATACGCTTGGGCAAATTGCGCTTGAGGAGATTCCAATTGATGCTTGTGGGTGGTGGCTGGAGTCGTTGCTTCTTCTGCTTTTTCGAACTGGTCAATTTGGAGCGTATTGAGTGCAAGTTTTGATATTGGCTGGCGCTGCGAACGACCTTGCTTAGTTGGCTGGTCAACTTGGCCGGTTTTGACTTGAATTTACTCTTCAGGACCATCTTTCCATGACTGGAATGGCTCTTGGTAGCAGTTTTCCGTTTGTTCTTGTTCGATTTAGACACACTCTTGCCCGACTTGGATGCTTTCATCGACTTGAGCGACTTCTTGGACTTCTGAGACTTTACAGACTTTAACGTTTTTGCGCTTTTCTGTGGATGTACTAAGGCACCGCCCCGGGCCCGAACTGTTTGTTGTTGCTGCTGTTGTTGTTGTTCTTGTGGCTTCTTAACAGAGTATTTGGGCGTCGGCGGTGCTTGACTGGAGAAGACACGTGCAGCCTGGACAATCGAATCGAAGTTGCCAAAGACCTGCATTATGTTACGATTGACATACTGTAGATACTTAAGCGACGATTGGCACAGGCTGCACTTCTGGTTCTTGTCGCAGTTGTTGCGTATTAAGCTCTCCAAATACAAAAAGTTCTTAGCCATGTTCTCGCAGTGCGGGCACTTGTTCATGTTGTTGCGTTCGTAATGATTCTCTTTTAGATTGGCAATGTGCTCCTTTATCGCTGTTTGATTTTGCTCCAATTTTATTGTCGAATTCTGTGGCACAATATACGAATTAGCGGTATTCTTTTTTTTATCGAAACCGAACATTTTCCGTAGAACTGAAATTTTGTTGACCTTGTCAGGTATCGAATGTGAATGAAATGGATGTGCTCTAATGTTAGTAACTATTTTTTGACAAAAAATAAAAATAGAAAATCATTTTCATAGCCTACCTCAGCCATCATAAGTTCTAATCCGCTGCTTCTTCAGAGTGAGACGTTGATCTGAGCTCAATATCTGGAATATTGAATATAATAAACTACTTGCTGACATTCACCTCAATGCCTACTCTGATAACCTTGTCCTGCTCAATTAAATTTATAGCTGCAATAAATTCCAACAAACTGACCTACATTTAATTTCAACCAAATGTTACTCTAAATACTTTTACCCTGCTCTTGCCTGACTTTGGATCATTTAATTTCTATTTCCTTGTGCGCAATTAGCGATAATCAGCTGGCAATCCAAATTCCGTTTTCTCTCTTTCTCTCTCTCTCTCTCTCTCTCTCTCTCTCTCTGTCTGTGCTCTCTCATTGTTCTCTGTTGACATTTTCGTTTTGATTTCTATTTACTATTTACTCGTATTCGCTTTTGGGTCAACTCATTGCGATGTGCGCTGTAATTTATTTCATTTAAAGATACAATCGCCTCACTTCAATTTCTTTTCCTCGGCTAGCACACACATTTTTAACTGTTTTGACCTTGTACAGTGATTGCTAAAGCTGTGCCTTACAATGGCCTAATTAAATATCCATCAGTTGAGTTATTAGCCATACTATCCCTTTCTCAGCATAAGCAAGTTTATCTAATACTTTAATCTGAGGCTGTTGTGGCTTATAAGAATAAGGATTAGAGAAAGGTAGAAATTAAGAGAGCTGATAAGTTATACATATAATGGAAATGAACGGCTTTAAAAAGTTTTAGCCCTCACAAAATATATATAAAAGTGTATTATTTTAAAATTGAAACAAGTATGGTTTTAATCTCTATCAATCAATTTATATGACACTCAAGATTCACACTTTTTAATAAATTTAATGTTAATCCTAATTTAAAGTCTTCTCTTAGATTTAAAAATACATTGCAATTTATATAAGCAATTTGCTTTTGTTTTTAACTCATCAGAATATAAGTATATTTTGTTATTAAAATTGTTTTAATTTGCAAAGCACAAATCAAGTTTTAATTTGACAACCAACAAAGTTATTAGAAAGTTGAGAGCATTTCAAACAGTTTGCGACAAACTTTTTTTTGGAAATAAATATGCTTCGGAAATCACATAAAGTTTAGCAACTGAATGTTTGTGATAGCTGCAGTTGAATGTTTTTAGCTATTTGAATATTGAAAACTTAATTATAATATGACATTTATTGCAACAATTTTTGTTAAGTTGGAATTTTGATGTTATTTGATTTATCTTGAACTTGAAGAGCTATTAAAGCAGCATTTGGATGCGAAAGTAGCTGCACATCACATAGCAATAAAATCAACAAGGAGCAAATTTACTACCACTTGCACCACTCGACCACCCAACCACCAATCGAAGAACGAGTGCAAGGAACATAACTTCGATTTGAAAATATCTTAGAAAAGTCAAGCATAAGTGCAGAGCGACAATAAACAGCGAGCATAAACACACACAAGCTCGTAAAGTTGATTGTCCATAAATGTATGGGGCGTATACGTAATGTCTGGAGATGCATTAAACCAATGCAGTGCACTGTGGGGCTGTGTGAAAAGGAAGGGGCGTGGCATGGCCATAAAGTGCCATCGTAATGAATTTATTAAAAGTTCATTCTCTGTTCACATGGCCACACAAATAGACGTCAGCTGATGTCTTGGGCTTGGTTTAGGGCTTGGCTAACACTTGCATGTTGGCCAAATAGATTTTAATTTCAACGTTTGCTTTGCATGCGACAAAAAAATGTGAGTGCTAATGGATTTGTGCCAAGTTCTCGTCGCGCGCTCTGATTTATTAGTGGCGAAAAATTGGGGCCGCTTTGGTCAATGCGTTTGACTTTGGTACGAGTAAATGCCAGCTGGCCAGGTCAGGTCAGGCTACGACAGTTAACAGTTGCCAGTTGGCAGTTGGCAGTTGGCACAGTTATGCCAGCTAACATTTGACCCACAAAGGTTACTCTTAGCCTGCTTTTCAGGTCGGACCCTTTTGCCTGTAATGACTTCCTGCGACTTCGTCAAGGCGACGAAAACGGCGACTGCACTCCCAATATAAATTCAAATACAAACACAAATAGAAAATACTCATACTCATGCTCTTACACCTGCCAAAGCAGCTGCTTACTTGTGTTGTTGCTGTTGTTCTGCCTTTCAGTATTTATTTTGTTTGCTTTTCGTGCCTTACGTGTTTATGGCCTGCAAAATGGCGATTGTTGAAGAAAGCGAAAGTTGTTCTGCCCTCTGGCTTCAACTCAACTCAACTCAACTCACTTCACTTTACTTTCACTTGGCTTTCGAGTGGGCGGCATAAAGTTCAACATGCTCGGCATTTCAATATCAACAGCGGCATGCATAATTTCTTTTGCCTTTCGAGCCTATGTAAATTTGCTCGGAAGTGTTCAGCTGTATGTGTGTGTGTTTGTGTGCGTATGTTTGTTCCAGTTTTGGACGCGTTAGCTGACTTTAGGCCCAGGCTAAAAGCAGGTCAACTTCATTTTTCGCGCTGACCGACCGCAGCACAACAGCAACAACAAGAACATAAACAACAACAACAACAACAACAACGAGTTGCCGCTTGATGTGCAAAAGCCACAAACACAAATTAGCACAACAACGGCAAACGCAAGCAACTTGGCCATAATTTCTTTTGCAACGATGCCAAGCCCTTGGGCCAAGACCCACAACTCACACACACACACACACACACACAAACACACACACACACACACACATTCACACACACTCACTCACTCACTCAAACATATTTGCATTTGGTTGGCTGCTTTAGATTATCGTTTTTTGGTTTTTACTACCTTTGATTTTTCTTTTTTTTTATTGTTATTATTTTGGAGTTGACGTCGCTGCCAGCGTCGAATCGCCGTCGCCGTCGTCGTCGCATTGCCATTTGCGGCATAAAGTTCAAACTGCAAATGTTTTGCGGTCAGTTTGGATTTGAAGTTGGCAGGCAACGCGACGTGATGCCTCATCGCACCTGAGCGTCAGCCATTTGGGGCAAAAAAACAAATGCCAAGTCATAGCCAAATTCATTTGTTGGCCAACATATCTGTTGCGTTGTCGTCGTCGCCGTCGCCTTTTCAGTCGCGACTCGGTCAGCAAATTGTCCTGTGGTCAAACTCGCGTTTTCAGTTGCTCGCTGACATTTGTGCTTTCAATGCGTTTTCCAATTCCAACTCTTATTTGCTGACCAACTGAAATCAGGGGCCTAACATCAACAACAACAACAACAACAACACTATCAGCGGCTACAAATTTGTCCAGTGCAATCATTGATAAGCAATTAATTGCGTTTCCACGTGGATGCATCACAGGTGGCAATTTCAGCTGCAGGACTTGAATTTGACCCACTGAGTTAAACGGTAAGTTTTAGCATTCTAACAAGTTTAATTTCTTTCCTTTTGAATTAAACTACAGCATACTTTAAGGGATCAATATATTGAATATATTATCGTGATGATGTTTCTATTTCTGCAATATTGAATTGAAAGTCTAATATAAAATAAAATCAAAAGGTCTTAAAAGTGTAACGTTTTTCATTAACAATAATCTAACAAAAACAAAGATATAGAAAACTCTTGTGCTTGACCGAGGGATTATGAATACCCCAACTTTTTCTCCGTAGTGAAAAAATTATTTTTTTTTTACTTTTATTTAGCCAAAATTGTAAGTTGCCACGCCCATCGGTTTGGGCGTTACTGAAAGCTGTTTTTGAAATCAATAACTTGATAATTGCCCAATTCTTATAAAATGTACAATTTTTTTTTAAACAATTAATTTTCCTGAGAACTTTGGCATATATCCAGACTGAATTTTTTCATCGATTCAAAAAAATTTTTGTTTTATTTTTAAACATCTTTGGAATTTTACAATAAAATTTTCGTCCAAATGTCCTTTTATTTTCTCAAATTTTGAGGACAACATATATTATAAAGAATAATCAGCCGAAAACAACAGAACCGTTCACAGTTATCTGTCAAACAGCCGAAGTTGCATTTGTAGCCGGTATATTATTTAATTAAAACGCAAACGACCGCTTCTTTCAATCGCCAAATACAGAATGGTTTATTTGGTTATGCTTAGCCTATGTTTATTTACAGAGTATGTTATATTCCTATGTTATGTTATTTACAGTTTATGTTATATATTTAAAGTGTATGTTATATATTTGCATCGAGCTGCTGTGTACATATAACAGCGAGATGCAAATGGGCGATATCTACATTTAATTAATATCTAAATCCCTAAAACTGCTACACATTCGGGCCACGTTAGCGCTTAAGGGGTTAAATTACCAACTCGCCTATAAGAATACTTTAAAAAGTATCTAGTGTTTTTGGTTGCCTCTTTATACACTTTAGGATAAGTTGTACATAGCAACAGTATGCTATAAAGTTAGTACACCTTAATAATATAATAATATATTTTTTTTCACTACAAAAATTATAGTTAGCAGAAATATATGCAAAAATGTTGTATAATTTGTTTCTCGAATGTGAAACGAAGTCAAGGAATTTTCGGCATCGAAATTCGCCGTTGCATCTTGAATAACTTTTAAGCAACAACTGAGCCGTGCACTAATTTTTTCAGCTCCTTTTGGCAGCTTCTCTGGAAAACTTGGGGCATGAACAAAAGTGTGCAATGCCTACAAAACTGGCCACCGGCCGAAAATCTTCGAAAAGCGCTTAACGAATTTTATGCAAATACGAGGAAAATTTATTGCTCACAAAAAACTTTTACTTACACATACATATATAAATATGCCGGGGATATTTATTATGGTAGCTGCAGTATTTTTATGGGCGGCAAAAAGCGATCCACAATAAAAAACACAAACGGTAAACAATTTAAACTTTTCCCATGGAAGCGGCCCCAAAAAAAAAAAGCAATAAAATTAGTGAAATTTTAGCATTATGAGCGAAATACTTGGGAGTTTGCAGTTGATTGAAATTTAATCGATAATAGTAGTAATTAACTTGAATAAATGCGGTGTGGCTGAAGCTTTTTGTGTGTGGCAAGTGGCGGCAGTGGCAAGTGGCAGCTAACACTTTTCACGCCTTGCCGCACGGTCCAGTTGGCCACGCATTTAAGCTAAAAGCATTTCAATGCTTTTAACTATTTTTGACGCCGTCACGCACTATAAACCAACTCGAAATTAAATTTTGCCAGCTTACTTTCAGTGCGTCTATTGAAATGAAAATCTCAAAGGGCTTTTCTCTTGTGAGTGCACCTTAAAGTTAATGACTCAAAGCGGAATTTGTGCCCTAGTAAAGAGACAATACTAATCAAATGTATTTTAATTTTGTAATCAAAAGTACATTTAAATAATGCAGTCAGTCAAAGGTTTAGTTCAAGGGTCAGCTGGACTCGATTGTGTCATTAAACGGTGTCAGCAATTAACTGAAATCAACACTTGACCAAGTAATTGACTGGGGACCGCCTTGGCTCCCACTGTATAAACTGTACGTATGTGAACTTATGTGCACAAGTTGGGGATAATTAATCTTTAAGCTGCGTTGCGCTGAACTCGACGTTCAACTGTTTCAATTAAGTTCAAGTTGATATAGAATGTGTGAGGAAAAGAGAGTGGCAGAGGGAATGAGAGAAAGAGAGAGGGAGGGAAGAGTGAGCTAGGAATTTGCAGACACAGTTGAACTTACAACTAATGAGCTTTCGTAATAACTGCACTTGTCCCTATTATATTTTCTGTTGCCATGCAACGCCAAAAATCAAATCAGAGAAATACATACACTCGGAAAAAATATCAAGATTTTCGTACTTAAACAGAGGATATTCAAGTACAAATGATCTCTAATGTAATCTTTTTGTGGAATACAAAATTGAAACATATTAGTTTTGAGCACACAATAATCTTGAGCTTATCAAAAAATTATCTTGCTTTTAGTGCAAAACATTTTTCTACTTATGTTGATTTCAATCATGAAACATATTAGATTAAGTACACAAAAACTTAAATTTGTATAACAAATGTTTAGTGAAAAAAATGCTGTTGTTTTTGGAGGTATTTGAACCAAACTCGCAGATTTTATGTTATGGTACGGTCTTACCTATATAATCTGACAAAGTTTGGATAAAATCGGACTCATCTAGTTGTCATAGGAACGGTCAGTTGGAACTTTTAATTGAAGATTGTTTCATACTAAATCCAAGAATATTAGTACTCAACAATCTAACAGTTTAAGGAACCAAACGGAATAAATTCAAGTACAGACATATTTCATTTTAGGATGGCATGTTTTTCTGAGTGTAAAGAGAAAGAGAAAGAGGGTAGCACATCTTGGCCATAGATGGATTAACTTTACCCAGTCAAACTGAGTACACTTAGAGCCCAGTCCGTTGGCTGCAACAAGCTCTTCTGCTTTGCAATTGTACTTGGCCAAAAAGTGGGCTTAAATTGGCCACTAGTTGAGGCATTTATGGGCATATCATAAGATCTGATGAGTTGGAACCAGCCAGGGATGCAAAATTAGAACAACAAAGTTGCGTGGCAAGCACCTGTCGACTACTTTTAAGTGACCCTTTCCCGCCTGCCTCCTTCCCCCTTTCCTCATGTACTAAGCCCGCATATTCTGCTGTCATCACCATCTACATATATGAGCCAACAACTGACAAGTTGACAGGCCAAACTGAGTAGTGAGCATAGAGCAGAGAGCATAGAGAAATGTGGGTGGCCGAAACAAACAAGAAACCCGAACGTGCCCCCCATGCGGGTGGCATGCAAATGGAGCAACTGCGCCAAAGTGGATGCAACAACTGTTTGCAAAGGCTGAAAGTTGAGCCAACTCAACTGTGGAAGAGCCACGGCTTATATGGAAGAAATATAATGAAAATAACTATAATAATAATAAAATTGTCAATAGTCGAGTTCCCGATTACAGGATATTCGTTACTAATTTAGATATATTTATATTATTTTTTATTGCATACTTCTAGGCACATACAATGCTTAAAAACTTAAATCACCCATTACCACCTTTCTATTTGTTTGATTTAGTTGCGATTAAGTGTGATGAAAGCTAGCAACAGTAGTTAACGTTAATAACCAAAAAAACTTAATAATATCTTTTAAGAAATGGGTAAAGTTTATTATCTTCAATTTTAATTATACACTCAAAATACAAAGTTCTCCGAGATAGTTAGTTATCCGTTAAATCTGGCTTGACACTCTTAATAGACCCTTTGTGTTATTCAAGTACAGGGTCTAACAACATCATCAAGTACGATTACCCACGGAACAAGTGCAAAGCTCAGTTGCATAAATACATAAGCCAATGCACGCATCTGTGGACTTTGAGTCGAGTCGAGTCGAGTTGAGTTTAGTGTGCAGATGAAGTCCGAGTCGAGCTTGGAAGACACATGGCTTATAGCTCGAAATCCAGTTAAAGACCTAGAGCAATTTTAATTAAAAGAACTGCAACTGCCCTGTGCTCAAAATGTGCCTGGCTGCTGTTTCGATTGGAGTGTGTGGCAAATGCAGTTGCCAAAGCAGCTGCAACGGTTGCACAATGTGTGCTGTTTATTTCTGGGGCACTTAACTGACTGGACGACGCCTTCTTGGCCAGGATCGTTGTTGTTGCCGCTGCTCTAGACATGCCACAGTGCGAAACTTTTCGGCAGCTGAAAATGTTGGCTCAGCTAACATACGAGTATCCTGACACAAGTCAAGGAATTTATGAGCTGTAACGGACTGCATGTGTGTGTATAAGTGTGTGTGTGGCTTTCGGCTTAATTGAAATTTAAACGCTCCGAAGCAGCCAAGGTGTCAGCTGTTAACTCTTTTTCTTAGCTGGCTGGCATTTCATGAACTTGACAGTTTGCTATTTCAATTTTCCCGTCAGCAACAGCGCAACTTCTTGCATTACAAAATCGAGTTGTCCACGATGATTACCCACTGCGAGAACGAAACGTAACGTAACGAAACGAAACCAATAAAAGGCACAATATTTAACCCAATTAAGCCGCCAAAACTTTGTTAACTTTATGCTAAGCCCGCAGCACGCAAACAGCAAAGGGCCAGCACCAAACGCATTTGAGTGTGGGTGAGTTTAGTGTTCAGTGTTCAGTGTGTTTTGGCTTTTCAAATGGCCACTCCGCCTCATTGCCATGGCAACTTGCGTTGGCCAACACAATAACACGGAGCATGCACCAAACGCACACCCCCTCACACACACAGAAAGAGAGAGAGAGAGTCCGATATTCAGACACACTCTACACATAAATGCATTGGCAGCTGGCAGTTGTGCGATAGATTCCAACAGTGGCTGGCTCAAAAGCTCAAAAGCCAAGAGAACATATCTATACCAAAAACACACATTTTTTTCATCTTCATTTTATAAATAAAATTGTGAAAATGTGAGCCAAGAAAAAAACAGACACAAATAGTAAATGCAAAAGGAAAAGTGGGGGAAAACCCCAAAGAACTTGGAGCTCAAACGCGCAGTTGAGAAAAGCATTCCTGCAAACATCGGAGCAGGATGAAAAACCCTTCGACAGACGCGAAAATGTCAACAATTTGTGCCCTAACTGCAGTCAAAGGTAAACACTGGACAACCTGGTTTAGTTCCTGGTTTAACCCTGGCTGCAGTCGAGATCTCTCTCGCTCTCTCTATCTCTGCCTGAGGCTGGAATGTTTTTAAGTTAAATAAACTCCGGGAATGTCTTTGTTATGAGAGTCAGAATGCATTCAATTTTCATTAGCTGGCGCTGGCCAAGAGATTGGGCATGTTTCTAGCATAATTAGCCAGATATTTTGATGGCCAAAGTCAAAGTCAAAGGCTGCCCGCAATAACATTAGTTCAGGAGACACAACAAACAAGCTGAACGGACAAAATAGTTGAGTTACATATACAACTATAAGTGTGTGTTGTGTGAGTGTGTGTGTCGTGTCTAAGTGTGTGTGTGTGTGTGTTGGTATTACATAGTATGCCTCTTGGTCTTTTCCCCTCTTTCAAAGGCTCGCACTCGTTGCAAAAGTGGCTTTTTGAGTGGTTTTTCAATGAAGTGTTAAGTGGGGGGAAAAACTACCTGGCTGGCTCAATCTATGAGTGTGTGTCTCTGTCTGTGTGTGTGTGTGTGTGCCTTGCCACTTCAGTTGCCTCTGTGTGTGTGTGTGCGAGTGTATTTAGTTGTTGCTGTCTATGTGTCTGTCTCCCTCTGCAAATAGGTCTGCGGTCTGTGCACACCTTTTGCCCGAGTCCACGTTATGTTGTGATTGTTGTTGTTGTTGTTAATGTGATTGTTGTTGTTGTTGTTGTTGCTGCTGCTCTTCTTGTTCTCGTCGTCGTCATTGTTTGATGGTGGTTATAAAGCCGACAGCTGTCAGTTGGCAGTAAATTTGCTAAAATGTTTATTTGCCAAGCGGCTGAGTTTGCGTTTAACAGCATGCAGAGTCCTCTAAACACACACAGAGATAGTAACCACACATAGTTTGGGAGCTTCGTTAACATGAGTAAGTGTACACACACACACCACACTGAGTGAGAGAGTGTGTGTATACATTTAGGGATACCAGTGAGGAAAGTCCTAAGGCGCATTTCAGTTTACCGAATGTTGGCTACGTTTAATCACTTATAAACAGCCGCAGCAGCAATAACAACAACAACAACACCAACAACAATAGCAAAAACAATATCAAGAGCAACAACAACAACAATATTAATAGGGCCAACATTGCGTGCATGACAAATGTTTTGCTACTTAATAATAGAATAATTATGGCAACACCATAAAACTGCTTAACGATTATGACGCATACATATATACACAGCTGACAGAGAGAGAGAGAGAGAGAGAGAGAGAAGATAGAGAGCTAGAGTTGGAGAGAGATAAAACATAGAATAAACATTCGTACATTTAATTTGCTTTGGCATACGCTGCGTATGCGTGTTGTGCATTTAACTAGCTAACGTAATCTTTAGTTTATACGATTGTCCACTGCATAACACAAAACATGCTGCCAATTGCTGTGAAGATTTAGCATTGTCATCAGCAACATTTAATTAGTAGAATCGTTGTATTCAAGGTAAAACTAGATGTAGGTTAAATTTCCAACCAAAATTTATTTGACTCAGTGCGACGATGGGATTAGAAAAACTTGGTACAATTACTTACCTTCTATTTTAATTGAAATACAAAAATATAATGTGTGCCTTAGAGTAATTAAATAAGGAAAAGTTAAGGGGAAAAAACTTTAAGTAAATTGTAAATTAATCGATTTTCTGGCTTTTTAATATTTAGAAGGAAATTCAGTGTAGAGTTCATAGAAAGTCAAGAAAGATATTAATTGACACATATTTATATATGTGAAAATTTGGTAAATATGAATGAATTTTGCTTTAAATTCTGTAAAGCCCTCTTTTTTTTTATATTTTTAAAGTAAAATAACTTCAATTCTGGAAGATTTTAGGAAAACAAAGATTTTATATAACATTTTCTGGTTTTTATAATTTGTTATCATTAAAAATGTGCAGCTTTATTAAATGAAGTAATGCAAATTTTAAAGACTAGAGTTTATTTGATTGAAAATTTGCTATTTGGAAATCGATTTGATCAAGTTGTCATTACTCACATTACTCACACAAGATTCGCAGTCAGCATTCGGTAAATTAAGAATGCCTTTAATTCGCATTCGCTGTCTCAATTCGTTGCCAACTCGTTGTCGGCTAATGAACCTCAAAAGTCTTTGAGGCAATGCCAATCCACGATTGCTGCCACACTCTGTTCGTTGTTGAGCTGTTTTCGCTAGCTGCCAGTAAAATTTTATTGCATTTCAGTGCGCCGCGAATCGGAGCTTTTCTTCTTTTTCTCGGTTTGTTTTTTATTAATTTATTAAAAGCCAACGCCTGTCGACGACAAGGACGACGATTCTCGAATCGAATCGAGTGGTTCGAGCGAATCGAGCGATTCGAGCGATTCAAACGATGCGAACGATGCGAATGATGCTGAATGCCTCGTAAACCTTGCCAAAATCATCA
Organism: Drosophila suboccidentalis; assembly: GCA_037043435.1. Taxonomy (NCBI): domain Eukaryota; kingdom Metazoa; phylum Arthropoda; class Insecta; order Diptera; family Drosophilidae; genus Drosophila; species Drosophila suboccidentalis. The sequence continues at coordinate 308,212 of JBAMBK010000217.1, forward strand.
TCAGTCGGGAGTTTGCTGCAACCAACTCAAATGAAATGTAAATCTCGCTGCGGCCCGCACAAAAAGCAGCCGTAAGGCAACAGCAACAACAACAAACAGTGGCAGCTACGAAATAAGCCGCAATCGCAACGGCAACTGCGATTTACGTGCTCTCAAATTTAATGCGGTGCGTGGCAATCGTCATGGAATTGCCAACACACCCAACTTGGCCAACATGGCCAACTTGGCCAACATTGGCGCCATCATCATTGCAAGAGCTATCTGCGTGCTCGTATTTATTTAATTCCATTTTGGTTTTCAATCAACCGATAGGTTTGCGCAGCTCTTTCATTTATCGCTTTATAAATGGCAAAAGCAGCTGTTGTCATTATCATTCGCATCGACATTATTATCCCATAGGCTTGCTTTAAACATCTTTCCGCATTGTCATAATTTATGCATGATGATTGCCAAAAATAGAGAAAATATTCTACTCTCCCTCTCTCTCTCTCTCTCTCTCTCTCTCTCTATTTCTCTAACAATCTCTGTGTATGCTGTGTGCTTTGTCATTATTTTTGGAAAACTATTTGCCACGCGATTTAACAGCGAATTTCACTTTGATATCAAACACAAATTCGAGTAAGCAGCGCTTATGTGTGAAAAAGGGAAATTTAAATCAAATGAGAACACATTGAATTTTTTATGGCATTCTTTTGTGCACATGGCAGCGTTGACAAGAGGGAGCCAGGTCGATTCGATGGTTGCTCTTTCTCTTGCCCTTGTTTTTGTCGTTGTCTATTTGGCAGTTGCCAAAGCGTCGTCTAATTCCCCAGTCAACTACGGCATCCAGTCAGCCAGCCAAGCCCTCTAGTGTGTTCACATGTGCTTGTATGTACACAGCGAAAAAAAAAACAAAAACATCACTCTAAATTTTAAGTTTAAAAAGCATATTATTAGCACGCTTTTATAAGTGTGTATTAAGTATATTATTGCCAAAATAACACAATATGCGAATAAAATTATGAAACCAAATGGCATTAAAGATGCTCAAAAAAAACCTTAGACATTTGATTTCACTGGAAAAACTCTTATAGAGACCCGATAGGCAATATATTTACGGAGACGAAATTTAAAAAATATTTCGATCAAGAATAAATTTCGAAATTTTCGAACTTTTGACTTTGATTTTTTTTGTTTTTGATTTTATTTTAGAAACCCGGATTTTTTTTTCTGTGTATCTGTCGCTCTCTGTGTATGTGTGAGTGTGTTGGTTTTTGCTTTGATAAAAACCGAAATTAATTATTGAAAAGGCCGCTGCTGAGAGTCTGTCTGTCTGTCTGTCCGTTGGCATCGCATCGCGCCGATTCGCGCTCATTTCACCGCATGTCGCAGGCTGTTGAAATTTTAAAAGGCGTTCAAGCGAAAGCAGTTGGCGCATTAGTGCAAACACACTCACACACACACACATGCATACAAATGTATACTCTGTACACACACATGTGCACACACATACGCACACACACAACTTCCGTTTACGCTTGAAATCTCAAAATATATTTACTTTGTGTGAGCAAAACTGTCGCCATTAACCGCAAGCGGCAACTAGCGTGGAAATAGAAAGGGTTAAAGGGAGAGACAGAGAGAGAGAGAGAGAAAGAGAGGAAGAGACTTGATGTGAGCCCGTATTCTGCTGCTAGAATAAGCGAGCAAACAAATTAGGATTTAATTATACATGGCCAAATACGAGTACTTGAAAAAAGAGCCAAAACCTCAACTCGTAGCTTGTGCGTTTCATTAACTTTTGTGAAAATGCCACAAAGCAAGGCAAAATGAGTGCAGCAACAACAACAAAGAGCAGCAGCAACAGCAACAACTCCAAATTTAAGGACAATAATTACCTCAAGTATTATGCAACAGCGTCCGAAAGCGACGCCGGCGAAGCCGCCGCGTTTAAAGGCGAATTTAAGCGAAGTTGCCACAAGAAAACAGTTGCAATTTGTAAGTCCATTGCCACGACGGTCACGTGTGCCACAAGCGGCGACAATGACAATGAAGAAGAAGACAATGCTGTTGACAACAACGACAACAACAACGGCAACGGCAACGGCAAGGAAAAAGAAACTGGCAAAGGAAACTCCCACAGACAACAGCAGCGTTCGAGATGTGGATGCCACAGCTAATGTGACAAGTGCAACAGCAACTGGGGCAGCAATAAAAACCCGTCTCGCCGTGGGCTGCAGCAGTTTAATGTATGCGTGTCAGCACGGCGACATTGTCCAAGTGCTCGCCCAGATACGAGCCAAGGTAAGTTTAAGTTAAAAGCGTAGTGGAAATACAGCAACTGACAAGTTGACTTCTTTAGCCCCCCACAAAAGTTTTAAAGCCAACATCATCAGACAGTTGTCTTAACAAAAGGCCTCAAATCAGGCGAAGGCGTAACAAGATTTTAATCTTTTCTGTTGTCACGATGAGCCTGCGCAAAAACTTAAAGCCCAAAAGGATGCCAAAAATCCTTTCACTTCGCTTCAGTTCAGTTCTGTTCAGTTCAGTTCAGTTCGGTGTAGGTGTTTGGCAGGATGACAAGCGTCTTTAAATTTCCGTTGCAGTCATTTGGCCGCATTGTTCTCTCAGCTCTGGGCCTAATTGCTTCATAAACATTTCTACAACAAGCCAAAAAACATAACAAAAGACCCCGAACCAAAAGTCTTCCTCTTTCATTTTGGGTGTTGTTCTGTCCGTTGTTCGTTCGGCTGGTCGAATTTAAATGCTGTAAATGGCAGGACATTTGAAATTGACAAAATAATCCTTAGGCTTAGTTATGGCTCCGCTATTTGGTAGCCGAGTGTGGGGTGGGGTGTGGTGGGGTTAGGTGGAGTTTGCCTGTTTTTTGGCCAAATGTTGAATGGTCTAAACGCTGTTTGGCTCATTTCTCGTTTCAGTTCAGTTCAGTTCAATTCGTTGTGTCCTCGTTCGTCATGCGCCTAAATATGCCAATTTCCCATTTAATTGAAATTTGAAAAGTTTTTAATTGAACGCAGATAAATTTCCAAGGCTCTCTAATGCCATCAAACTGAAGTCGCTCATTCTTTCTCCCTCTCCTTTCCCCTTCCTTTCTCTACCATTGCAAATTGTCATGTTGCTAGTTTTGCAATTATTACTAGAGGGGAGTCGAGAGTCTGACAAAATGCTTTCATTTCCGGACAGTTCAAGACTTGTGCCTTCGGCTCCATAATTGATATTGACGCCAAATTTGATGTGAAATTGCCTGGCATTGAGCAGTGGCCATTTGAGATACATACTTTTGTACTTTTGTACGCGAATAGCAAACGACATCGACAACGACAACACCAATTTCACATTCAGCCTTCAGTCTGACGTCGGTTCACTCAGTTATGTAATTGTTAAATGGTATTTTTGGGCTGACTAACCTTGACGACGTCACCCTCTCTCTTATCATCCTCCTCGCTGGTTTATTTGCCTGTGAAATATGCCAAATGTTGGCAATTATTACTTACTTTTCCGACGCACCACAATGCCCCGTAATCAACAGCAACAACAACAACACCAACTACAACGAGAGCACAATTTGTTTGATTCATAATTACAATACAAGCAATGGGCATGTCACAATTAAATATGAGTATTTGGTTAGAAATTAGTTTTCATCCTTTGCCATTGCTTAATTAAATTTCATATTCCTCCTGAAAGTATGCAATGAAATTAATCAATGTGATTAGACAACTCGATATAAATTTGATAGGTGAATAATGCTATCAAAATTTAATTTTAATTACATTTACTAATAATTATAATTTAAGTATTATTATTTAATGAAATTTGATTATTACTGGAAGCTTTTGGAGTTTGCTGGAGGTCTGTTTATTTGGAATGTGTTCTATTAAATTGTCTGTATTAATTCTTATTATCATATTGAATTTTATAATTTATTACATTTTACTTGCACTCAGTAAAATGTCCAAATCGATGACTTTGATTTACCAGTTACAACACTTTTCTAGCTTTATTTGACAGCTTCTGAAGTTGAGTGACTTGACAAGTTTTAAATGTATCACATACAGTAATTTTAATTAAATTTTATTATAAATATTTGTATTAAATATTTCTCTGCAAATGCTGCTTCTGCTTGCATCTAAGCGACATTCTCAAGTATTTTCATTATAATGAAAATAGCAGTAAGATTTAATTAAAGCACTGCGACTTTCATTATTTTATTATTTCATTAGTTGGAAGTTCAGTCAAGAATAAGTTCACATATATTTATAATGCCCTTTGTGCAATGTATGTATGTATATTAAAGCTGACTCAAGTCCATCAACTCTGAGTTCTCTCATCTTTTTCTTCTACAGAGATGACTTTCTTACGAGCATACCATTATATTAAGCGGACTTTGTTGTGCTGATTTCTTTTTGTTGTAACTCTTGGAAATTCTTTTTTCATTTGAGATTTTGTTGTTGTTCATCTTGTTGCAATGGGCGCTAATCTTGCGCCTTTGGGCCATGTTTTAATTTGTCCTGACTCGATAAGGCCGCGTAACCTATTAAAACTTTTGTGCGTCTGTAGCCAAAGCGTTGCTTAAAATTGGCCAAAAAGGCCTGCTGCCTGCCTGCCCCTATTGTAATTTTCTTTGCCGAATATTTTATACAACTCTTATTTACTTTTGTCGCGTTGTTCTCGGGCGTTGCTTGTTTCACATCTTTTTGTATGTATTTTAATTAAGATTATGCCTAATACCCCAAATGGCTGACTGAATGTCTGACTGACGGACAGACAGACAGCAGACAGACAGACAGATAGATAGACAGACAGACAGCGAGTCGTCTCTAAGTTGGCAGTTTAGTCGTCTTTATGGCTTTGTTTTTGGTATTTCATATGTAGGTTGTCGTTCGAAATATGGCTGTTCAACATGTCGTATGGGTAATAAAAACTATTCTAGTATCTATGAAGTTGGGGAATGAGGCAAAAAATTGAAACTGCTTTTGTGCTCAGGCCATCCCTCGTTGCCTCCTTGGTTGAAAGTCTTTTCAGCTACTTGAGAGAGCACTCAGCAACATTCATCGGCATTGTTTACTTGCCTTCTATTGTTTTGCTTAAACTTTTCATTGATGTTGGTTGTTGGTTTTTCCAACCCACCGTACCGCTACCGGCTGTTGTCCTCGCTGTCGTTTTTTATTGTCTTACTCTTGATGTTGTTGATGTTGTCGATGCTGTTGTTGCTGCTTTTACCAATTAAGTCTTAATTTCTTAGAAAATAAAACTTTTTGGCTTCGAGCATTGTCTGGCACGCTGCAAGCACTTCCTCCTGCCAACAACCTTACCAGTCACCAGGCACCAGGCACCTTAGCGTCCAGGTCTCATTTTATTGTTCCTCTTACAGCGCTGCCTTAAAGTTGAAACCACAATTTTGCTAAAAATTCGAAACTGAAACTTTTTACCACAGTTTCTGAAGCTCTACAAGACAGGGCGAGGAGAGAGAGAGGGGAACTTAGTGTTGTCCATCCTTACGATGTTGTTGTCCACACACAAAGCCGACAGCCTCCCACAGATACCTGTAGGTGTAAATTATTTATTTTCACTCAAGATTTGAGCCCCCTACTTACTTTCGTTTTGACCACCCAACTAACCATCGGCACCCGACCAGGCTAACAATCTCCCAGCATCAGGCAAAAACTTTTTGTTGGCAAAGTCAGTTGCAGAAGTTGATTTTTGCTCAGCGAGCGAAGCTGCTGCTGATGCCAAAGCAGCATCAGGCAGCATCCTTTTGTTAGCTGCAAATAATATTAACAGTGGTATTCCGGATGCTCATGATACTTGAATACACGCTTAGAACAAACGAAGCGCAGCTACTTTCATATCCTGTAAGCTAATTTTGCTTAGAGCAATAGAACCCAATTTGTTTTTTACAGACTACTGTCAATGTTAAAATCAGAATTTGATGTTACTGTTTAAGTTACTGTACTACATTCACTGTTGCTGTATTTATTAATTTACAGGGTGGAACATGAAAAGTTTCGCTTTAAAATGGTTATGAAAAAAACTGGTGGATATTTTTCAAATATTTTTGTTTATTGACAAAATTACGGTTTATTTGTGGAAGACCAGTTCATTCATATTTAAGGCAATAGTTACTATTATAAACAGCGATTTTAAAACATTATCAAAACTCAACAATTCACAATTTAGAAGAAAAAACGGATAAAATAATAAACTAACATATACAATTTAAGTTTTAATTTTAAGACTAAATTAAATTTTAACTTATCATTTTATAATTCAATTTATGATAAAAATAATTCCATAAGTCAAAGTGATTTTAACGATTTAACTATAAATTACATTTTTTTTTTTTACTATTATTCATGTATTTCAATTTGAATTTTTCTGCTGCTTTATTCCTTGATGGTGTATCTTAACCTATTGTTGAAATAGTGGGGTTTGCATATATACATATTTAAAAAATATTAGAAGTTGGTTTCAAATACGAATAGCATAGGTAAAAAATTGCCTCTCAGAATTTAAAATTCTGTACCTTATACATAAAATATTATGGGCCGTTTTTTCAATGTACATATAAATGTTATTTAACATATAGTTTTAAATTTGTCATTAGTTTCTATACATTTTACGTCCAATTTTAAAATTTTCTTTTCAATTGTCATTAAACACCATATTTAGAAGTTGAAAAGACGGGCCTATTTGTTCTGGTTGATATAGTTGATAGATAAGTTAACTTATTATTTCTAAACTCAAATTAAACTATATGTATGTTTACCCACATTTATTGAAATCAGTAATTACAGGGTATGCCTGCATTAAGTCAAGCTGCTGGTTTGTGCTGAAGCAGATGAATCGTTGGCTGTGTGGCATGTTGAAATAAATTTTGTATGTGCACGCACTTGTTTTCCACAGAGAAAGAGAGAAGAAAAGTTGCTGAATTATTAAATATTTAATACACGAGATAAAGTTACCGATGCAAATGTTCAACAGCTTAGAAACTGAATTTTAAAGAACTGATTTGAATTGTTGAAGTACTATATACCAAAAGGAAGTGCAATTGTCCGTTTCCATTAGCGTTGATTGGTTGACCTTCGACCTGTTATCGAGCGATTGCCATGCTATTTTTTAATTACGCTACTCTCAATGCACTTTTACTTGGCCATTCGTTTTTAGCCTTCTTTGGTTTTGTTGCCGTCAATGCGCAAATTATTATTAATTTGGACTCGGTTCGGTCTGTCTACATCTTGCCAGGGGACGGTAGGGAGGAGGACTGAGTTCCGGGGGAGCGGCTGTTAGTTTGGCCTTCGTTTGGTAATTTTAATTGCAATTTTTCCCTTTTTCTTGCTACCATTTCGCTCATTTCGCCTTCCCCTGCCACCTGTAAAAGGCACTCCTTTTTAGCCACGTTTGTAACATTTTGTTGAAATTTCATTAAAAATGACGCTGAAAAGTTTGCATTCAGCCAGTTTTCGTTTTAGTTTTGCGCGGAGACGAATTCACGCTGACTGCATTCGCTTTCGGCGCTCATTTAATCAATTCCATTTCTATTCCCCAAGTCCTTTTCCCCGATTTCATTTCTATTCCCATTTTCGATTTTGTTCGTTTGATTTTCTCCCATCTCGGACATTCAAATTAAGTATTTTACAATATCTATTTAACTTTAGTTGCAGTCACTTGAATCCTTAATTAATCGCCAGCTGCTCGACCGTTGACTTGTTTCGACAGTCGAATGTTTCCGCTTTTTGTTTGCCAAAGGTAGAAACCAAATTGGCGCGATATTGGGACGACAAGCTGCCAAAGTAATTTACGCTAAAATAAGAATAAATCGCGCCCATTTTCATTCAACTGACCCTGAGTTCTATTTAATGTTCAATTTAATTGCCAGTCATTGGCGAATTTGCTATAATTACTGCCAGACCAATTTGATTCAAATGAAAAAGGCTTGCCGAATGTGAAATGACTTCATAAACCTGACCTGGCCCAGACTGTGCGTCGCATTAATTGAAAATAGATTAGGCCTGTTGCTGTTGGCTGTTGGCTTTGGCATTTGAATTCGACCATTTTGACCATTATTACGCTTACCTCAACTCTAAATTTATAGCCGCATTTTGACAGTTCTGCATGTTGAACTGTAATTAATTACCTCCAACTTAATGGAGGCCAAATAAAAGTCAGCGTCAATGAGTTTAATGAATGACCCCCGAGTGTGAGCCCTTTGAGTCATAAAAAAAAAAAAAAAAGACGGAGTGCCCAAACCAATAACAAAGTTGGCCCAAATGAGTATCAGCTAATTGAGCAAAAAACCGCATGAAAACTTTCCAAAAACAGACCAGACCAGGGATCTCATATATGTATGTATGTCTGTGGTCCAGCTCGTATTTAGCCCTGTCCAGCTGGCCAATTAATTAGAAGCCAACAGAAACAGCTGCAGTTGGACAATCGACAATCAGATGATGATGATGATGGGCAGCCAAAAGGATAACTGTCTCCATGGCTGACAAACTTTGCAATGGCAAATTAATTACTGAAATCATAGAAATTTGTCTTGCCACGACGACAGTCGGTAGTTGTGTTGTTGTTTGGCTTGCGAAATGACTTCCGTTGCGGTCAGCCAGTTCCAGTTCCAGTTCCAGTTCTAGTTCCAGTTCCATTTCCGCAGTTGCAGTTACTAATTTCGAAGTTGCAGCTGAAGTTGGCCTGACTGTCTCCCAGATATAAAAGGATATCCGTGTATGAATTTGCCTGCTACACTGACTCCCAGTTCGGTTTCAGTTGCAACATTTTTGATCAAGGAAACTCACACACATGTGAAAACTTTCAACAACAGTCCAACAATATTTGCTCGGAGTGCATAATGACATGAAAAGTTGACACAAATGAGCAGTGCTTGTTACTAATTTTAATGCGCTTCAGCGCACTGTTTGAGCCGGGCTAAGAGCCGTCCCCTCCCCTTCTCTTTTGCAGTTTGTTGGCCAGCAAAGTTTTTGTTGCGGAAATTACTTTGGGGTCCAAGGGCTGTGCGGGGGAAGCATAATTTTTAATTGAGCTCAGCACAGAGCAAAAGTTTGTAAAATATTTTGTAAACTTAATTTGATTTAGAGAAAACTTGAGCCTTGACTTACAACTTGGCCAATGAATTATGCAGACGACACTTCACCGACTAGTTCCAGATCAGCCAATTTACCAGCTTACCTTTTGCGTCAGCTGCTCCTCTTAAACTATTCATAAGTTTCGTTTTGTACACATTATATAATGGATGGAGGAAAAGGGATTTTTTTTGAGTTCTAATTAATATTTCATATTTGATTGGGAGTCAGTAAACGGTTTTCTGTTTCTTCAATTGTATTAAAGTATTGAAAATACTTAGTTGTAAGCGGTAAAATATAATATTTACAAATAAGAACAAAATGAGAATTTTACATTTATTTGAATTATTTTTTAAAATTGGTAATTCGATTTATTTAACTTATTAAACTTGAGTAATACATTCATGACAGAAATTAAAATTGAAAACAGAAATATATTTGAAGTTCAAATACTTCTTACTAACTATATATATTCTTTAAAATGAAATTAGATTACTTGAAAACTCAAATATTTACATAGCATTTAATGAGGAAAGACTTTTGCATTGTCATGTATATTGGAACTATTAAATGCTGGTTATGGCAATTTGCGAGTCATTAAAGCATCGAAGCGGCAGAAAATAGCTGTTCATATTTAGCAGTAAACAGTTTACCACCTGAGATTGAACGCAAACCGGCAGAAATGCCGACAAAGTTTGTAGATCAAAATGAAAGTTTGCCGTTGTTGTTAATCCGTTTGCATGGCATAAAAACTATGCAAAAGTTGAGCACAGAACACAGAACACGGTACACGGTACACAGAGTAGAATGTTGAATGTTGAATGCAGAAGAAGAGAGTGAAGAGTGAAGAGAGCGGAGCACACACACACACAGAGTACGGCATAATAATAATAATCCGTGCGGCAAACCTAAAGTCTACCGGGCTGGAGAGATGTTCCTGGCAAAGTAGCTGTAAATAATTGCCAAAACTACTTAAGAATGCTGCGCAGCGAATCGTTTCCTGCTAACTTGATGGAAGGGGGCTAGCGGGAAAGGTGGAAGGAGGCAATGGGTGAAGAAATCTGGCACTAAGACTATGACAGCCACAACAAAGGCAGCGGCAACTGCAATGCATGCAACAGCTATTGTTGGTCCCTGGTGTTGTTGTTGTTGTTGCTGTTGTTGCTGTTGTTGCTGGTGTTGCAGCTAGCAACGTGGCACTAATTAGAAGTATAAAAGGTGCTACAACAACAATTAAAGAGCTGTCTCCCTCTATCTTCTATTCTCGTCACCCCATCTTGGCTTCTCAGTCTCAGTCTCAGTCTCCGGCTGGCTGTGCACATTGTCTGGCTAAGCATGTAAATTGCAGTCGCTGCTTGAGACGAGACCACGCCCCCACACGTCCACATATCTTCAACTATGGCTTAAAGCGTTGCATGTACTAACTAACAAGTGCTTGTATCTTCGCTACCTGCGCATTTAGTCGCTTGCATTAATTAAAAGCTCGACTGAAAGTCTCGTATCTCCCCCTACGGCCCTGTTTGACTGTGTGTGTTGGCCTGAATGAATGCGATTAACATATGAATTACGTATTGTGCGCATAAATTTGCCATTGAGTGGGCCTCGTTCGTTGGCTGGTCACTTGACATCTTAAGCAGTCCACAGGGCACAAGGCACAGGGCACTGGCGACCTTAAGTCGCCCGCAAAATAGCTTCCGGCATACAATGTCTAAAGTCTGACTCTGTCTCTGGTTCAGATTTGGTTTTGGTTTTGCCTTTTGGTCTTCCTGAGCTTAACTAGCCGAGGATGTCCCTGTGCTGGTCCTGTCTCTGTCTATGTCCTGTCTCTGTCTCTGTCCTGTCCTTTTAATGTGCCATTCTGCTGTCGCGTCACACATAATTATGGCGGATGTGTTGGCCAACGAAGCGTTAAGTCGAATTCTCGGTTCATGTTCTCTCTTGTCTACTGTCTTCCCCCTTTACTTTTTTATTTTGCCCGCATGCCAGTTGGCATTTGTGCCCTTTCATGGCTTTCAGTTCATGCATGTATTTTATTTTTTATGCATTATCATGTAACTGCCCGTCTCTCTATCTCTCTCTCTCTCTCTCTCTCTCTCTGTCTCTGTCTCTTCTCAGTTGTCTTTTGCTGCTGCTGTGTCTTCTTTCATTATTATTTATGCTTTATTTATATGTGTACGCACTTCCTGCGTGTAAACAATAAAATCTATGGGTACACCATGTCGTATGCGTCATATCCATATATATACATATAAATATATAAATTCAAAAGGCCTATGTCTTTTGTGGGCATTCGGCTGCTGTGACTTCTGGACATCTCCATTTCATTGTTATGCTAATGGATTACGATATATGAATAATAAGCCATGGCCAACACATACATACACACACACACACACACACACAGGAGTTGCTGGAGATTCAAGTTTGGGCCCAATTTACAAACAGTCGCCACGGAAGTGCAAACGTTTGAGTTATGCAAATGCCAAGCGCCAAAGCCACAACCGAAACGTGGCCCAAAGCAAGTTTTAAGTTTAGTTCTTGTCTCGTTGTTAGCCTAGCCGGAAAGGCTTAAAATCATTCGAGCTGCCGTCTTAAGCCTTGGCTTAAACCAACCCAGTACGAATAGACTGAATGAAAATAGAGAGACCAGAAATACGAGCCAATTTATGTTTTAAGTTTATAACCACGTTGGCCTAACTGTTTCTTTGTTGCAACTGATTGTTGTGGGCCAATTTTAATGCCAACGCTATCAAATTCAGGTTTAATCAGGTAAACTGCGATATGAGTACGATACCCTGACCCAGTTTACCCGTTTCCGCAATAGAGATAATGTTGACTGCACAACATATTTATACCCTGTTGAATCCCTTATTTGACAGTTGATGCATTTAGAAATTTCTCTGCCTACTTTAGTTTGCATCCAATTAAATTCATGTAAATCTTAACTGAAATTCGATTCAAGATAGAATTGTTCCCGAAGGAGATAGGCTATAAACTTTAGCGATTGATCAATCTGATTATTTTAGTTGCGATGGCTTTAAATTTTTATAAGACGTGAAAGAAGTATAGTTAAACAGCTTAATTAAGAATAGGCCTATCCATAGTTTTGTCTAATATTCAAAGAGTTCTTTTTCTTCAATGCCTATTCCAAGTCTAAAACTAACTAATATTTCTATTAGAAAACTTAGATTACAATCAGACCTTTAAGAAGTCCACTTTATACTTACAGCCATCTGAAAATATGAAAGAATCTAATAATCAAAGTACCCTGTTTATTATAGCCATAATTTTTAAGATAATAAAAAAATATGATGAATGAACCATAGCAAAGCCTCACAAAATTTGTTGACTAAAGGAGTTTTGCAAAGAATTGTAAGGACCTTTTTAACCTGTCGTTGTTGTGGATGTTGATGTTGATGTTATTGTTAGCTTTGTGGCTTTGCTTTTGTGTGGCTTGGCCATGTTTTATTTGTTTTGAAAACTATTAAAATGGCATAAACAGGCTGGGAGTTGGCATTGGCCTGGACTCGACTCGACTCGACTCAACACGACTCAACTCGGCGCTCAATGGCCAACGAGCGATGCCAAAGTTTTATCTTAACTCGGTGCACGCAGCACAGCAGTTGGGTGGAGAGAGGAGAGAGGGGAAAACAGCTGGTACTGTTATTGGAGCGCATTGTTGTCGGATGTATTTGATTATCGCATTTCATTTTGTGTTGGGCAAACGTAGAAAGTTAAATGCAAATTCGCATGACACCGACAGCAGTTGTGGCAGGGCGGGAAAGGGGCGGGAAAGAGGCGGAATGGGGGCTGGAAAAGTATGGAACGGAACGTGACGGATGCAAAGACTGAAGAGGCAACAATCACACCAACCATCAAAGAAGGAATAACAAAAGCAACAGCAACAAGAGTGTAACTTTATTTGATGCTGCGTTAAGTCCCTTGCCCCGCTTTAACCTCCCTTCCTACCATCCCCATTCACTTCCTTACTTCCTTCTCCTAGCCAACGAGCTGTGACCCCTGGCAGGCTAACTGAAAGAGGGGGAGTCAAAGTTTAGAGGTATCATTTGAGTTTATTTGAATTATTCATAATCCGAGTGACAGCAGAGGTTCGCTATAAGAAACCGAGCTTGTCTCGGATATGGCCAGAACAACGCAGTAAAAGGGACACCTAAAGATAACGCCGAGCTGTAAATACTTTTACTTTTTTTTGTTTAGTATTACGGAATGCAAATTTCCTGTCGGTTTTTCCAAGCAAATAAACGCAGCAATACCAAGAAAACAATTGTGATTCAATAAAAAATAATATGGAAACAACAAATTCGTAAATCCGTAAAAACCGCGTTGACAATTGAGAAAGAGGCAGTTGTGGGGAGGGGATTTGACAATTCGCCGTGTTTATTAACGAGAGACAAGAACTGTATAAGAATTTTGTTTTTAATTTGAAATTGAGAAGCAGCTTATGAAGTATGCCTACTATGTAGCTAAGGCTGCTGTCTTTTTTTTAGGATAGCTGAATATTTTAACTACGAACGCTTTGTATCTAGTCTAGTTTCATGTTTTCATATTTAGGTTAACCGGAAGCTAATTTCCTACACTTATTCAGTCAGTGGAAGAACTTAATGCTGTCAAAATTAAAGTCAACAATCACCAAGAACAATAATCTATCAATTTCCCTAACTAAAGCAAAAGCTTCAATTTAATCGTTTAAGCCAATATTGTAGTCGATATTCATAACTCCTACATGTCTTCGACTCTCTGCCAAATATTGGAAACACGCAAATTTCTGATAGTTTTATTTAACTTTTCTGTTTTTCTTTTGTATAGAGGCAAAAGTTTTGTCTCAGTTTTTTTTTGGACTGCTATCGAACTATTAGTTGACTCTGTTTAATGTGTAATAAATTGAACTACAACGACTTTGGCATTTACTGCCGTCAAGAAAGTACACAGTTCAGCGCCTTTATTATCCCTTGCCATTCCCATTCCCATTCCCCTTGTCTTGTTGGCAACTTCTCTCATTTTTGGCCAGCTGACAGTCACGCGATGGCTTTGCGCCTGATAAAAATAGAGAGCGACGTGCTTAAAATGTTTTTCTCAAAATTGAATGTTGGTTAGAAAAGCAACACATTCAATCATTCTGCCCAACTGCCAAGATATCTGTAACAGACAGAAGCTCCTTTAGCTGGAGAAATTGTTGTAGCCAAGATGGCAGGCGAGAAGTGAAAACAAGACGACAAGTTGATGCACTTTCACTTGATTGGCATTTTCACTTTGGGTAGCTTAGTTCACATTATTGGAATTTTATTACAATTTATCATTAAATGCAACTTTTAACTTGCATCAATTTTATTAATGGTAGCTATGATTTGAGCCCGAATATATATAGTTGCATGTATTTCTTCGGAATTCACTATGTAACAATACTTTAGTTAGTCTCTTTGCTATCTCCCGTAATTCTTTTTTAAGTAATTGTATTATTATTTATTACCTCATCTGAATTAAGAAGAGGTTTTTTAAGTATCCTTCCTCAAACCTAAAATTTTTGAGTGGAAATCATTTAATTTTCTTTTCTAGCCATATATCCTAAGAAAAGTATTTCAGATATGGGTATTTCCAGGATCGCGAACTCGACATTCGTACGACTTTAAATGAAAAAAAAAAGGAAAAAATTGACATTTTCAAAAATGTTTTCCCACGTGTTTAATGCATTTTATCAACTCTATTTTTATGATAAAAGACAATCTTTGAAGACTTGTCGTTTTTTAATTATTTATAGAAAACAATGCATCGCGAACGCGACGAAAAATGGAAGTCATTTTTGACTTCATCTTGACAAATGCGAAACTCTGCGAAATGTGGCTAGTAATTTGGAAGAAAATACTCTTAAACCATAATAAAATAATGTAGTTTTCCATTTTAGAAATAATTTTGATATGTAACTACCGTTTTATATATTTTACAAGTTTTCTTAGTAATTTGTAACGTGACAAGATTTCCACCTAGTTTTTCCAAGAGTTTGTTCATCAAATTTTATTCTATATTCCGATATATAGCTCTTAGAACTTGTTTTAAATTAAACTTTCAATATATTTCTATATATTAAAATGGTTCATGTTACAATCTTACTGTCCTACTAAGTGTAATCGTTAAAATACAAACGGTCCATTTTGAAAATCAATTTTTAAGAAAATAGGCAAAAATATGGAAAAAGTGAATTTATTCCAATGTAAAATCTATATGTTCATCCTATTGAATTTTTTCTAGCGTATATTGATAAAATAAATAACTTGAATACATTTTTGGAAGAAAATTTCACAAGATGTGAGTTTTTAATCAATTTTACGTTTTTCGTGGTGGTGGACCTTTTTCTGGAAATGCCCATATACATATTTTCGACCTTACTTTTTTTTGTAGTTCTTACTAGTAAAGATATTCTTCTCTATACGACATTTCTTGCTGTTATTTTAATCCAGCCGAGTTCTACACACTTTCTCCATATGATACACTATGTTACCTCCAATTCCAAGGTATTCAATGTTATACATAGATAAGCTTTCGATATGGTTGAACTACGAGTATACTGTATTATCCTTCGGCTGTGAAAGTGGAACGCGCTTCGTCGGAGCTGAGCTGAGTTGAGTTGAGTTGAGTTATCCAAGCGAGGCCGTTCCGTTGCCTGATATCCTTCTGTTCTGTTCACGTGTAAAATGGCGCTGATTCTGACAATTTGGCAATATTTGGAGTATACTCGTATGTAGCGTTGTTGGGTTTGTTGTTTGCGTGCCACACTCAGCGGCAGCGGCAGCGGCAGCGTCATCCGTCGTCGCAATGCGAACTTTGTGGAGGCACCGTGGAGTATAGTTTTAGCATTCTCGAAGTGCTTCGATGGCGGCGACAGTATTTTCTCAGCACTTGACATGTTTTGACACGCGGCTGAAGGCGACGCTTGAAACGGGCTCGTTAAGATGTTGGCCAACATGTTGGAGTTTGACGTTGTGCTGCGCGCCAAAATGGCTAATGTGAATTTGGTAGGAGGCTAAGTAGTGTATTTTTTTGTATCGAGTTGGCCAAAGTGCAATTACACCTCGAGTGGTGGTGGTGCAAGTGCAATTCACCACGTTGCCACCAAGCGTTGCAAGCGTTGCCAATCGCAACCAGAAGCGGCACTTGCACTTTCCAAAGCGACGCCAACTGTTTGCTTTGTTTATGTTTGTTTTCCTTGTTGCTGTTGCTGTTGTTATTGCCGTTGGTTGTGGCGTTGTGGCCATTGTTGCTTTAGTTACTAACAATCAACGGCCACAGGCGGGCCGCAAATGAAAAGTAATTTTCAATTATTTATACCCATCACAATTTGCACGTGATTAACGCGAAAATATGTTCAATTATTAATTGTTAAGCTGCTATTTAACATGTTGCACTCGAAAGTCGCTGCAACATTAACAACATCAGCTCCATAGCCGGCAATTTTTGTAAAATATAAATTATTCAATTACATACATACGGAACACTGTCCCGGCTGTGCACATATCGCACATTTGAATAAATATTAACATAAATTAATTGCAAAAAAAATGTTAAAAAAAACAAGCAAATTAAATACAAGAAAAACATTTGAGTGTAATTAAAGTATGTCTCTGAAAGGGACAGAGCACTGTGAGAGGAAAGCTGAAAGAGATACGTAATTAATAATCCCGCAATTTATTAAACAGTTTCACTGGAAAATGCAAATGACGTTTTAATTAGTTTATTAATCGATTCACAATTCGCCTTTCGCTGATGCGTTCGTATTGCATTTTCATTGAATACGAGGCACTTTGAGGCGTGAATGTGAATAGTTTACAAAAACAAAAGGTATACCTGGTTACGAGGTGCAAATTACTGAATATTCTTACTTATTGTGTCTATAGCAGCAACGTACAAATTGTTGTCCTCTTTTCGCGAAACTAAAGTTTGAATATTTAAATTTGGTTGGCATAAAGATATACTACAAATAAATTTATATAAATTTGTGATTAAGTTTTTTGACAATATTTGCACTAATGATAATATTTATTATTTCAGTTTTATTTATATTCATTGATCCAAAAAAAATTGTAAGTTTTAATCAAAATGTCAATTTCAAAATATCAGTATTCCAATATGTTGATTTTATTTTAAATTCAAATTTAATTAAGTATTATTTTCTTAAACATTATTTGCGTATAATCAATTTGGCGACTTTTCATGTTTGACAGGCATAATTAAAAATACGAGAATTAAAAAAGTGGCCTTTTTTAATGAGTTACACATTACGTGTCAGAATTGAATGTATATCACAAGTAAAATAAAAAAAATTAAATTAAATTGCATGTTATTTTCTTAACTATTGTTTGCGTGCTCGAATTTTGATAAAAATCAAATGCCGCTAACTTTCCATAGTTGACCATAATTAAATAGCTCTAAAATTAAAAAAGTGTCATCCTTAATAAGTTACACATTACATGTCAGTGTTAAATTCTATTGTGCAATTTTAAACAATTAAATGTATAGCATAGGCTAAATTAATAAATCCCAATTTAATAGCATATTATTTTTTAATTACTGTTTGTAATTTATAAAATCACTTTAGCGACTTTTTATATTTGACAATAGTAATTAAAAAATTTTAAATTGAAAAAAAATGCCTTTAATGAGTTACACATTATGTGACAGAACTAATATGCTCTCAGCAAGGTAAAGCAATTAAATTTGAAGCATAAGCATAACTCTGGTCCTTGGCCGGAGAAGTGAAGAATGGATCTCAATAACCCGAATTCCTTATAGTCTTATTGCATCTTTCGTTGCTTCCATTTCATGTTTGCAGCCCCAATTGCTGCGGCAACGTGACCGGAGCAACCGCAACGCGCTGCATTATTGTGCCGCGCAGGACTTGGAGCAGACGCGCGACCTCGTGGCGGCGGCAAGCATCGCGATAGCAGCTCCCGAGCTGCTGGAGTCGGCCGACGAGGATGGCTTCACGCCGCTTCACTTGGCTGTTATTCAGGGCAACTTGGCAATGGTCAATTTGCTGCTAGCGAACAAAGCCGATGTGAATGCGGTGGACAATGAAGGCCACTCGGTGGTGCATTGGGCAACGGGTAAGTCAGCATCCATCCCCATCTCCATCAACATTCACATCCACATTCAACCACATATTTGCACAACTAACTGCATTTGCCTTTTTGCCTTGCAGTGTGTGGCGAAATTGAGGCATTGCGGGCAGTTCTCGCAGCTGGAGCCAATGTGGCCAAGCCCGATGTTAACGGCGGCACGCCCCTCCATTATGCGGCCCAAATGTGCGGCGCCAGCCACGACAGCAAGTTGCAGTCGAACTCCAACTCCAACTCCAGCAAGCTGGCCCTTGAAATTCTTGGCATTCTGCTGTCGCATCCACAGACCAGTGTCGATGTCCAGGACAAGGACGGACGACAGCCGCTGCTGTGGGCCGCCTCCGCGGGATCCGCCAAAGCGGTCATCGCCCTGGTGAAGGCGGGAGCACGTGTCGAGAGTGCCGATAAGTGCGTTTCCTTTAAGATCATTCAATTAATTTAAATATAATTTATTTTACTCTCGCAGAGGGTATCTTTCTATAAATGTCTTTATTATTTTCGACTTTTAGTTTGACTTTTATGTAATTTTAGTTTTTATTTTTTCAAAAGACTTATTTTTAAATTTAAGTCTTTATCTAGTCGACTGCTTTTAGTTGACGTCAAAGTAAATAAGCAAACAGATGCTTTCGCAAATGTTTAATGCGATTAACAAAGCAAAGTACATAAATATAATCTTGATAAGTACAAATAATTCAGTTTCATCCCTCTGTGCCTCTGTTTCTAAGTAAACTAGTCTTCAGTTTAAGAAAAGCTCTTCACAAAATTAAGGTTTGCTTTCAATAGCTGTGATATTTCTTAAGAAAACTCCTCAGAACTCACAAAGTTGTGTATTTTATGTCATTTTAAATATTCTCATTAAGTTTGGTACAATAACAAATTTATTTTTTGTTTGTTTTTTTTTTTTTAATAATATTTTGTTGAAGTCAGAGTAATAAATATATGATAAATTATCTCACCTATGTTGTGTGAAAATTTCAGCTTTCTATCTTTTACCGTTTGGCCTCCACGTTGATGCTCAGTCAGTCAGTGAGTCAGGACAAAGAGTTTTATATATAAAGATTTCATAGATTTTTAAGATACCACATTTAATTAAATCAGTACAAATTGATGTTTCTTTAAATTTTTCTAAAACTTAAAGTTTTCTTTATTTTTATAAATTTGATCGTTTTTCAAAATATTTTATGCGAGCTTAAAAAAATCTGTTCAAGTTGAAGTTACTTTAAATCAACACTTTTTTATATAAAATTTACAGTTTGTCAGAGAGGTTTCGGCATGACGAATCAACATTTTTCCTTAATTGTTTTTTGTTTTTGTAATATTTTATTTAACCTCAAGTTACGTATGATAAATTTGATTGTTTTTCAATGTTTAATTTATGGAATATCTTCGGCATGTCCAAAGCAACTTTTATTGCTTGGTTGACAATATCAAATTATTAAATTATATTCTTATTTGCCGGCAGGGATGGGCTGACTGCACTGCACTGTGCCGCGTCCCGGGGCCACACCGAGTGCATTGACACGCTGATCAGCCTGTGTGGAGCACCCACGGATCTCATAGACTCCAACGGCTGCACGGCGCTGCACTATGCGGTGACACTGGGACACGCGGATGCCACGGCGCGACTGCTCGACTTGGAGGCGGATCCCAACCGGCAGGATCGCAAGGGCCGAACGCCAGCGCACTGCGGCTGCTCCAAGGGACAGTTCGAGACACTGAAGCTGCTGAAGGAGCGTGGCGCGAATCTCTGGCTGCGCAACGCCAAGGGGGATCTGCCGCTGCACGAGGCAGCTGCCTCGGGTCGCCGGGAGCTGCTCGAGTGGCTGCTGAATCAGCGGCCCAAGCAGGTGAACACCACGAGCAACGACGGACGCAGCCTGCTCCACGTGGCGGCGGCCAACGACTACACGGACATGTGCAAGCTGCTCCTGGACTATGGCGGCGATGTGAATGCTCTGTACCGCAATTCCCGCGGCATTGTCCTCACTCCCCTGGACTGCGCCCTGCAGCGCGGACATCGCTCGACGGCCAAGTTCCTGCAGTCGCACGGCGGACAACCCTCCGGCAAACTGAGGCTCGCAGCGCGACGGGGGAATCCGTTCCACGAGGGAACTGCGGCGGATCCGGTGCGGCCGCTCAAGTACGTCGAGAAGGAGGAAATTCACGATTTGCGCAGCTCCAAGAAATACGTGGTTTATCTTAAGCGCACAGACTCGGACGGCGCTGCTGGGGATGAAGTGGGACAGGGGGAGGAGGAGGGGGAGGGGGAGATCGATTGCAGTTGCACGGAGCAAACGTATCGCAGGGAGCAGCGTCTGAAACACATTTGTCGGCGGCACAAGCGTCGTCAGCTGCGACGGAGAACCAACAGCTGTGGCGAGAATAAGCACGAGAAGTGCAGCGACATCTGCCGCTCCAAGAGCAACATTGAGATCCGACGACGCAAGTCCAGGGAACGCTATGCCAGCACCAGCGATGGCGATGCGAATGACGACGAGGACGAGGACGATGAAGACTCCTGTGAGAATTGCTGCTATCACAAGCGACAGAAGCAGCGTGTTGTCCAACGCAGACGCACTGCGTCCAGTCGCCGGTCCAAGGAACAAGGAGCTGACAGCGAGGAGGAGCAGTCCCCAAAGCAAGTGGAGGAGGCCCCAAAGCAGGCTGAGCACAAGGTGCCCATTGTGCAGGAGCAGCCTCAGGTCGAGAGCAAGGCTCAGACTCAGGCTCAGACTCCGCTCAAGGAGGGAACCTTCATCAAGTCGCCGCCACAGAGCGCCAAGAGCGAGAAGCCAACGGAAGTGGAGCCGGACACCTTAAAGGTGGCAGAGAGTCATGCCCTGGAGTTGACGGACGAGGAACAGGAAGCGGCCAAGTCGGTAATCACCCAAGTCGATGTCCATCACGACGCTGAGCTGCACTCAAAGTCTTCCGAGGAGCAGCCAGCTGAAGCAGCCAAGCAGGAGCTCAGCGAGGAGGACACCAAGCTGCTGTCCAATGAGGTCGAGCAGGTGATCAAAATAGCCGCCACAGCGCTGAGCAGCGAGTCCAAGAGTTCCACCGAGGAAGCCACTGAAAAGGAGAAGTCCGAGAGTGAAGATAATAACGATAAGCAAATTAATGTAGAGCACGAATCCAAAGATAATTCCAATGCCAACGCAGCTAAGACAGAGATATCTGAAACTGCTGCTGCTGCCACGCCCACAACGCCCGCAACGCCACCAGCAGCTGCTGCTGAGCCGAAAGCCGAGCAACCACAGGCAGCTGCCGTGCCACCTCCTGATCCCGCAGAAGCCGCAGCAAAGGCGGAGAAACCAGAACAGCTGCCGCCCGGGCCCAGAGATGAGACAAAGGCTACGCCTAGCCGAACCCAGCAACCAACGCCAGTCCAACCGCAGACTGAGCCCAAAAATCCACAGCAGTCACAACCACAGCCTCAGACTCCGACTCCGACCCAGACTCAGCCCCAACCACTGCCACGTCCACAGTCCCAGCAGTCTGAAAAGCAGCAGCAACCACTGCGGGAACAGGAATCCAGACGCTCCTTTACGCTGCTGCCCTCCGATTCAGCTGACGATGAGCCGGGAGCAGCTGGAGCTCCCCCCGCCGCTGATGAGCCCGAGCGGAAATCCAGTTTCACCGTGCTGAAGAGCGACGAATCCATGGGCGAGCTGGAGGAGCTGCCACGCCCAAAGGACGTTGACTTCAGCAGCAACAGTCAGGTGTTCCAAGTGGTGCACGACGGCACCACGGCCAGCTCCAAGCTGCCCAGTGCCTCGGAGCTGGATAAGGCTGACTATGAGTATGAGGAGTACGACGATGGCGACGGTTATGAAGATGAGAACGGCATTGATCCCGAGCACGACAGTGCACTGCGTCGCTTTCTGAGCAGCGGCAACCGGCATGGCGTCGCTGGCGAAGTGGGGGAGGTGGGAGCAGCTAGCGACGTCACTGGCGTCGCTGGCGTCTATGAGGGGCTGCCCAACGGACGCAAGCGACGGCTGAAGAAACGCGTGCGGAGCGGCGCCAAGACGCGCAGCAACTGGAAGCTGGCCCAGGAGTCGCGGGACGGCAGCGTTGTCCTGGCCACCACCAGCAAGGATCAGGACTCGGGCTTCGAGCCGAGTCCGCGTGCTGAACGCACCAAGATACCCACGCCGCGCTCATCGCACACGGCGATGCCGCGACGTCCCATTTATGCCACACTCGATGGTCGCTCCTGCAGCAGCCGCCTGGAGAATCGCAAGCCCGGGGACAAGGGGGCCTGCGACATGGGGGCCGTCACGCGGTCCATCCAGCGCAACATTCGCAGGTGAGTGAGCGAGAGAGCAAACTGATTGCAGGTAACTGATTCCACAGCATTTAAGTGGCCAATGACCAAGATTCATTCACTTAAATTAATCACCGACGCGTTGTTGATTTGCCACCAACCTCCGGACTGTCGTCTCCTCTCTCTTCTCCTCTCTCTCCTTAGCCGTAGATTTATTTACTTGATGCTTGATTTTAATCAACTTGAATGTCCCAGTGGCGACCGGGCATTCATCCTGGATTCGCATTATATCACGCACGCGCCCGCGCCCGCGCCCGCCGCCGCCGCCTTTCCATTCTCCGGGTAATGTAATCAAAGTGGAGTCGCCTCGTCGGGGCCACAACGGGCCGCCTTAAAGTTAATTTAGTTGGGCACTTAATAGCCTTGGCAACATTTCTCATTTTAAAACATGGCCAGGCCAGGCGCCATTGTTGGGCCTGGTCAACAAATAAATTGGCCAGCTTCCGTTTGCGCATAAAAATGCGCGCTTTAAAGTTATCATAATGCGGTTAAAGGCAATAAACGTGGCATTAATGTCCATTCGCCATGTACTTGGGCATTAACGATGACCCTCTGGCCACAATACCCTTGGCCTTAACCGCAATTGTGCCAAGTGCTAGTCATTATCATCATCTACATTGAGTGGCTGGGTGGCCTTTGGACGCCACAACAACGGGATATCAATTAATATATTTTTGTAATTGAGCCATTTGTTCTTTCAATTTAAATGAAAGCGTTGTGATCGTTTTGAAGTAAGATTAAAATTATGCTGTTCGCATAAACATATTTGGTCGCTTCTGTGCATTTAAAAAATTAAAAAATAATTAACAACAATCATTAAATTGTAATTTATTAAAAACATCTTTATCAATTACTCAAATTTATATCAACTATGAATTGTTTGCCTGTTTCGAACTGCTTGCTTTCAGTGACCGCAGCTAAAAAGCAAGCAGTAGAGTCTGAACTGCTGCTCATTGGTCGCTTAGAGATCACTTTTGCTAAGCACAGTGGTTGTCACTCTCGCACTCACGCAAATCACTCGTACATTTAAATAAGAATTGAGCAAGCATTAAGCGGATACTCAAACCACTTTTACTTGTTATGTTGATTTTATCTGCTTCTCAAACCACTTTTAATTGTTATGTTTATTTTATGGCCTTCACACCGTTTTATGGACATTGGGCACCTATAACTAATTAACAGTCGATAGTATTGATTATTTTTCAATTAAACATTTTTGCGCTTTTAATTAGTTCATAGTTGTCACAGATTTCTGTATCGATAAGCGCATCCGCAGCGGATGCTACTTTTATTATATGTTATTGTACCTCCTGCCCCTAAGGCACCTAACGTTAACCGGATGTTCGGATGCGGATGCGAATGCGAGTGTAGAAGAAACAAACAATTGTCGACGCAATATTTATTGTAATTATTATAATAATTATTATGATTGGCCCATAATTAAGTTGAATTTCAACATGGAAATGCTAAAATCTATTTAAAACATTTAGTTTAAATTGTGAATGAAAGAAAAACAATTATAGCCCGTATTAATACTCGTAACTGAAATGTGGAATATCTAATATAAATGCATGAAAAATAATGGTTTCTAGTTTATACTATTTGTCGATAATTTAAATTTAAATCTTTTCTTTAAAGTTTTAGTTAGCTCAGAGTTATTAGATATTCCGTGTCGATTTACAGAGTATCCTGGGAATGCCTTGGGGCCTCAGAGAGATTGTTGTTTGTGATTGCTGATTTATTTTAATTTATACGAACGGTTACAAATCTGAGAGCTGCCGGTCGGGGGACCGTTGTCATTAGCTGAAATGCTCATTTCCGGCAAAGAGTTGCGCATTTTAATTAAGTGGCAAGGCCCAGAAGCCACCCACCACGCCCACAGGGCCCACGGCCAACGCCCACCTGCGGTGAGTGTTTTGTTTATGCAAAAACTGGCGCAAAATATGAAAATAGGACGCAGCTTGCAGTCGTCGACTCGACAGAGACAGAGACAGGCTTACATTAACAAGGCGCTAATACTAATTGTAAGTGGAATTAGCGGAGATTAGCGGGTGAATCTTAAAGAAGTAGACGAACATGGAGATGGAGACAAGTGAATCGCAGTTACAATTTGTTTGAATTGCCGTTGGCGACCTTGTTGCGGAAATCCTTCCGACAAAAAGGTATTAACTCTAAGTGCCTGCCTCAGTTTCATTCCCAATATAGTTTTACACTTGCCGTCTTCGCATTTCTCACATGATTAATATACCATTTCAATAAATAATCTCGTACAAATTTAAATTTGTTTTAATTTATGTATTTTAAGCCCACAATCAAATAAAGCTCAAGTGAAAGTAAAAAGTCAATTGTAATTGTAATTAAAGGATTTGCATAAACTTATGAAACTTAATTAAATTTGAGTAAGCACACTTTTATTAATTTTCGTAATCTGTCTTGAGGGCTATGAATAAATTGTTGCAATGCAAATGCAAAGTTGGAGAAACAAAAACAGAAACAGAAAAGGAAACAAAATATAAATAAAAAATAAATAATACATTTTTCACTTGACTAATGAAAATATTTACGCGGCGTCCCATTTCCATTCACTCGGGCCGAAAAAAAAGAAGGAAACTGTCAACTTGTTCGTGTAAGGTAGCCAATGCAAATACGTTGCGTATATAAGTTAAGGAGTTGACCGAACCGTCTAGTAAATAGATATAACTTTTATCTTCGATCCGAGATCCGAACCGTATTCATTTATTGCAAAACTTCAACCAACTCTAGAGATCAGAATGATTTATAATTACATCTAGTGCAGAATCAGCGTTTCCACGGTGGCGCTCGTATTTCACTGAAGCTGCGGACGTCGAACTGTTGACCGATGCCGAACTTGAGCTGCTGACGTTAGACGAATTGTGAACTGCAGGTGATATTGCACAATATCGGTCAACGACACTGCTGTTGCGCTTCCACTGTGCCACTTAAGCAATAGTTTGGCAACTCGTGTTAACTTAACACTTCGTTCAATAATGTGTGTGACTGACACATAGATGGCGGCACTAGTACTAAATCAATATTTTTTTTTCGAAAGTGGCAACCTTTTTAGGCTTACTGTCAAAATCATATGTTAATCCGACCATTTGTTTACAAGTTACAGTGCTTTAAGTGACGCTACTTTTGAGTTTAAAAAAAAAATGAATTCAAAGCAATTCCGTGTGCTGATTTATCATTGTTTTTTAATGAAAAAAAATACTGTTCAATGCCAGGAATGGCTTGAAAAACATTATTCGGACTCTGCTCCATCAAAAAGAAGCATTTGTTATTGGTATGCCGAATTCAAACGTGGTCGTACAGACACCGATGACATTCCATCTACTGGAAGGCCAAATGACGCTGTTATTCCGGAAAACGTTGAAAAAACACTGAAAATCATTATGTCCGACCGTAAAGTGAAAGTGAGGGAGATTGCTGACATTCTAAAGATATCAGCAGGCAGTGTACACACCATAATACACGAACATTTGGGTATGAAAAAGGTGTTTTCCAAATGGGTGCCGCGTTTGCTCACACCGGAGCAAAAACAACAACGAATCGATGAATCAAAGAGCTGTTTGGACATGTTTACGCGCAATAAGTCGGAGTTTTTGCGTCGGTACATCACAATGGATGAAACATGGATCCACCATTTCACTCCAGAGTCAAATCGGCAGTCTGCTGAGTGGCATGCAGCCGGTGAAAGCCGCCCAAAGCGACCAAAGACGCAGCAGTTGGCTGGCAAGGTTATGGCGTCTGTATTTTGGGATGCGCATGGAATAATATTCATCGACTATCTTCAGAAGGGGCAGACCATCAACAGCGACTATTATATGGCGTTATTGGAGCGTTTGAAAGACGAAATCGCAAAGAAACGGCCTCATATGGCGAAGAAAAAAGTGTTGTTCCACCAAGACAATGCACCGTGTCACAAATCAATGAAAACGATGGCAAAATTGAACGAATTGGGCTTCGAATTGCTTCCCCATCCACCGTATTCTCCAGATTTGGCCCCCAGCGACTACTGGCTCTTCGCAGACCTCAAAAAGATGCTCCGTGGTAAGAGATTTCGCTCAAATGATGAAGTAATCGCCGAAACTAACGCCTATTTTGAAGGCAAAGAAAAATCGTTTTACAAAGGCGGTATCGAAAGATTGGAAAAGCGTTGGAATGATTGTATCTCCCTAATAGGGGACTATGTTGATGAATAAAAACGAATTTTGGCAAAAAAATATGTTTTAATTAATTAGTCACACACATTATTGAACGAAGTGTTATATATAGTTTGTCAACACAAAGCAAAGGACTGAACATGAGCTCAACTTAATTTTGTGTCTTTGACTGTTGACATAAAGTGCTTACACTACGTTTACATTCAGAGCAACAACTGATGTTTTTTTCATTGTCAAGCTGACAGCTGTTCACACTAGGATTGACTAAGTTGATATCAACTACTTAGTGTAAATGCATTATAAACTAAAATAAAAAGGGTTTACCAATGTAATCAAAAGTATCTTAAAAAAATTATCATCAAAAAATCAAAATTGATAGAATTTTAAATTTTATTGTGAACAATTTGATATTAAACGTTATATGCTGCTTTTGCCTACTCTGGCCATTGTCGTCCTTATGGTTGTTTGTCGTCTATTCTTATGCCCAACTGCTTTATTTTTTTTCTTTTTTTTTTTGACAAAGAAGCGTCAGCCAAATTGATTGTGCGAGACGCTGGGGCAACAGTGGATGGGCGATGCAGTTTTCATGAAATGCTTGGGCATTTGCTTTGAAATGGAAATGTGAAAGCGAGTCCACAACACGCCCACTCACACGCACACACGCACGCACAAAAGAGCTTGAGTACACATTTTTTGCTGCCTAAGAACCTGCTGCAGCTTCGACTCAAAGCAGACAAACAAACCTGCTGTCTACATTTCTTGGTAGCATATGCAATAAAACAATTGATGCGTATGCGTTAAGCTTGAGCTCATGCAAATTCGAAACACATTTGAGTAAACGCAATAAGCTTAAGAAACTTAATTAAATTTGAGTAAGCACACTTTTATTAAGTTTTTTAATCTGTCTTGAGGGCTATTAATAAATTGTTGCAATGCAAATGCAAAGTTGGAGAGACAGAAACAGAAACGGAAACAAAATTCATAAATAAAACATAAATAATACATTTTTCACTTGACTAATGAAAATATTTACGCGGCGTCCCATTTCCATTCACCCGGTTTGCATAAGTCGGGCCGAAAAAAAAAAAGAGATGGAAACTGGCAACTTGTTCGTGTAAGGCAGCCAATGCAAATACGTTGCGTATACGCAATGTACGCCAAGTCAAACAAGCGTCTTGCGTACCAACAAACAGTAACGAAATTTTTAACAAGTCGACAGTGAGTGTGAGTCAATTAATTCTTGCAAAATACATAAAAATCCAACGGAATCCACTCTAGGGACGGTCGGCGGTGGATTGCCTGTTGGTCGGTGGTTGGTGGTTGATGGCTGGTGGTTTGGCTGCCCAGAAAAAAGCAAATCTAAAGCACCCGGTAGAATTCCCTTGGTCAGGGAGGGGAGGGGGTGGTGCGCTGCCAGCTTACACTGCACTGCTGGCACAACACCATGAAAAGTGTGTAAATAGAGAATTTTATTTATATCAGTAGCATGTTTGCTTATTTTTTTTTTTTTTTTTTTTAATTTTTATTTTGTTGTTTGCTAATGTTTTTTTTTTTTTTTTGCTGTGTTTTGTTGTGGCAACTTTATTTTGCTTTCTCGCTTTGGCGCTGAACAGATTAAAATTTTATCTGACGCATAAATTAAACAAATAACTTGCCAGCATGGCCTGTATATCTCTCTTTTTGTGTGTGTTTGTGTTTGTCCCAACAGCACAGGTGAGATTTGAGATTTGGGATTTATAATGTGCGCTCACGTAATTGACATTGTTAAATATTTGGATTTTATGTTTTTGCCTTGGCCAACTTTCACCTTCGCATTCGCATTCGCTTTCGCTTTGTGTGTCCTTGCTGATTATCTGCTTGAAGTTTGCCAAACGTGAGTCTATTAGCTGAATGGTATTTATACCATAAGCTTATGAACTTGGCTTATGCATAACTAACCTCGATTTCGATTTATCTCTATTTCGCTCTCTCTTTCTGTTTTGTTTTGTAATGAACATATTTAATAAACCTTAACAACACTTTGAGCTGCGGTTTGGGCAACTTAGTCACATGATTGAGCCAATATTGCCACTCTTCAACATGTAATTTTGCAACTTGTTCAGTTTCTTAAGCAGCGCTCTTTAAACTTTTGAGCTTCAGCCTAAGAAAGTTGGTGCCGCGATGAAATATGAGGCGAGAAAGTTTAACAAAATAAGAGAACGACGAATTTTGATACGCAATTTATCTGAAACTGACAGCAAATGAAGCCGCTTTTTGCTTGGATTGGCATCAAATCTAGCAAAGGATGCATCAAAGTGAACACATATGTTTGCAAAGTGTGTGTGTGTGTGTGTGTGTGTGTGTGTGTGAGAGAGAGTGTACAGACATATGTGTGTTGTTTGCACAACAACAGCCAGGCGAAGGTTTCTTAAATCGTTTGCATTTTGTTTGCTTTTGTTGTTTATGCATTGCAAATTGCTGCCGGGCTCCGAATTTGTCGCTGTTGACGCTATTGTTGTTGTTGTTGTTGTCACGGTTGTTGTTGTTGCTGCTGCTGCTGCAGTTGTTAGTGCAGCTTGTGGAGCGCTTAATTTCTTTGAATTTCGTTGTCACTTGCCATGGCGTTGCGAACAGTGCGTCCTTTTTGCTTGCGCCGTGTTTCCACTCCATCCACTTTGGTGCAACGCGCACTTTTTGCTTGTCACATTTGTGTCACAAACAGGATGCCGACGGCGGCATTGCAGAAAGGCGGGAGGGGCAGATGGGTTAGGGGGGTCCAAAAGCTGGCCGGGAGGCGTGTCGTGTGGGCGTGACAGTCACTGACGGTCACTGAAAAATGTAGCACACTGAAAATCAACGCGCACAAGAAAATGCAATGAAAGTTGTGCTAAGCGAACGTAAAACGGAAACGGAAATCAGCAGCAACAGCGGCAACAGCGGCAACAACAGCAGCAGCCGCGGCAGAGGCAGCATAAAAAGCGAACAAAAAAGAAATGAAAAAAATGGAATGGAAATAAAAAAAATGTACCAAGGACACTATTGCACAAACTGTTTGCACTGACAGAAAGTGGCAAGCGTTGGCCAAGGCAACTAAAGAAAAAAAATGTAGGAGCAGGGAGGAAAGAGGAGGAAAGGGCTGGAGATACTAGGAAGGGAGGGGGAGAACTTGGGCTATGAAGGGAGCGAGGCAAAAAGGATTTGGAGGCGCAGTTGAGTGAAGCCAAAGCGAGGCGTAAAATTCAAAAGTGCTTCAGCAAACAAGCAGAGCGTTGAGGCCACAGAAGATGTAGTTGGAGATGTAGTTGAAGATGCAGATGGAGATGGAGATGAAGATGTTGATGGCCAATGGCCAATGCGAATGCAGCTGAAGATTCCACAACGCGGTCTAAATAAGCGGAAGAGAGATTTCCAAGTAGCTGCGTTTGCGGCTGAAATGTTGCAAGAAATGTTCATGCACCTAGAAGAGGCAATTTGTTACGCAGTTTTAACACTGCAAGCAGCACTTGGCTAAAACCAAAACCAAAACCAAAAGAAGAAGAAGACGATAAAACAGAAAGGGCTTACAGCATTTACCTTGTCCGTCTTTCATTTCGACTCTTTCATTATTTGGCCAATTGTAGGTTTTTTGTGCCATTTTTGTTTCAAAGTCAAATTGTTTCGCATAATTTTGCAGTGCAGCCAAGTGGCGAACAGTGTCAAGCGGCAACTGCATAAACTCTGAGTTCCCTCCTTACCCCTCTCCCCACCTTCCCTGTCCTCTCTCTGTTATCCGCATAAACAATTTGAGGGAACGTTGCTCAACATTTATGCTATGCGCCGAGTGCACTCGACAAATTTGCTCAGCTTTTTTGGCCAAAATAGAGCTTCCAAGCTGCGGCCGTTGATTTTCTAAAAGTTGTGCTGGCCCGGCCAACAAAGTTTCAAGTGCCTTAAGAGTTGGCCAACAATCTAACAAAAGGCGTTCTTAAAGCCGAGTCGAGTCGAGTCGAGACAAAGCATTTCAATGCGAGTATTTGCTTAGTTTTTAATAAAAATTTCAATTAGATTTTATGCCATGGCTTCTGTCGGCTTTAATTTCCCTCACTCTCTCTCCCTATATCCTGCTTTCGCTTTTGGCTTTATGTTCTCTCAATTATTAATAGAATTCTTTTTTTTTGGGTGCGCACGCACTTTAGTATTTTTGAAATTTTAATAACATGATGCCTTTTATTGCGTTTCGCGCATTGTGCGCATTGAGCGGAGTGGAGAGGCCCAACCAATTCCATTCTGTGTCAGGCACAGGCACAGGCACAGCCAGTGAAAGAGACAGAGAGTGGGAGAGAAAGAGAGGGAGCACAGCAGGCTCACGGCCTTTGTTTGCCTCGCGAAATATCAAAATGACAATTTACGTACATTTGCAAACATTTATTTTATGCGCTGGCTGGCAAAGCTTTCGCTGATGCTGATGCTGATGATGATGATGAGATGGCAGACATCAGACGATAGACAACTGAGAGGCGGAAGGGCAGATGGGGGAAGCCGGAAGATAGAAGCTGGAAGCTGAAGAACAATGCTGCGATTTTCAAAAGCTGCCCTTTTTCCAGCTGGGGGGTTGCCATGACATCTCTTATCTCTCTCTCACTCTCTGTCTCCCCTTCTTTGTGTACTTTTCAGATACTACATGGAGCGCAAGATCTTTCAGCATCTGCTGGAGCTCAAGTCGCTGCAGATTCGGTCCACCAAATTGAATGAATCGGTGCTGGTGAAACGCGCCGTTGACGACTATCACAAATCATGCGTGCTGCTGGGCGGCGAAACTGGCACAAGGCTGCGCCGTTACAATTTCAGCGAATATACGTTCAAGAATTTTGAGCTCTTTCTGTACGAGACACTCAAGGGACTGCAGAAGCCGGGCACCAACAACTTTCAGAACATCAACGAGGTTTACGAGGAGGTAAATGAATCACATACATACCAATCGCTAATCCACAATCCTCTAATATATGAACTGTTGCTTGCAGGCGGAACGTCGTCTCAGTCCGGATTACAATGCGTACGAGAAGGCGCTGCAGTGCACCACGAAGACGCATCGCTGTCTCCACGCTGCCCACGCCTACACGGGCATTCCCTGTGCCGCCTACAGTAAGTCCGTGTTTTTTAAGCCCCTAAGCAGCTCTTTGAGAGCGTGAAAAATGGCACCAGTTGGACAGTCAGACAGTCGGACAGTCGGACCGTCGGGTTGTTACAGTTTTTTTTATTAGTGGGTCAAGCGGAATTCAACAGCAAAAGGAAATTACTGAAAAGACGTGGGCGCCAAATACGCCGACAGCATTAAAATAAATCCTAATTACGAGCAGTTTATTCATTTGACCGAGCAGCTGAGCATTAAAAATATTCTCGGCTTTTGCCAACCCCCTTTTGCCGTTTGCTGGCTGGCACGTTTCGCCTTTTCAACTTTTATTATTATTGTTTCTATGGCCAGCTCCATCTCCTTATGCTTATGCCAAATTAAAAACGCATTCATTTCTATGCTACACTCTGTTTATACTCGAAACACACCCAAGTCAACACAAATCCCTTGGCTTAATCCCACCAGATGGGCCGCAGTGTTGCATGCAACAACAACAACAACAGCAACAACAAGGACCAGAAAATTAAGTCTTTATCCTCAAACTCAACTCAACTGAGCTCAAATTCATGGCAATTGGCTTTTTTTGGAAAAAGTTCTAGTTGAAATGTTTCTTCATTTTTCTTTGCGTGCTTTTCATTGAATGCAATTTTACAGAGTGTTCTCGCTGCCTGTCACCTGACACATGTCTCCCCCGAGACCCCCTCGATTGCCCCTCTTTGTCCGTTCGGAATGAAATGCAGTTTCCACTTGACACTGGCAGCTGCAATTCATTTCGAGTGCGCTCATAAAAATGGCATCCACTTAATTAGGCTGATCGTTGTAGATCATTAATCTAATGTCACTCTCCCTCTCTCTCTCTCTTTTTCACTCTGTCTCACTCTCTGTGTGTTTATCTCTATCTGCAGTTCCCATGATGAATCACCACACGATGCCCAAGTTTGGCTTTGGACCGTATAAAAAAGCCGGCAGCGTCAGCAGTTTTTATCTACCAAAAATTCTGACCAGCGGACGAACCTCAAGTGGACGCACTGACGTCGGCGTTGGTGTTGGCGTCGGCGTCGACATTGGCGTCGGCATTGGCAGCGGCGCTGGAAAATGCAACCATAAAGTTGCTCTGGAGCTGTCACACGGAAAGAGTAAACAACTAATTTCACTGCCAGCGGATAAGTTGGACAGCAATAAACGTTACTATGTGACGTTCACAGTTAAGGATTCGCCGGGACAACAACAACATTCACAGCAACAACATAAACAACAACAACAACGGCAATCAAGCTCGCTTGCAAACGCTGGCGGCGATGCGAGCGGCAAGTAGCACGCGGCGTATACGTAATGTGACATTGTGGTTTCGTTCGCGATATCGCCCATACGCAGTGTGTGCCCAGCAGCAGCAGCAGCAGCAGCAACAACAACAGCAGCATCATCATCATCATCAACATCGTCGCAGTCGTTGTCGTTGTCGTTGCGCCAAATGCATTAAAACAATGCGACATTTTGTATTTCTGCCTTTTTCGCTGTGCTTTTTTATATGCGACCGCCCGCTGTCCAACTGCGCTTTTGTTGTTGTTCCCGCTGTTGTTGTTGTTGGCGGTGGTGATGCTCTGTTTGTGCTTTTTGGTCTGCTTCCTGTGTTGTTTTTGCTGCACTTTAAGATGGCCAACTGCTGATAATGGATGATGGCGCTGCGCTGCGACTGTCACTCGAAGTTGTCACGCCAGCTTGAATTACTTATGTAGAACCTCCTCCCCATCGCCTCTCCTAACCACTGCCCTCTATGCCTCTCATCCTCTCTAAAATCTGTTGTTTTCTCTCTCCTTCTCTTTTGTGTTGAATTCTGTTTTGTTTGCCATTCGGCTGTTTGTCTGTTAGCGCTCTTGTTGCGCTTTTATTTCACTTTTTTTTCATAATCATTTTTTCTTCGCTTTCTTTTTTTGTTGTCGTTGCTATTGCTATTGCTGTGTACGCTACTAATGCCACAGATAAGCGTTGTTATTAACGCTCGGCTTACCAGCACCAGCCAGGCAGTCCCTCTCCTTCTCTCTCTCTCTCTCTCTCTCGTCTCTCTTTCTCTGGCCTTTTGTCTTCGCTTAAAAGCAACAACAGCAGCAGCGACAACGTCAACGAATGAATAAATGTAAAATATGTACCATGCATTTCTTTTGGCATTTCAACATTTTTACTTTATTTGCAATTTTATTTACTTGTCTGTGCCCTATTCCAACCGCTGCTTCTACGCTTTACCAATGCTAAATAAATAAAATAAGGAAAGAAACTTCTGTAATTTAAAGTCACTTTAAATATCAAAAATTGAAGCGAATCTTGTGTAGTTGTAGATAGACTTGCACTTATCCGATCATATCGTGTCTATAGCTGTAAAGCTATCAAGATATTCCAGTTGCGGTGCAGGTATTTGCTAGTCGGTCAGTTGATTTGAGCTCTTGTCAAACTGTCGACAGTCCTTGTCTGCGTTGGCAACCACTTCGCGTTGAGTGCATTGTAAATGGAGAATAATTGCATTCAGCGTAAAAAATTCCAGATTTGCGAATTGCAAACGAGAGTAACAAGAATATAAATTGAAATTGAAATTCGCTTTATTGTAATAAAATAATAATAATGAATATTATAATTTAAACTATTAACGGGAATCTGATTTAAAGCGTTTACATTTAGACTTAAGGCAGCTGTTGCGAAATAAACGTTGAAAATAACAGAAAAGTGAAGCGTGTTTTTATGATGGCGAAGAGAGAAAGAGTGGGAGATGTAAGAGAAAGAGATGAAAATACAATGAGACGACCGCTAAACGAATTGT
Organism: Drosophila suboccidentalis; assembly: GCA_037043435.1. Lineage (NCBI taxonomy): Eukaryota > Metazoa > Arthropoda > Insecta > Diptera > Drosophilidae > Drosophila > Drosophila suboccidentalis. The sequence continues at coordinate 342,832 of JBAMBK010000217.1, forward strand.
GCACGTCACGTCCTTGACACAGTTGTCGCTCGAGCTGATTGCTCCTTTGGTATTGGCAGACAGACAGCAACACTATCCGACAAAAAACAAGAGACACCAAGAGGCAGCAGAAAAAATAGAAATATTGAGAGGCTGTTGCCAGCCTTGACAACGTTTGTGGCTTGTCAAAGTTAAGCTGTCGACCCGGCCAGGATGTCTACGTTGCAGGAGCAGACGGATCCATTCGGGCCATTCATGTGATGATGATTGTGATTGCGAATGCGATTGCGATTGTTATGGTCCTGTCGGTGCACGAGGGAGTAGTTGGTGGGGGGGCAGTAACAGGTCCATTGGCGGGCTTGTCAACAAGAGATCCCAATAACTGCTGCACTGCATCAATGCTGTTATGACTTCCCTCCCCTCTCCCTCCCCTGCACAAGCTGTTCTACGCTAATTGAATTCAAAGCTGACGTTTATGGTCTCTGGCTGGTTGCCCAAATGGTTCGTCGCTGTGTCGAGCATTTAGTTGGCGCATTAATATTTCAGCACTTGTGTCCCAACTAAGCACGCCTTTGTGTATTGTGAACGCCAAAAGATTTGGCCAACCAGCCGTCCTCTAATTTGCTTGTGAGCCTTAAGGTTAAGCATCGGCTGTCACATTAAGGCCCAGCAGCAGCAACTGGTCAGCAATTTTTCAGATTCAATTTCACTCCATTTTCACTCCCTGCTCGACATCAAGTTAAAGTGTTTGCATTCGTAAAAATCTTTGGTATTTTTTGGCATTACTTTTGGGATATTGCAGCTTATTCAAATCCTCTTGAAGAAAATTTCTGAAATTATCATTTGGTTTCCATTTGTATCTATAGTTTATTAAAAATTGAAGCAAACAAATTGTTTGTATATAATGAACAAATAAACAAAGCAAAATAATAGATCAGTTTGAATTTAACAAATATTCTTTCTAGAATTTTGTACAATCAATTTTCAACTCTATCAATTAGCATCAAAAGATTATAGGCTATTATATACAAATTATTTCTCAGTTTTGTTTCCCGTAAGTTGGATTGGAATAATTACAAACCTCTGTAAGCGACGTCACTTAATTGAAGTCCAAGTAGTTAATACACTTGATTTAAAAGCAGAACAAGTACAAGCACGAGCTTAACCTATTGAAGGGGGGCCAAGTTGTAGTGAAAGTTTGGCTAATAAATATGCTATGAAATTCGGCAAACTGGTATTAAATGGTATAAACTGCAGTTGAAAAGTTTGCCAAGAGTTTGCTTCAAATTTCATTGACTCTATCGGCAGCATTGACTCCATTGCTGCATTGGTGGCAAGTGTTTTACGAGTTAACTAAAATGCAACCCAAGTTGCCAGTATCCAGTATCCAGTTTCAAGAGTTGCCGTGTAAATTAATGAAGGCCGACTTAGCTGACCGCCTTTCTGTTGTTTCGATTACTCGCTTCGGTTCGGTTCGGTTCGGGTGGCAATCAGGATTGCAGCTAACGGAGGTCGTTGTTGTTGGGGGAAAGTCTGTAAAAGTCTGGAGCAGAGTATTAATATCACTTAACCCTTGGCTAAAAGTTCCAAAAAAACTTGGCATTCCTCTGCAGCTTGTGGGTGAAATTGAAATTGATTAAAAATGCTTGTGGCTGACTTTATTTTTATCTTCATCTTGAATTCAGTTTATTTATTTTAAGTATTCATTAATATTATTAACACACTCAGTAGTTTCGACTTAATTGTAAAATATATTTACCATATAATTTAATTTAATTTAATTTAAATTTAAATATAAATTTATGTTTACGTTTAAGTTCATTTTGTTTTTTTGCTCGTAAATCTAAGCACGCCTTAAAAACAATCAGTTGAGTTTTAGCAATTTGTTCAGAGAGATAGAGTTAGAGTAAAAGAGACGGACACCGAGGCAGAGACAGAGAGAGAGAGAGAGAGAGGGAGAGAGTGTAAGGACTCGTAGGAGACAGTTCAATTTGCCCTTTTCTCTTTGCTCTGTCCACTGTCCCCGATGCAGTTCGGTTTCCCTCTATTTTGGTATAATTTTAATTTATTTTATTATGCATACGCAGTGTATATTTTGCTAGGCTGCCATTTGGTTTCATGTTATTTCGTATTTGGTATTCACATTCACATTCAAACACGAGTATATGAATTATATTTTATTTAAGATTTTAAGTTGTGTTTGTTAGTCGCTTGGTTACTTTAGAGTTATTTATTTATAACATGTACATACAATGAATTAATTTGTATTATTGTTGTTGTTTCTGTTTCTGTTTCTGTTCTTCTGTTTAGTTGTATTTTTGGGCCTGTAATTTATTTAACATTTATTCATTATGCACTCAAAGTTTGCGCTCACTTTTCAGCCAGCCTTTTGTTATGGTAATAGAATATTCATGAATTCATATAAATAGTTGCTAACTTGGCCAGCAAATTTTCTTTTGTACCAAATCTATTATGAAAATTGCATAAATTCAATTGCAAAAATGGGCGTGGCCCTCGGGGCGAATTTCTCAATTTGCTCGAATTTCTCGAATTTATCTGTGCCAACTGAAGGTACAGTTAACTGAGTATGGCTAATGGATATTGATATCAGTTTGGTAGTAATAAATTCTTGAATATTATACATCCGCACACTGATACACAACTTTATGCAAATGTTAGCAAATTTATTGCATACTTTTAAGCGCTCTCTCTTAGGCTGAGGCTGAGTTAAATTCAATTACTCTTCGTCTGTTTGCTCTTTGAGTCTAATTACAAATTCAATTTATAATGTAATATATATATATGTGTAATCTGCCTAGCGACTAAAGTATTCCTATTAACTAGCTTAACAACTTAATTGTTCATTACATTACGTTAATTCAATTTATTTTATTCAACATTTAAATGCAGTTTGATTAATGTTTGCCCGGTTTCTCTATGTACATTGGATGTCGCTGCTGCTGTAATTGTAATTACAGAGTCTAAATTCAAACACTTTCATTTTGATTTTCAACTGTGTGTGTAGGTGAGTGTGCTATGATATTTACAAAATTCACTTTTTGATTTCATTTATAAGATTGCTGTGTGTATTTATAGAGCGAGGCAAAGGCAGCCTTTTCCCTTTCCTTTTATCCCCTTTACTCAGTTCTCACTTCCAATATATGTTTTTGCACAGACAAGGATATATGCATAGATGCACTTATGTATGTTATACCTTTGACATTAATATATTTAAATTTATGCTAAAAATTTACAGCTATGTATACGATAAAATGAAATGCCCATGAATTACGACGTATGATGCCTAAAGCCTTCATAGTGCAACCTCGGCCAGAGGAGGGGGGATGAAGGGGGTTGCTGTATGTATGTATTTATGTACTGCGGTAGATATTATTACTTTTTACAATTACTTCAGCGTTGGATCCAGAGTCGTAAATTCCAATTCGCCGCGAGGTAATATCAGATCCGGGTCTGCAATATACACTTTGGTTGGTTGGCATAAAACAAAATCAACAACAATGGCAAGCAGATGTATGTGTTGGTGTTTGTGTGTGTTAGTGTTAGTGCGTGTGTGTGCGTGTGTGTGTGTGTGTGCGTGTCAGATGCGGGCAGTCAGGAAGAAAAACAAAAATACAATTTGTGTTTACCGATTAGTTTTGCTTATTTCATTGTTTGTTTATGTTTTGTTTTTCTGTTTTTTTATTTTTGATTTTGATTTTTTTCTTGCTTTTCTGTAATTCACAACACTTGCAAAATGACATCATATAACACAGTTGAAAATTGTTTTGGCAGCAAATAATATAAAAAGAAGAAGTTGTAGAAGCAAATGGAAATTGTAACTATTAGCAAATATTAAAAGCGTGACCAACTGTGCGCCGATAAGAGCAACAACCAAGCAACAACAAGGAAACAAACGAGGAAACATTAACCAATAAAACAACAATAACGACAATAACAACAACAACAAGACGATCATATAAATATTAATAGTGAATTGCCCCCAACGATTTCTGCCCAACACGGTCAACATCACGGTCGTAAACATCAAATAATTCAACAATTTCTTAATTTTTATCGCACATTTCAGTCGCATTTATGTGCGAAATTAATTTTATTATTGTAAGTTGAGTTCGAGTGAAACTTAAGCGCCATCTAGCGTTCGGTGGTGGCATTCACCATTTGTTGTTTACGATTTTGCAGTTTGTTATTTGACGTTGCGTCCCTGTGTTATATTTTATTATTATCGCCTTTTATGTCACATTTGTGTGGCGTCTTTGAGTCATAAAGACGCACAAACTAAAGCCACTGGCGTCAGAGAATGTGTGTGTATGTGTGTGTGTCGCTGATATAGGACAGATTAATATGTGTGTGTGTGCCTTTCACGCCATGCCTGCGAGCATTAAAAATGTCAAAAGTCGCAAAAATGTTGCAAAAGGGCAAATAGTAGTGGGGCAAGGAGGTGCGGAAGAACCACGACAAATGAATGAGCTTCGGTTGACATTGAAGTGCCACACACTGTGTGTGTATGTGGGTGTGCGTGACACTGTGTGCGTGTGGCAGCATAGGCCGCATCAACAATGTTGCCAAAGCAAAATGTGCGGCACTTGATGCGGTTCTGCCACAGACATCAAAGCAGATGCCAGGCTAAAGGTCGAAAGCTCAAACTCGATGCTGTGATGCCAACATTTTTATGGCATACTTTAAGGCGGCTTTAAGCCAACTCACACTGCCACTCTGCCACTGAGCTGAGGCCGCAACAAATGATGTGTCTCAGTGCTGCGAGATGTCCGCTTTTTCACTGACTCACGGACTCAGGACTCGGTCTTGCTCGTAACTTTGTCTAATTAGACGAGTGCCGCTGAAGTGCGCAAGAAACTCACAGACACGCACACACATTTATATATAGTACATACATACATATCTAGAGAGACAGATGTGTTACAATACGTGCATGTGTACAAGGACGACTACACAAATGTTACCCAGTTGGCGTCCCGACTCTTGACGCGACACACAGACAAACAAAACAAAAAACAAAACAAAACAAACGCCAAGATAAACAATAGCAACAACAACAACAACAAATGAGACAAAAAGTCGAGCAAAATGAATGAAATGAAACAAATGTGCACAGCAAAAAAAAAAGCATAAGCAAAAACAAACAAATACACACTTACACCCACACACACATAAATACAGACACACATGTAACACAGTAAGCAAGCTGAAAAAGTCGAACGCATTTGCTTTCTCTCTTCCTTGCTCTGAGCATATTCACAGTGAAGCCTCATCATAAGGCCACCTGCCTTTTAATTTGCATTTGCCATTGCAGAGGGAGGTGTAGAAGGGGGCAGAGAAGGCGGCAGGAAGGCGGCTTTTGAGGCTATATGCAATTAAAATTGTTGGCTAATGGCAACCGCATCAGTCAACTCACAAGCTGCTCGTACCTGTATGAGTAGCTCACTTCCTCGACTGAAATTACTACTGCGCTAAAAGCGCTGAGCTACTGTCTGACCTATGACCTCAAAAAGTACATTAGCTCTCATTTGTAGTTCGAATTCAACAGAAGACAAACGATAATAATATAGAGGACAATAACTGTAACATAAAAAAAATAGTATATGAGAAGAGATGTCGCAAGAAATACAATTAAATACAGCTACAAAATAATTATTTTCTAAACTGTAGTAAATTTCTATGACTTGACTTTCAATAAAGTTATTTAACAAAAAAATTAATAATATTTATTAAAAATATAACTGAAGATTTTAATTTAATTAGACATCCTTGCCGATTAGAACCTTTATTTGTTTTTCTAAAAGCTCGCCGAAAGAGAATTAAGATTAAGCTTCATGAAGTTCATAAAGTTAATTGGGAAGCACAACTGAGAAAACATAGAAAAGCGACGAGAATAGCGACAGTTAATGTAAGGTGAGAAGTGAAATGGATTGAGAATCGAGAAGTGAAGTCAATAGTAACGAAAAAAGAAGCTGAGGAAGAAATAAAGTGATAAGCGAGATAGAAACTATGGAAAAAGCAAAACGATATAAAGTTGAGCATAAATGAGAAACGATGCGTGTAGTGCAGGGAAAGAAAAACAAAATGTGAACAAAGAAGATGATGAAGCTGATGATGAAATTTTAAAAATTGTGTAACAAAGTAAAAAGTTCCGGAAAACACAACAGTAATACAACAAAAAGAAAGAAAATACCTTAATTCGCTTGTTTCAACATTTCTCCGCTCGTTTTTACCTCTTGACTTTTTTACTTCGACACCCTTAACCACTTTTATTTTCTTATTTCGCGAACACTTTTGAGGTCTACTGTAGGGTATTTTCGATGCGACCAACTTTAAGTTGTTTCTTTATGTTGAAGGAGAAGAAAAGCAACAGTTTAAGCATTTTCCCAAAAGCCAAGGCGCACTTTAGTCTGACTTCAGCAGTTGTTAGTGTCTTGTTAGCAAGGCCAAGTCAACTTGGTTTATGTACCAACTGCGAACTGAGTGTGTGTGTGTGGAGGGTGTGTAAAAGTGAGTCAGAGGGCAACTTTGAAGAGGCTTTGCAAGTAAATAAAGACATTTATACATACGTCTAATGTGAGAGAGTGTGTGCGAGCTGAGAGCCTTTGGCGCACATAAATTAAAAGTTGTCAGGGAAAAAAGCAAAAAATAAAATGTACAAATACATGAATAAGGCGAATTAAAACGCTGACAAAATCAAATGTGGCTAATCTGTGACTTTTGAGTTAGGCACAATTCCCATTAAGGAGACAGCGAAAAGGAAATGATATGAGCAGGAGATGTGCGAATTAAATTAAAAATAATATCACGTATACGTCACATCTGCACATTAAATATTATTTGCATTTGCTGACATGTGCGTGTGTGCGCTATTTTTGCTTTTTAATTTAGTTCTTTTGCAATACATAATTGAAGTTTATGCAATTCAAAGTTAAAACAAAGTCTACACACAGCTCACAAAATAAACAGAGCGAGTAGCAAATTTGTTGCAGTCTCACTACACACACGATACATACATACACGTGTGCACTTATTTGCATACGAATATGCATGTGTATGCATGTATATGTGTAAGTGCATGTGTATATGTAAATGCATATGAGTGCTCGTAAAGTGTATCTAACTTTGTGTGCTTGCTTGTATCTTCCGTCTGTTGCTGCGTATTTCAATGCTATGCTGCATGCCATGTAAGGGCTTTGTTGGCACACACACACACACAAACACACACAAACATACAGACATAGACACAAATATCAATACAAGCAAAGTGTGGTGAAACACACTCACTCAATGCATCGTTTGTTGCATCGCATTGTTGCCAGGACTCAGCAATATTTGCTCTTTTTGAATACAATAGTAAGCCCCGAAACTGTTTGGTACCCCTTAAATGAAGTAAGAAAGGGTATAATAAGCTCTCTCTCCTTTTAAATCTTTCATTTAAAAGCAGCACTGCGTCTCCTACGATTTAAGAGTCAATCTCTATAAACTACCAATTAATTTGTAATGAAAAATCTATTTTAAAGCTGTCCTGAACATTGTCGATAGAAGCGGCTAAGAGTTGCTTCAATTGTTTGAAAAAAGCTGATTATTGCTTTGAATTCAGCAGACAGCTGTTGGACTCAAAACAAATCAAAGCACAAAGCTGAGAGGATTTCAATTTTCAAATGCCACACACACACACACACGTGTGGCTGGAACAATTACGGACAGGCTTTGACTGCAACAGAAATCCCATCAACAATTAGAAAATGCCCCAAATTAAAAGAAATTTGTGGCTTTGTTGGACAATTTGTTCGGCCAACAGACGCATCTGCCAAATGTCCAGAGAAAGCCAAAAACTCAACCTAAAATGGGAAATACAATTGTGAGGAAGTGAGAGAGAAATTGCAATGCATGACAATGTCGATAAATTAAAATGTGAAATCAAGTAAATTCTTGTATTTTATTGCATCAGTGTTTCAAGCACGACAGCTCTTGGCTTTATTGAAAAGCTGGCTAAAAGCAGGTGCAGGTGCTCGGTGTTTAAGACATGCATGTGCCCAGTTCTTTAACTTCTTTTCTTGTTGTTGTTGTTATGGTATTTGCAATTGTTATTGTTATTGTTTTTGTTGCAGTTGCTGTTGCAGTTGCTGTTGCTCTGGAAGTGCACAGATTTAAGTTGTATAAAATTGAGTTTGCATACATTTGGGCGGCCAAAGCTTGGCAGCAACTGGCTGGGGCATGGCCACGACCACGTCCGACATTGTGGCTGAGCCGGGAGCAGCTGCCCCACGATGATGGTAACGATAGCTGCTCGACGTTGGCTCTACGGTGGTACTCGTAACAAGCAAAGGTAACAGCACGTCGCCTACGAATGAGGGTAACGTTTCAATACATCGTTAAAGGGGCCACAGAATGCGGTCTAAATGGAATGGTTTCTAAGGGGAGTAGGGGGTAGTAGTAGAGGGGTAGTAGGGGGTAGACGGGAAACTTGAAAATTTACTAAAGTATTTTGTGTGCACTATGATGCCTCTAGATATTAGGCAAGGTATTTACAACCTGAAGTTTAGAATGTAGTTTGATGATTAGTTAGGAGCAACCAACAAGTTACAGTCAGAGAGACAGAGAAAGCGAGTAAGAGAGAGACGAGAGAGAGAGAGAGAGGTAAATAGAGTGCTACTGTTGGGCGGAAGTTACGGGTCTGTCCATGTCAACTAATGGGAGAGCAGGTGAGCTAATCTGTGTGTGCAATCACATTACACATACGCACTGTACACACTTCAAGTGCTTGTCCTACTACTCGTATCAGAAATATGTATGTATGTACGAGCACTAAAAATAAATCAATTGAAATCGAACCACTTCGATCAAAGCTAATTAGAAAAGGGATAGGCGGGTTAGAGCTACTACTTTACAAAATGAAATAAAGGCCAATTAGTAATTCCATTTAAATTGCATGTACTAAATGCAATTCCAACAACTGCTGTCGCCTTAAATTGCGACAGTTAGCCCTATTTGAATTGCAAGTGTTTCAAGTGTGCGTGTGTGGAAAATTAAAAAAAAAGAGTAAATTATTATCAAGCACAAACCAGCCCACATATTTTCCAGTCCATTTCGACTTAATGCTAAGCTCACATGCACTCGAAAAAAACATGAAAACCACAAACTGAATTATCATTTTATTAATTTGATTGCATTTTCTGTGAAATTCAAGCTAATCTACATAATATTAAGTACTTCTTGCATATACACAGGCCAAGCAATTTGATGTTCGATGAATATCTCTAAAGTATTTACAGTCAACAAGATTCAATTCAATTAAGTTTAGTTTCGATTCAATCAACTTAAACTAGAAATACAAATTATTATTAAGTGCGTACTCGAACAGAACTCAAGAGCTAATGAAAAGCAAACCAAGTGGGATGCAAGATACAAACAGAGAGAGAGGAAAGAGAAAATTAAATACTTTAAACTACATTATATACTAAGGATAAAGACAGATAGTTGGATACTTGACTACGATTACGGACTACAGTTTGTTGAGTATAGATTTTGGAATAGTACCGTTTAGACTGGGCTGCGCGTACTGTATGAAGCTCTCGGAGATGTAATGATGTGGCCCGCCAACGCCCACAATCGCACCACCGCCGGGCCCAACACCACCAGCACCACCCATGCCACCGCAGAGGTGCGAAGTGGCAGGTGTTATCCGTGCCCGTATCTCGGCTGCCCGTCCGCCGCCCTCCTCCAGCTCGTTCAGTTCGTCCTCCTCAATGTACATCGAGGGCACATCGTTTCGCGCCGGCCTGTGGGACAGCAAAAAAAAAGAAACAGAAAGAGAGCAAGAGATGAAAAACAAGTCGTACAAATCTATTAAAAGTTTTCACACACCCGCTTTGTCGATAGCAACAACTTAATATTTCCCAAGACGATGGCCATTTCTTTTTTGCATAACAACAAAGAAAACACAGTCGAGAAAACCCGACTGTCAGTTACCCTGTATTCAATCAATAAGAGCACATGATCAAGCAAACAAAAATCTTGCAAAAACCTAAATTTAATAAAATTGAATTATTATTTAATTTAATCGCGATAAATAAGTCATTTTAAAACCATTTAATATTGTTTTTTTTTTTTGTTGGTTACATACAACAAAACGTAAAACACTTGGTTTCAGTTATTTAAAAAACTTGATTTAATCTTTTTGCGGATAGAATCAGTTGAGAATTCTAAGGCGCAAGAATGACAAATAAGACATATACAGATCGTTTCATACTTAATTCAACAATAAAAATATACCATATTTTTCATATTTTTCTGAGTGTGCAGCTTTGTTACAGGGTCTATCAAGTTAAGCAAACCTCATCTCAACAGTCCGTGTTCACCACAAGTCAAAGTTCAACATGGGACAGCCATTTGGGAGCAACTGCTGCTGCAACTTTGCTGCCATTTCGCAGCGGGCATATTTTCAATTTAATCGGCTGTCGCACGGGGCGTATACACAATGCGACCACAGCTCAGTTGCACAGCGTATTCAATAAACTATTTCCTTAAAAACAAAAGTTACTTAATTTAAAGTCAACTCCCACTCTCTGTACACGTGAATGCTAATTAAACCATTTGCTTATCAGTCGCAAATTGTGGCACACATTGCTGTCATGTGTGTGTGTGTGTGTGTGTGTAAATATTTGTACTAATACTTTTGTCACAACAGGCAAATCATGGAAATTTATGCACTGACGCAACTGAAAACGAATTGAGGGAAGAGGAAACAGTTGTGGAGAGTATTTTAAACTCGCAATGCATGTAACATATTTATGTGTGTGGCATGCCTCACTTTGACATAAAATGCTTATAATTTGGACATAGCCCCGGGAGGACATTTAATGACCCGCATGGGGCAAGCTTTGATGTGACGCTAAATCAAATGTTTGCTGATGCTTTGAATATTTCTTCTTTTTGTGCGTGTGGCACTTTAATTAATATTTGAATATGCGCACATTGCGGACAAATCTAATTGTCGTAGGTGCTAAAAAGGGCAAGAGGATGGGCTGATAATCAGACGTTTGATACGAATAAGTAGCGCCATCAATGTGAAGGACATCTAGGGAGAGGGAGAGGAACAGAGAAAGAGAGACAAAGTGCGTAGTGGATGCCACTGCAAGTTTGTCTTTCATTAGCCTCAGCTCGCACCTGGCCGCAGCTCTGACAGTTGACAGGGTCAGCACAGAGGGATGAACAAGAGTGAGAGACTGGGACGGAAGATAGAGGAGAGCAGCTAAGCAGCTGCTTAATTATCTACTCTTTGCTGGGGCGACCCTTTCGAAGCTAACGCTGATTTCTTATCTTAAATGAAACTCACTTGGCACTGCGGCAATGGCGGCAAAGCGAGCAAGCGATTTCCGTTTCCGTTGTCGGGCACGGCAGAGAGAGAGTGTATATGGGTGTGTGTGTGTGTATGGGTGTGTGTGGGTATAAAAGGGAATCGTTCATTTTGATTCTTTTGCACAGCTCTTTTGTGGGTCGCAGTCAGGTGCAGGTTTAATTAATTTAATTACAGTCTAAGCATAATTTAGTGGGCAGCTGCGTGAACTTCGTTTAGCCTCAGCTTCCCCCATCCCCCGTCCCACTTCGTTGCAGAGTTGACTTCAGGCTAATCGATTTGGCCATTGCTCGCCAGTTGCCTAATGAGCCCGACACCGTTGTGTGGTCGCTCATCGATGTAAGCTCACTTTAAAAATAAGTAAAAGTCTTAAAATAAACTCAGATTCAACTAGATATATTTTACTTATTTAATTGTATAGAATATGCTTGAAGGCTTGATTCTAAGTTCTATCTGTAAGTTAATTATTAACTTAAATTGTACTCAATTTAACTAAATTAAATATATTTATTATGCATTCATTCCAGCAACTTGCAGTTTTCTGCTTTTAATTAGATTCTATGTTATAAAGGCGAGTGCAAAAAAGTATGCAACGAATACTTTCAACTTTAATTTGTCTTGCCATACGCTCTTCTTCTGCTCGTCCTGCAGTTGCTCCACACGTTCTCCTCATAAATAATGCTGTAATTATTTCTGAGCACACACACAAACACACAAACACACACACACAGGCACAGCAGCAACACAGCAAACAATTTTATTATTAGTTTTTATATACGCTCAAATGAAAACAATAACAGCCAGACAAGAAGGAGTCTTCAATTGCAGCTAGCTCGACTAAGCAATACCCTGCTGATTGCGTTTTACAAACGATGAGTACAGACTCTTTAAAGGCACAGTAGGCTAAATAAAAGTTCTATCATGAAATGTTTACTAATTGAATTTACTTGCTGAATGCCCCAAAGGTTTAGAGCACAACATTTATAATTATATGAAATAAATAATATTATACTAATAGAATGTGAATACCCAACAATACATATCTTAAGATATGAATAATTAGCTAAATTTTCTATTAATGAATCTTCTTTCAATTGAATTATATCTACCATATTATAGTTACTAATATCAGGTACTTAAAATAACTGTTATTGATCAAAGTTTTAACTAAATAAATCACATAAAAGGACAAAAAGTCTTGAATAACTCTTATAAAGAACTGATAAATTAAATTCAATATTATTTATCATTAAAGACTAATTTAATAAAAATTTTATTTACTTATTATTTTTAATGGATATAATAAAAATTAATATAAATAATTATTTATATTTTATATTTTTTTTATCACAAATAATTTTTAGGTGTAATTTATAAAGTAAAAGTCTTTAAGTAATTATTAAAAGTTAATTTTCTGTAAATATTTCTCTTAACAGTTTCGACCCCTGATAAATATATTTAATATACTTGCCTGCTTATCCATTACTCACTAACACTATTTAAACCAATTGCAAAATAAGCAACCCTCTTGAGACTCTCTGACTGACTTTTACAGGGTATCTGATGTACTCACCGCATGCTCTTTCGCACTTCCTGCGGCTCAGGTGGCCGCGGCCGATGTCGACAGGCAACAACGACGCCGGCCACGATAATTGACGTCACAACGACGACGCCTATCGCCACAACGGCGGCGAGTATCAGCAGCGTCGACTGCTTCTCCGGTCCGCTGCCAATGCTGGCGCCAGCGCCGACGCCGACCGCGGCGCTGCCGCCGACGCCGCTGCCAGCGATGCCGCTGCTGCCGCCGCCGCCATGATGCGTGGTTTCCGCGGGCGTTGGATCCTCCGAGAGTATGGATTCATCTGTGAATGGGAACGCAAGAATAGTATTGTAGTTTCTTTGACTTTTGTTAAGGGGGTGGAGAAGAGGGTAGGGGAAGGGGGGAGAACAGCATAAACACACAGAATGATTTGTTATTTGCTTGAAATTAGTTTGATAAGCGCGCGAGCCGAGTTTTCTCTCACTGACTCTTTCATTTCTTGTGCTTTCTGTTTGCCATTTATTTATTTGTTTTGTTTCACTGTGTGTATTGGGTTTTGCTTAACTGATTGCTTTAACTGTATTTGTATTTGTATTCGTATTCGTATTTATTTCTGTGCGTGTGTTTTCTTTGTATTTGTCGTTTGCCATTTTTGTTGCCGTGGCAAATTGTGTTGAAAATTGAAATTAGCCAAATTGGACGACGCACAGTGGGGCCATTGCTGATTTTACTTTGCAAAAATCGTAACTTTTGAACCAAATGAGATAATCGAATAATTTAAAAGGCATATAAAAGATAACTCTTCAAGCTATGAAATTAATGTTTAAAAAAAGTGCCACGCCCCCAAGATACTAACTTAGGGGCTATCAAAGTTGAAATTTGTGAAAAAAATAAATTTTATGGCACCTAAAAATAAATATTTTTTCAAATTTTTGATTTTTTTTGTTTTATTTTTATGGATTTTATTGTTAAAAATTACTTTCAAAAAATTTAAAAACAATTTTTTTTTTTCGAAAAATTTTTTTTTGTTTTTCGGTGTGAAATTTCAGAATTTCATATGTTGACCTAATTCCTATGACATCTATATGATATTGTTGTCCGATTTCAACCAATTTGACATATTATGAATCTGGGGTAGTCTTTTATATCCAGACCAAATTTGGTTCAAATCGAACAAATATATCATATAGCTGCCATAGGAACAATCGGTCGAACTATGGATTAATGCCGTGTGTTTTTATTGTGAGGTTGCATCACTTTTTTTGATCTCAGCTTTCGCGGTGCAAGTTGGTGCAGATAAAACTATATACGTTATTTAGAGAAATGATATCTGAAGGGTTTAAAGGCTATTTGATCCCCAAGGATTTTCAATTTTTTTAGCTATCGGGTACCAAAGTCAAAAAAAAATTCCATATCAGGTGTTTTTTAGGGCAGCAGGAAGGATTAAATAGCATAATTAATTTTTTTGGGGTAAGAGTTTGAAAAAAGTAATAAAAGCATTCGATAGAGAATTTTTTAAAGATTAAGAATCCAAAAAGATTTTACAATCAAGTAAAAATTGTGGGTGGTACAACCTTTTAAGGTTAACCCATTTAAACAAAATCCTTTGAAAAAAACACTAGATTCGGATATTTTTTTAACTTTGGTACCCGATAGCTCTCAAGCATGAGGAATTTAAAAGGTACACTAACATTAGAACGCTTCAGTAATTATTTCTCTAAATAACGTATATAGTTTTGTCTGCACCAACTTGCACCGCTAAACCTGAGATCAAAAAAACTAATGCAACCTCACAATAAAAACACGCGGCATAATTCCATAGTTCGACCGATTGTTCCTATGGCAGCTATATGATATAGTTGTCCGATTTGAACTAAATTTGGTCTTGATATAAAAGACTACCCCAGATTCATAATATGTCAAATTGGTTGAAATCGGACAACAATATCATATAGATGTCATAGGAATTAGGTCGACATATGAAATTCTGAAATTTCACAACGAAAAACAAAAAAAAATTTTTCGAAAAAAAAAAATGTTTTTAAATTTTTTGAAAGTAATTTTTAACAATAAAATCCTTAAAAATAAAACAAAAAAAATCAAAAATTTTAAAAAATATTTATTTTTAGGTGCCATAAAATTTATTTTTTTTCACAAATTTCACAAATTTCAACTTTGATAGCCCCTAAGTAAGTATCTTGGGGGCGTGGCACTTTCCTTAAACATTTATTTCATAGCTTGAAAAGTTATCTATTATATGCCATTTAAAATTTTCGATTATCTCATTTGGTTCATAAGTTACGATTTTTGCAAAGTAAAATCAGCAATGGCCCCACTGTGCGACGTGAGGGTCGCCAAACATCGACATCGACATCAACATTGGCCTTGACTTGGCTTTAATTGCCATGCTGCTTTCGGCCTTGTTGCCAATCAAGCATCTTATTGCCAGAGATTGCCAAAAGCTGTGGCAATTATTTACAAACATGGGAACGGCATTGTTTATATTTATTAGATTTTTAGCAGAGAAAACAAAAAAAATTAAATGAATGAAAATAAAAAGATGAGCAAGCGGAAATTGTGCTCTCTGTGTTCTGTGGTCTCAGTGTGAGTCTGATGATCCCTGTGGCAAGATTTATGCGATACATTCGTTTATGTCGGCCCGAACCTCACCTGCCACACCTGCCACCCACCTGCAGCATTTCCGCTCCATTTGCGAGTTGAAACACTGCCAAGAGAGACAAGTGGCAAGTGGCAAGTGGCAAGCAGCAAGTGGCAAGTGGCAGAGCGAGCATTTAAGTGGAAATTGCCTACACCTGCGGCTCAATTTAATTTGTTGTTGTTGTTCTCGTTCTTGTGTTGCGGCCTTTTTCATTCAATTTTCTTGGTCCATTCTCTTATTAGCCCGTTTCACTCTTTTAACCAGTTGCTTTCCCTTGTTTTTGGCTTACGGTTTATTCGACTTTTCACTTTTGACTTTTGACATTTAACTGTGACTTTTGTTTTCAGCTGGCAGCTTTATCCACTTATTTGCTTTCTCATTCGACGGAAAATCAAATAAATTTACCTGCTCCTGCATTTCTTATTATTTTAACGTTTTTCTTTCTTTTTGGCATAAACTGATTTAAATCAGCAGCGCAAAATCAGCGTCAAGTGTCGACGGATTTGCTATTATTCACACGTAAATATTTATACTCCACGTTCACTGCTGTCTTTACAATTTATTACCACACACACTCAAGAGAGAGAGAGAGAGAGAGATAGATGGCAAGAAATCCCAAGCAATGTGTAAATAATAGAAAGCTGCGTAGGCGCCACTGTTAAAATTTCGCATAAATTACTTGTACTTGAAGCGCAAAGGATCCTTCGGGGGATCCTTTTTGCAGTCCTTGGCCTGGCTATGTCTATGGCTCTGTGGTAATTACAGTTATTGTGCCGAGGCCTGTTGTCCTTAATGCGACCGCATAATGCTGACAGAGACTGTAGCAGACTCTGTCTCTTGACTAACCCATTCATTTGGTCACAGAATGAAACTGAAACTGTAGATTGACGTGGTCTGCTGCTCTTCTCTCGTTTTAATTGAACATTTGCGTATCAAATACAATTAGATGCATTAAATTGGGTAATATGTATGTGTGATTTATGGTCAACGCACCGTTAAGGCTTAAATGGGAAATGGCCAAAAATGGCCAAACAATGTGGTAGAGAGACGCAGTCGGTCTCTGGTCTCTGGTTTGTTTGCTTGCTTGCAAACGAAATGGAAATGTAAATGAAAACGGTAATGGAAATGCAGATAAAAATAAAAATCAGCATGAAAATAATGACAACGTTGTTGTTGTTGTTGTTGTTGTTACGCATTGCCAGAGTGCGAAAGCAAATGCGAATGCGAATACGAGGCGAACAATAAAAGCAAAGTGTCTACGGCGCCCCGTTAAGCAAAACGAAAATTGAAGCAATTTCGCTTTTGCCTTTGCTCGATGGCTATGAAATAAAGAAAGGCAATGCCAATGACATACACACACCCCATACACACACACACACACACACACACTCACTCTCACACACTCATGTTAAGCATGGGGTAAAATGAAGAGGCTGTCGTGACACGCCCTTGCGTATACGTAATATGCGTATGCGTGCTACGCTTTTCCTTCCATTTTTCCCCCTCTCACTCTCACTCTCTCTCTCTCTCTCTCTCTCTCGCTCTCTTTTACTCTCTCATTGATGGAAAATGCTGTAATGCTTTACGCATCGCTGCATTACTCAGTCAGTGGATTAGAAAAGGGCGTCCTCAACGCCCACAATGAAAGGCAAGACCTGCCGCCAGGACATCAGGTTTTCTTTTCGTTTTTTTTCTATTTTCCTTTCTTTTTTTTTTTGCTGCCAAAGACATGTGCACAGTTTTCGCGGCGGCTGATTGAAGACGTTTTCCTTGAACTTGCGTTGATTTGAAAGTGCAGTGAAGCGTTGAATTAGACACAGCCAAGTCGATTGTGTGCAGAGTGAAGAGAGCAGAGTGAACAGCCATCAGCAACATCAGCAACTACCCAACTCAGTCAACTTTATTGACTTGGCCAAAAAGTGACCCACAACTGGCAGCAGGCAAATTCAGCTTTTGGCAATCGGCGAATATTCTGGCACACTTTATTTGGACCAGAGACCAGAGATGAGAGAGAGTTGTTTGCGAGTGTCATTTTTTCTTCGTTCCTTCTTTCTTTTTTCTCTTGTCTCTGGCACTTCTCGGGTTATTCGTTTAGTTGGTTATTCGTTCAGTTGGTTATTCGGTATTTCGGCATTTCGGGTACTCACCATATGGTCCCAGTTGTGCAGCGACGCGCACACGTTCAATCACCACCGGCGGCTCGCTGCGTCCCTTGGCGTTAACGGCATAAACTAAAAATTGATATTCACGTCCCGGCTCTAAATTATTCAAACGAAACTGTGGACTGTTCTCCTGCATGCGAAAGATGGGTGCAGATGTAGCCTGAAACGAAAACACAGCAGA
This sequence comes from Drosophila suboccidentalis, assembly GCA_037043435.1. Classification (NCBI taxonomy): domain Eukaryota; kingdom Metazoa; phylum Arthropoda; class Insecta; order Diptera; family Drosophilidae; genus Drosophila; species Drosophila suboccidentalis. The sequence goes on from JBAMBK010000217.1 coordinate 360,733, forward strand.
TAACCAGAAAAGATGCGATAAAGTTAAAAACAAACTATCAGGAAATGGGTACAGACGAGCGAGCGAGCTCGACTGTGGCAGACCTTGTCAAAATATGAAAATTGGTTTAAAGATTATTTAATAATTATTAAAAAAGATATTAAAAATATGCGAACTTCAGAGATTCTAGCCCATGTCATGTCATGTCTGCTTCTTCTAAATTAAGCTTATTATCTGGTTTATTTATTTACATACCATGTTTGGTGTTTCTAACTCTTTAAGTCTATTGAGATCTAGGCGTCCGTACAGACAGAAGGATATAGCTGATAATGTTAATCAAGAATAAACAATCATATGTACATATTATGTACAATTACCTGTTTTTATTTTGAGCAATTCTGACAGACTCTTTGTACAATTTAAGTGCAGGGTCTAAACGATAACCAGTTGACAGTCTGAGATACAACGTATGCTTAATAATATGCTGGACATATGGCTGTAAAGTATGTCATGTTTATTTGTTGCCAAACTTTTGGGACAACAAACACAACACACATAAATAATTATTCATGCCTAAAAAAGTGCTTTTTAGCAGAAGTAGAAAGTGTAGTTGGGAAGGGGGAGGGGGAGAAGAGGGACACATTGTTCTTTCTGTGCAGGACGTTGTCTGAAATTTAAAACTGAATATCCGTTTGCTGTAATGGGACACAATCGAGTGAGCTTCGTTGGTTACGCACAAATTCCCACTCAAGTAAGCGTAAGTAATTTATGTTGTCCTTGCGGCGCATTTGCCACCCGCTCAACCACTCAGCCTCTCAACCACTCGACCACTGAACCACTGAGTGCCCAAGCTGCTGTCAATGTGCCTCCCACTCTCCTCCCACTGTCATTTTTATCTGGCGTACAACTTTAAAGCTGCCAACGGTCCAACATTGGTCAACGTTCATGTCCTGCCCCTGTCTCCTATCTCCTGTCTCCATCCCTGTCTCGTTTTCTATCTGCATCTCTGTCTATTTCTTTGCGCTTGGCTACTTTGCTAATAAACTCGACTCGGCTAACGCTGCATGAACAAACAGATTCGTCTCCTCCTCCCCTCTTAAGTTGCTGAAAGCAACAAAATGAAATGAAATGAAATTTTCATATGATATTCTCTTTTACGAGTGACAGAGATAATTTAATAACTCAGCATGTGTTTGCCATTGGGTTATGAATGAGACGAGTCGAGTCGAAACGAGTCCTGGGTCCGGTCAGTCCACTCGGTTGGTTAAAATGCCACGCCCACTCTCGCATATAGCATTAATTACGTTGTCCTTTTTCCGCTTGAAATGAGCCGAAACTGAAACTCAACTGAACTCAACGCAACGCAACTCAACATCATATTTATTAATAATTCAAGCAGAAAAGTCAGAAAGAACGAGCACACTAATTGACCATATGGATATCGAGTTCCCTTACTTAATTTTAATTCAATCACAAGTTTATCCCTTACTGTCAACTGCATGACGGGTTTGCTCCACTCACCTGATCATTGAGCGTGGATATCTCGTTGTCGTTCTGGCCAATTGTCTCACCAAACTGACCTCTGCCCCCTCCAGCAGACTCGCTGGCATACAGCAGATCTCCGCCCACAACCTCGAGCATAAAGTACTGAGAGAGTCCGCCGTCACTGCCCGCCACACAGACCACCTCCAGGACGGTGTCGTTCCTCAGCTCACAGGCCTTGGGTGCCTCTGGAGCATCTGCAGAAATTCAGAAAAAAATATATTAAAATGTATCATTTTTGAATGGTTTTTAATTTTATTTTTAATTTCTATTTAGAAATTTAAAATACTTAAAATAATATAGGTGTTTAAAATTTAAAAATTAATATTTGTATTTTATAATTAAGATTTTCTTTTCTTTTATATTTTTTCAAAATTTTAAAATGTAAAATGCCTAATATAATTTCTGATCTCTACTTTTTTAGCTGATGTCAACTAATAAATGAATAAAATAATTATATATAGACAATTGCTTTTATATTTAAAGTAATTAATAAAAATATAATATATAGACAGCTACTATATATTTACAAGTAAATAGTTATGTGGAATTGAAGATTGATATTCAAATAGTTACTCATAGTCAGAGTCTTAAAGGCTGCCATATTGTGTCATAATTTGCATGTGAATTTGGGCACTTTGTGCAAATAAAGGTGTGGCTAAGGACACGCCCACAGTTTGCATTAATAATGGCCAAATTTGGCCCATAGATACGGCTAATGATGGAGCTGCAGTTGCAGACTGCAGACTGCGCGTTCTCTCATGATTATTTGCCAGGGTTTCAACGTTGCATGCAACTGACTGTGCAACAAACACACACACACACAACGAGTAACCAATTATGTAAGTAGATCCTTAGGTGTGCATAATAGATAGACTAAGACCGACAACGACACCAAGAAGGAAGACCAAGACCGACACCGATGGCGTCTTGTTTAAACTGCACACAATGTCGACAGACAGGCAGACAGACAGAGGTGAAATTGAGGTGGAAAAGGGGTGTAACAATTTCCTCCATCCGTACTTACTTGCTGGCAATATGTGGACGAGACACGGCGCCGTTTGTCTGCCCACCACATTGCTGGCCCAACAAGCCAGAGTTATTAACTCGGAGTCGGTTTGCGGTAGATACGTCATAGTGCTGGTCAAACCATTCGATTGTATCCTGGAGTTGAGCACCTGCAAGAGGGAGAGAGGATTAGAAACGTTGGCGAAAATCATTGAAGCCAGGCAAGCATAAATACATAGTATATTTCAAAAGGCAAATACGTTTTTATTGCAATGCAAACAGAGTTGGATAAGTCCCAGCTTCACTCGACTCGACTTGACTCGACTCGACTCGAATCCAGTCGAAGTCGAGTTGAGTTTCAGTCCAGCAGGGACTTTGCTTCTCTCTGCACATTTTCAAATAACTTTTGCGGTAAATGAATTACTTTATTTATTGTGCACAGCTGTCCCAATCCTTAGCTGACTCACATGCGAATCTCTTAGCAAGCTTTGCAGTTTTGCGACTACAGTCCAGTCCGAGTTTAAACTCCTGGCTCTAGCTTTGCATTCCAAATGAATAGTTCCCTAACAAAAACCAAAAACAACTCTTTCTGGCATTGGACAGATGCTTCTTCTATTTCTAGTACTCACTCTAACTCTTCCAGCACAATTTATACGTTCTGATTAAATTTTAATTTAGTCACGTACAAAAGTTGCTGTGCGTCTGATATTCGTTTTTGGCCTTTTGTTCGCTCATTGTTGTGCCATTGTGCCACAATCACAATCAGACTCCAAGTATTTAACACAAGTTTTGCTAATAGCTGTGCACCTTTTCCAGCTTTTCAAGTGAATCAATAATAATTTTAGTCAACTGCAGCACGTCGTCGTCTATAGCTCTGTAGTTCTGTAGTTTCCCCGTGCGTAATTACAGTTCCCAAGTCAACTTATTGGGGCCACAACTTTCAGTCTACAATTGTGAAATAACCACCCTCTCTCGCTCTCTCTTTCTCTCTCTTTCTTTTTGTCTCGCTCAGAGCTAACACTTACCGGCGACACGTTGCGTGTATTGTTGTAGGTCCAACTGAATCTGACCGACTCGGGCGGATCGGCGTCAACCTCGCATTTGACCTGTATTGAGTGCATGTTGATGGCTCCAATGGAGGTTTGCTCTGTGCCCGGTTTACAGCGCGGCGAAACTGAAAAATACAAACACAAATCACAAGGGGGAAACAGGCAGAAAAAATATAAAAAGAAAAATGAGTCGTTAAGCCGCATAAAAAAGTTTTCAATTTTTTCTTTTTTTTTTTTAAATTTCCTTTCGGCTTCTGAAATATGAACAGGCTTGAACTCCCGCTTGAATCCCTGCTTTCCACCACTCCCCCCTTTATTTTATGGAAAACGAAGCAAACAGTCTGCACGTCTCTGGAGCTTAGCAAGAATGCCGGAGAATACACAAAAAGAGGCTAAATCCAAGAGGAAGTCGAGCCTGATACATAGCCTTGGGCATAGTAATTAACATGTTTCCGTTTCATGAACGTGAGGACTTGTTCTTGTTTTTTATTTTACTTTTTCTTCAGCAAATGCATAAAAGATGCGACTGTGTGTGTATGTGTGTGTGTGTGAGTGTGTGTGTTAAGCAAGTATTGAAGAAGATGTTGTCGAGTTGACTTTCACTTGACGCTGGCTGCAAAATGAGACCAGATACGAGTATATTATTCACATACACGGAAGTTTTGCTCTAGCCCAGGGCCAAGTCTGTCTCTGAACACATATGTACATACATACAGGTGTACACACACACGTATATGTATCTTTGTTGAGACTACGTCGTTGAAAGCTTCCCCTCTTTAAAATGTAAGTCACGCCAAGGCTGATAAGTATTTGAAGCTTTATTACTTCTTGGCGCTGTTATCACAAACTCGACTGCATTTCAGCACAATATGCTACTCTCTGTCTCTTTTTCTCTCTCTCTCTCCCACAATATAGCCCTCTCACTCAACTTGTTGCTCAACTTAATGCTGAGAGTTATGTGCGCTTGAAACTATCATAATTCGAAATATAAACTACTTAAACTGTCGTATAGCATAAGAGCGCATTTCCGACTTTTCCCGGCACTGAAAAATGCATCTGTTTCCTTTGTAGATTTCCGGCAGCAAGACAAAATTTTCGAAAGTACAAAATAATCGCCAAAAAGTCCTTCGGCTTACACACAACAACAAAAACAAGTTCCCAAAAGGTGAACAAATTGATATCAATTTGCAGTAAGATAAGCTTCACTTATGGATCAATTGATTTATTTGGTTCAATCGTCGCTTTATGCAATGCACATTAATCACAAGATGAAAAATTTGCTGGCGTTTTGTTCCCAAAAGGGAAAAGCGCGTGAGGTTTATGAAAAAATGTTGGCAGTTGGCAAAAATTGCCAGTTAAATTTATAGGCAAAAGTTTTGCAGTGTGTAAATCAATGGCGGTTATTTAGACTGTGGCGGCAAACAACAATTTTCACAATTGTAAACAAGCACGCGCACGCACATACCACACACACACACACACACACATACATAATATGGATATATATATATACACAGTCATGGATTTGGCCATGCATCATTTCTAAGCAATTTCCTCATCCGCTGCAAAAGTTGGCAACTTTAATTTTTTGCTGTTTTGTTGTTGCTTCGCTTGCAGCAAGTTGATTTTATTTCGCAACTTCCGTTTCCGTTCCGCCATGTTTATTCATCATACTGGAATGTGCTGTTGCTCTATTGCAATAAAATTGCTACTACTCGCAATATTGCGGCCGTGTCAGCGGCAAAAGCTGCTTACTTACACTGCACTTTCAGGGTGAGGCTGGAACTCCGCGTCTCCCCCTCCGTGTTCGTCGCCCCGCAGGCGTACGCCCCCGCGCTCTCCCGCTCCAGCTGTGTCAAGTGCATGATTTCCGTGCTCTCGCCAGACATACGCATGCCCTGCAACAAAAACAAGAACAGAAAGGAACAACATGAAATATAATCAACCCAAAAATGCAAGGAAGATGTTACGAGTGCATCTGCAAATTGTAAATTATATATATATTTTATTTGTACCGGCAAAGTTTGATTTAAGTATATTAAATGCAAGTATATTAAATCCCCTTTTCCTTTTCCTTTCCAGAAATCCGTGACCTTACTAATATTAATAAGTTACTACCACTAATTTCTACTACTAATACTTTTTGATCTGATTAGGTTTTTCTGGGTTTTCCCCAATCCAAGCAACAAATGTTGGATCATTAATAATTAATAATTAATAATTTTTACTTCCTTTTTTACTTTACTTAATTTTTAATTTAACTTTTTTTGTTATTTTTGTGGACTGTATTTAGTTGACATGAAATAAATACATAAATTTCTATTTAACGAAGGCTTTTTAACTGTACGTAATAAAAAATTATCATTCAACATTCTTTGATTTCTTTGATTGACTGACATTCTGACTGACTACACATATTAATATCAACTAAAATATTTAAGATATTTATTATCTTGATAAGCGAATTGCTGACGTGATGCTCAGTTAATTCACAATGACAATAAATGAATATAATTATGAGTTAACAAATAGCATTTGCCTTCCGATGATACTTAATAAAAAAAAATATATATAAGCCAAATCAGTGGCAATGAAGTATTTAAAATATTCAATTGCAAATATCATGAAATTCGACTTTCATCAATTGTTCAATTCAATTCTATTATTTTATTGATTTTTTGCAAGCTGTGCCAGATTTTAATGAAAGCAAAACTGACGTTGCCGCCGACACTTTGCCTTCCCTTCCCTTCAGCCACTCAATTATCTGCATTCCAATGTGGCTTTGGTGGTATGAAAGACAGTTTGAAATTAATTTTCCATAATTTTTCGTTTAACAGCATAAATGGAGTGTCATTTGTGCAGCTGTCAAAACTTGAATCCAGTATTGCAATCAGGTATTTAAAATATTTGTAGCTTGCATTTAACTCATGACTTTTACCCTGTATATGGTAAATGACAATAGACAACAAGGTTATCACAGTCAGAGGGAAACTTTTAAATATTCATATGTAAACATTAAAGTATTCTACTGCTATAAAGTACAGGGTATTGCCAAGTCGATCTCTGGAGTAGTGTTTGCCATTTTTTGCATTGAAAATTATTTAATAATACTTTGATAATATGTTAATTTGCCAAATGAATTAAAATGCAATGTTGTTTTCCATCAGACGCATAGAAAAAGCTAATTGCAGATGCATTACGTAATGCATTGTTAATACATTTATTGCCGCATATTTAGCAAACAACTGACAACATGTTGCACAAATTAAATGAATATTTAAAAATATTGTAATCATAATTATATTTAAGTATTTTTTTTTATAGAAGCAAATTATAAATGATTTAGTTTTAAAATTGAAAATTTATGAATAGGGTATAGTTTAGGCAAAGATTTGGTAGACTTAAAGATTTAAAATCTTGCTTATAGCGATTTTCATATCAGCTTAAATCGTTGCATGATTCATTAGTCTTATCATATGATTTGTACCAAGTTTGGCAGCATTCTTCTAAATGGGATTTTAATTTGTTTTAAATCACATATTACCCTAATCATCTTTATCATCAACTAACTAATCACAAACATCTAGACTAATGCCAAAAATAACATATGATTCTTTTTATAGTCTTGCCATTTTAAATTTACATTAAATCATTAAAACCATTCATAAAGGAAAAGTAAAAGTTTTTAGATTACAAAAAAAAACGGAATGGACGAGCTGACAACTAAAGAAACTGACAAAGTTTGTTTTCATTTTTCCTACTGTTCTTTATGTAACCTTTTGTGAACATTTGGCGCATCGTTTTTCACAATTTTTGGCAATTTTGTGTGTGCTTTGTTTGCAAATGGCAAATGGCAAAAGGGCAAATAGGCAAAGATCGCACTGCCTTAAATATTGAAAAGTTTCTGATTTTTGGCCACAATAGCTTGCGAGTAATTTGTTAAATTCTCAGCTTGGGAAAGCCGAAAGAACCGCAAGGGGAAGCAAAGAAATATGATTTTCTGCTTAGCCATGAAAAATGATGATGTGTTCATGTGAACAAAACTGTCAAAGGATGTCAAAACCTTGCCGTTTAGTTATAACAACAGCACAATACATCTGGGCACGAACAATGCTGGTCAAGCTTTGTGGCTTTAATGCGATTATGAATGAATGGCGAGTCCTGTGGATCGCTTCATTTGGCAGTTGATGTGGTTAGATTTTGGAATCTGAAATCTGAAATCTGGTTTACTTGCCGTGTGATTAATGCTTAATTAATTTGTAATAAGAACTGGGCTTCAATTAAGGGCAGTTGGCAGAAGCAATTATATATGTACATTGTACACACAAACATGTCATATATCAAGTATACGCACAATCGCTCAAACATTGGTGGTGTTGGCCTAACTGATAGTTAACCCAATCGACCACATATTTTGCGCCCCGAGAGTGTTGAGGCTTGCCAGCAGCGTTTGAAATTTTGGAGTTGCAAACAATTCCGGTAAATTAAATTAAACCGCAAAGTGTCTGCTTAAGTTGCCGCAGGAATGTCGACAGCCAGCAGCTGCTAAGCAATTGATAATAAAAATTGCCAAAAGTGTCTGGCTACTTGATAGGCGTCAGCAGATGAGGCAGATGTCTTGAAAATCTGTGGCATACTTACGTTCTTGAACCAAGAGTAACTGGTAACCGGAGGTCTCGCATCCGCACGGCACTTGAACGTGACATTTTGGCCCTCGGCACGTGTAACCATACGGCTGGGATCCTCGTTGGCCAAATGCACCGACACCGTGGGCGGATCTGCAGGAGAGAGAAAATCGAAATCAAGTGAAGGAGGCAAAGTGTGTGTGTGAGTGTGATTGGGGCGTCAAATCTAATGAGCGCGTCAAATAGCCGGATAAAAGTCCAAATAATAAACGCAAATGGCTCATAAGGTGAGCCCGGCCAGAGTTGGCCATTGCGTAATGTAGTTAACTCAAGCTGCTGTCGTTGTTGCTCCTTCTCCTTCTTCTGCTGCTGCTGCTGGTCAGTCTGAGTTTGCCTGTAGGGGCACTTCTCTTCTTCTTCTTCTTCTTGCTCTTCTTTATTCTTCTTTTATTTTTTGTATGCCGCTTGGCTGCACATGCCTTACAAGGAGGCAGGCCTGCTTTTTGGCCATAAGCCAAATGGGTCTATTAGTTACGGTTGTAAAAATCTAATACGCGACCGAGAGAAACTGGCGCCAACAGCGCGTCATATCCGGCCGCCATCTTGTGTGCGGGCGTGGGACAAAACTATGGCGTCTCTTTTTCGCTCTCGACAAAATTTGCTGACGTTTATGGTGAATTATTAAAAATGCCGCACAAAATTAAATAGAAATGAAGTTCGGCCTGAGGTCGCAAAAGCAAAAGCAAAAGCGCTTCTTGAGCTTGTTCTGAGTGCAGGTAATTTAATTTCGTTGTTGCTGCTTGTTGCTTGTTGCTATGGCAGGAGTAATGTAAATCGGAAGCCGGAAGCGGATGTTGCCAATATTATGAACGGGGAGGCTAGGCGAAAAACGAGTACACAGGAAACATAACAGTGAAAATTTAATCAAGCCAAGTCAAAAGCAGTCGCAAAGCAATGCAAAAGGCCAACAAGCAATAACCGCAACGAACAACCATCACGATGATGATAGAGAAGATGATGATGATGCTTATGATGCTGATGATGACAACATGACTGCATTTCATAAGCTGCTTAGAGGCCAACAGGACCAACAGGTGGATCTATGGCCCCAGGGCCAAGAGTCGAACCATGGCCAGGAGTAGGCCTAGTGGGGATCGAGATAGAGAGGGAGGGATAGAGACAGAGAGAAAAAGAGAGGGGATGTGTGAGCTCAGTTGCCCTAATCAAATTATGTTGTTCTGGCCCTAATACGCTTCTAATTGGACTTGCCTCGACGGAAGGTACTTCCAGCAAAATACGCACACACACACACTGAGCTAAAGCTGTGAGAAGCACATACATAAGCCTCTCACTCCCTTTGTGTGTGTGTGTGTGTGTGAGTGTGTGTGTGTGTGTGTGTCGCTTTGTTGACATAATTGAAAGTATGGCCAGAGTTCATTCAGCAGCAGCCACAGCCACAGCAGCAACAGCTCAGCTCTCAGCCAGATAAAACTCACAAATGTGCACATGTGTGTGTGTGTATTTTATGTGTGTGTGTGGAATCTTTGTGTTGCATGTGTGTTGTACTTACATGCGACACGGATAATGCGCTTGTCCTCAATGGCGCCGCCGGAGAACCAAGGATTCGTGGCACGACACGTCAATTCCGCATTGTCGTTCTCCGATGTCACCTTCAAAGTCAAAATGCTGGTGGTGATATTTGCATCCTGCAACAAGGGAAAACAATACAATGAAAATATATTAATAAATACAAAAAACAACAAGTGAGTTTGCTTAAGTCGAATTTAAATTAATATACTTAAATGGTATCTATTAATTTTAAAATTATTGGGATTACTGATGATAACATAATAAAACAAAATGTTTCCCCTTAAAAAAAAAGCGATCTACTTTTTTTTTAACATTTTTTTTGTATTTTTGTTACTTCACATTTTTTTATTAAAATTAATTCGTGATTTAGTTATCCCAATTAATGGGTGCAATGGGTATTCGAAGAACAACAACTATAATTGTTCAAAAAACATCTTCAGTTTAAAGTGCAAGGAACACTATTTTGTCTGTCAGACTTTGCCACAATTGTGTTGGCCTGGCCATCAACTCGTTGGTAACCAAAGCCATGTCTTTAATGAGCAGCAAGCCTTGGCAACACACCCTGTTGGGTCTCTGTGATTATGCTAAGCTCCAGTTTGCTGGACATCAAAAGTCAAGCCCTGGCCAAAAACGTTCACGTGTCCAAGACATCAACATCAGTTAGCAATTTGCAAGTACCATGGCACAGTTAAAATCCTAAAAAGGCAACTGAATAACTGGAAAAGTCGTTCAACTAAGGGAAACCTAAAAGCGAGAGCCCTGTGTTTGTGTCTTCTTTTCCGGACAGGGAAAGTGAATTGTGTTAAATTTGCAACTCAAGGCTGATAAATTTCTGGTTAGTTACAGAGAAATAAAAATGAAATGAAATGTTCTCTTCACGCTTGCCACATTAATTCAAATAAAAATTCGCACATTAGTCGAGTCAATGTCCCGGCGTCCAGTGCAAATTTGTATAGCTTGACTTGAAAGTTTTCGGCACTGCACTTCATCAAAGTAGTCTAAAGGGAAGCTCTAAAGGAAGAACGATTGGAGAGGGAAGAGAGAGGGAAAGAGGAAGAGAGCCAGCCAGGCGGACGACCACTTGAACTCAACTTCTCTGTTCTCTCTCACTCTCTCTCTCTCTCTCTTTTTGGCTGCTGTAAAAAACTTTCACGTCGCCTTTTAGGGTCGCCCAGTGGTCTAACATTGTTGTTGGTGTAGCTGCACTTTCGAGGTTATTAAAGCGTTCCAAAGTTGTGTTCACTGGTGTGTGTGTGAGTGTGTGTGTGTGTGTGTGTGTTATAGCTATCAAATGTCAAACGTAAAAAGCCAGGCAGAAAAGTTGCCGTTGTCGTTGCTTTTGGACTGAGAGTTTATTTCAAAATTCTGGCCAAATTCGTTGGACAATTTGCAGCAATTTGATATGATGGTTAGGGAGCACTCACCTCCTTATCACTGTGCAGCGTGACCTCGGCATTGCGTATGGGCTCACCATCCAAGAGCCAGGTTATCTTGGCCGCCGGATACGAGCCCCACGATTCACAGCGTATGGCCATCGGATGTCCAGCTGTGAGCAGATCGTTGGGTGTGAGGATCTTCACTCGAATGGGTTTCACTATAATAATTACAAAATAGTTAGCAAGGTTTCATTGTTAGTTCACTTAACACTTACGATGCACTTGCACGGTGACATCTTTGGTGACGGGCTCGAGGAGACGAGTTCCTTGTGCCCGGCACTCGATGCGCGCTCCATAATAATCCCGTGTGGTGGTGCCAATGAGCAGCTGATTCACCATGACAGTGGCCCCCTCCTCCACTGAGGTGTGACTGGTGCCAATGAGCTCGTTGCCATCTCGCCACCAGGTGACCTTCGGCGGTGGACGACCTGAAACAAGGAGCATAGAATGGGAGAATTGGAAAAGATGTCATTGTACTATGGGATCTGAAACATTTCTTTTATTATAAATATTATAGACTCTAAGAGTTGATTGACAAATTTTTTCCAATTTAAAAAGTATATTTACAAATATTTTTAATAAATTTATCAAGTTCACTTACAAATTAAATCCCTTTAAATTGTTTTGACTTGTAACAAATTTTTATTTTTATCAAAAATAAAATAAAGAATACATATAAAAATGGAACGGTTTTTTAAGAAAAACATGTTCTAGGAATTTCACTTTGCATTCCTTTTGATGAGCAAAGTGAGAACATAAAATAACATACAAATAAATTCTTAGAATTTCTTTGTGTTTTTGTGGCTTTAATTTTTTGAAAATCAAAAGTGAAGAGCTTTGTGACTTGATTAACTTGTCTGCAGCATTTTGTGTAATTTAATAATAAAATCAACGTTGTTTAATGCTCTAATTTACGTTGTACACAAAATGCTCTTGAAAAAACATTAAACAAATTGGCAAGGCGCGAGTCCTTAGGATAATTAATGAGTTTTCATTAAAATCATTTGTAAAGCCATCTTGGTATTATCTTTCAGACGAAAATTGTCTATATGCCCCACTGTGCTTTAATTCAATTGGCAGCTAACTGTCGTTCGAAATGTGGGCGAAGGTCGTTGCCACATGTGGCACTCAATTGACAGGATTGCTGAGTAAATAAAGCGCTGCGGTGGAAACGGGCAACTGGCAACTAACAATTGGCAACTGGCAGGCCGAATGGGTCAAGTCAGGCAGGGCAGACTGGCAGTTGCCAGCTGTTACCTGACCGCCTTCTATATCCTGTTTCACTTACCTCCCCTCACTTGACAGCAGAGGAAGAGCTCGTAGCCCTCGCGGAATGGTCCTGCCATCTGGGAGATCTCCTTGCCCTGGGCATCAAAGATGCGAGGCTCCTCGGGAGGCACTAGAAAAAGAAGACACAGATTAAACAAGCGAGAAAGGTTGTAGTCCAATTCTCGACTATAGGATACCCGTTACTTATAGAAATAAATATCAAATGTTTTTTATTGCACACTTTTAGGCACTTACATTGCTTGAAACTTAAATTAGCCATTACTACCGTTCTGTTTGGCCAATCTTGTTGCGATTAAGTAGTATGATAGCTTATAATAATAGATAATTAAGTAATTACCAAAAAATACGTAATATTTCAAAATACGCGACTTACAGAAGCGAAAAGGGTCGAAAATTTGACACAAACATGATCTGCGTAGGACTTATTGAAGCCTGTGTGCCCAATTTGGTTGGTTTAGCTTTCATAGTCTCTGAGATCTAGAATCTCACACGGACGGACAGACAGACGGATATATCCAAATCGACTCGGCTGTTGTCAACGAGTACAATATACCCCTTAACTTATTTTTTATGTAACAGGTATAAATAGAGCAATTGGAAGATGAGAGCATTTTAAAAAGGGGCTTCAAACTCACCCACTAAAGTCAGATTGTGCCTAAAGTTGCGAGTGGGCGAGTTAAAGAAATCGATGCGACAGCGATAGACGCCGCCATCCTCGGGCTTAACATCCTTAATCTGTAGGCGCGAGTCCTTGGGATTATCGCCGATGCTAAAGAACAAACGTTGACCCAGATCGCTAGCTATTGCCGCATGTGGCGCCAATTTCACGTTGCCACCGCGCGAGTCCAGACTGCAAAAGAAGCCAAATGGTAAGGTGTGAATTTAGTGTGTGGGCGTGGCAAACAGACAGAGACAGAGAGAGAGGGAGGGAAAGAGAGGGAGAATGAGTGCGCTTATTATACATCATAAATAAACATATGCAGGCATCTCTGGGCCATTAGTTTGCCTTGGCGCCCAGGTTGTCCTTCTGTTCCCATAATTTACGTCCATAAAAAATGACGCTCAATTTGTGTAAATGTGTCTGTGTGAGTGTTTAAGTTGTATCTGTGTGTGTGTGTGTGTGTGTAATTGTGTTGTATTGCTGTTGCGCTTTTTTTTTCTGGATTCGCCTTCACTTCGTGCCACGTCGCGACTTTGGCAGCTTTAGCGCAAATTGCAGCAATTTGTTGCTGTTTTAGCAAATTACTCTGTTTATTTCATGTTCGAGAGTCCAAAACACACTCCCATCCACTTGAATTTGCTGCAGTTGTTTATGATTATCGACTGCTGGCCAGTAGTTTACCTGAAACTCCCGCCATGCCACATTGTTGCTTCTTTCGCTGACACAGATCCCTGTTGATTGTAGTGGTTGTTGTAGGAGTTGAAGTAGTTGTAGTGGTTTTTCTTGTTGTTGTTGTTGTAGTGGTTGTGGCACGCAAAATGCCAATGCTGTTCTCCACTTGAAATGCGTGCGGCACATTGAAAATTTATCAAGTGAAATTTATAAAGCAACCTCTCGGTGGTATGTGTATGTGAAAATTTGCTACACTTTAGCGACTGGCAACTGTAATCGGATGTGCTTTACATTTATTATAACAAAGTGGATTATGACGGCCTGGACGAGAGAGCATCCTTGCCATACACACACACACACACACGCATACATGTCTTCCGGATCCTGCGCTAAAATGTTGTCGCCGGAATTCAGCCAAACGCACAAAACGAACGCAACAAAAAAAAAACGATAGAAATTTTACCTTCAGCACACTGAAGATGTAATACTCTAATAAAGAATTGATTTCAATTTATTTTTTAAACAAAATATTAGTTCGACTTCAGCTTTATATGTTGAGGATGTTAAAAACAAACCAAATGCTCAAACTGCAAACAGTTCTTCATAAAAGCGTTTGATTTTTAAACGGTCGTTACTACTGCAGCTATTGGATATAGTAATCTGATCCGATTTGCTCTGACATGGGTCTGACCATACGGTGATGAAAAAAATAATATATATTTTTGTTATGTTCATAATTTTTACTTAATACCTATTTCGCAATGTTTCAAAAATTAACAAAACAATGAAATTTTATGCATAAATATTATATTAGTTGTTACATATTAAAAATGTATTTAAAATGTCAAAATGACGGTCGCTTATATTATTTTATATATCAACTGAACTGTACGATTTGTCTCAATAAAAGCGTTACACATTTCGGAACAAAATTATGATGCCCTTCGGTAGAGTATGAAAAACAACGAAGTGAAAAATGCGCCAAATGTGATGGCAGCAAAGGATGTTGACGATTACTTCACGTTTTTGATGGATGGCTGTCGCCTGCAGGATATAAGTGTGTGTGTGTGTGTGTGTGTGTATACGTTTGTATTTGTGTGTGCCACTCGGGTGTAACATTTCCGCTTGTCGGCAACACCTCACGCCTCTGCCAGGCTTAGATGCTTCAACTAAATAGTTTCGCCAGTCTTTGCAATTGATTTGCACTCTTTCTCTCTCTCTCTCTTTCTCTCTGATACTCCTTCTCTATCAACACTTACCTGTACAGCGGTATGCCGGTGGTATCCTTGAACCAGAGCAGCAACTTTACCGAATCCTGCGGCGTTGGCGGCGTCAAATCGCAGGGCAGTTCGACGGTTTTGCCGGTTGCGGCCCAAACCAAACGTGCGGGTACTGCAACAAAATAACGAAAAAGCAAATGGTTTATTTTATTTTATTAGCAAAGCATGAAAATAAGAGAGAAGACGGCAAGGTGGGAAGAGGGGAAAGGGAAAAAGGAGGACAACCAATTGATGTTGTCAGGTAGGAAACTGGCGCCGTTGATAAAATATATTTATTTCTTATTTGCACATCCTGCATGATTCGGCTGATTGTTTGTTATTTTAACACAATGCTTCCGCTTTTGCTTTTGCGTTTGCGTTTGCTTTTGCGATTCGCTAACAGACAGAGACACAGATACACTCCAGAAGGGGGGGGAGGAAGGGGCTGTATTCAGAATACGCCCGTTGACACCCACGCCCCTGTCGACTATCGTTGTCGTTGTCGTTGTTCGACTCTTCCGTTTGCCGGTTGTCGGCATCAACGTTGTCCTTGTCGTTGTCGTTGTTGTCGAGTTTTGTTATTTTCCAAAAGGACAGACAGCGGAAAAAAAGATGAAGAAACTGGTATGAAAACAAAATAATTCTCTTTATGCTAGGCTGCCTCCCTTACCTTGAGCTCTTTTGGGCTCGTGTTTTGTATTATTTTATTTCGACAGGGCAACCTGCAAAATTGTGACATTGCTTCCGCTCCAATGGTTTCTTTTATTTTTACAAGAGCCACCCACGAAACAAGCATATTGGTGTTCAATATACTTGCACTAACAACAAAACAACAGAATTGTCCTGGGGCCACGTTACCCGCACCTATCGCAAATAATATGTGTACTCTAATGTGGGTGGATCCACCATTAGCTTTAAAATAATGTTATAATTTAAGTTTTTTAATGGAATTTTAATTTGGCGAGATACTCTCAAAATCCACCCAGTGTTGAGCACTGAATTTAAGCGACTTTTTTGGGCCTTGAACCGAGCAAAGCAAAAATGTCAGCAATATCAACAGTCAAAAACCCCAAAATCAACAGCTTTTATAAAAAAAAACGTCGCATTTATTTTGCAAACAATTTTAAGAGGCATTTTTACCTGCTTTTCTGTTTGTTGTTTCATTTGTATACCCTGTACACGGCGAATGTGGGTATTATAACTTATAGCAAAATTAAGAGAAGGCATCTTTGAGCCTCTCATTAATGGTTGAGAAGCTTTTTTTAGAATGTAGACATCAACTTAGGTATGTGTTTTCAAGAATGTCAAAATAATCATCAACTATAATTTTGAAATATTATATTGAATTCTGTTACGTTTAAGCATTTATGTACCTTTTATATATACTTAATATTTTCATAAAAAACGCAAAAAAAATACAAAAAAAATAGTTTGTTGCAGGTAAATATTTTAATTAAATTTAATGAATCAATAATCCTTGTCGAGTTTTTAACAGGTGTATACAGGGTATCTTTTAGCATATGCCAAATTCTGGGTATTTTCTTGTGTTTGGAAGGTGTTATATATTGTCTTCGCAGCACTTTGAGAAGCACAAATTTTAATCGCTACCCCAGTTCACTACCTCTTTCACCACTCCCCCTGCACAGCAGCACCACCTGCACCCAGTCACCTACCTGGTGCCATTACCTGCACAAGCCAAAGGATTAGCGAAACGCCAGCCGCAGCTTCAAGCATAAATTTATGCAACAACGACAATGAAAGTATTAGAAAATTATTGAAATGCCACAACGCCAGGGAGAATGGCGCAGAGAAAAAGAGAGGGAAAGTGAGAGAGAGAGCCGCAAAACCGCGGGCCATTTGTTATATTGCATTGCATACTTTCCGGGGCGCATTCGCTGACAGCTTGAGCTTGAGCAAAATGGCAAATATGGCAAAATGGCGGCGAGGCGATGAGGCAACTTCCGCTGTGGCAATTTGTCAACGCTTTGGCTTGTGGCAAGGCTAAGCAAATGTGCGCGCTGCAAAAGCAAGAGGCGACACCTAGTCGTAAATCCTTATGAATGGCCTCTGCATGAAAGAATCAGGCAAATGGGCAAAAGTCTTTAGTTTATATTTGCATAGCTGCTGCTGCTGCTGCGTTTGTTTGTCCGTCTAATTAGAGGCAATCAAGAAAACTGCAACAGCTTTGAAGTTGTCCAGCAGCTTGTGCCCTTCCCTTTCTCTTCCTCTCTCTCCCCTGACTGTGCTTGGCCCCCAATGAAAACTATTTATAATTGACTGTGGCATATTCCCAGCTCGCTGGCGGCAATCGTCTGCCCATTTTTAATGATTTACGCATTCGTTTAATTCTTTAATTGGCAGCCCAAGGGACTTTGATGACTTTGATGTCTGTTCCGTATCCAAAATACGAGTTCGGTTGGCTTCTCTCTTGAGTTTTGAGTTCCATCTACCTGCGTGCCCTCAAACAAACGCTGCTAGTTCCCAATTCCCATTTCGTTTTGATGTTTTGTTTTGACACATCGCATTATTTGCGACTATTTTTAGCCGCTTGTAAATTACTTAACACGAAGTAAAGTCGACCGAGGGGACGATTCACAATTGGAATTTTTTTGACTACTTGAGCAAAGATATTCTTCATTCATTCGGTGGTTCATTATTTAGGCATCGGTGTGCGTTTGACAGGCTCTCAACATGGATCAATTAATATCCATCGAATGTGTTGAGAGTGCTAAGAGTTTATGCCTCTATTCTAATTCCAAATCTAATTAAGGAAATGTTAAAAGCACTTTTATTAGTTCTCAAATACGGGCAGGCTATAAATAAATACAAACATTTCCATTTATGAAGTTGATTTAGAATGAAATAAACCATATTCTCATCAGCTTTTACTTAAGGTCTTAGTTAAGTTCACATTTTATGTGAGTTTGCCTTCAGCTTATGTTAGAATCGTATTCCTTTTTGCAATATTATCTTAAAGTCTGAAATTTGGCATGCTTTTGCGCAGATATTACGCATACGCAGCGTGTGACTTTGCATGCATAAAACAGCAGTTGTAACACTGGAAACAGGGAAACAGGGCAACATTGGCCTAGCCGACAATCTGCTTGCCTCGGCTGTGTGGATGCCACGTGGCGGGGCCCCTAAACAACCCATTAATTATGCAGGCAGCAAACAACTCGTCTCTGCTCAGCAGCTTTAACCAAATCAAAGGCAAACTCGCTTTAAAGAACACTGAACTTTAAAGTTAATTTAATTAATTTCAAATGATGTCAGTGCATGCAAAACTGCCCACTGTCCGAGGGTTTAATGAACTCTAAAGAGGGGCAAAAATAATGAAAAAGAAATGAAAATATTTGGGGGAAAAAGTACAATAATAGAAAATCAACAAAACGTGTCGCTAAATAAACTAGATATCAACGACAGCGTGCCAAATGTAGCACGCAATGTAAACAGCAATAACAACAACAACAACAACAACCAAAAAAAGAAAATAAAACAAATAACTTGGCAGCCTTTCAATAACATCACATTTCTGTGACTTGTTTTAGTTTTTCAATTTTATCAAATCGTTTTTATTGCACAATTCTTTCAATAGATTATTTTATTTTTAAAGTTGGCTTTATTCCCCTGTGATGGGGCAAAGTGACGTTGGGTGTGGGCGTGGCATGTTGCGTGTTTCAAGCTTACAGCCACATTGGCTGTACTGCGGTTGCTGTTTGTTGTGGTTGTGGTTTCGAGTTCTATGAATGCTTGTTGCATATTATAGCATTAAAAAAACAACAAATCAGTGAGTGTTAACTTTCAGGTGTAGAAGCTTAAATACTCTATCCGCTTCTATTTGTATACTTTTATATTTAATCAATTTAATAGGGTTTTCTGTTGCGAATAAAGTTAACTGGTTCCTTGATGAGACTTAGTATGAAATGAGAAATCAGCTCAGAAAACTAGACATTATCTGCAATTTCTGTGTCTTTATAAATGGAGGAAACACTTGTCTACTAAGTCTTTCCCTTTTAGCTGATGATTATGATGAATATGAACTTTTAAATCAAGAAGTAAGTCAATTCAGTCAATCACATATCTGCGGCATTAAAAAGTTAAGCAACTTAAACCGATAGGCAATTCACAAAAGCTTGTCGAAATCCATTACAAAACCGATAATACCCTTTCTAAGCGATTAATGAGCCAGTCATAGAATTATGTGTGTAAATGGCAGTGTGGTGTAAGTTGTGGTGTGAGGTGTGTGGAAGAGTGTTGTGTGGCTTTCTGTGTGTGGTTTCGGTTTGATTGAAACATTTGCCAATGCACATAAAAGTCAATTATATGCAAACAAATGAAAAAGAAAGTTAATTAAATGAAATTAGTATAACTTATCCTTTCAGTTATTGTACATAGATATATGTGTGTGTGGGTGTGTGTGTGTGTGTACAAGCTGTGCTAATGAAAAGTTTATTTAGAGCGCTGGCAACTTTGAACTAAATTAGAGGCAATTGCCAAGATAAATATTTAAGTTTCACTATTCACAGCTGCCGCATCTGCCATATGCTCAGCGATGCCTGCCACAGCTACAGCTACAACTACAACTACAACTACAACTACAACAAGAACTACAGCTACAACTACAACACGAGTTGCTTCAGTTTCTGATGCTGCTGCTGCCTTTTAAATATTTTATGTAGCTGCCTTTGTCCTGTTACATTTTTTGCCACGCTGCTGCGGCACATTGGGGCAAATTGTTTACATTTAAATTGTACATTATGGCAAACAACACACACAGAGACTGTACTCTGTGCTCTGTACTCTGTAAGGCCACAAAATGTTGCAAGTTGAGAGCGAAAGTGGTTGGCAGCTGCCCAGACTCTGACTAGGCTGTGCCACATGCCACATGCCACGCCTTCCTCGGCCCCAGCCTAAGTAGTCAAAGTCGTCAGTGACCCTAATGTACTGTCTCACACTTTTAACATGCATTACCGACTAACTAACAACAGCAGCCATTTTATTCAGTAAACACACGCATATATCTGTGTATAGTGTCTGCGTGTGTGTGTGTGCTTGTGTGTGTGTGCAAAGAACTTTTTAAAGTGCTTGCTCACACACTTGCACACACACTCTAATATACATACGAGTACATGTACGTGGGTATTTACTTATAATTAGAAATGCCAGCGTGTTCATCTGCCTCTCTCTCTTCCCCACACTGCTCCCTCTCTCTCTCTCTCTCTATCCTCACTCCACCTTCTTGTTTGTGTAGTTTTTTGTATGCATTTCCGGTTGCCAGCAAATAAAGCTAACAACTTTTAACGGACAACTAAACACAACTGGTTTTTCCTTTTCCCCTTCAACTTCCTCACTTTTGCCTTTTGACCAAAAAGCATAGCTCATAAAAATATTTTAGAATAATCATTTAACGGCCAGGCAAATAGCCAAAAATTCAACTATGCAAACATATTTGGCCAAATTGCTGTGTGTCCGAAACGTGAACGAATTCGTTGGCGCCAGTCACAGATCCGTGCAACGCAGCCAAGCAACAAATGTGGCAAAGCGGCAAGTCAATTAGCCAAAATATGTATCTTAGTGCACATAAATATATTTGGCAAGCGAGTTTGTCAAGCTGCTTATGGCTGACCCACTCGCTAGTTGGCAGCAGCATCAACAAATAGAAAGAAATTAAAAGAACAAATTTAAATCATTACAATATTTTCTTCTTGGATATGTTTTTTTTCGTACACATGTAAATCTCAAAGAATGTTGCCGCGGTTCTTGCTGTTTGTGATTCCAATTTTTATACCCTGTTATTAGGCTTAAGATAGGGGCTCTTGTTAAAGAATGTCACCTTTAGATTACGAGAATCTTATAAGTTTTTGCTGATTTTTATATACATTTATTTTATTTGCGAGAATTTCAGTAAAACAGTAGACGAAATCAGTTGCTCTTTAGATTTTTACCTTTATTTATTAAAGCTATCTAAGATTTTTAATAAAAACAGATCTTAAATAACTTTTAACTGCAAATTTTCGACATGAAGGTAAGCTTTAAGTTCTGAAATCTGAATTAAATATCTGCATCTTGAGTGTTAAAAAACTTAAAATATACACATCAAATTGATCCAACAGGGTATATTCGCATCTAAAACCTTTCTTATTTGTTGACTGTTTTGTTGTTGCTATTGTTGTTTTTCTGTTGGGGTCAGTTGCTGTCAGTGAAAGTTTTCAAATTAAATTCAGCGACGCCATTTTCAATTAGAAAAGTTCGCTGCCAAAGTTCTTCCGAGGAAGAGGAGCAAAACCAGCGTTGGCCTCAACCAGACAAAGCGAATGTAGAATGGAGTCAATGCTACGCAGGCAGCCGCAGGGTCTGTGAAGATGCCACAGAAGCTTAAAGCTTAAGTTAGAGGTAGTAGCTTGCTTCATCGCTAGTCTTTGCCTCATCATCGGGCATTTTGAGGCTGTTATCGGTTGTTCAGCTTTCTTTGCCTGGGGGCGAGAAGGCCTTTGCTTTCAATTAAAATGCGTTCGCTGTCATTTCGGACGCCGTATTGCACTTGCTACGTGATTTAATAATAAAATCTGAAAGAAAGAAATATTCCAGTCAGCGCTTTGTTGTCCTTGTTCTTGACGGCATTGTTGGTCGACCATTACGTGGCTCTTTTTGATTTTCCCTCAATTTTCTTTCGGACTTATTTTTTAACGGCTTTTGGCAACTGTTGCGCTATGGAAGTGAAAGCCATTCAACATTAAATTCCATATAAAAACCCTACAGTGAAAGTGTTTCAAATACAAGCGATAAATAAGCTGATTACGTATACGCAGTGTGGCCATTAAAGCTCTCAGTGCTAATACTACCATACCAATTGTAAAGCATTATTAATGCATATTTCAGTTACTACTTTCAGGCCACTTCGCTGTCTCTGATTTTATTTAAATATTCATAAATATATAACTCTCGCATTTCAATTGAAAATTATTGAAAAACATTTTAAATGACCGCAATTACCGCACATACTGGCAAATGTTGAAAATTACGAGAATTCCATGTTAATTGCCGCACGTTTGGGAATTTTCAAAGAGGAATTGACTACCAGCCTCTGACCCGGTGGTCGCTCTAATAGCGCTTAAACTACTTGATTTAAATTAGCGAGAAGGGCAAATGGCAGGGGTACAGGGGGAGGGTAAAAGCGCTTTGGGCATTGCGCAAATTCGAATCAACTGCAGTTTGCACATGTGGCCATGATTTATAAAAATGTTTGCGATTTTAATTTTGACCAAATGTAAAATTAAACACAATACGTACTTTAAACACCCATCGAATTGAGAATACTCTTCTTTTTCAAGTACTCGTTAATTAATTGGATTCAATAATATTATATTATTAATTTGCCAAACTTTAAGAAAAAATAAGAAACAAATATAAATTACTTAATAAATATGATTACTAAATTTTACTTTAATTTTTATTTTACCTAAATTTCTATTTTAATTTTTACTATAATTTTGGTGAACTGTACTTAGTTGCCATTAAATAAATAAATAAATAAAATATATCTGTATTATTTTGTAAAGAACAACTGTTTAAAGCTCTGCTTATGTTATGTTCAAAACAAACGTTTATAATAATACTGTTCATTTAATTGTCAAGCTCATAGCAACAGTTAGAGGAATTGTTTCCCCTGCTAAAGGGTATGAAAATAAACCGCAATGAAAACATTGCACCGCAAATTTCGTGGTGGGAGGTGGGGCAAACAGCATGTTGTGAGGACAACTGCAACTGGAAAATAGTGAAAATGAGCAAATAAATTAAAAAGGCATACAGCAACAACAGTAACAACAACAACAACAGCAACAACAGCAACAACGATGGCAATGGCAACGGCATTTAAAAGTAAAATATGGCAACGCTATGCAGCATAACATTTTTGCAAACGTAGCAGGCAGCCACAGCAACAACTGCAACAACAACAGCAGCAGCAGCAGCAGCAGCAACTACAGCTACTGCAACATGCAACACATGCTGTGCAACATGGCACAAGCTCGTGTAGTTGCAGCGACAATTTTGGGGCGTCAAGGACTCAGGACTCGCTGTGCAGCGGGCGCAGTCGCCTGAAACTAGGACAACACTCGGGCAGCAGCAGCAACTACAGCAGCAACAACAGCAGCAACAACAGCAGATCCTTTGTACTTGGCTGCAGCTGTGGAAGTGGCTGAGACATGGCGCATTATTTACACGCGTGTTTATTATTTTCAATTAAAATAGCCACTGGGCACTTTTCATAGATAAACATGCCTCTTTCCCTTGATCCACCTCTCACTCAGCTGTGACTCATGTCCCTGGCAGCAGCAATAACAACAACAACAACAACAACAACAACTGAGCACTAAAGTAACTCACAGATGCCAGCTACAAATAGTTCTCTCTAAGGGGCTTTTATTTATAGTTCATCTTCAAGTTGTTTGTCGTAAAATTGCGTAAAAATCATTTTTGAATTTGTGCCAGTTTTTCGTTTTAGAAACAGAAACAGCAGCAGCAGCAACCACCAGGCCAATACCTAGTATATAACAAGCCTATATATACATATGTATACATAAAATATTATAAATATGTATAAATATATATAACAGCATATTTGTCTCTATATGCATTTGTGATCAGAGAATTTCCCCGTGACACAAGCGAACTTAAAATAAATTTATGTGTTTTTAATTCAATTTAATTATGTCTTTTTTTTTTCTATATTTGCCTTCACCTGGATTTATGCCCCAAAAAAGTAAATTTTTTGTTAAAGCTGCTGCCCATGTGTGCAATTGTTTTATGTCTAAATTTTAGGATTAGAATATTTTTAAAATGCTCGACAACAAATCAACTTTAATTACTAATTCCCCCGACAGTTTATGGTCTGATCAAAAATATATTTTCCTTGAAAATCGCTTCCGTGTTAATATATTGAACTTTAAATTCTAGGAAGAACCTTAACTTTGAAACGTTTTAAAATGAAGACTTTATATAATTGTAAATAAATTGCAAATGCCTTGGATTTTATGTTGAAGAGTCTAAAATTATATTTTTTTTTTTAATTGTTCATTCCGAAAAGCCGCCAATCCGCTTGAAAATGGGTTATGCTTTGGCAAAGTTCTGACAGCTATATTGCATGAAAATTGCTTCGAAAATCATAAAAAAAACTTTTTAAAAGAAAACTGTTCCTTAATTTTTGACGAAAACTTTAACATTGCTGAATAGATTTTTTGGTTAGCAAATTTTTAAAGTCAACTTGCATTTGCAACTCATAGTATTTTATGTCTACAGAGTATTCATAGTCTGCTTGAAATGTATTTAATTTATTGCGGCGCCAAAGTGAACTTTGCAAATTTAATTTAAAAATATGAAGTGAAAAAAAATGAAAAGAAAATTAAAGTTGAAATGGCGCCAGTTTTGGCTGCAAGGACCGTGGCAGCAACAGCAGCAGCGGCAATTGCCGTTGGGCCAGCTGTGGCAGCAACAACAGCAACAGTAGCTGCTGTGACTATGACCGTTACCGGGGTGAAAATCAATTTAATTGCAGCTGACAATTAAATTTACGCCGAATTAACGGCGACACTTCACATTTCTGCTCTCCACTTCTCCATTTTTCCACTCACTTGTCCTCTCCTTGAGGCTCCTAGCTGACTGCTCTGCTCTACTCCAGCTCCAGCTCCAGCTCCAGCTCCAGCTCCAGCTGCTGCTGCTGCTGCTGGTTGTGAGGGCAGACAAATGTCGCGCTGATTTCTTGTCAAACAATTTTTTAATCAGTGTCGCTTCAGTGACGATGTCCTCGACAAGTCGTCGCACCTCCTTCCACTTTTGCTTGTGATATTTAATTTCGTTTTCGTATTTTCGCATTTTCCATGCTGCTGTCCAAGCTGCTGGTCGTTGTTGTTGCTGATGTTGCTGATTGTTGTTGCATGCCACGCATATCAGCTGTTAATTGCCTGCAGATTTTGGACTCACTGAGTCACTTTTGGGTGGCAGCTTCAGCTGCTTAATTTGACAAATTCGCATGACGACGCTGACTCAAAACGAGCCTAATTAGGCGCCGCTTTTGCCGCCTCGGTCGCCTTGGACATTTCGAAGAATTCCAAGAATCGAGTCGTTACATTTTATGAACTCCATATGCATAACGATAATAACAATAACAATAACAAAAGAGATGAATAATGTGTGCCGCCTGCAACGTTGTTATGTTGTTTGCATTGCGTAAACAAATAATTAAAATAATGAGACGCAACATTTTGTGGCAATTGCAGCTGCTGTCGTTGCTGCCGTTGCAGTTGCAGCTGCAGCTGCGTTTGCCATCGAGCGTTTAAAGTCAGAACTTGCTTCTTGCTGGGAACTTGAAGTTTGGCCCATTTTCGAGGTCGTCATTATTAAGCCCATTGCAATGTGTTGTGCACATGCTGTGGAAGCTTTTAATTGTTTCTTTTGTTTTCTTTTTATTTCTATTTTTTTTTCTTCTGCTTTTGTTTAACAAATATGCGTCAGCTGTCGCCCACACAACTTCCGCAACAGCAACAACAGTCATAATAAGTAGAAAGCGCGATTGTTCTTTTTGTTGCCGCTAATTGATTTATTTACTCTGTGGGTGTGTGTGTATGTGTGTGGGGAGGGAGTTGTGTGTGTGTGTGCGTTTTGAAATAAGTAATTTTATGCTAATTTGCCTGTTAATCATGCTGCTCAAACTCTTACTTCCCTCTCCATGTGTGTGGCACAAATGAAGTGTGAAGTGTTGGCAGCCTTGTTGTTGCTGTTATCGTTATTGTTGTCGCTGCTGCTGCTGTTGTTGTTTTTGTTGTGCATTGATTGCTAATGAGCATGAACATTTAGATGATTTAATGCGGCGCCTTTTCACCCTCACAACAAACTTGAGCGTCATTTGTGAAAGTAAAGCCAAAGCAAAGACTGCTGCTTTTTCTTCTCTCCCTATTCTTGCCCCTTGCCCTTGCCTCCCTGTTGTTGCTCATTTTGTTGTTGCTGCCATAAACCAAATTTGCAGCAAGTTCAATTCCAGCGCTCAAGTGACGACAGGCGCCCTGCAAAACTCCGTTGACAATATATCAAGTATACGTACGCTGGTTTATGGTCACGCCTTCACTTTCAGCTCACACACAGCGAAAAAAAAATTAAACTAAAATTAAGCTCGAATGAAGTCAAAACAAGTTTTTTCGATGCTTAAAATTTGTACTTGATATAAGTCTGAATTACTGCAACTGAACATTAGATTATTTGTCAAAGTTCTTATAATCTTGATATCAGAACCACGAATCTTAAATCAAGTACAACTGTGAAATTACTAGGAATGATTACCAAAATGCACAGATCAAGTTCATAAAATGTTAAAACAAGTTTTTTAATGATTTTCACGTTTGCTGGCTTAGAATTCCCAAGTGGTTTTTGCTTTTCTGCTATGAGATCAGTTTTTAATTGGCACTAAGAACTTAAGACTTTATTCTTCAGAATAATTTCTGTATTCTGACAGTTTTCACACGTTTTAGGTGTGATGATCATGATTCTTATTTTAAAAATATTTTATGCATACATATCAAATTTACACGATTTGTATAAAAGTCGGCAATATTTTAACATGTTATTGAGCTCAGTTCAAGAATTTAAAGGAATAAGTCAAGTTTGTAGTGTGCTTAAATTAATTACGTTTAAAAGTAAGTTTGAAAATACTGAAATACTTAAATTTCGTACTTAAAATATCGAACTTGAAATAACATAAAATACCTAACTTACAAATTTCAATCTTAGTGAAAAATCAAGTTCAAAATGTGTCACTTTAAGTGCGAAATACTTGATTTTTTTCCTCTGTGCAGTTGCCAGGCCAAAGGACCAAGGAGCCAAGGGAGCTCCATTTGGCCTTGCCCAGCTGCCACATTGGCCAGACTGCCATAACTCAGAGGCGGCGCATTCAATTTGGTTGCTGCTGCTGCAGCCAAAACCTCAACATACACACACACTCTCACACACATCTCACACCTCTGCCACGCCCCAAAAACACTTATTGTGTCTCTCTCTCTATCAGAGTATGAGAGTATGGGTGTGTTTTTGTGTGTGTGTGTGTGTGTATGTTTGCCATTTTGTAGCTATTTTATTTTATATTTATTTGGCGCTTCTTTTGCCATTTTGCGCTGTGTGACATTTCTGCTGTTGGCGCTGCCGCGTCGTCTGAGCGACAAAATCCGCTTTTACGAGTTTATTTATATGCAAAATATGTAAATTTACGATGCCAACAACAGCAACAACGTCAGCAAATAAGGCTTGTAGTATTTTATGCATAGTACTGCATACTTTTGGACGTTCCGCATTTAGATTTACAAGTGCGATTCCAATAGATCCCCAGCCTGAGCTTCAGTCTGATCTGCGCATCTATTTAATTTATGTTCAACGTTCAACGTTGAGTTAAAACTAGGACAACAACAATTCGCATACACACACACACACACACACATACATTTACACATTGCCAGCCTTATGCGATTGCTGAGCAATTTTGACGCAAATTAAATGAAATATTTTTGTGTATAAGTCCGGCAATAATTTAGATAATTTTATTTTGTTGTTGTTGTTTTTTTTTTTGTTTTAATTAAAACCACAGCTGACAAACTATTCGCATTTCGTATGGTTATTTATGGCTCGCTGGCGATAAATAAATCGAAACTGCAATTGCGAGAGGAGCAGCAACAACAGCAACAACAATAAGATAAACAATGGCAACTGCAACTTAAAATGCAGCAAATATAATTCGCTCTAATTTATTTACTCTGACTGATGCTATTTATGGCATTTAGTTTGGCTTAGTTGTTATTGCTGGTATTGTTTTATTCTTGTTGCTGTTGTTGTTGTTATTGTTCCATTTTCAATTTGCGACAATTTATGGCAACATATTATGCAAATCCAGTTCCTAATCACCCAACGGCAGCACTAAGAACAACAACAACAACAACAACCACACGCACAACGAGAAAAAAGCAAGTAAATTATATGCAGCTGAGTGCGCTCGACTTTGAGATACCCTGCTTTTAGTTGGGAGCCCAACAATTGCACAATTGAAACAAAGAAACATATTTAATTTGTTCTCTATCTTATCAGTTTAAATGTACATTTTCATATTAGGCTCTTTTATTTGAATTCTTTAAAGTATTTTTTAATAGTTTTCCATGCTCTGTAACATTGAAAGTTGTTTCTCTCTGTAGCTTTTTAGTTTATTAAGCGATGCCAATAAAATGTTCAAATTAAGTAAAATAATTTTGAAAACATAACATATATAGAAAGTGCTATTTATTCTTAGTTTGATATATTATTCGCACAGTGTAATAATACCTCAACTTTCCACTTCATTTTTAACAGAGTAGTACAAAAGTACTGCGTGTAAATTAAAATTTAATAAAAATGCAAATTACGCAAATTACAGCCTTACGGCTTGTCTGCATGCAACGCCCCCATTTCCGTTTCGTAGACCACGCCCCCAGACGGCTAATTTTCAATTAACGCTTAGATAAAACAAAAAGCACAAAACGTGTGCCAAGTCAAAAGGGTCGACATGAAAAGGCATCACAAAACGCAGGCGGCGCCATCAAGTGGAAAATGTTGCAAAACAATTGAAAGGCAGTTTAAAGTGTGTAAAGGGCTGGCAATGGGAAAAATTCAGACAAGGGGACAAGCGAACAACGGAACAAGGGGAGGGAGCGTAAAATATGCACAAACGAGTTGATTACATGTCTCAAATAGATTTGCCAACGAATTTCCAATGAATTGTGTTGCGAATTAGCAGTGAAAAAAGCAAAGCTAAAGGGAAAGGCAACGGCAAAGGCCGCATGCCGTTGGCTTTGGCATGTTCAAGTGATAAATTCAATTTTCCACTTGAACGCCAATACCTCCTATGCCCCCTCCAACGACCTCTGCCCCTCGACCCATCTCAGTAGAGCCCTTTGAGTCACTCGCAATGTGTGACTAATGGCGCTTGCTTGTTGGCGGCGGCAATCAAACAGAAATCATAAAGGCGTGTTGTCCAAACATAAACATAAACAGGCGGTCTGGATCGCTGCCTCCTCGAACAAAAGGTCAGCCTGCCTCTGCCTCTGCCCTCTGACCCCTGACCCCGGCCCAGCTTGAATTGGCCAAAAGCGCATGCCGGACGGCGATAAAAATTACAGAGCTAACTCCGTTGGGTGCACTGAAGCGTGGGAGCTGCAAGTCTGCGTCTTTTGGGGTCTAAACACGTTACGCTGGGCGTGTCCAGGGTCAGTTGACTGACTGTGAATCACAACATCAAGCAGACACACACACACTCCCACACACACATCACTTTCGGTGAATCACATGGAGAAAGCACAGGATACCCTGTAAAATCAGGAGGAAATAGAATTTTAACTGTAAAAGATATTTGACAAAACATATTCATAATAAATATATACAAATAGAATACATAAAAATATTATATAAACAAACAAAATTTGAAATTTATAAAAAAAATAAAAAAAATGATATAAACAATTTAACATTCAATATAACAATAGAAATATGTATTAATAGCAGTAACGATAATAATAATTATAAATGAGACTCATACTGATTATATTTTTTGTGCTTTCTTTTACAAAGTTTAACTTTAGTTATCTTTCCTGTTTTTGCATGTAATCTTAAATTTAAAATCCAAAAAAATACTTATATAATTTATTAAATTTGTATTGTACTCAATGTGAACAGCTTTACACTTCCTGTAAATAAGGAACTAAAACTTATATTTACCAAAGAAAATAAAATACATGGTACTATGTCCTATTTCGATATTATTAAACATATAGAGAAAGCAAAGAATTTATTTTATCAGTTATTAATATAATATTTATCTTGAAATTGCACAGCTTTACTGTTTATACAAATAACCATCTGATATATCAGCACATTAAGTTAATCGCAAATTAAAATAAACTTTTTATAAAGCATTTTTGCTTTTCCTAATTCATGAAATGATTTCAAACCCATTTTGATCCTTTTACTAACAATATTCAAAACTTGGCACCAATTACGTTTGACTTAAAGCAAAATAGAGAATCTAATTAATTAATAATTTTAATAAAAGGCTACTTATTAAGTGGATCAGTCGCAAGTGCTTAAAACTCTTCAAATTTACCCAAAATTTGAGGGTATCGATGCCTCACAATGGGATTGCGTGTCTGAAGACGACGTTGTGATGTGGATACGGAGTATTCTATATAATTACAGACTAAGTATGGCAGTGACATTTCCACAATAACTCCTGCCTCCACAGTTGAGTGATTTGGTCTGATTCTCAGACCCATGACCAGTGGCGTTTTCGCTTTTAATGCGATTTTGGCATGTGCAGACAAACGAAAAGTGGCCAAATAAAAGTGCTCATAAAATTGAATTTTTTATGAGTGCCTTATGCCCGAAAGGGTTAATTTCGGTAAAAATAACCCCCATGAAGCCAAGTGGAAAGCGACAGCAAAGGCCAAAGGCCAAAAGCAGAAAGGCAAAGGCCAAATCATGTTGACAACAACAAAACGATGTTTGAATCACGATGGTCTTGGTTGTTTTTTGGTATGGGGTTGTCTCGCCATTTGTTGATTCACACCTTTCGGTTTGGATTTGTGGATTGTGCTGGAGCTGGCAATGAAACTGGGGGCACCAGTGTTGATTAACGGAAGCATTACTCACAGAAAAAGAGGGAGGGAGAGTAGCTCAATCAAGTGCAAAATGCAAATGCTTCGAGCTGCTAAAAATATCAGCACAAAAGGATGTTGTAGACTATAAAAGCGAGTAACTGTAAGTGCTGGCAGCAGTCTTCTATGCTCTTCCCACTCTCCCTTTTTTTTTCTTTCCATTTTTTGCTAGACTCGCATTGGTGTTGCATTTATTGCGCTTGTTAAAGGAGAAAACCAAGGGGGAGAAGCAAGTTAAAAAGTCATAAAATGATATTTATTTCATTTCGTTGCCGCGTAATGCGGCACTAACTGGGCGGTGGCAGCCTCGCGGGTGGCATAAGCAGCCACTAAGAGCAAAGCCCAAACCGAAACCGAATCCGAAGCCAAAGGAGGATGTTGCAGCTGTTGAAGAAGTCAAAGTCGAAGTCGAACTCGGAGCAGAAGCAGAAGCAGAAGCAGCAGCACAAGATGTGCTGTACATTTGCCTTTTATGTGAAATTTATATATTTTTCAGCGCCCGAGTCGGTGAAATAACAAAGAGCGCATCTGATAAAAAGTGGGCGTGGCATGGGAGGCGAGGAAAACGTGTAGCCGGGGTTACCAAAGCATTTTCACACAACTATTTGCCGCTTTTATAGAGTTGAAGCTTTGACTTTTTGCCAGAACGGCGAGCGAGAGAGAGATTGTGGAAATGGCAATGGAAATGCGCTCCATCGTTGTGGCTTTTTTAATGTTTTCTTGTTAAAGTTTATTGAAAAACTTTGGACAGTCACGTTTGAGTAGTCAGCGGGCGCAGTAACTTATAACTGAGAATACACAGCTATATCTATATCTATATGTATCTGTATCTGTATCTGTATCCGTATCTGGTCCGTGGCAGGCCAGAAATGAAACAGCTGCACAAAGTGCACGCCCCAACGCCCATGAATGTGGAAGTGGAGCAAAGCGATTTTGGCCATTTCGCATTATACGAAGAACGAAGAAAAACTTACAAATATTACATTTTTCCGTTTTGTTTTTGTTCACAAAAATACAGAGACAGAGCAATAAAGAGAGGAGGGCAAAATCATGTTTGCTCATAATTGAAATTTCGCGCTAAACAGGAAGTGGCAGTTGCTCAGTAGCCACTTGTTCTCGTTGTTCTTGTTCTTATTGTTATTGTTGTTGCCTGAAAGCTTTCGACCAGAGTCTAGGGAGGACAGGGACTGGCAGAGGTGGCTACAGTTCATAAACAAGACAAGACAGGCAAATGCAATAGCTGTGCAATATTTATGGTTGGCGGCAAAGTGCATTCAGGCAAATGAAGAGCACATGTTTTGAAAAACATTCAGGAAAATCGCCCCAGCATCTTTTGTCTTCGCTTGAAATATCTACTTTATTTTTTTGCTGAAACCAGTTCAATTTGAGGCATAGAAAAACAAAGAAATGTTAACAAAAGCACTGGAAATGAAATCTTTGCCATTCTGCGTACGCATTGTTATTATTATTTATGTTGTCAATTTCTTTTTTTTCTGTGCATGTTGCATGTTGTCCATCTGTGACCCTGACCTCCAATACTTATATTTGAATCTATATACATACTTTGCTTTTGATCTTTGTGTTTGCATTGATTACATTGATTGTGATTCTCTTTTGATTAAAATAAGAATATATTAAGCTGGCTAAAAATATTTAAAGAAATGTTGAATATTATAAATGTTAACTACTAAACTACTTAGAAAACTGATTCAGAATCAACAATTAAAAATTGTATATGCTTATCAGGATATGAAATTATAAAAAAAGACTCACAACGCTTTTTAATAATTTATATCCAATTTTAAATTATATATTGTTTTCAATTATCGCTTTCATATGATTTAGATTTAAAATTTAATTAAAAAACTATTTTAATTTAATCTAGAATTTTCTGTCCAAAATAATAAAATACCACATAAAACATAAGTAAATAAATTCTGTTTTTTGTGCCATAGTTATTATAAATAGTATTATTTAAAATATTCAATAATATATAATATAATATATTAGTCTAAAGATACTTGTAGAAATATGTAACATAGAGATTCATTTTTTAAAAGGAGCATTGATAGCGTTTTAGATATCGCTTGACATACACACACACATTTACATGCGAGTGTGTGTTTGTGTTTGTGTGTGTATGAGTGCAAATATTTCCATGCCTTGCCTTGACTCCGAGTCGAGTCGATACTCTGATTTATACTTTATTTGCTTTTGGCCCTGTAATGTTATACCATCTATTCTGTCGATACTTCCACATTCTTTATACACTATCTCTAGCCGCCTCTCTTTCGCTCTGTGTATCTCTCTCTCTCTCTCTCTGTCTTTGTTTGTCACACTGTGCATTATTCTATCCCATTTATTTTGCTCTTTCTACTGCCTGCCTCTCAGTTTGTCTCGTCTGTCCTCTGTCCTCTGTCAAGATGCATCGCCAGTTGTTTCCACTTTGTATTCTTTCCACTCCCCGCTTCGCCCTCAGATATTTCTGAGGGGACATGCAACAACGGCACATCCTTGCACGTACAGTGTGCACTGTGACATGTGCTTCCTCTGTTATATTTCAGTTCGTTTTCGTCGTCTCCCCACAATATTTTTGCTGTTATTTTCCACATGTGAAATTGAACTTTGCATCTTGGCGCAACGTGCCAGCTACATGCATTTTATTTCATTTTTTTCCCCATTTTTACATTCTCTATTTTCTGTTTTTTTCTTTCCATTTTGCTGGCTGCACTTGACTTGTGGCGCTTCTGAGCCCCTTGCCCCCTTCGTTGCCTGTGACGTTGTTTTGACACTGCGTACGCGCGCGCGTGTTTATAAATAAATATAAATATATGTATCTGTATCTGCATCTGCATCTACATCTGCATATGTATGTATATTTCAGAAATATTTCCACGCTTCTGTTGCCTGTGGGCGCACATGTGTCACCGGGGACTGTGGGGCAGGGGCAGGGGCAGATTCTAAGAGACGCACCCTTCTTTGCTTCTTGTTATTCTTTTCCCTTTGAAGTTCATAAAAATTAACAAAAAATCAATTTACAAGCACAAATGACGCGCTGATGAGGATTCGACGTTGAATGACGCTCTAAATGTTGTTTACGTTGCAATTTGCGCCGTTGAATGCCGCCTCTGATCTAAAGCCGCCACGCCCTCTTTGGTTCAACGAAAGGGGTTGTTTAACGTAATAAGTGTGTTTTTCTGCTATGAACTTACATATTACATATTTTTGTTGCCGTTGATTGCCCATCAAAACAAAGAATGTTGCTTGCAGCATGTGGAAAGAGGCAAGAGGCAGGGACAGGACACAGCAGGAGATTTGCATAGCCAACAAATCCAGTGCTAATGCCACAAGCTTCAGTTCGATATATAGCTACAGTTGTTGTACAGAGTACATATGTGTGTGTGTGTGTGCAACACAACTCTACGTGCTACGTGCTACATGCTACTTGCTACATGCTGCAGTGACAGCGCACACAACAAAAAAGTTGTGAACATAAAAATAGCGACGATTATGATGAAAATATTCATGCGACAAACGGAAACCGTCGCCAAGTGGCAAGACTCGTCGCAGCATGTATTTTCCCCTCCCAATGTTGCATGCCACATACTAATATATATGTATATACGTATATGTTTTTTTCTATTTTGCAATTGTATTGCGAGTTGTTTATGTGGCAATGTTAGGCAGCACATTCGAGTTTCCACTTAAAGCATCATCAGCAGCGTGTGTTTCTGCCAAATGTGGCACTAACATGGTGCAACATGGGGCAAGCAAACACTTGAGTTGAGTTGAGTTGAGTTTGCTCTAAAGTCAAATGGAAATGTTCTAAGCGCTTTCGAGAGTCGCCCTGCTAATAAAGCAGCACACATAATTAAATTTAATGCTCGTCGCACAAACTAAAGTCAATTCAGAAAGAGACAGAGCGCAGGAGAGTGAGAAAGAGAGAGGTAGGCAGCAAGTAAGGCAGAAATATGTCTAAATCCAAGCATCGAAATTCAATTTAATAGAAAATCCCGCGCATCGGCATCGTGGCAATGTCGAAAACGAAATAGAAAATGCCAGAAAATGTGTCTCGCTTTTGGGCCACAATTTATGACAGGATTTGGCCCAAACGCAAAACCGAATGGCAACAAAAGACAGATGGACGGACGGCAGACACGAGACATGAGACGGCACCCCAAAAAAGAAAATATGCTGATGTCGATGTCGAATTATGATTTGTTTTTTTGTCGAGTGGTTAGAGAATTGAAAGACACCAAAGGGGGGAATGCTAAAAACCCCGACCAAAAAAGGGAGTCTAAGGGGGATTGGGAATTGACCAAACCTGGGTCGCTTGGGAAATGAGATATGGCCCAAGTTGTTGCTGTTGTTGTTGCCTCCAGGTTTGCTCAGCTCTACAAATAATCTGAGCGTAAACTACAACAACCAGTTGATGGCATCGTAAAAAGCATGCCATGTCAACAACAACAACAACAACACACACTCACACACACACACACACACACACACTCAGACAACCTCGCAAATTATAAAGTTGTTTGGCCAAAACTGCTGGCTGGCAAGTTTTACTTCAAGTTTACCGAATATTTTTGTCTCTAAAAAAAGTATAAAAAAATCAAGTAGAAAACCGATGCACGTTTTATGCGAGGCACATTGATAAGCATTTTGGCAATCGTTGAATGATTTGCAAGTTTGCACAAAATACTTTCACCAGCCAACAGTTTGTGCAAACGTGTGCGAATATATCGAGAGTCCTTCTTTCTCTCTTATCGATTCGTTTATATACTTATTCTTATTCTTCTTTTTCTTGGCATACTTTCCACTCGCATCTTGAAGTGTGTGCACAGCCTGACCAGGAGACCAACTGACCCAGAGCTGGCCTCGGGGCAGAGCTTTACATAACTCAACTTAATATATTTATGATCCTTTTCTACAAAAGGGACTACGAGCAAAGAGCCAAAAGGGCAAGGAGTATTCGAAATGACATAAATATGATTTTGAATCAGTTTTGATTTGAGCATCAACTAAAAATTGAATTGTCTTTTGCATTTATTATACTCTACAGTCGAGAATGTCATTAGTTTATAAAGAAATTTGAAAGAATTTGAAATGGGAGATACAAATGTACGTTTTTATACTAATATTTCTACTTTAAAAGATCTTTGTTCAATTTGTTTTTACAGATATTTCAAACTAACTCTATGAATTCAAGTTAAATCACATTTGACATATACTAAATATGGTTCACAGCTTATAGATATTAAAGGCTTCTTTAGTCGAGAAATGTCAGAGAACTTAAAAAAATTATTTGTATTTTTCAATTGAGAATTTATTATATATATTTTGTCAAAGTATCATTTTATAATAATATTATAATCGATCAACTAGTTAAAATATGTAGTTAATATATAAAATATTAGTCGATGAACGAGCTAATTCCATTTAAAAAACTTCAAATATAACATAAAAAGATAACATTCAATTTCTTTAAGGAATAAGCTCCTTTTAGGGTACTTAACTATCGACATATTGAACTAATATTTTGTGCATTTCTCTTGTGTTATATTAGATGCTTGTACTCACTGTTCTTTTGAAAATCCTGTGACTCCTCCTCGGCCCGTGAGCCCCTCGGCTGCAGGCAGAGCAACAGCAGCAGCAACAGGACGAGACTTGAAACCGTTTTCGAAGAGTCCAAATCCCGATTCAAGGACAACATCGTGCACTTTCTGCGTGATTTTCGATGTGTATTGTGTTGTTGCAGTTGTTGTTGTTGTTGTCCATATGTGTATATACTTATTGTTGTTGGAGTTGTTGGTTGCATTTTTGTTTGTATTTCGTGTGCTGTTATTAAAAACTGCATGGCTGTCATTGCGTTGTGTTCGAACGCAAAAACGTCTCGTCATTTATGTGGCAGAGCTTCGATTTGGCCCAAAAAAAAGGAAAAATGGCAGTCAAAGCAATGAAACTGAAACCAAAATCATGGCAAACGCCAATGGCAACAACAACAAGAGATGTTGACGTTAATAAACACTCAAACAAGCAGAAAGTACACACTTTCTCTCTATGTGTGGTGTTGTTGGCTATTTCCGTTTCCGCTTCCGCTTTTGACTTTAATGAAGCGCCAATGCGCCTTTAGTTGGCTTTGACTTTCAGTTGGACACATAAAAAGCACATTTCAACTCTGGCATTTATATGTGTGTGATGTCTTCTTCAAATCGATGGCATGTCCTGTGTCTGTGAGTACTTCCAATGGAATCTTAATGTCCTTTTACATGTTTATTTGCACTTTTATTGCCTGGCAGATCTGCAAATAGAAAGAAGCGAAAAACAAGAACGTGAGTTGAGTAACTTTCTGAATAGCCCGACAACAACTTTGGTTCATTCAATTGTTGTTGGCTGTGCGAAATATGAAAAGTGCTAATAAAAATTTTTTACTGACAACATACAAATTGAACTCGTAAACTTGGTCGGAGCTTTAAGGGTTGTGCCAAGTATTATAACTCGAAATTGGATGTTTTATGCGTCCGAACGCATCGATGAGGTGTGATTAATGGCGCGTTTCAATGTGAGAGCGAGACTCGTAATTAAGGCAGGCAGCGGTAGATTTACGAGTGTTGTTGTGTTGCTGCCACACAGCTGTGCAACCGATACGATTACAGCCTTAACCCTGCCACACACATACACACACACACACACTGGCACACATCTGATGAGTCCGAGTTCGAGCCCGAGGTCGTTCTATTGCCCAACCAAATGTTGTGCCTTTTAATTACGTGCTTAGCCCAGGTCCTGGCCATTAAACAACGCATCAAAATTGATAAACTCAACCTCAACCCTGCAACAAGAGGGTTGCCACCCCCAACTGCCTTGTGTCGTCAGCGATGCGTTGCAGCCACGCATGTGTCACGGTTTGTTTGACTTTGGCTGCATTAATGGAGTGAGAACGAGACCGTTGACAGGCATGATTCTGATGCTGCCTTTGCCACAGCAGCTACACAGAGAAAAAATATTAGGGATTTCTGCATAAAATCAACACCAAAGTGTGTGAAAAATTCGGTTATCTCGGAATTTCTTAAATCAAATACGAATTACTTAACTAAATTCCATACGATTTCGCTGCAATCCAAGCCTCACCTTTGAGACACTAGAACCAGTTGAGAATTCTAAGTCGCAAAAGTGACAAAATAGCTGTAAAGCCATTTGTGAGTTATTGTTGTTTTAGGCTTTTTTTTTAATACTTTAATAATGCATTTTGTGTTTTTAAACAATAATATCCTGAAAAAATAGAAGCTAAAATCAAAAATTGTAAACTAGATTTTTGGAATTTTTTTTCTGTGTACAACAGCAAGTACAACACACTCGTATCGTTGTTGCGGCTCACCTTAACCCAGAAAGCCGACAACATTGCCAAGCTTGTAATTATGCAACATTTTGTATTGCGTGTGTGCGTTAGATTTTGGCTGCGGGTTTTAGCCGGGTCAGCTGCGAATCTCTTACCTGCTGCTGCTGTTAATGAGCAACAACAGATAGAGAGAGAGAGAGAGAACGAGAGAGTGGGAGAGAAAAAAGCAACACATAAATTAAAGTACACACACAAAAAAAGTTCATAAATTTTTATGAACTTTGAAGAGACTGAAATGTGAGTTTCGCCCTTGGGCTTCTTCCTAGTTTTATTATACCCTTGCAAGAGGATATTCTACTGAACTCTGCCAAAAAATGTGTAATGCAGTAAAGCATATATTACGCATTCCTGAAAAAGACACTTCGATCGAGTTTCGTTGATAACAAAATTCTAGCAGATTAATTTTAAGTTTAAAGGCTGAGTTTTATATGAAAACTTTGTCTTTATATTTTTTTTGTTTACAAAATTGTGTTTAATAGAAATATACAAACATAATACTAATTTAACGAGTACTACTTATTAAATCTTTTTCTTTTTTTTCTTGAGTATACAGTTGTTTGCTAGAGTATCAAATCTTTGGCATGACGAATATAACTTTTCTTTCTGTCTGTTTCTTTTGCTGTTGCCATTTGCATTTATTTGCACATTTACTAAATTTTCGGTCATAGAAATTTGTTTCCTTCTCGATTCGTGTTACCTGCAAATGAATGAACAAACACTCGAAACGACATCGTCGTTCTGGTTCTGGTTCTGGTTGTAATGAAACTTTGCTCATTAGCAAATTTCATCAGGCTGGCATCATATGCTCCTACTTGTTTCCCTCCTTCTTACTCCTAAACTTGCTCCGATTGGGCAGACTCTCATAAAATTAGTAGTTTGTGCTGCTCATGGCAGTTAGTTAGCATATTTTATTACTGATTAATTAACTTGGCAGCGGCAACAGCTGCGATTGTCTTATGTCGCTTAATTGGAAATGTTGCCCAGTTGCTAATTATAAAAGTTTGCCATACGACATTAAAGTTTGTGCATTTCCAGATCTGACATATATATATACTTATTCACTTATTATCGACAGCTGCGTTGCATGTTTGCTGACACTCTCTGGAGAATTGAGTTCATTCTTCGATCTGATATTCATAAATCCGACATATTCATCAACTAATTTAAGACTGAGAGGCATCAAAAACTAGAGTACAATAACAAGAATTCCATTTGTTTATTTTGGTTGTGGGCTATTGATTGGCCTCGACACAGGTGTGCTCGACTTTGGCTGTAACAACATTTGCTTACCAGCTTGCCAGCTGTCTTGAACATGGCCGTGTCTTGGCCCTTGAGCCTTGTCAAATTACCGCAGCCACTCCATCATGTTTAATTCAAGCACACATACACACAGACAGACAGAAAGACGGTCAGACAGAAGGACGGACAGTTGGCGGAAGACGTGGTGTAAATTTATGAGCAAATGCTCAACTTTGCCATAAATGTTCATCATAATGTGACACAATTTCCTCAAGATTTAACGCTGCATAAACCCAGGCGCCACAGCAACGAATCAAGCATATGGGCGACTGAAAATGGAACTTGGAATGGGCTTGGAAATATCGCCAAGAATGGAAATGGAAATGGGAAAGGGAAAGGGAAAGGCAGTAGTAATGTCAGGACCTTGTGTGTGCAATTCACATGCTTCATAAAGTCGAAGGCGCGTAACCCGTTTTTATTTCTCATGGAACTGTCATAAATCTTAAAATATATATAATAATAATATTATATGTACTTGTAAAAAATAATATAATAAATTTAACTGCACACACAGTGAGCTAGACAAGTCAACGTTCTTATCAGCGAGAAGAAAAAAGAGTAGAAGCAAAGACTGCGAAGCAATCACAGTTTTTGTGCTGTCTTTGTCAAGACACAAACTGCAGTGACTTGTGTGTGTGTGTGCGAAAGTGTGCGAGTGTGTGTTGATGTGTGATATCATAAGTATGCGTCTGACAAGCATAAGCACCGCTGCTGTCACTGTCACAGCAGCTCGCCCTGTGTGACAATGCCGGTTATTACACCACACGGCATACTTTTAGCGCCACTCAAAGCACATTTCACTTTCCTTATTCACATGTATATAAAGAGGTGTGTGTGTCTGTGTGTGTGCAAATAAAAGTTGAATTACGACAAAGGCATGCATCAGGCACACAACAATAACAACTATGGCCTGATAATGCGCTCTTCACTCTGCGTATGCGCCGTTTAACATGTCGTATGCGCAATTTGTGAAATATGCGAACACTTCGCCAGCCTGCATAAGCAATAAGTTTTCTTATATGTGTGTTTGTGTGTGTGTGTGTGTTTAGTATGTTTGTGTATGTAAGCAATTAGTTGCCTTTTCAGCTGAAATAAAAGCAAATCGTGCAAAAGTTCACTGTGAGTTCGTCCCCCTTTTTTCCTTTGGGGCGTGTGTGTAGTTGAACAAACAGCAGCTCATTAATATCCTTTATGCGTTTATTACAGGCACCCGGCATCTTATGAAATACATTAATATATATATGCGCCAGTAGCACAACAATAACAACAGCAACAACAATAATAACGGAAGAAAATACTAATTAGACAAACAAAAGGGAAATCGGCTCACGCATGAAAATCCAAATCAATCAGTTAACGCAATATTCTTAATTGCCCTAATTCGTTCACTTAGCCTAGAATATCATTTATTGCTGCATGCTAATTGGCAAAAAGCAAATCATATTTACCAACTACTCGTACCGATCGATCGTCACATTTATCAAATTCCATTCTAATCTATTTTCATATTTTCTTAGACACATATTGATAGTTTCAGGCTGAATCAAACATTAAGATGAGCTCACACATTCATTAGTTGAATTATGTTATTCAACTTAAGTATTCTTCGGGAACATTTGATTTAGTTTTTCACTTAAGTTCATGGGTTTCATCAAGCTTGTTACTCAAATACTTCTTGAGTGCTTTTATCAGAATCAAGTGAAAAGTTTGAGCAGTTTGATCCCACCAGGGATCCAAGATGTTGACTTGAGCCTGCATTTTAGTCTTTCATCATTATTATAATTCAATCATTCGCAGAAAATGAAAGAAATTTTATATCAAGCATATTAAGTATGCAGTTTAATGTATTTTTTGGTTAGAAAAATCAGGAAAGAAACAATGCAATTAAATTGATAGTATTAATATAATCCAATTAGCTCTGTCATTATTTATGATGTAAACAAAATAATATATTCATAATTCATATCTACATAGGACTATTTTATTGCAAAATTGAATAATAATTATTATGCAAAGATTTTGGTTCTCTCTTTTAAATGGAATGATATTTAAGCAATTCAAAGTTTTGGTTGATTGTAACCAGAATCATGTTCGTTTTTAGTCAAGTAAATTAGTTTATTAGAATTCAATCATTTTTCCAAAAATAAGGAAATTATATTATATTATAGGTATGCAGCTAAAAAAGTATTTTGGTTTGAAAAAAAGAGTAGAAAAGATGAAATTAAGTTAATTAACCAATTTAGGTTAGCTCGATTGCAAAAATCAAAAATATTTTTTATAATTCATATAACAATAAAATTCAAAATTTTGTTCGATTAAAAAATGTTCCACTTAAACAAATCTTTTAATTCTTTTAACAATTAAATTCAAAATTCTGTTCGATTAAAATATTTTCCACTTAAACCAATCTTTAGATATTAACCAGAGTCATGTTCGTTTTTAGTTAAGTAATTTACAATCGAAAACCATTAAATTTTGTATGCATACATATATTTATATTCAGAGTTTACGTCATACGTCCACTTCAGACACTCTTTTAGCTGCAAAGTGGAAAGTGAAATGTGTCAGGGGTGGAAGGGGTGAGAGCTTAGGGTTTAATGCAAAAAACTGCGGCCTTGCTGTCATTCACAGGGCACCCCAAAATCCAGTCAACACCCCTCGACAGTGTGATGCTCTGACAGCTTCATATAAATAAAGCAAATGCACAGGCAACGAAGCTGTCTGTTATTGCTGTTGTTGTATATCCTGGCATTGTGGTTGGCAGCAAATCCACCTTAAATTTGACAACATGCGCCAGTCAAACAGGTGACGCAGCTGTCGCTGATTTTCAGTCAACCTATCCCCTCAATCGCCCCCCTGGGCCACGCCCTCTGCTAGGTGTCAATCAGAAATGCCAAATTATTTATTTAAAGCGTTTGAAGAGGCAGAAGGGAGAAGGACGCTTAAAGTTTATTCGGAAGCATCCTTCAGCTGTTTTTGTTGAACTTTGTTTGATATTAATGAGGCGGCATTTGTCAGCGATGAAATTTTTGCAATTTAAATTAACATCAGCTGCAATTAAATTAAACGTTTTTAATTTTCAAAAATATTTGCACGTGGCAGACTTGGATACGCCCCTTCTAACATCCTTCTGTAGGTCGAAGCATACCCGAATTTGAATTTAAATTGAAGTTAGTTTGAAAGGCAGCCGCATAACATTGCCGTTTGAAACGCCTTTTAATCCTTCAATTAATATTCTTCAGCGTCTAACCTTTCTGCCCCTTTCGAACCCCGCAAAGACTCAACAAATGTGACCCAAAGTTTTACACGAACCCTTTTCGTGGTTGGAATTTCTTTCCGTTCGCTTTTTTAAAACAAAACACAATTATTTAACGCTTGCGAGTCGCTTACCATTAAATGCATAATTTATCTTATAAACTAAACAATTTTACTTGGCAGTTTTTGGCCATAATAAAGAAGCTCGCATCGGATGTGGGCTGAATGTTTTTGTCCAAGTTTCAGCATGTCACCTGTTTAATCAGCTAAACTCTAACCGCAATCAACGTAAACAATACACTTACACACACATGTATGCATATATATGTAAACGTGTTGGACAGCAGGGGGCGTGTCGCCATGGTTATTTCATTAAAACACATGACAAGCGCCCAGTTTTTGTCTTTTTAGGTGTCAGCCACTGACTGACTTTGTTTGTCTTTCATTATTTATTCTCTTATCAGTGTGCAAAGATAAAGGTTCTGACAAACTCACACACACACACACACACACACACACTCACACACAAAAAAATTAATTAATTATTTTCCTTTTAAAGCAACTATTAAAGCAGCACACATGGCGTATGAGTAACTTTTCTTGTTTTTTTCTTTTGCTTTCGACCACAACATAAACTGTGGCTAAGCTACTTCTGACATCAAGGGAATTTCTACAATTTTCTACTCTCACCTGGCGCCTGGCCAAGAGCAACAAGACTTGCAGCTTGTTTTCGTATTAATTAGAAAAATAAATAAAAATAAAATAAAGCGCTGAGCGTTGACGAATCTCAAATGAAAAGTAAATACAAGCACTTCTTGTACTATTATACTACTTATATCAGCAAACAGGTCAAAGTCTGCAAGCGTTTCTAGGAAATCTAAGCGAAAACCAATTATAGAAGCCTTTGGGAGTATGAGCTACAAGCTCGCCTGCTAATTAGCTGCAGCTGGTTGGACAGACAACGACAAGAAGACAATCGAAAGCAAGTGTGCTCGACTACGAGTTACCTGTAATAAAAGAAACCTATTTACGAGGTACAAATCTAGTAACGAAAACATTTCCTTGTACCAAAATGTCTGATATCCAATTTTGTGACGAACAATATTAAATGTAATATATAAGTTATTAAAACGAAAATGGATTTGGCACTCGGCACATTGAGATAAAAGTTCTCAATTCTTCATAACTTGCAAAAGTAACTTTTTTTCACTGCCGAATGCCAAACTTGTATTTTTAGAATCATTTATGTGTTACATTTAATATTGTTCGCCACAAAATTGGATTTCAGAAATTTAAGGCCTTACCTTACCTTTAGGTCTATATCTACACATATGAGTTGAGCCTGTAGTTGCTCATCTTCGAATGTTATAAAGGAATCGACATATCAAACATATATAACAATAACATATCAACTACATAAATATGTTACTTTCCTGCCCAGCAAAGCTTTCTTCACTAAACTTTACAAAACTTTCTTGGAAATATATAAATTTTGTTCTAAGTCAACAGGGTATTTAAAAATTTTAATTAATATGCACAAATACAAAATTAATGCAAATGCAAATGTATTTACATTTGGCATTTTCGTATTTCGCATTTGATGATGCGAGTCACAGCGAAAACGGATTCTTTTTTTAA
This sequence comes from Drosophila suboccidentalis, assembly GCA_037043435.1. Classification (NCBI taxonomy): domain Eukaryota; kingdom Metazoa; phylum Arthropoda; class Insecta; order Diptera; family Drosophilidae; genus Drosophila; species Drosophila suboccidentalis. The sequence continues at coordinate 405,151 of JBAMBK010000217.1, forward strand.
TTAGCTCTGGCTAAAAATACGATTGTGGATAAGGCAGAAATGCATTGGAGATTCTTGACATATTGCCAACAGCTGCAAATGCGTGAAGAGCGGGAGAAGTCAAGAGAGTGTGAGAGAAGGAGAGAGAGAGAGAGAGAGAGGAGAAATGGTTGAGGCGTAGCCACGCGTCGCTTCATGGAAATGAAATGCGTTTTCCCGCTTGTTTTTCCGCAGCCAAGTCAAACAGATGGGCGGTCAGCTGGGCGTGCAATAGAATTTGAATTTAAATTCAAATGCATGTGGGGCATGTTTAGTTATTGTTATCGTTATCGTTATCGGCCACTTAGGCGACAGCCGAAAAAAAGTAAACAATTTAATGTGCAAAGTTTCTGGTCGCTTCGCCAAAACAACAAGCAATCAGACTGTGAATGGAAGCTGGTAAGGATGGAAAACAAGCCATAGACGAAAGTTTTTTTGGGCAATCATTAAAATTCATTTCCCATCGACAGTCAGGACAAACACACACACACACAAACACACATTGAGACACACTCACTCACACACACAAGTTATAGATGACGCAATTTAGTTTGAATATCTATTGCCAGCCACATTCCCCACAGTCTCCACATCTTCTACATATATTATACATATGTATGTATGTATGTGTGTCTTCAGCGAACCGTGACGATGTCTCTATTGTATGTGTGTGTGTGTGTGTGTGTATTTTCACAAGTGCCTCACAGCGATTTGAATGCGGCAATTCCTTTTGAATTGATCCCAAAAGTGACCTTTGATTCTCGATACGATTTCAGTCATTTTCACATGGCCAGGGCCAAAAGTCTCCAGTGACTTTTACTAGCTACCACACAGACACACACACACATACAGTCGCACACACACACACACAAATATAGATTGTAACGGGAACAAGGGCCATTTTGTTTGTATAGTTTAAGTGCCCGCATTAGTGGCGCATATAAATTTTGTCGCTCGACTCGACAACAACAACAACAACAATTGGTAACTGGTAACTGGCAACTGGCAATTGGCGACAAAGGGAAAATCATGGGAAAAGCGACAAAAGCGACGAAACGAAGCGAAAATCAAACTAAAACTTCGCCACATGAAAATCATAATTCAAACGTTGAAATCAGCACACAGATTGCCGCTCTTTTCTGCATATGTGTATGTGTGAGAGTGTGTGTGTGTGTGTGTGTGTGTGTGTGTGTGTGTGTGTGTGTGTGTGTGTGTGTGTGTCTGTGTCTCTGTATCCGCATCTCTCTCTCTGTATGTGTGTGTGTGTTCCTTTGATTGTTTAGCGCTCACTGTATGTGTGTGTGTACACAATAGAAACTATTGAAAATACGTAAAGCCTCTTTGGTTGGGTGCCTAACGGCGTGTCCTTGTCCTGCTTCTGTGATTTCTGCGCCTGCCTTTGACCCCAACCGACCTACCTCCATCCACCCACCAAACAACCAGGAAAGCTCTGGAGGATGGAGAATGTTCGACTGCCAGATACTTTACGTGCAGAGATATAGATACCCTAGCACGTATTTGCACACGCATGCGCTTATTTATTTATTTATTAATATATAGTTTATTGAAAACAAAATATTACCGATTTATTTTTTGTAATTTTAACATTCCTTCACAAAAAGTAAAGAAATAAAAAAATAAACAAATAAAATAGTTTTTAAGATTTATATTTTTAGTTGAATACATATATAGCAATGTTTCAAAATTTAACAAAACAACGGAATTTAAATTTATTTACCTCTTTTTATTATTTTAGTTCATAATTGGTTAAAAATATCAAAATGACTGTCGTCTATAATATTTTTTCCATCACCTCGCAGCAAATGTTGGATCATTTAATAATTTTTTGAATGTCCCCCAGATAGCTTACATTTTTTTTTTAACCTTTCAGCTTAAATATTTATTTCCATATAATTCTATAATAAATTATTGTCATATTAATTTTGCAATTTTATTATAAAATTTAATCGTTATTTTGGTCAACTGCTCTTAGTTGATATTTAATAAATTAATAAAAAAGATATTTAAGCGATCGCTCAGCATATTCATTTAGGCAGATGTTATATGAAATTATTTCTTAAATAACTTGAATTTGTTATTTGATTGTAATGTAATTTATTGGGCACAAGCTGATACACAAGCTTTAAATTCTGTTTCTATTTCGTCTTCTTTGAATTTCGACAAGGGAAGGGAGTTATAAATGTAAAATATTCCGGATCTATTTTAACAAATACTCCAGTACACTCCACATGCCAAATTTGGTGTGTCTAGCTCTTACGATTTTGAGGTCATAAAATCGGGTAGAAAGGGAGTTGTAAATTTAATATATTCCGGATCTACTTTCACATTTATGCACTCCACATATAAAATTTGGTGCGTCTAGCTCTTACGATATTTGAGGTAATTTAAACGGGAAGATCAACTTTCACGACAATATCACGTGAATGAAAAGTGAGTTAAAAATTTAAAATATCCCGAATCAAGTTTCACAAGTATGCACTCCACACACCAAATTTGGTGCATCTAGCTCTTACGTACATGTTAAGAGATAAAAACGTATATACTTCCGACAGTTACATACATGGCACAACTTATTACAGTCTCGGCACAGGGTATAAAAAGGCCCCTTCAAAAAAGGGCAGCATTTTCCCCTCACCCCTTTTAGAACGGGGGCGCTCGGCGGGCGCGTGTGTGCGTTTTGTTTTATTGCCTCGCCAACTCGTTGCCAGGCTTTTGCTTCTGCTTTTGCTTTTTGCAAACACTTTCCCCGGTGCGGCATGGCACGGCAGGGGCGTGGCAAGCTCCATGTTTCGTAGCCTATTGTGTGGGGATAATCGAAGCCATAAATAACAGGCGCGAACGCGTTTTTTCTTGGCTAACAGCAAACAACGACAACTGTGACAACAGCAACAACAACAACAACAACAACGGGGCCGCACATGATAACAAAAGTGCCAAAAGTGACAAACAGCAGGCAACTGTCAACCGTCCAAAGCGCCACCTTCTGCTCAGTTCCTCTCTCTCTCTCTCTCTCTGTCTCTATCCTTTCATCCTCCATCCTCCCTCTGTGTCCACACAACTCGTTAGCAAATCCAATTTGTGCGTGTGTGTCAACAGTTACGATGCACTGTAACAGTTACTGCCAATGCGATTGCCGATGCCGATTGCTGCTCCGATTGCTAATAAAGTCAACGAAAGGCGGCTCAAAAACGCACGCGAATAAAAGTCGCGTGCGTCACAGTGTGACACAGTTTTCAATGCGGTTCTTCTACAATTCCTTTTGTTGTTGCATGAATCAATTAAAAATTTACATTTCGTTCACACAATAAATAATTTGCATAATAGCCACAAGCCACACACACACACATAGACTAAATAAAATATTAAAAATTAAATTTAAAATAAAATAAAAAAATCATAATAATAAAACGGCAAAAAAATCATACGATCCGCGTGACGTTGCACAAACATTTTGGAATTAATTATAACGTTTGCTTATATAATATTCCGTTATTGTTGCCATTTGGCGTCTGTTGCATTGCCGCATTTAATAATTTAATAAAACAACTGTCCGAGTTGCTTTCTTTTTAAAGTAAATTCATTTATACTCCCATTTGTTCAGTGTAATTCACAATAAATCAATTCGAATTATTTAACAGTTTTATGAGTGACAAAGTTACGCGCCAGAATTAGCATATTCCGACATTTTAATTCTCTCAAATCTCTCTGGAAAACTCAAAAAACACAACAAAAAAACAACGATTTGACCCCAATTTAAGGGTATTATGAAAGAACAGAAAATTGCAACAATTTATCAATGCATTTTTAAATAAACAAGTCATATTTGCAGTTATTTAGATAATTGTAATAGCATTTAGAATAGTAAAGTAGTAAAAGAAGAACGAAACTAAAAGAAAAGATACTGCCATTAATGCTTAATAAGTGGTAGTAATAAGTAGTAGCAGAAGTAGAAATTTTAGTGGTAGTAGTAAAAGTAGAAAATTAGTAGTAAATGAAATAGTTGAATTGAATCTTCAGTAGCAGTTGGTGATAATGGTAAAAGTATTAAAAGCAGTAGTAAAAGTTAAAAGGGATTTAGAAAAAGATATAATAATTACAAATCCAAATAAATGCATAATTTAAAACAATAAATAATTTATAATGAAGAGTCAATGTGGTATATTTTGATATGTATAAAGTAGTGGTAATATTAGCAGTAGATGTAATAGCATCTAAAGCTATCCCTGACAAGAAATACGTTTTTGGGGACACTTTATGTTCAAAAACTCCGCGTGGAGAGTGAATGCTCGTAAGTATTTGCATATTTGAAGTGCTCGAATTTGCATATAACCTTGCCATAAGAGCAAGACCAAACATAAATCGCTGCTTCGTCTCGTATAAATTTAGACCCGGGGCGAAGTAAAAATACCAGACAAGCGTCTGGGCGGCAACATTACTGGGAAACATGCGAGATATAGTGATTGGGGGATGGAGGCTGGGGGATGGAGGCTGAGAGATAAAACGAAGGAATTTCTTCAGAAGCAGCTCATGAGCAACGTTCTGGAATTCACAAAGGACAGGCAAAGTTGTTGTGACTGAGGGACAGCTGTCGATTATCGGTAACTAAGTACTCACTAAAGATATATCTTTAAGGCTTTGTCAACTTAAACGAGAAAATCCATTAAGTATTTTAAAGTAAACAACTAATGCAAAGCGAAGCCACAGCAAGATACAAGATAAAGATACAAAATGACAAAGAAATGCCATAAAATAATATTTAAATAAATCAAAATTAGCCAAAAACTATTGCAACATGAGATAGAATTGTAAATGTGTGTGTGTGTGCCACAAATGTTTGTCTTTCTATGTAAACTATTTACTCACTTTGAATCTGAGCATATTTTACAACGAATTTCCATTTTGCCACAAAATAAAACACAAAATACACACGGATAGACAGACAGATCTTTAGATTTTCCATGTGTCTTTTAGATAAATGTGTAAATGTCTTGTGTATGTAGTTGTAACTCGTGTATGCACATGTATCTCACTTATGAGGCATCACTTTAAATACCGAAATGTACTTTGAATTCATTTTCAATGGTCAATGGAACAACTTTTTCAATTGTTTTTACTTCTGTGGCTGTGGCTGTTGCTAAGCCACAGCCAAACTTGCCTTGCTACCCAAAATAGACAGTGAGTTATGGCAGTCTCTGGTCAGCATTAGCATCAAGAGCAGCATCAGCTTATGTTCTTTAAATCCGCCTTTAGCTAAGGCCGTTTTTACGAAAATATGCCTGACATATCCAACAAAATGATTTATGTATCTTTTGACTACCTACGCTTTGCATTTATGAATATTAAATTATTTATGTACATACATCTTGCTATATACTTGTTATAAATAATATATGAAAGAAGGTCTTGCTTACAGTTGGGCCAATTTAATTGTTGGCTGTGATGAAAATGTTAATAAATGTCAAATGTATTTCCACTCAACTGACACAATAAGCAACGAGCTTGATTTTGACACTGGCCAAAGCTGAACGTCATTGTGATAATTTCATATAATTTATGAGTTTTCAATTTATCATTTCCGCTCATCTCGCTCAATTCGTTTCGACAGCCAACGAAAATGGCTGCTGCATTTAAAGTCAGCCCAAAATTAGGTTGCACTCTGACTCGATTTGTAATGTTAAATGTCAGTTCTCATTGACTTGACTTGCATGTGAAGCACACATGTTCAGCCGTGGGAAGAAGTCTCCCTCTACCGCATAAGCTCTACTTACTTTTTCCCAAAAATAAAACCCGATAAAATATTGCCACTTGTCATCGATGAAGCCGTCGTTGGCAATTCAGTTCAGTTCCATCCCCCTTCGGTTTTTGCTTGTCGTGGCGTCATTAAAGTCGTAAGCACTGTCATGTTGCTGTCAATTTCCAAAAATCGCATTAGCCCATGGAATTTGTTTGAGTACGTAGTATGTGACAAGTGTTGCTGCTGCTGCTGTCTATCTACTTAATTCGCTGAGACTTTACTGCCACCGAAGCTTAACAGGCCGTAAAAACCCGTACTCGACTCTAACCCAAGCCCTACATATATATTATATGTACATATATAGAAGACACTTTTGGGGCTGCACATAATTAGCGTTAGACCCTTAAGTTACCTGACAGCAACTGTACTCAGTGCAAAAATTCTGTGTCTGTCGCAGTTCCATGGTTGTGTCAACGTAAATTTACATTTTTAGGGCGCATAAAAAAGGGCTCAAACTATGGAATGCGACTGTTCAGCTAAGCTCTTTGGTTTAGGCCAAGTGGTGGCAGCGTAACAAAATGTGAAACATGCGCAACAAGAACGAAGATAAGAAACATAAGAATCGCCGCCACAAGGATTAAACGATGGCTATGAAACTAAACTAAGGAATAAGCACAGAAAAGAATGAAACGGGAGAGTAGGGTAGAATATGGGGCAGGTTGGCATATCAAAGAGTTAACCAAATACGTTAACTTAAACCTAAAATTGCTGGCTTGTATTTCTATATATATAAAAAGTTTTGCATTGCATTTTTTTAAAAGGCAAATTTCGAATTTCTCTTAGCATTTCTTATTAATATATATAAGGAGCGGAGTAAAAGTGTGTGTGGAATTGAAAACATATGATTATGCGTGTGTAAAGCATTTATGCAAAAACCTTGTAAATTCATTATGAGACTTTCAATACTTTCGCTCAGTCGCAATTGGCTGAGAAAGAAAAAATTAGCATACTTTTGTTGCACGAACAAAAGTTTGTTGACGAAACAAATTAACCTTGAATACGCGTCACACCCGCCAAGCAGACGAACAAGAAAAGAAGATGGAGACGAAGAAGAAGGAGAAGTGGAGACTGGGTGAATCGCAGATTATTATGCAAATTTGTAGCCAAGGCAAAAATAAGACAAAGTCCTAGACTCATTGTCCTGTTGTTATGTGGCAACCGAATTTATTAATTTTAAGGCGACGTGTGACGTCAGCTGATAAAAGCCAAACGCTCGACAAAATCAATAAGCCAGTGGCTCTAGCTTCAGCTTCAGCTCCAGCTCCAGCTCAGCTCTTGCGGTTATTTTGCATGATTAATGAAGCCACGTAATTGATTATACGGCCACGCCCACAACGCCTCATTCGCCCTGTGGCGGCGGAACGAGAACCGTTGAACTTTGTGCACTTTTTAAGCCCTGTACCTAAAAAAGTGCAGCGGGTATATTAAATTTGTCAAAAAAAAGGAGGCTTGACAGGCAGAAGGAGCCGTGGAAGACCCTAGAAAATATAAATAATATTCTTGATTAGTTTCAAAAGCCAAGTCGATTTATCCATGCCAGCCTCTCTGACTGTCCGTTTGTAAAGGCACTTAGATACAAGAGCTAGAGTCACCAAAATTGGTATGTAGATACCTGTATGTCATAGTTAGACCAAGATTGTTTTAGAATCTTCTAATGCCCATAAAATATAAATAATATTCTTGATTAGTTTCAAAAGCCAAGTCGATTTATCCATGGCAGCCTGTCTGATGGTCCGCTTGTACAAAAACCAAGATACAAGAGCTAGAGCCACCAAACTTGGTATGTAAACACCTTCTCATGCCCTCTTTCGACTATCTAACTTAAAAAATTATAAATAATAAAAGCAATTTAAAAACTATTACTTTGAGTTTAGCACACACATAAGTTTGCTACTTAAAATGTGTGTTGCGAATTTATCACGACCGAATGATATTAAACTTGAAAGTTATTTAAAGAAGCATCGAGTTTTTTACAAAATAAGTACTGGGTCTCTCACAGTCGGTTTGTCTTGCCCACTAATCACAAACAGCTGATTGATGCGTTTGGCGACTATCAAAATGGCTCAATACTCGTACTCGTGCTCGTACTCGAACATGAGGCAGCAGAGTCAGATAAGAGGACACGACGCACGTGCCTCATGTGGCACAACAGCAGAGACCTGTGTGTTGTCATTTGGCTTTGGCTTTGGCTTGGCGCTGTCAGCGACATTTGCCAGCATGATGATGCAGCCTCGCTGCAAGCTAAAACTGTGAGGCGAAGACTGAGACTGGGGCAGAGAGAGACTTTGCTCTGGTTGCAAGTCTCGTTATTTATGCGTAATATCTCTGCGTTCCGTCCCAGACTCATCAGCTGTAAAAGCAAATGCCAAAGCAAGCCTCTGACAAGACAAGGCAGCCTCTACCAACTGATGTACATACATATAGTATGTATGTATGTGTATGTGTGGGAGTATGTATTTGTGTGTGTGTGGGTGTACGGCATTGTTGTCGTTGCTCATGCAGGCGCACAATCATCAATCAAAATCAAAAGCCAAAGCCAAAGCACTTCTGACATTAATTTATTCAAAAGGGATACAAGCAGTTTGCAAGGAAGCAGCCGAGTACTACTCGCTCTCTCTCTCTCTCTCTCTCTCTCCTTCCTCATTATCCCTCTCTTTCTCTCCCTCTCACTCTACACATGTGCCTTTATCTGTGTGTGTCTGTAGAGCTCTTCAATTATGAACACTCACACACACAAATTGCCATTCAATTTTAAAATGGAGGCCAAATATAAAATACATAAATCGTAGCATACATTTCGGGGACAGCATTTACTAATTAATATTTATAAACGATAACTTCAATATTCTTGCAAACTCACAGCACACGCTTTGCATAAATCAAAAACATTTGAATAATAAATACGAATTATGCATTTAATTAAGATTTGCCACAACAAAAATGTCTGCTGTCCGCGTCGTTAAAAGCGGAAAACTGAACACTGAACGTTGAACGCTGGCAAATGGAAAACTCAAAATCAGTCTGAAGCGCAAAACAAACAGCAATTTTCCCCTGGCATTCACAGAGATTTTTCTTTTCTTATTTTTTTTTTCTTTTTTTGCTTTTTTTCTGTTTTCCCTTATTGATATCTGTTCGTATCTGTTCGCTCTGTGCCGCGTTGGCGAAAAATTTTGATTTCTTTGGATTGCATCAATCGGGAGGAGTAAAAAATGTAGAGAAGAGAGGGAAGAGAGAGATAACCAAACGGGCAGACGAATCCAATCTAAATGCAAATGTTCGCATTGTGCTTTTTGGTCCAGCATAATCACAACTGACTCGCGCTTACCAACTGGGCCAACAGCAGCAGCGACTGCAGGTGAAATCGCAACACAGAAAGTCAATTAGGCGACTCGCCACTAATCGAAGTTTCTTCCCGATTTCCGTGGCCCAGAGAGCGAGCTGAACATAGAGACAGATAAAGAAAATAAGAAGGAGACGGAGATAGTTGCATGTGCTGACCATGGCCAATTGTCCTTTATGGCCAATGCTAACGTTGCCGTTGCCGTTGCCGTTGCCAGCCTTGGTCATGTTAATACATATTTCCAATTCAATTGGAAATTTGCAGCAGCTCGTTATCTTTTCATTCTCCAGTCACCCTCCCCCTTCTCTCTCTTTGTCATTATTTCTATCTCTTTCGCTGCCTGCCTTGACTGTGTTTCTATTGCTTTAAAGACCAATAAAAATTTACAAGCATTGTGCGCCATGTTTGCCTCGACAACAACAAGCTCATATATGAGTCTACAGCGCGTGTATCTCTGTGAGTGTGTGAATATGTGTGTATGTGTGTGCTTATGCTTAAGTATGTTTAACATGGGATAAGCTCGTTTTTCCATGCTCGCTTCATTTACTCCAACATCCAACAACGCCAAATTGATAAATTATTGTGAATCCGAGTCGCTTTTCTTTTTTCCCCATTTCCTTTTTTGTTGAGCGCCCTCTGTTGGGCATTTGGCGCATAAATTGCATGCAATTAGCCAGGCAAAAACAATTAGCCAAATGTGATAAGCGCAAGCATAATAATATTATTTATTATCATGCACGTAATTGACTAACGAGACGACGACAAACGTCGTCTCTGAGTTGGACAAATGACACACACTTAAATCACACAGACATTCGGGTCAATGAATTATAATTGAGACATTGCGATAATTGAGATGCCATTCCGACCGTTGCAATTCTGTGGGCGTGGCTGCTCTTGTGTGGAACAAGTCGTGTGGTATGCCGCGTGGCATGACTTCGAAAAAATTACTTCAATGCGAAAAGAAATAAGAACGAAAACTCAACAAGCTCGTAAATAGCTCACAGTTGAATATTTGTTCAAAATATCCACAGTACACTCACATCAGTGCTGTCATTCTAGCTTATGTATTGCCAGATATAACCTATTTTGAATTGAATTTTCAAACACTGATAACAAGATATTTCAATATTTTTAAGTTAACAATAATCATACAATAGCTCAAAATGCAGACTTCTTAAAAATAAAAAATGCAGTCATGCAAATTCAAACTTTAGCATAAAAATATAATTATACATTTTATAAAAGTATAATATTTTTTGGATGCATCAAAAAATTTAATTGTGAAGTTCTGACAACGCTGATCATGAAAAAATGAACATCATCTGTCAGGTTTAACCAAGTTTCTCTTTCTAATGAAATCGAGAAAAATGTACTTATCTAATTCACGTAAAAGAATAATTTGATCGAATAAAAGAATACATATATTTCTTCAAGTTTCTAATAATTTATAACAATAAATTGAAAGAAAAAAATATTTAAACATCTCTCCCCGACGGGGAATTGAACCCCGGTCTCCCGCGTGACAGGCGGGGATACTAACCACTTCTTATAGTCAAGCAGCTCTAATTATAATGCTGATCATATCAAATTAAACGGGACTGTTGTTATTTCCGTGCTTACTTAGCAAAAATTAATGAGTTTCTGCAACAGCACACATGAAGTGACTAGCTTAAGATATATGGATATAAAAACAAGAGCAATAAAATTTAATGGATTTCATAATTGTTAAATAACTTTAATGATGTTAATTAATTAAAGTTAAATGTTTGCAGTTCATGGGCAGACATGACAAATGTTGCCACAATTATTGATTTGGGCTCTCAATATTTATGTTTAGTATTTAAAAATTCAGAAAAATAGTCTGATGAAATAAGGCATAAGTGGGTGATGTTATTAGTTGATCACTTCTTTAATTTTTTATTATGAAAAAAGCAGTTTATACTTTTCAAGCAGACATGGTTCAAATTTTTTTTTATATTTAGCTAATTTTAACGGCATATTTTTAATAATACCCTCAAATTCTGGCAACTCTGACGCACACAGACAGACACACACACACTCGTACACTCGTAGAGTGTTGATGTATGCAAATGCCGCATATCAGCAAAACACTTTGAAGGAATTAGAATTACAAATACGAATACGAATACCTCCCTGGCAATGGCAATGGCAATGCCCACGATTTGCTGACAGCGCCGCAGCCTACACAAAATTGTAAATACAACAAAAACAACCACAAGACCAGCACCACCAACTGTCACAGCAAACCACCGCGAGAGCACATAGTAATAGATGCAAAATAAATATGCAAAATCGTTCGACGCCAAAATACATAAATCAGATGAGAAAAGTTCAAAATTAAAAGCAAACAGTGGCAAAGATGTTGCGACGGCGACGGCTACAGCGACGGCGACGAAAACAAATTGAACTTTAAGCTGTGCGTGGCACGATGCAAATAGTGGTGCGGGTGGTGCGAACGGTGCTCGACCCACAGTGCCTACTAGGCTCAAGGCTCTGTAGAAACTTCTCCAGGTTTGCTCATTAAAGTCGCTCGGAGAATGAATCCCGATAATTTGCATGCTACGTGCAAATGCAGATGCAGATGCCACTGGCAATGTTGCAACTTGCAACAACATGCAAAAACATGCAACGTTAGTTGCACCACTTTCGCATTAAGTGGTACGTGCTTGAACCACCTTTTAATTGCAAAGTCGATGGCAAACATGAGGCCATTTCATTTCATAAATTACGTTAATTGCAAATTTCGCCCAGATTTTCATTTTCATCCTTTTTGCCAAATGCAATAATAAATGCATTTCAGCCTCGCACGTGACCTCTTAATCGATTGTCAGTCGCTATAACAATTTTACACCTTAAAGAGCAAGGGCTGAAGTGTTTTCTTACGATAATCTTGCTTGTTTTTATGGCAACTATTCACATGTTTTTATGGTGACAAAAGATAATCTTATTCTTTTACTATACACTCATCGAAATTTAATTAATGGCACCTCATTTTTGCATGAAAAACTATGATTGGCGATAACGGTTTTGTGAATTCGTCTTTAAATATTGTCATTCATATTAGCATTCTATTTTAAGATTCGTAAAAATCATTTACCGTTGGATTTTATATTTGAATTTTTGTAAAAATATATTTTTTGAACTTTTATCCTCGATTTTTGGAAAAAAACGTTTTTGATGCAAAAATATTCTTCAAACAATTCTTAGAGTAACTGCAAAAAAAAAATTTCAAAAATCTCTTCCCTAGTATTTTCTAGGATTTTCTGAAAATCCTAAAAATGACTATATTAACCTATTTTTCCTACTTTTCATACAAAAAATGGCTTTTTTGCCATTTTCAAAATATCATAAAAATACTAGGGAAGAGATTTTTAAAAAATTGTTTTGCAGTCACACTAGAATTGTTTGAAGAATTTTTTTGCATTAAAAACTTTTTTTCCAAAGAAAAGAAAAGAATAAATTTTCAAGAGTTAAACGTGTCTTTATTTTCTGGATTGAAAACTTGAAAATTTACTCGGGGTGTTGAGTAAACGAATTTTACTATATAATCAATTAAAATTTAATTTTTTTATAAATGAGGTAAATTCAATAATAATCCATTCATCAATCTACATTGATTGGTAATTTTTTTTTTTAAACTAAGGAAAGTGAAAGATTTACTTGGCCTATAGTTTCAGCGAGTTTTGAAAATAGAAAAGAGAAGATGGAATTATTTCCATGTTTGATTCTAGGAATGATAAGGTCTAATACTATTTAATTAAGAATTATGAGCAGAATTAAATTTTATAGATCCAACAACTTCGCTTTAACAAAACTTACAACGAAATTGAAATTTCAAACACACTTGAAAAGCAAAAACTGGAACAATCTTTTTCCAGACAATATTGAAATGGCAATTGTAGTTTTCATATTTCACATATCCTCAGATGAAATAAATTCACTTATCGCTTGACTTAATAAATAACGGAGGTAATTTATATGGCTTTGTCTTCTTTCTTTGCAGATGTTTATCAATATTGAAAGCATATCTAATGAAACAATATTGTTTTTCTATTCTAATGTGTTCTTTTATTCATCGCCCCTTTATCGGTTTTTCTTTCTCTATCTTTTTTGCATTGGGAAAATTGCTGCAGTTTAGCTTGAAATTTACTATTCATAAAATGGCAATAGAAATTCTAATAAAATATATATTGAAAGTTGTATTGTTTGACTGCACTCACACACAAATACACTTCTACACACACATACAAGCTGACACACACACACACACACGTATGCATATAAATAATATTTGCATTTTCACATTGAAAACATTTTATGTGCTTTTCTTGTTGTTGTTTTTGTGCTGATGCTTCAAGCATTTTGTGAAAAATTCAATTTTTCTATAGAGTTACCCAATTTTTTAGTTTTGTTGCTTACTTTGCGTTTTATTTGCCTCTTTTCATTTTTAGAAAACTTTTTAGTTTGTATAAAGCATTCTGTTCACTATATAAGTGAAATGTTTTGTATTTATTTTTATAAAATTGTTGAAGTCATTATAAGTTTCTTATGAAATATCTAAGCATAACAACTTTAAAATTTGAATATAATGATATTTTATATAAAATTGTTGAGGTTATTATAAGTTTTTCGTATACTATCTATTTAACTTAACTTTTAAATGTGAAAAACTCATTTACAATTAATGAAACTTCAAAAGTAAGATCGGAAAGGATTATAATATAGATAGTATAGGCAAATAAATCTGTCGAGAAAATTATATAAGAAATAAATCCAATATGTATATTGATTTCTTAGGAATGGGAGAAAGTCTCTGTTTCTGTACTACTTAAATTCAATTATTTTCCAATTATCCAACAAGTCAAACTATAAATTGGGGAGAATCTAGGCATAAGCTGGCAGAGTATTTAATCTTCCGTATGCAAAATATATTCATTCTTTTATTTTTTGTTCGTATTTCTTTGGCTGTGTATTTATTTTGCTTTGTTTTGTTCACATTTTCAGTGTGTGTGCGAGTGGGTTTTAATAGACTGTACAACGTATGTGGAGTCGTTGCCGACTTCTGGATCTGCTCTGCTCTGTCCTGTTCTGTTTTGGCCTGGTCTAGTGCGAGTCCTGGCGCTGGCTTTGCAAATATCCTGCGGCAATGGCATTCATATGAGTTTATCGCATGGGGTGCAGTGGATTTTGTGATTTGGTCTTTTATATATGTACATACATATATACAAATACACATATGTGTGTCGCATATACATGTACATATGTGGAGCATTTATGCGCATATATGACCAAACTTCACACACTCAAGTCGCAGCGAGTGATTTTACTTTTGGCACGCTCTGAATTAGATAGGTTACAAAGAGACTGAGAATGAGAATGAGACTGAGAATGAGAGTAAAAGAGACACGCTTGGGCCAACTTAGACAAGGCTTCCACTTTGGATTACGGCTTGCCAAGCGATTGTAGTTCAGGTAACCAAAAGTGGCCTTAAAGCAATTGCCTCAGAGCAAAATCCCCTAGACACTGGGCTCAATTGTGTCGGCCGAGTCTTATCTTTGATAACAGTCGCCGACAAAGCTCAATATACTATATATAAAAAAGATACTCTAGATGTACTCTGCTCGACAATAGGATATCCTTTATGTAAATGCCATATTGAATTCTGTCAGCAGATTTTTATCAATAATAAGCAGAGAAATGCCAACAAAATTGTTAGGTTGACTATTAGATACTCTACATTCATTATTATAAGTACGAATTACTTAAAATGAGAATCAAAAATTCTTTCACCAAGTACCAACAATCTTGATATAGCTACAATGAATCTTGAATCAAGTAAAGCTTTTTAATTACTAGTAATGAGTAAAACTTAAATCAAGTACTTTATTTCTTATATATTTTTTACGTTCGCTTGCTTAGAATTCCCAAATGGTTCTGGCTTGTCTGCTATGCAGTGCGATTTGACGGGCACTTGAAAATTCCGACTATATTCAGACTATATTTAACTTAATGCTTTTTAACACCGATGCTGATAAGCTTTAATTATTATTTCAAAGACATTTTATACAGTTTTTCTACTCAGTTTCAGAAATAAATGGACTTGAATCAAGTTTGATTTGTACGTAAATCAAGAACGTTTTAAAGTAATTTTAAGTTTGAAAACACTAAATTAATCGATTTCCATACTTGAAATAAAATCGAAATACTTGACTTTAGTTAATCTTAGTGAGAAATAATTTTAAGTGCGAAATACTTGATTTTTTTGGCTCTGTGTATGACTAATAAATATACAACTTTTTTGAAATTTCTCACATTGATCAGATGCGAAAAGAATTGCCTAATCAAGGCTGACTTACAGGGTATACTAAATGTGAATAAAACTCATTTTTAATTAGGTGCAGTATATTTCTTGGTCATAGTTTGCAATACTAATTTAATGGAACCTTAAAAAAGTCTGGTCTGACTTTTATCCCTTTGCCTTAGTTTTATTTCTTATCAAGTGAGTGAAGGACTTTAAGAATGGCCCGCAAGGAAGCAATCCAAAGTTCAACTTAATGCCTAAGCTTTAACCTCGAGCTACAAATCTCCGGGAGCAACTCACCCAAAAGTATTCCTCTTCGTTCCAAAAGTTGTCGGTTGGTAATCCAAGTGCAGGGTAAGTTTGAGTTTTAGTTTTAGTTTATTTTGCTTTTCTTTTCCTTTATGTTTGTATTTCTGCACAACGAGCAAAAAAATAATTCAAGTAAACTTTTCTCCTATTTTTCTCTTTGTTTGCACTCTTTGTTAAGTGGGGAGAAGTATGAGTATTATTATTGTTCTAACGCACTGACCCGTCTAAGGGAAAGTCTTCATAAACAATTTGTATCTTGTAGCTTGTATCTTGTGGATGCACTTTCACTGGACTCAACTGCCAGACGGGCCAGATGACAATTGTGATAAATTATGACAGCACGCGGCCGTTGTCGATGTGGATGACGATGTCGAGTGGGAGTTTGGGTGGGGCTGGGAGTTGGGGGTGGCAGTTGCTGTTGTATCTCGCAGATACACAGATACGGCTACTTTTTTACTTTTGCCACTTCCACCAGCAAATGAAAACCACAGCGCGTCAGAGTGTCATTAATTTTTGTTCGTTTTTTTATTTGTTGTTTCTGCTTTCCTTTCTTTTTTTAAGTTTTTCTTTTATGGCGGCTTTTGGTTGCCTTTTATTTATTTATGTTTGTTGTTGTTGCTGACATTTAAAGTGCGAAAATGATTGCTGCTGTGGCTGTTGTTGTTGCTGTTGTTATTTGGCGTCTCTGCTGCTGGCAGCAAATTAATTGATGACCTGCACGCAACAAGGTTCGAAGAGGGGCGCAGAGGTGGGCGTGGCGTTTGTTGCCAAGTACTGAGCACGTTAATGAGCCAGCATGACATTTGCAAATTTCCATATGAATTATTTGCAGCTCCTCTTTCTGTCTCTCCCTCTCTCGCGATCTCGCTCACTCTTCTCTTTCCCTTTCCCTTTCTCTTTCACCTAACTGTCTTCACTATTGTGCTCTTGTTGTTGTTGTTGTTTGTACATATTTTGGTATTTTGTATTTATTCTTTTCATGTGCCTTCTCTTTCTTTCTTCTTTTTTTTTGCAATTCACTTCACACACACACACGCACAAAGCGTAAAGTTGTTGCTTTTGTAAGGATGAAAATTTTCCTTTTATGCTTGCGGCTGCTGTTCCTCTTCCTCTTACTCTTCTTCTTGTTGTCGTTGTTGTTGTTGTAGCAGCAACAATTCTTGTAATCCGCTTTTGGCCTAAATTTCAATTCTTATTTGATTTTTCTGCACTTGCTCTTTGAACAGGCTCTTATGTTTTGTATTTTGTGTTTTGTTGTGTGTGGTTGTTGTTTTTATTTTATTTTCTCTTTCTTCACTTTTTGCTGCCGCCTGTTTATTTTAAAGCGACAACTGTCCTTGTTCCTCGGCCATTTCCCTGTCCCCCTTTTAACGCTAGGCCGCTGCCCGGGCAACGGCGTTTACTATTCGCACGCACTGTAACCGGCTTGGGGCGTCGCTGCCTCGAATGCTGCGCAGCATTCGGCACAATAATTTTGGGAGTGAGTCACGCACTTGTTTTTGTTTTTGCCTTTTCGCCTAATTAGCGCATAAATTGCAAGTTGCCTATCAAATTTGTTTTTCGTTACATTTCTTTAATTCTCTTTTAGATGCTTTGTTGTTGTTGCTTTTTGCGCGCCAAAATACAACAATTGCAGCACACAAATATTGAACTTTAATTATATTGTTATCACTTAAATATACATTATTTTATTTATATTTATTATTCTGAGCAATTCGATGCGCGTTAAACACTTGATTTGAATATTTGGTTTTAGCGGAACTTTGCACAGGCGAAACCGACGAAATGTTCAAGCGCGCACGTGTGCGGACAACGGTAAATACGAGAGGCGAATGAGAGACTGACTGACAGAACTCGGTCGCGAGCCGCAGCCAACCAGATCGAGCGTCCAATCGAACCAAAATGTTGCGCCTCCAATCAGACAACAAGTTGCAAGGCAATTTCATCAACATGCTGTAAATACATTAATATAAATTTGATAATAAAATAATGCAAATTGCCAACGAGTGTATAAATAACAGAAATTGCCCAACTGATTGTTTTTAAATTATCAATTACTGAATGCATATTTAATTTCAATTTTATTGCACATGTATATGTGAGCAATATAAATTAAGCCGTTTGTCCATTTATTTATAATTTTCGAGCTAATTCATTTCTCAAAAAACAAGCTATGAACACAAGTTGTGTACATACTTATATTTTGTTCTTATAAGTAGGTAGGTCAATGATGCGAAATATAAAAATATTATTGGAATAAAGGGAATGACTTCTTAATTCATAACATTATTTTATGTACTTTTCATTAACTTTGTGTTTTCAGTCTTCATTTAAAATGGTGATGTTAATTTCCAGATATTTATAAGTCGGAATATTTCTAATTTCTTATGTGCACAAATTGTATTGTATTGTATAGAATTTATCAGTATTTTACCTATCTGTACATTACTTAACATTTATTGTCGACAATAAACCTTAAAATTCTGTTAAGACCATCGTAAATACGCGGATGCTGTGACAGCACAAATGTTATTGCGCTGTTAAACTGTTAACAGGATCAGGAGCAAACATGTTGCATGTCGAGCCGGGCAATGTTCGGCGTCAGATTAAACGAAGTCGAGGCACACTTATCGTTTCGTTGCGGCTCGTTACTCGGTCGGCGTGTTCGCTTCTCCCCATTCCATGCAGCGCTGACGACTCTCTCTCATATATATCTCTCGTGTTTGTCTGCTCGGCAATTGGGCTTAGCAACATGCTGCGGCAACATTCCTTCAACAGACTTGACCTTTGGCAACAGCCTTAACTGTTGTGCTATGCAACCAATTAATAGACAACTCACATAACTTGTACGAGTATCTATCTGTGTGTGTGTGTGTGTGTGGGTGTGTGTGATTTATTGCAAGCGCTCATAAATCTGTGGCAGCATAAACAAAAACATGCATAATTTCCATAAATCTTTTATGGCTGAGTGTAAAAAGTTTTTGGCCGGGCCAATTATGCGCCCGAAACTAGGCACTAATTTGACAGAAAGTGGCCATAACCCTCTTCGACAGGTCACTCAACCCAACAACTGCTTGAGAGAGAGAGAGAGAGAGAGAGAGTCAACCACAAATTGAGTTATCTGATGGTCAACAGCATTAATGAACCACTTACACTTACACACACACACACCCACACACACACACTCATGGCTAGCCATATATAGATTCATTGTTATGTGCTTGGATTATCGATGGTCGTCGTCGTGGTAAGAAAGATAACTTTTGGACTAAAAGAAAAAGCACACGTGTTGTGACTTAGGTTTTTTGTCCTGTTTGGTTATCACATAAATGTCAAAGATCTGACGACAGCAGCTCTATTTAATCTCAATTTCCGGCCAGGTCATGGGTCTTTAGACAGATAATTTCAATTGACCAAATCCATGGCTCTCTCTGTGCCAATGTGTATTTATTATTAACTAATCGCATGACAATAGAAATGTATTATTTAAGCCCAAATGTGACAAAGCAAATAATCAGACTTTGGGAATATCTTATAATAACATTGAAAAGTTAATACACTTCTCTCTTAATTTACTTTTCTTACTTACTTAACAGTTGTAATTAAACATTTATTAACAGAGACAGTTAATTAGCAGTAGCTTAACATAATTTAAGCTGTTTTCGAGCTCTGTTACCGATACGTATCATGTAATTCATAATGTAATTAGTTACCTGTTAGAATTGCCATTTAAAATCACATTTTCTTTAAAAGTAAAATCTAAACTGATTAATCAGTACAAGCTAAATCAGTTTTATGAATTAAATTAAATTAGAAATTTGGCATAACAATTTTTTTTTTTTTTATCAAAATTTATAAACTGGTAAGTGTTCCATATCCCACATAAAAACAATAAATTAATTAAATAAATGCAGCTAATAATTTATATTTAATTTATTATTCGACTTTTTTAACACTATTTCAAATATTTTCTACCTTTCTTCTGCTCTAACATTATTTAAATCTAACATTTAATTTAGTTATTCAATCAATTAATGATTTTAATTATTTTTATTACGAGAGTTCATTGTTTTTTTTTTAAATTTAAAAAAACCTCAAATGTTTCTACCATTGAAATAGCTCTGCAACTAACTGGAAACATGCTGCTAAGCACCTTCGTTAAGTGTTGCTTGGCACTTGTTGCCAGCAGCATGTGTGTCCTAAAAATGTGCCCCAGCTATTTGAAATGTTGCTAAGAAAATGCAACATTTTTTGAGGAATTCTTAAGCTGCTGCAACTAACAGAATAGCGGAGGGGGGAAGGGGCGAGGTAACAGCCCAAAATGGCTAACAAGCTGTTGTTGTTGTTGTTCTGCTGGTTGTTGTTGCACCTATTGAGTGGCTTCATGCAACTGAAGTGTTGCCCCTGCAGCCGTTGCAACCTTCACACTTTCTAGTTGGCATTTTGTGTGTTGCACTTGACTGCAACATGATGTGGCAACAACGAGCCAAGTCAGCGCAAATAGGATCAAGGATAACAAGGACAGTACACCAACCACACCCCCACCCCCCACCACCACTCTTTTCCCCCCTCCCGCGCTCCACACATTTTTGTAGACTGTTGATTGCCTTAAGGTAAAAACTGATTGATTGGCAAA
Source organism: Drosophila suboccidentalis (assembly GCA_037043435.1). Lineage (NCBI taxonomy): Eukaryota > Metazoa > Arthropoda > Insecta > Diptera > Drosophilidae > Drosophila > Drosophila suboccidentalis. The sequence continues at coordinate 425,594 of JBAMBK010000217.1, forward strand.
TGGACTTGCATTCTTTTATTTGTAGTGGGCGTGGTCAGGACACACTACTGTGTGTGACAAGTAAGTGAGTGTGTGTGCGTGTGTGTGTGTGTATATCGCGCGTGTGTGTGTAGTTGTATTGCGTAAATTGTTTGTCATGCGAAAAACTTTGCTTATTTCATTTTAATTGCTTCGCAGGCGCATGTCAAGACAACAACAACAACAACACACACATATACACTGAAAAAATGATCAGAGACTGTAATCATTATAAGTTACATATATTATGCAAATTATTTAATGATTTTTTAGTATCTACTTCAATGATAATGTTTAATTTTGAGCGAAAAAATAAAACTATTGTTAATGATTATTTGTGAGTTTTATTTTTTTTCGCTCAAAAAATAAAAGTCACTTTTAAAAAAGATTACGTAATCATTTAAAATAATTTTTTTGGGTTTCTTCTAAAGGGATATGCAAAAATATTGGGAGAAACTCCTAGACAAAAGCCACGAATTAAAAGTCAGCTTTTCTTTGAGCGAAAAACAAAAATATAAAATAAAGTTATTTTGATTAATTATTTTTTGGGAATTTTATTTAAAATTAATTAATCATTATCATTATAATTAAATTTAATCATTATCATTCTTTTTTTCTGTATATGTATTCTAGTCATTAAATTTTTGATTTAAAAATATCAATAATCATTATAAGCGGTCCCTGAAAAAAATGTATTCTAAAATTCAAATTTAAAATTTCTGTATTTTTGGAGAATGTATTTTTTTTAATCTACGACATTAGCGAATAAGACAACAACTACTAAGTAGTACAAAATAGTAGACAAAATCTACAAAAACATTTGATTTTCAAAATATTTTCGGAGAAGAAATATAAATATTGAACTTGATCAAGTGCCTTGAACTTGTTTTAATAAATTCCGAGATTACCGAACTTTTAACACAGTTTGGATTGATCTTATTCCGGAATGTCTGCAATTTTTTACTGTGTACTCACAGTTAACATCTCATTTGCATTGCGGTTGTATCTCTGTCTCTGTCTCTGTCTCCATCTTTATATGCCTTTCTCTCTCTCTCTCACTCTGTCTTTCTGTCTTTCTCTGGGTAAAATGTCTCATTAAAAAAAAAGCGAAGCAGCTACGCAGAAAAGCGACATTTGCATAAATTGTGTGTGTCCATGTGTGTGTGAGTGAGTCCATGTGTGTGTGTGTGTGTGTGTGGCATGCCTAAAAGCATGCAGAACGTGCCACTGACATACAAATGTCAGCAGCAGTCAACAGTCGGAGGAGGAGGCAGAGTCGACAAAAGCCAAAGTCAAAACTTGCAAATTTTAATGCATCACAAAGATTTCAACAACTTCCGGGCGGAAGCAAAAGGAGCAGGAGAAGAAGGAAATGAAGGAGGAGAAGGAGATGGGGGAGAAAAGGAGATGGAGGCATGCGGCAAGATCGAAGCGCCACACGGAGCTAGAAGTGGCTCATTAAAAGCCACCAAATGGTTGGTCTAATGAAGTTGCCAGTTGCCAGTTGCCAAATGTGGCATGCCACAAGCGCTTGCCACAAGATTTTACCTACTACTATTATTAATGTTTGATGTCTGGCCGTTAAATGCTCGTTTCCTTTTTTAACGCTCTCAACTCAACTCGAAATGTGATTGACAGCTGGACACGCTCTCTTCCCCTCCTTGTCTCTCACTCTGTATCTCCCCCTCCCTCTCTCGGGGTGACTTCTTAATGCCACAAAAGGCGGCAATTTATGAGGGTGTCATTTACAGTTTTTCGGCTGCGCGCAATTAAAACCCAAATGGAGAAAGTTCCCATCTCCATCTCTGTGGGCAGAGATGAAAGTGTAAACTGTTTGCCTGGACAACGATGGATTAACACGTCTCCCTATATCTATCACTCTCCCTTTCTCTTCTCCCTCTCTCTCTCTCTGCTTTATCCCACTCTTCAATCACTCTACGGTCCATTGAGGGTTGACAACCCCCATGGATTTCCTCGCTGGTCGTGACTTGCTCGTCATATAAATCAAACATAATCAACGCCAACTTTCAATAGATATAGAATTTGTTGCAAGTTGGCCGGGGTAGAAGGGGGCAGGAGGGGGGACAGTGTTAGTGACAACGACATAAACAGAGGCAGGGGCATATAAATCTAAATTACGAACACAAGTAAATTACACTCAGAAAAATTATCAAGATAAACAGATCTTAAAAGATCACAAATCGAATTTCCAGGTCGTAGTTTTCGCAATTTCGGAAATCCCCAAATAAGAATTTCCTGGGATACTTTAAGTACGTTTTGGGATTAATTTAAGTCTGTAAAAGATCGTAGCATACTAGTCTGGATACACAAAAGTTCATCCCAAATTGCACGTGTTTCTTGTACAACACATTCTCAAATTTAAGTTCGTTTCAATCTTAAAATATACAAGTTACATTACATATAAATCGCGACAATAGACCAAATTTGATTGCACACAGCTGTATTAGCTGTTTCAATAGATGATAGAACCAGTTGAGAATTCTAAGACGCAAGCATGAAAAATAAAGCTTTTACAGATCTTTTCATACTTAACTCAAGATTAAAAATACACAACGATCTTAACATTTTAAGAGCAAAACGGTATAAAATCAAGAACGGTTATACTTAATTTTAGAAGCACATATGTATTTTTTTTGAGTGTACCCAGAAGTGGGAAGCAGTCTGCGGTGTCTATTGAGCCTTTGCCTTTTTCCTCCATTTCCATGAACCGCAAGGGAATTCAATTGTGGATTTTGCTGGCTTTAAGATAAAAATCTCCTGTTGAGTAGTGTGAGAAAATCTTGTTGCCGTTGTTGTTATTGTTGTTGTTGTTGTTGTTGTATTCTCGTTAAACGCTGGTGGCATTAGAGAATGTTGCAAATCGGTTTAATATTCAATTTACAATTGCAGTTCCTGGAAATAAATTAAATGCTGAACAGAGAAAGAAAAAAGAAGTCAATATCCTACCTGGACGAATACTAAGCAGACCAACTGTAATGTAAAGTGTCAAAAGAATGAACCTTATGAAGAGTCATTGACATAGGAACAACAGCGACAGGACACAGAAGACAGGACTCAGGACAAGAAGTGCGTGAGGGCGTTGACAACAAAGCTGAAATGATGCGACACACCTACATACCCTGTTCTTGTTGAACGCAGCACGGACTGGAGGAGGAGGAATGGGAAATCATCTCATTTGTGGTCATGTTGGCGTGTCAAGAGCGCGACAACAACAACAACGACAACAACAGCAACGACAACAACAACAAACGAGGGCAACAACAGCAGGAGCACAGCCATATGGCCATCATTTGCTGACTACCTAAAAGAATAAACATGCTGATTGACTATGATGATACTCATTATGAAAGTTGAAAAAATTATACATAATTCAGTGATGGAAAAAATATTAAAAATGACAGTCGTTTAGACATTTCAAACCAACTATTAAATAATATGATAAAAAGATGCGCATAAATAAAGAATCACGTTGTTTTGTTAAACTTTGAAACGTTGCTAAATGAGTATTAGGTAAAAATTATAAAACTAACAACAATTATTTTTTCTGAAAGAATATTAAAAATATACTATCGATCGACGTATGATGAAAATTTAATTAAATGTACACATAAATCAATGTAAATTTTAGATGAATAAAGTTCAAAATAATTAAGTTAAAAATATACACAAATATTAGATGATAGGCGCATTAAGTAAAAAATGCTATGTATATTCTGTATAAATTAAATTTATTTATATTCTTTTTAAATTATGCTGTGATAACTTAAGCAAAAATAAAATATTTAATGGTCTATATTGAGAACCAATTTCCGAATTCAATTGATAAAGATCTGTTTGCTAAAAAATTTGATTGATTTGGTTTCAGCTAATATTACTTTAGTTTCAGTTTTAAAATTATATTTTGCTTATTTTATCGAATTTCGAATTGAAAATATCAGCTTCAAATTTGTTTTAAAATAAAAATATTTATAAATATAGTAAGCTGTCAATAGACTTGAGTTTGTTTTACTTTTAATTGCTTGCATATACCTTAACACAGCTAAGACTTTAGCATACCCTTATCAATCAATTCTCCAATTACAGGGTATGCATAAAAAATGCTGCCTTGTCTCGTTAGTTGTCTTGTCTGCCTGTCAGCGCATTATCTGTCCATCCCCTCGCTGCATATTGATTTTATAATTTCCAATGTGTTTATAATTAGCCACACCCACGAACAGATCCTGCCTCCCTCTTTCCTCTTCCCCCGCCCTTTTGCCCCCCTTAAGGGGAATCTGTCATAAACATTTGACATTTGTGAGTGTTTTTCTTTTTCATTTTTTTTTGCTTTGCGTCTGTTTTGCAGTCATTGATTGGCTCGTCCTTGACAATCCCCATTCAAATGTCCATTGTCAGCTGGGTATGCAGCCACTTACCCCTCCTCGTTCCCTTCCCCCGCCCCCTGTCTGAGTGGCACCCCGCTGACAGTTTTACACCTTTGTGACTAATCAAAATCGAGCCCATTTAGCGATAATTAATAATCGCCTAGCAACGACAACGACAAAAAAAGGCAGCCAATTAGCCAAGGACTAAATGTAGGGTATCTATATATGTCTGTGTGTGTGTGAGTGTGTTAATGTGTGTTGCGCTGGCTGTGTGTGGCATGAAAAGTGCCCAGCGAGTGTCCAGTGGCCATTAGTGCCGCTCAGCGGCTGTCGACTGTGCGACTTTTCAACTAACCCTCGCACCTCCCTCAACGCTCGACTCTCGACTCCCGACTCGACGTTGCATGCCACACCGTTGCGAGTATGTTGCCCCGTGTTGCCTGCCTTTGTCAAACAAACAACAAGGCTGTTGCTGTCTCGCTCTGTCTGTCAGTTGCCACACATTGCCAAGTGTTTATTTCAGGCCACTTCAGGACTCTTCATGCCACAATGTGAGGTGTAAAGTTTGTTTATGGTCAAGTGGTTTGTCTGTCATAGTATATATTATATATACACATATATGGTAGGTAGAGTATAAAAATGGCAACTGGTTTGGGGCACGTGGGGCACAGTCTACAGTCTGTTGACACGACACTAATGACCACTCGGATTTTATCTGGACATGTTGCATGAAGACCCCGAAGGCGCTTGTTGCTTCTTGCCCCATCTTTATGTGCCACCAATTGTTGCACACATACAGTGGCTCACAGCTTATTTCAACCAGCATAAAAAGCAACTTTATTCAAAAAACTTTAATTACAACTAACTAAAAAACAAACCTAATCGAAAGTATTCACAGAAAACTAAAGTTATATCAGCTCATAATTTGAAAATATTGAAAATATTCGAAAATTTTTGAGTTTATGTAAAAATTAACTTTTTCAACTTTTTTACTCGATTTTTAAAAAAAAATGTTGGGTTGCAAAAAAATTCTACAAACAATTTTAATAGTGTCTGGAAAAAAAAAATTTCAAAAATCCCTTTGCTAGTATTTTTTATGATTTTTTAAAAAAGTTGAAAAAGTTGATTTTTACATAAACTCAAAAATTTTCGAATATTTTCAATATTTTCAAATTATGAGTTGATATATCTAGTTTTTGGAATACTTTCGATTAGGTTCGTTTTTTAGTTAGTTGTAATTGAAGCTTTTGAATAAAGTTGCTTTTTATGCTGGTTGAAATAAGCTGTGAGCCACCGTATTTAATTTGGCTTGTTGCCCTTATTCTCTCTCTTTCTCTCTCTTTCTTACTCTTTTGAAAAAAATAAAATGCGTGCGTGAAATATTTACAAGTAAATTTCATTCTTCCACATCGCCAATGTAAATTTAAATTCTTCTATACTGCAAAGGAAAATTTAAATAAATGATTAAATGAAAATATTTTAACCACATTGTTTATTAAATTCTGGAGATACAAATACAGTTGAGCTTCCATATCTCGAACTTCTATAACTCGAATTTCTCTCTAACTCGGAAAAGAACTCTATAAGTTCTTTGGATTAGGGAAGCTCGACAGTATATTTAGAATTGCAACTTAAAAACCTAAAAATGAGCCAAAAGCTTATGCATATATACTTTTATTTAGTTATTATATGGTATTTATATATCTTATTAAATCGAAAAGAAGGAAAAATTTGATTGATATACAGTTGGTCAGGTAAATGGTTTGACAAATGAACAATCAGACATTTTATTAAAAAAAACGTTTTTTCCTTAGAACAAATTATAAAATAGGAAATTATGAGAATCATTCGGATCATTTATTTTTAAAAGTTGAATTGCCGCGTTCAACAGAACTAATCAAGCAGTAATCATGTATCACTAATCAAAGGCAAGATCAGAGTTGTCATTTCTATTATTGACAAAGCTGTGAATATTTATTTAAAAATTTAATGCCATTTGTAGCAAAGTGCCTAATGAAATGGAAATCAGCACAGCAAAAGGTTAGAGTTAAAATAATAGATGATTTATTACATTAATAAATAATTAAGCAAATATTGTAAGCGCATTTAATATTTTATAGACCATTTAATATTTTATAGAAAGTTTAAAGCACTTTTCCCAGCAATTTTCCCTTAAAATACGAAGACTCCAACGTCTCCCTTGTTTTTTTTTATATGCAAACTAAAATACATAATATGAATAAAGTGGTTTTCTTATTCATTTCGTTTGTTTTAATTTTAAATCTTGTATTTTGATAACGATTTGTTTTTATCGGTATCAGAGAATTCCAGCGTTCTATTTTAGTTATGAATTTTCAGTCATGACAATCACAAAATTTTGTACAAACAACTATTTTACTTACCAAATTTAATATCATTGTTGTATGTTTATACGCCTTTTTGTTGAATATAGTATTGACACAACTAATTAAATATGAAACAGTTTAAAAACTCTCCGCTTTACATGAAATTCCTAGGCCCAGCCTGATCTTTTTGAATCATGAGTATCATTGAATGGGATTTAATCGGTCGGATATTATCTATCTTTAACTCATGTAAAATACCTAAGCTCAATATTGAGTTGATTTAAGAACAATTATTAATTTTAAAGATATTTTAAAGATGGCAAAAGTTTCTTAAAGTGCTACTCAACAAAGTGAACTTATCCAATTTGTAAATATTTGACTATAAACTCTGTCAACATTCGTGGTATTTCTTCTCACATATTGAAAAACGTGCCATAGCTGGCAAATTTTTTAGTCAGATTTAAGTATACTTGGCTAAAATATAATCCATGCATGCTTGTGGATACTCAGTGAGTGGCAGCACAGTAAAATGTTGCTAGTGACTAAATTATTTTTAATAAAAACGCATAGAAAATGTGAAGGAGACTGAGAAAGAGAGAGAGAGAGAGAGGGAGAGAGGTCAATGTTGATAAAAGGGCATAATAAATGTAAATAAGTTAAATGTATAAGTTGCTGAAGTGCGCATCTGTGTAGGTGAATTTGTGTGTGTGTGTGTTTTGGTTGTGCAACAAAATTGGGCAACTTGCAACTTTAGAGTCCTGCGAGCTTGGGGCATCCTTTCAGTCGAATATTTTTGGTGTGTTGTCTCGTCGCGTTGTTTGCTCTTTGCCAGCTCAGCGAAAATGCTGAAAATGTGCTGAAAATGAAATAACTCAAACAGTGGCAACAGCAACAGCAGCAACAACAACAACAACAACAACAACATCGAAGCTAGCACGCACTTTATTATAGAGAAATATTTCGAAATTTGAAGCAAGTGGACTTAATTCGTGTACACACAACTCTCACCGTTTGTTTGACTGGTTGTCTGACTATCTCTCTCTCTCTCTTACTCTTTTTCGCTCTCTCTCTCTCTCTTTCTATGTAGCTCTATCAACAATGTATGAGCGCGTGGCACAACGCACCATCATGTTTCCATGCCATGACAGTGCCACAAAAAAGTATTCACCTCCAATTCGAAAAAAATAGACTATAGCCAAGCATGGAATTTCGATTGGCAGCATTTTTGCGTATCTACCTTTCTGGCTGTCTGCTGTATGTGTGTGTGTGTGTGTGTGTGTGTGTTTGCGTTTTCCCAATCTTCAATAAAATTGTTTGTGCTCTTATTTTACTCTTTTCGGATACCCTGTAAATATGCAAATTGAACATTTCAAAAAATTGGGTATTATTAGTCCTTAAATTATGCAAAAAAAAGTTAATGGGGAACTTACAAAAAAATATGCAAATTAAACAAAAAGAATTGATATTATTAGTATTTCAATTATAAAAGATTTTTACAAAGACTTTTCTGACTGCATCTTATTTTAACTGCCTTTCTGTCTGTCTGTCTGTCTGTATGTTGATTCGTACAATTTTGAAAATCTCAGGATTAGTTAAGAGACATCAGATTTGGAAAATGATTTTCTAAACCAAATTAAACTTGGACATATTTATAAACTTGTAAATGTATTAATTAGCAAATCAATTTATTACCCGCCTAATAAATTGGACAGTGCCTCAATAAAATTTTAATTTTTTTTCATTGCCACGATTAAATTGTCTCAGCTATGTTGTGTGAAAATTTCATCTTTTTAGCTGTAACCGTTTGGCCTACACGCTGATTCTCAGTCAGTCAGTGAGGCACGGCAAAGATTTCAATATGTATAGATTTCTTATTGAAGTGTGTGCTCACTTACTATATATACTTCCAGGGTATCTTCATGTCGTGCTTATTCAATTGCAGCAAATTTGCCAGTTTTTTTGTTCGTTACTTTTGCTTGCGTTTTTCATTTGTTTAAAACGCAAACTATTGTGCCTGGGCACAGTTCTGCGTCTCTCTCCCCCTTCCCCATCACCTCTTTTTCGAGTTGCCTTCCACTCCCCCACCCCTGCCATTACCTACTCACTCCACCAGCTTCGCTTTTCCAGTCATCCTTTTGGCCAATGCAACTTTGTTGCCTTTTTTAACGCTTTTACTATTGCCCATTGTATTTGTTGGCATTTTTTATGCCGTATCTGAATGTGGATGCTGGGTTGGAGGGAGAGTTGCAGAGGAGGGGAGGGGAGGGGCAGTTTCAACTGAGCTTCAACTGCAAAATGCGCGACTCTGTTGAGGGCTTTTCAAAAAAGAGGGCGGCCACTTTATTTTCATAGTCCGCCTCTTTCACAGCCGCATAAAATGCAACAACAGCAAATTGGAATGTGTAACCGCAACTCGTAGTTAATTTTATTTATTCGCACAACTCGACCAGCTCTTGTTGTTCTCAATGTTGTTGTTATTATTGTTGTTGGGCTCGTCTAATTGTCAGTGGCTTTAAAGGCGCTTAGGCGTGGTCAATATGATTTAGGCCCAAAAAGCGGACAATAACATAAATTAGACAAATGCTGTAGATAAATTAGCGAAGGGCACAAAAACAATTTAATGGCCTCGAGCTCAGTGAATGCAACGTGGTACCGTAAAATAACAGGCGGGACGCATTGTCCTTTCCAAATAACTCATAAATGCAGTAGCCTCAGGGGATGGAGGGGGAGAGGGAGGACACAGAAGTCGATAGCATTCGGCAGCTGGTCAACTTGGCCAACTGACATCTGGTCCTGCGTGTGTTTATGCCATAAAATGGAATACGAATACAAATGGATTGCGATTGGAAGCGACCCCCGTTGTTATTGGATCGCATTCAACTGATGCTCAATACTACTATTAATTGCCCTATTTTGCCCGCTCCCTCCGCCCTCCTGTTCTTATTTTCAGTGATAATGCACTGTTTGCCTTTCATAATCACAGTCAAATCGATTACATAATGCAGCCCATGAATTGACGGCAGACGGAGACAGAAGCAGGAACTGCATCCCATTTGCAAGCTGGGAAATTGAAACAGGTGTGCTCCATGGAAAGGATAAAGGAAATCGTAACGTTATTTAAAAGAAGCATAAAATCGAGTGTGCTCGACATTAGGCAAATAAATGAAAAACAAAAAAAACTTCTTCAAAATTACAAAAAATAAAAAGAACATCTAGTGGATACTGCTTAAAATAAAATTATATAATTGCTATTGGTTCAGATATCTTGAACAACAAAAAAGTTGTTTATACTAAGACTTGATGCTCGACTTATCGTTCCTATAACAGATATATGATATAGTGGTCCGATTTCAATCAATTTTGTCAATATGTATGGAACCATCCCGTATGGATATTCTGTTGGTTTGGTTTAGATAACTCCAACTCTTTCATACTAAGACTAGATTTTCGACTGATCGTTCCTATGGCAGCTATATGATATAGTGGTCTGATCCAAAATCTAAAACAAACTCGATCTGCGTGCAATATAGACGAACTTACATATCAAGTTTGAAATCTCTAGCTCTTATAGTCTCTGAGATCTAGGCGTCAATACAGACGGACATGGCTATATCGACTCGGCTGTTGATGCTGATCAAGAATATATATACTGAATGGGGTCTGCCACGCCTCCTTCTGCCTGTTTTTCTGTAAAGAAAAAATTCGAATAATTTTTAAGTTTTAATTTAAAACTACCATATAATAAAGGAAACTTTAAATCATTTAAAGTTTTAATTAAAAACTACTAAATAATCTTTATGTTTGATTTTTAGACCCCGTACTTTAAAAAAGTATAGGGGTCTATTAACTTTGTCACAAAAAAAAATGTGCGTAACAGGCAGAAGGAGGCGTGGCAGACCCCACTCAGTATATATATTCTTGATCAGCATCAACAGCCTAGTCGATATAGCCATGTCCGTCTGTATTGACGCCTAGATCTCAGAGAAAATAAAAGCTAGAGGCTCCAAACTTGGTATGTAGGTGCGTCTATATTGTAAGCAGATCGAGTTTGTTTTAGATTTTGGCCACGCCCCCTTAAACGCCCACAAATTAGAAAATCTTAATTATAAGGACAATTTAAAAGATACACATTCCTTATTAAGCATAGACGAAGATAATATTATTCTCCATATTTGCTGTGAGTTTCATCGCAATCGGATAATAAACAGCCAAGATATTAAGAAACTAAATTCTCCTTTATTTGCCATACCTTAGCAGCAACAACAACAATCAATAAAAATAACTTTAATTACTTTTGTCTTACAGACCAGTAACAATGAAATCTATTACTAGACAATGGATTGTAATGAGCCACTGTGGCGCAGCGTGTAGAGTCGCCCAGTTTTTTTGCTTACATTTTCAGTAGTATCAGGGGGTCCCGGGTTCGATTTCTGACACGGACAAAATTTTTTTTTGGTTTTTAATATTTTTTTTTTGTGTTATATTGATATTATATATACATTTTGCATTTACATCATTTCAAAATGTTAGTATAATTTATTTGTCCAATAAAATTAATTTGTTAGCAGATGATCCGCAAAGGTTTTGTTTTAATGTTATTTAATTTTAAAAGGATGTTGCAGAAATCATAACTTATATTATATTATTTTAAGCAGTGTTTAATTTTGCATAATAAGTACGGGGTCTCCGACAGTCGAGTACGCTCGACTGTAGCACCGCCGACTAGTTAATATAAATGTTATTTTTATTTTAAATATATCTAATATTATAGTAATTGTCCAAATACATAATCTTTATATTAATGTAAAGGAAAATATAAATCATTTTTAATATTAATTTGCAGCTTTTGTTAAGAAAATATCAATCAATATTTATGGTTTAATTATTAGATAAAAGTCACGGATTGACACTTTATATAAAAGTCACGGATTGACACTATTTCTTTTGAAATATCTAATATTATAGGATCGAAGATTCTTTCTGCTGCCTGCCACATGCATTGTCAGAAATTTATTATGCTCCTATGCCATTTGAGTGCCGAATATAAACATTGCAACTCCTCCCGGGGGGTGTCGCTTCCGTGCTCGGCTTTTCCGCCCGTCCGTCCGTGCGACGGAAATGCAAACGTGGCTGGCGCTCAGTGCGAAAAGCGCAAGAATATTTATTGACACACTCTGCCTGTACTTCTACCAATTCCCCCCTCTCTCTCTCTCTCCTCCTCCTCCCTCTCTCTCCCTCTCACATTCACATACACTCGCATAACTGACGCATATTTTTGCACACACAAAAATTGCGCATACGAAACATGCGAAGAATTTGTAATTAAAGCATTCTCATGTTTTTCTCTCCCTTTTTGCGGGGACACCGGACATCATATTTCCCTATCTAGGACAAGACAAGACGAGAAAGGATTTTTCCAAACGAAGCAATCAATTTAAGCTGATTGCCAGTGCATCGACTTAGGCAACCTTCAACCAGATCCTTGAACTGGTCATCACCTGTTGGCCAAAAGGACACAAGCCGTTTAAATATTATGTGTGCTTTTATCTTGGCTTTGACCCAATTGATTGTGGCTATAATTAAGCGCCGCCTTGGCTTGTTATTTCTTTTTTCTGGCCCTTTATCTTCTGTATCTTTACATATTTTTGTTGGCTCTTTTGGGCCTGGGTTTCTTTTTTTGTCTGCTGCGTCCTTTGAAGAGCGCTTTTCAATTTTTAATCGATTTGTATAAAAAATAAAGCGACACAATTTCTGTGCCTCTTGTGGACAGCTGGCTGCAGCATTGGGTCGTGTCAGTGGCACAGAGCAAGGGGCAAGGGGCAAAGGGGAAAGGAGCAAGGGGCCGGGAGGACAAGGGGCAGAGGTCGCACAGCTGCGTCGCTTTATGCCCGAATTACGTTCGATTTATGTTTATCTTTGAATTTACGAACCGGTTCAATTCAGCTTCTTTCTCCCTTTCACTCTTTTAATCTCCATCCATGTCTGTCTCTCTTTTTCCCTTTCATATACACTTCCCGGTTCACAGCTTTCGAGTTGTGCTGGGGCTGTGGCTCACATCGGGTAGCTTAGTTCAAGCGTTACCCTGGAAGTGCCTTTTGATACCGTAAGCAAAATAGTTTGAAAAGATTTTTAGAACAGTACAGATAGCAAATTTTGAATAAATAAATACAAATTTTAAATAATAATTGAATATTTTTTAAATATTTTTTATACCGTTACATATTTTTAACTTAAAACACTTAAAAAACTTTTAAAAATTGAACAGATCCATTTGATGATTATAAGGTTAACAATAAAAAAATAAATAAATAAAATAATTTATTTTGTGTTAGCCAACTATCCATTTCATGAATTATATTTTCCAGGGTATTTCTTAGCCAGTCACCCCCTAAATGAGTGCGTTTCCTAAACCGTTATTGCTTTCATTGTGTTTACTGCCATTTGCGGGCATTGATTTGGCTTGGCGGTTCGGTTCGGTTTCGGTTTGGTTAAAGTTCAATTCCATTCGGATCCGTTGGGGCAATTGTTGGTTTTCTGTTGGTTACGTTTTGTGACCTGGCATTCTTTTTATTTTTATTTTCATGTTGGCTTTATTCTCAATGAAATGGCTGCATTCACGCCATTCGCATGTCCCTTGCCTCTCTTTTGATGCAACTTGAATGCATCGAAAATACGCTTAAAGCATATTTTAATGCTAAAACAATATCTGAGATTTCGAGCTTAGACGATCTTACTAAAGGGTGTTATTATATTTTATATATTAAAATTAGATCTCTGCCTGATCTTATTAACTATCAAGCGAAAAAGGCTATACATGAACTCCCGTCTTTAGGATATCTGTTACTTATTAAAATGGATACTTTTAGGCACTTACATTGCTTGAAACTTAAATGAGTCATTACCATCTTTCTATTTTCCGATCTTACTCACATTTAGTTAGATAATAGCAAATAATAGTAGTTAACGTTAAGTACCAAAAAAATAAATAGTGTCGGATATGCTATCTTCTCCCTATCACATTCATTTCAACGAATACAATATACCCTTTTTAAGTAACGGGCATAAAAATATCCCCTTTTGAGTCTTACATATATTTCAAAGCATAATTAGAAACTCTCTGCGATGGATAGACTTGGCTTATCGCTTCTATCGTTAGTTTATTACATGTGTTTCTCCCACTGCAGCTCATCAGCAACGATAACAGCTAAAATTGGGCCAAGATCTAGGTGAATGCACTCACAGTCTGGGCCACAGTTGGCTATAAAAGGCAACTTCGCCTTGGATCATTTGCCATCGCTTTAATGTAATTAATTAATTGCATTTTAGTTTATGCACTTTCACCCCCCTCTCATTATCATGTCTTGCCCTCGAACTGTTTGTAATGCGTTGCATTCACGCAGCACTCGCATTATAATGATGTTGTATTCAATGAGATCTTTATGAGTGTTTCACATGACACTCAAGTATTTGGTTATAAATTTTGTAAATTTAAAAGACTGCGGGCTCATGTCCATACGCATAATTAAGTTGTAAAAATAATTGGGACTTAAGTGGTCAACTTTTGAGTATAATTTACTGACTTCCCTCAGCCCCATTAACCGTATATTCCCAATTCCGGTTGGAGCTCACATTTGGCACATCATTTTTGGCAATCATAACAATAAAATCAAATGTCAAGAACTATCTGAACTAAGCCCCACTGTGGACCATCCGAAAAAATAAAGTAGAAAAAAGACAATCGCATATAGAAAAGTTTGCAATGCATTTTATGGACTTTTTACGACTTAAAACTTATGTGGCGGGCGCGACGAGGTCGAAAAATTCTTGTCTAATAAAAAGCCAGGACCAAAATAGACGTGGCCAATGAAGAGCATAACAAATGGCATAGTTATAAATATGTACATATCTGTATCTGACTCTTTTGTATCTCAGAGTATGATTCACTTGCTGATTTTATGAGCTCGACACGGACAGAGCACAAAAGGTTTCAGCAGAAAAGGAGGAAATGAGGAAGAGAGACAAATAGATAGTCGTACCTTGTTATTGTTGTTGCTGTTGTCCCAGTTGTTTGAGTTTTGCCAAAACTAATAAAATTAAATTGAATTGCTTAAAAATTGCCAAAAATGAGGCAAAGTGTCAAAGGGGCCAATGGCGCCACAGAACCCAAAATGGCTATGAACCAGAGCCGCAAACCATGTGGCATGGTGGCAAGTTGGGAATCTTTTTTGGAGTCCCGTCTCCGTCTCCGGCCGCTGGCAACGTGCGCGCATTAAGGCATTTTGCCTGGAATTGAATATTGAGTCAAGGGTCTTAGGGCAAAGTCAGAGTGAAATCATTAAATTCATTGATGTGCCGAAATACTCATACCCTAAACGACAAGTTTGACTAGAAATTCAGGTGAACTTTCGCTACTGTTTTCAAAGGTAAACTCAATTAAATTTTTTTTAAGAACTATAAGTATTTACATTTATTTTTAATTTTTTAAAGAGCGAACTAACTTAGGTGTAAATTTTACTAACTATGATAGATTTATATAATTTTAAATGCATATTAGTACAATAAACAAATTGAAGAATAAAAGAAATATATACGATATTTCGCATTAATGACAAATAAACACGGTTTACCAAAATTAATTACCAATATAAAAATGAAAGTAAAATTAAGTAATTTTATTTAAATATAAATGTTAGCTTATAGAAAAAAAAGTTAAATTAAAATTTAAGAATTGGAATAATAAAAAGAAACAAATTGATGAAATTAAATTTTAAACATGTGAATATATAATTTACAATAAAAGTAGAAAAGAGATACATAAAAAATATTGAGGAAATCTCGGATTTATTAAGTTTTTGAAATTATCGTTAATAATTATCTTAAATATAACCAATTAGGTGGATTTAAATGAATAGGTATGTGTAAGAATTAATTGTTGATCTTTGGATATTCCTAAATTGTCCCCATTCCGATCAACTTGGGGCATATTCTCATTTTTATTTAGGGTACATGAAATTGATACATATTGCAAAATTTTTGGGCTTGCCTGTCTGCCTCAATTGACGCTGTGTCGGTTGGGGCGACAAATTGAATTGCGCTGATTGGCAACGAGGCAGCTGCGCAGGCGGGGAGCCGACGACTGACGGGGGGAGGGACGACTGAGGGGAGAGCATGTTCTTGGCCCGGCCGCAATATTAATGCAATTAAGTGCAAATCGAAGTCGACGTCGGCATCAATATGGGCATCAGTATCAGCGTCAGTGTCAACGTTTATATCCTTGTTGATATCGTTGCCAATGTGACGGGAAACGCATCAGCAAACCCGATAACGAATTTACTTGCAAATCCAATCAAAAGCATGCAACGATTTTATCAAAACTCTTTGCTGTACACGCCGCGCATAACTGTAATTGCACCCAATGCAACACACATATGTACACTGAGAGAAATTACACGAAATTCTCAGTTATAATCGATTTTTATCTCGTTAACAATACCTATAGGACTATCTGTAAATTATGAGAGCAAATGTAACTTAAAATTAAATTTTGTCACTTTATTCAAACAATTTTCTTCGTTACTTCAGTATACAAATTTTGGCTCTATTTTTCTCCTGTGAAATAACAAGATGATTATAGATATTGTAAATTGCAGAATATTGGCTTATATTACTATTAAGAATGTTAAATATATATTATTTTAAAACAAATATTCAAAAGTTATGATCTTTTTATTGAGATCAATATACACATTAGAAATAAAAATCAAATTTACTTTTGAAATCCAGGATTTAACCTGAATAACATATTTCAATTTTAAGCTTGACCGAACCGAAACTAACTGTAATGGATGAATTGGTTTCTAAACGGTTATTTCGGTTGTAAAGAATTCGGGTTTTCGGTATCGGTATTAGATACAATTTTTTTGGTCACGGTTTTAGTTCCGGTTACCAATTTCAATCGGTTAATACCGGTTAACGGTTACGCTTATGGTTACGGTATTAATGCCTGATACATATTTACATAAATAATCGATATTTTCTCTCAGTGTATCTATGTGAGGCAGCCCAATGTAATATTTAACTAGGATTGTCAAATGAAAAATAAAATCTGTGTCATATTTCCATAATTAGTTGGCTGCCTGACGAGATATTTCATGGTTTACGACTGGCAGTCAATTCAATATTTCAATCCATCAATATATTCGACCACACACTGCGACACTAGTCAATAATTGACAGCGTGGCGAAATTCAATTTGAATTCCGTGTCTGTGTGTGTGTGTGTGTGTGCGAAATATTAGAGAGAAAGTTAAAAAAGCGAATTATTTCATGGAATTTATTGATAGTTTTTACCACGCGGTACAAAATCTAAATAAATAAATATGTGTTCATATTTCCTTTGCAATTTAATCAATCAACTTGTCAGGGGGCGTGGCAAAAGAGCGACTCATTCATTTCGGATTATGTCAGCCGTAAAATGGTTTTCAATTCACTAAATTGCTTAAAGCAAAGTTAAAGTATTTATATTTAAAAACATATTGAAACATTAGTCAAGTCTGATGCGAGTATTCGCCGTTCACTTGGCATGATGGCAGCTCCAAATTAGCATAGCCTAATTGAGCACAAATGGCATCCAATTTCAATGTATCCCAGATCCAGAGCAGTCCCAGTTACGAGTACGAGTACACACGCCTTTGGCACTGGCCGTGAAACTGAAACCTATTGGACTCAACGAGACTCCAGGAGAAGCAGTAGCAGAAGCAGGGGCAGGAGAAGGAGAAGGAGCAGCAATGTTGCTGCCGTAAAGGGAGACGGCGTCCGCTTGCAATTTATGGTGCCACAGACGACCTACAGTACAGCCAGCAGTTGGAGGGAGAGAAAACAGGGCACGGGGAATGGAGAATGGTTACCAATGCTGACTTTTGAGCAATCAAATCGAAACCGAAACGTTTCGCCAAACCCAAATGACTCTCTTTGGTGCGCTTATTATGATCTATGGCCAGTGGTCACTGAACAGTACTCAGCTGGTCAACTTAGCCAACTTGGGTGGCCTCCCTGGTTTGTCTGGCTGTCCTGTATCTGAAACGGATATGTGCACATCAATGTACAATGTATGCCATGATGGCAAGTCAACTCTTATTCGTCTTGCCAAGCTTCACAAAATATGGAAATTTGATTTTGCAGTAATTAAGATAGGACTCAACAAGCACTCAGCACATCTATGACCCAAAAGTACTCACAACGCAATTCAATCTGTCATACGAATTTGGATTTCCCCTTCAGACAGTCAGTGCAAAGTGTATGCAAACACCTTACAACCACCCACAAAATTCACACAATACCAACAATTTTAGCCTGAGGCGCTTTTAACTTTTTTTCTTTTACTTTGCATTACTTTGCACAAAAACTAGTAGGAATTCTATGGTATAACTAGAATGCTGGAATATCAGATACCCGGTATTTAAATAATATCAATGAAAACTTATAGTTAGCGGTCGTGTTGGGATTGTCAATAGTGATGTTAAAATTTGTGAACTCGTAAAATAATAATTAAAATTTAATTTAACTGAAAAGATGAAAAATATTAATATTGAACTTATAACATAATTATGAAATGAACAATTTAGTTTAATGCATAACTAAAAAGATGAAAAATATTTACTTTAATTGTTTATATAATATTATTCATTGTTAATTACTAATTAATAATAATATTATGTACACAATAATTTATAAATATATATACCTGATTATCAAGCAATCAACTCATTTTGAGCTTCCCTTTCTACATCCTTCTTCTTTTCAGAGTATTAAGAAGTGGAAAATTTGTAAAAAAAAAAGTAAAAATAAAAAGTGCAAGAACAGTTTATTTCTTTCACATTTTGAAAGAAATTTTTTGATTGCGAATTTGTGTTTTTCTTTTGCTGGGCACGAGTAATTCTTTTGCAGTTTACCTTTCCGCTTTCCGCTTTCCACTTTCCACTTATCGCTTTCCACTTTTAGGATTGTTCGGCGTGGCACGCACACTGTCGGTTGCCAGTTATCGTGCAGCGTGAATTGAAAGAAAGAACTGTTCTTAACAAAAAAAAAGTAGAGAAAGAAATAGATGCTTAGCTGCCAGCACACATTACCATTGATTAACACACGCATCCATTGCATCGAAACTTTTTGCACAGATTGAAATACAAAGTTTTTGCTGAGGCTCTGAGTATTTTCTCTTTGTTTCCACTTATTTGGTTTCGCATTTGCACTCTGCCATTTATAACCTTCCATCTTCATTCTTTCACTGGCATTGAAACTCTTTTACATGGGAAATAGATTTGCCTGTCAGCTGGGAGAGGGGAAGATGGAGGGTCAACTTGGCCCGTGGTGCAACTCAACTGATATTTTCATAAATCAGCAATAAATATTGAACATGTCACTGGCAGTTGCACAAACCATTTTAAAGACTCGACAAAAACCAAACCAGAAAGAGAGACGCAAATAGTGAGCGAACGAGAGGGACACACATTGAATGTTAAAGCCAACTTCATATATCAAATCAGCGAAATGAAGTTGGCCACACACAACTTTTAGTTGCGCTGCATTTGACAAACGCACTTGAAGGCAGAGGGCACCCGAAAGTGGGCGTCAAAGTGGGCATGGTCGGGCTAATTAATGCCAAATGTGTGCCAGCAGAGAAAGCGACCATTGCGCAGTCTCCCTCAAGTTGTTTTGTTTTGTTCAGTTCCGATTTGCCAGTCTTTTTTTGGATTCCTTTTTTTCCTTGTTGCCTGCCAGTCAGAGGCTCAACTTTTTGAGTTCAACTCCGTGGAGTGAAATTTTTAATAGACCAAGCATTTTAATTACTTTGCCAGTGCAATGGAAGTGTTTTTATATGTAAGTGAGTGTGTGTGTGTGTGTGTGTCCTGATGTTGTATGTATTAGTGTAGCACTGGGCTTAAGCTAGCGGAACATAATTACTCGTCTCCAGAGCAACTCCCGGAAGTCAGCGAGAACGGCAGCGTCAGCCGCAGCCTCACCGGAAACTCAGCTGCATTTTGAGTCAGCAGCAGCAACGGGTGAGAAACTTGCCATAAAATATTTATATGGCATGCAAAACACACACACACACACACACATAAATATCCACATATATAATACACCAATGCAAACACAACCAGAGTTTGCGAGTGAAAAATCACCGTGCTGGATTAAAGTTTTCTTCTCTTTTTTATAACTATATTTTTTTTTTTTGCTGCCATTTTTGTGTGAATTTTGTTGCTAATTAATTGCAAAAGTGTACAACAAGTTTTGAGCATACCCTTTAGGTTATCTCTTCAAGTAGGCTGTTTTAAATTAAAAATTAAGCAATTTAATAAAATAAAAATAAATTTTATAAATGCAAACAAAAATTGATTAGAATTTTGAAAGATTTAGCAATAATATTATGTTAATTTAGAAATTAAATATATTATTTCAAAACTTTGAGAAGATATGTAAGATTTAGATTTGTTTTTTTGTTTTTTATTCAAGTACAGTTCTTTGTTCTATTACTGAACTTAGCTTTTTTAGTATAAAAATAACTTTGAAATATGCGATAAAATAAGTAATACACATGTAAAAAGAGAAATTATGTAAGTAATAATTTCAAATATCTGAATAAATTTAACAATATAACTTTTCCAAGCTTTTCTTGAAATTACCTTATGAAGTTTAAACTTTATTTTTTCAAATTTAATTTTTTGTTCAGTAATAATATCTATACAATATATCAGTTTAATTTATGCAAGCTCACCATGAATTGGCCTTTTAAAATTTAAACGTTGTTAATTTGATTAAGTTAACAAACAAATTGTAATACCAGATTTGGTGTATGGCAAAAGTGTAGGTAATATTTGATCTCAGTATTCTTAATTGTTTTTGAGGGATGGGGGATGAACACACAGACACTTTCATTCACTTTTAAGTATATTTGTTAAAATGAAATGCGTTTTAATATCAAAAATAGTTCTCATACTTTGTGGCAAATGTAAAATGCCAATGCACTAAGCTACTGACCCCAAGGGAGCTGCCAACCTGTTTACAAACACACAAATACACACAAGTGTGAGTGTGTGTGTGTGTTTACTTATATTAATATCAATTTCAACTGATAGATAATCGTTCTTGCGAACGTGCACTGATTAACGAGTGTAGTTCATCGGGGCGTGAACGGCTCATAAAATATTTGTCAGCTGATGGAGCTCGCATTTGGCGTAAGTTAGCAGTTAGCCTGTGACACGCCCACTCCCCACACACTCCCAAGTCAAACAGTGGAGTGAGTGGTGAGGGAGAGGGAGAGTGGGGGCAATTAAAGTCAAACTGTGTACACATAAAGTCAGCAGTTGTTGCCTGCCGGTCATAATGGTTCATGAAATCCATTTGCGACTAAGCAAACATATAAAGTGACAGACACACAAACAAGCCGACTACTGACAGACAGTCAGACAGACAGACAGACAGATTTACAGACGGACAAAGTAACCCCACGGCAGGTTTGCGCTATTGCCATTTTGTTTGCTCAGACCGCTTTGACGCTTTTCATTTTGAAAAATTAAAGCGCTGCAGATGCGAGCATGTGTTTTTACTAGATTCAGGACTCACGTAAGAACGAGATCGACCTGCCACATATTTTTCTAAAAAGTTTATATTTTTAATAAATTTATTAAGTTACTTATTATTTGGATATATTTATATATTTTATTAAAATATCAAACTTGATCAATTGTGATTTAAGCTAATTTATTTTAGGGGCCTTAGGTGTGTTTCGGTTTTTAATTTATAATTTACTCAAAAATATTAATTGTCCTTATTTTTGTATATTAAAATAATCTGCAAAATCTTTAATTTTTACAAAAAGAGATCCGACTGTGGACTAATTGTGATTTTATTAATTTCAGGAGCTTAGGTGTATTTCCTGTCGTCGTGCAGGAAATTTAGACACGGCCCGCACTCAACTCTTATTTATACCTAGTTTGATTTGTGCAACGCCTTAAAGTAGGCAACAGACTTTGTGCACAGCACAAACGAACTCAGAGAGAATCACGTGTGGCGGCATTTAAGGAAATATTCAAAAAAACAATAAAAAAAAGCAAAGAAAATGAAAATGAAAATGCTCACAACATGCATGAGGGTGTCCCATGTTGTGTAGGTTGCATTAGGGTGTTCTCCATATTCTTGTTTGGGGGCCGTTTGTCCATCGCCACTCATAAAAGTCAAACTATTTTTCAATTTCAAATTTCTGTGCTGCAGCTACAAATCTTCTTCACAGGCGTTGTTGTTATCGTTGTTGTTGTATCGTTGTTGTTGCTGTTGTTGTTGTTGGCGTTGTCGTTGTCAGTGGTCTGACCCACTGCCCATAAATATGCTGCGTGCCAGGCCAGCCATAGCGACGACCCAAAGCATTTTGTTGTGTTCCCCAATGTTGCTCTTCCTCCCTCGTCCAGTAGTACATCAAATTGAGAGCAACTCCCCAAAAAAAAAAAGACGACAAATATAGAGAAAAAGAGAAAGAGCATTTTGTGGTGTGTCGTAGGCAGGCAGGCAACAACAACTAGAAAATAAAAACTGCATACAGCACGCATCGTGTTAGTCGGTTGACCCCAAAGCCAAGTCCCGCCCCAGCAGACAGCTTGGACTTGGATCTGCTTTGGCTTTTGCTTCTGCTTTAGCTTTAGCTTCTGCTTTTGTATTTGACGCAAAAATATTCATGTACCACAAGCAGTGAAGGCTGAGGAGATTCTGGGGCTGAAGCCAACAACCAAACGACTATTGGCCATTTGCTAGTCACACTATATTCACACACATTCATTTCTTTTTAGACCAAGAATTTCGTTTTCAACTTGTGTTTATTTTTAAAAATTTGTGCACGTTGGCAGGGACGACTTTTGACTCTTGACTCCCTATTTTAGTGTCGAGTCGCAGTCGCAGTCAAAGCCAATGCTTTGGCACTGCCTGACAGGCACTTTGGCCTTGTGGCAACGTTCTTTTTTTGTTTGCAGTATTTTATGTTGCTGCTGTCCGATCCCCATACAAAAAAAGCCAAAGAAAATTAAATTACTCATAAAAAAGAGAAACGCTAAATGCAAATTTGTATTTACAATGTCGTCGATGCATTTTAAAAACTGCTGTCATTTAAATGGACACACAGATAGACGGACTGACTGGCAGACAGACAGACAGACAGGTGTTACAGGTGCGTCAGTACTTAAAGTCCACATGCAACCGCACAACCAATTCCCCACCTCCCTTCCCTGGGGATGGGACACACATAAATATTTACAGCATTTTTAAAACAATTCGTTGCCTTGCTCAATTTATACTCTTGCACTTAGAGAAACAATATACGGTTGAATTAAAATTTTGAATTTCTAAAATATCTATTAGCAATTTGTTAAACAATTGTTGATAAAATTTTATAGATTTTTTTTTGAACAAAGCTTGGTAGAATTGTAAGTTTGGATCAAAAGAAGTCTTACCACTCAGTTTTATTTAAAATTCGCCTTTGAGTGGACTAAAAATAATTATAGAATTCACTTAAAACTCGATAAAAATGAGAATTATCCCATGAATGAAACTGCATTAAGCCGTAAATAAGGTTGATTAAACTAAATTGGAATCTAATTTAAGCTTAACTAAAGCAGGAGGTAATTGTCTTTGATTTGTCTCCAATTTTCTAAAATGATTCGCCTTAATTTCTGCTTAAACTCAGCTACGAAACTTCAAATGGAATAATTATACCATAGTACATAATACTATAGAATCGATTGATTTCGAAATTTCAGAGCTGGCATGAAATATTTGCTCAGTGTGGTTGCCCCAAGCGGCATCTGGCGGCGTTCACAGGATTTTGTGGCAGCGGCATGTGAAAATGCAATTAAGTTGTAAATATGTTTTTGTGTATATACTATATAAATGATAGGGGGGTGTGGCAAGCATGGGGCTGTATTCAGATCGGATGATACGAAAGCTGAGTAATAAAGCTGCAGAAAAAATTGAAATATAATAGCCAGCATGCTGGCAAATAAACTGCAAGTCACCGAAAAAGGATAAAAGATGAAGAGGAGATAAACAAAAAACAGCAAATATATGGTTTTTGAGGTTTGAAGTTTGCTCAACTTTTGAATTAAGAAGAGTATTAAGTATAAAAATAATATAAACAATTTTCAGATTGAAGAGAATAATTGTCAGACGGCTTGAGTTAAGTTAAGTTGAAACTTTGCTGCTCCAATTCAGGTTATGCTATAACAATATAACCAATAAACTAAAAACTATATATAATTATATTATTTTATAGTATAGTAGTATAGTTAAATACAACAACACACGAAATACTTGCAGAATGCAGAACCGTTGTTCTGACTTGACTAGCGATCCAAGCCTAATGTCATCTTTGAGACCCTAGAACCAGTTGAGAACTCTAAGTCGCCAAAGTGACAAAATAGCTGTAATCTAGCCCCTTTTGTATCGTGGTTGTTTTGTTATTGTGTTGAAACGCCGCAGCGCGCCGTCGGAATTTTTTTATGGAACAGAACAATGTTATTAATAATATTAATATATAAATAAAAAAAATTTGTTTTTATTATTCAGAAAAATGTGCTTATGTAACACAACACAAGTTGAAAAATATTTCCTGCTAAAGCATAAATATAAATTAATATAATAATTGATTTTTACTTACATATAATTAATCGAGCACAATATTTAACTGCATGGGATAATGATGTATTTGGAACTGTGCTCATGTTACTCAGTTATAAGTGAGCCTCAAGCGCCACTTATATAAAATAATTTCATTGTCTCTCCTGGCTTATGATTGATGTCAATGTCAGGCAAATGCGAGTACGAGTACGAGTACGAATACGAATATACTGCTAATCATTGCCACAGACATTGCTGTTCTTCTGACTCATAAAGGCAATGCCTATAAGTCGCATCGCGTTTCACTGTCAACATTTTGTTGTTGCTGTTGTCGTGGTATTTGTTGTTGTTGTTGTTGCTACGAAGCCTTTTGCTCAAGTATGACACGTTGCTGCAGAGCTGCCATCAACTTTAGCTGATGCTTTGTAAATGAATGTACTCGTAACTTGGCAGCAGGATGACGTGGCGTCTCTGCAACTAAGGCTTGTGGCTGTGGCTGTGGCTTGTCAACTGTAAAGGAGCAATAAGTATTTGTATCTGTGTATCTTTGTTCGTGCTGTTGTATCTTTGTATTTTTCGTGCAGAGCAATTCATAAAATATTAATACCGCTTTGTGTTACAGGCTTTGTTGAAATTAAATGATTCCAAATAATGTGATTATTGTGCCCAACCATTCATTGTTGTCATCTTTTGCCAAGCGAGCGCACACTCCACACACTTACACACACACATTGACAATGACTGGGCTGCACTTCAATCTTCAATCACTTGACTGATGTTTGCTGCTGCTCCACTTGAGCACGCCTGATTGAGCACCACGAAAATGTGGCATTGACTGTGTATCTTTTATATATTCTTATGATTTTTAACGCTTTTCGTGTGTGTGTGCATTTTTTCTGTGTTTTCCCCTCGTTTTTCTACTGCTTATCTGTTCTTATTGATGTGAGTAGTTAGTCAATGAGGAGGAAAATCAAACGACTAATGACAAACGAGGGAGGCAGTCGGGCCAATTAGGTGCCTGGTCATGTGCATTGTGCATATTGCATTGATGCTCCCTGGCAATATATTGCATAATCAGAGCATGCACTAATTAAACACGCACACACACACCCACCAGCACCGACTTTCTTGCACAGTTACTGACACAGATACAGATGCATAGATACACAGATACATTTAAACTTGCTCTATTCGCAGTCTGCAAGAGAAGCTCAACGGGTCATTTTGCAATTAAGCTGCACTTGCAGCAAACTTTCCAGTCATGTATCCGCAAGAATCCCCGCTTGCCACCTCCCCCACCTCCCCTCTCATGATGATGATGATGATGATGAATGAGTTAAGCGGCCATTGCCGTTCTAATGAGATACTTTTTCAGTGTATCTTTCAGTGTAAAGGGCCAACAGCAAATGATGCGATGTTCCATCTCATCGCATCGCGTCTCGTCTCGTCTCGTCTCATGTCATCTCTCAACTTGTAACTATGTAATCTATGGCATGTCAGCGTCCCTATCTGTATCCGTGTCTGGATCTCTATGCAAGTATCTGTATCTTTCTATCCATCTATGTATATATGTATGTATGTAAGCCGCATGCGTGTCCGGGCACTAATTGCGTCTAATTGAATTGCAATTGACCGTGAGTTGGCGTATTTTTCACTCGCTTCTTTTTATGTTTTGTTTGCCGACTCGACAACGTTGCGACGTCAACGACGCTGAACAGCTCTTGATGAAGATTTACGCAACTGCTTTGATTTGTGTCAACAAAGAGACGACAAGTCGGCAACTGCAATGCCAACAACAATCGCATTCCAACAGTTACACACACACACACACACACATTCGCATTCAGTCAATCATTTAGTTTTGTGGCGCCACAACAATGAGAGCAATGACAACTGTATTATTATGATATAAGCCTTTTCTACGATATTCATTCAAGTAATTGCGGGTGGTCTCCATCGTATCCCGCGATGCATTTATGAATTATAATTTTATTATTAATTTCTTTAGCATATGAGCATTTTCACAGAAATATCAAAGCTTAAAATTGATAATTAATTTAAGAGAAACATGTTCAAGTTATTTAAAAAAATTCACAATTCTACATAGAAATCAACTCAGTTTTTATCAGGGATTGCAAATAAGAGTTATTAATCGGAAAAAAATCAAGCTCTAAAAAAATGATAGGGACATTGAAAAAAATTTCATATATGCTATTTTTGGAAGGACTATCCAACTACAGGATAAACTTTTATTTCCAATGTTTGTTTTTTAAATTATTTTTAACTCTTATTTTCCAATTTTTAAAATAAAAATAAAAGTTGAATTGATATATCTTTTGAACCAAAGAAGCCACGTCATACATAGATATATATGCCCAGACCGCATATTCAGCGGCTCATGTGTAAGCAAAAAAAAATATAATACTAGGGGGCTCCGCTCCCTACTCGCTTTGCTCGCCAACCCCCAGCTCGCTTCGCTCGCAAAATTGAAAAGAAGGTCTTTAGTTGTCCGGTTTGACAAATTTATATAATAACTCTTTTGTATAAAAAGGGAAATATTTAATTACCGATGATCGCTGTTTTAATGTTTTTTTCCTGCAATTGGACTTTGGCTAAAAGACAGACTTGGCGGAAAATAGTCAGAATTGGCGGATAAAAGCCAGATTTGGCGGGAAAAAGCTAAATTTAAAATATATATCAAATGAAAGGTATTAACGCGTAGATCATATATATAAATATATATCTATATATGACGTGGCTTCTTTGGTTCAAAAGATATATCAATTCAACTTTTATTTTTGATTTTTATTTTAAAAATTAAAAAATAAGAGTTAAAAATAATTTAAAAAATAAAAATTGGAAATAAAAGTTTATCCTGTAGTTGGATAGTCCTTCCAAAAATAGCATATATGAAATTTTTTTCAATGTCCCTAACATTTTTTTAGAGCTTGATTTTTTCCGATTAATAACTCTTATTTGCAATCCCTGGTTTTTATATATTTTTTGCCCGATTTCTTAAAAATGAACTACCAAATTGGATCGTTTGTATGCAAATTACTACACAAAAAAGATAGTACGATTGTAACATGAACCATTTTAAAACATAGAAATGAATATAATGTTTAATTAAAGACAAGTTGTTTAAGCTATTTTCGATATATAATTAAAAAAAAAGCGACAGAAGAACATACAAATATTTTGGAACAAAATGTCGCGTGCGACACTGGTTAAAATTAAATGAAAAATAAACTACTTAATATTTTCGAATCAAATAAAATACATTATTCGAAATGCATAGCTTTTTTAAATAAATCGCAATAAAATATTCCTTCAGGTTTCACTGAAATCAGTGCTAGAATTGTTCGCCTTGAAAGCGACTTCTGTTCATGTCGCGTGCGAATGCCTTGGTATTTTTAAATTATCTTGAGAATGAACAATGGTCCTAAATCAACCTTAGCAACAATTATAGTGATAATCAAGAGCTAAAAGCTTCGCCTTTTGTCAAAATTAAATAATGTCTTGGCATTTTTTTCACTTTGAAGAATAAAAGGAATCAACATCTTTCAGGCGTCCATTGGAGTAAGTACTTTTTTCAAGTTTTTTTTTATACAAATTGTTCCTTAATTACTATAAACTATAGTTTTAGTTTTGAATGTGTATATTTTTATTTATTTTTTGAATAATCTGAATGTCTTACTTAAGAATATTTATTAAGGCTTTCTGTTGTCTTGATTTTTGAATTTTCTTCATAATAGTCAGTTCCAGCTTTGAGCATACTGCTTTTTAATGCCACTGGAAAGCAGCTCTGGTATTTCCTTGAGTGGCTTTATTTGGAATGGAGTAATTTATTGTGCTGAATCCTTTCATTTAATTTAATTTACTATCATTCTTCCTTAATTATTGCTTGTTATTTCATGTTCCTGCCCCTTTGCTTTTGTCAGATTTGGCATCCTTGGCATTGTTTTGCTTATCATCGTCGTCACGCTTTTTGCCACCTCCTTCGCCGCCACGAGCACCACCGCCACGCCCTCCTTTGCCACTCCCACTTCCATCTTCTCCATCTTGACCACTTTTCTGGTCCTTCTTCTTCTCATCTTTTTGATCATTCTTATCATCTTTATTATTGTCCTTGGACTTGCCACCGCATTCACCACCTTTGCCTCCGTGACCTCCACCTCCTCCCCCTCCACCTTTGCCACCGCCTTGACCCCCGTCACCCCCTCTGCCCATGCCTCCCCCTGTTGATCGGTTTTCTTTGTCATCTTCTAGTGTAGGCATATCGAAAATAGTTTTTGTACCTCTCAAACTTTAATTTTTACAGACAGGAAAGTCGAACAAATAAATTTAATAAGATTTTCTCACTCTAACTTTTAGTTTAATTCACTTTTAATAACTAAAATAAAATACTTAAAACAAATATTAACTACATCACACTACAAAACTCGTTGGCAGTTGGTTGGAAAAAAATAATTTGTTTCAGAAACGTTATTCTCCAGTTTCAACTATTTTAATTATTGTTAATTTATTTGTTGGTCTTGTATGAGTATATATTCAAACAGACAATGGAAATTCGTCGCCACAGCTAAACGCCCTTTCTTTTGGCAAATTAACAACTTATACGCCAAAAGTTTTGCCAACAAAGTTCGTCTCTCTGCTCTGCTCTGTGCTGTTCTGAAAGTTGGCAAAACACCTGTTCCCTCACCTTCTGGCTAACAAAGTTGCGTCCCCCAAGTGCTTGAGGAATGCTTAAAGGAAATATGAAAAATCGATTGAAGAAAAAGAACAGAAAGAAACAAAAAAAACAAGCGGAAAGACTCTAGTCGAGTTCCCGACTGTAGGATATCCGTTACTTATTTAAAAAAACTTTAAAAACAAATTTTATTGCATACTTTAAGGCACTTATATTGCTTAAAAACTTAGATCCGCCATTACTACCGATCGATTTGGACGATCTTGTTGCGATTAAGTAGGATGATAGCTGATAATAGTAGGAGACATGGCTATATATATGCTGATCAAAACTATATTTACTTCATAAGTTGGAGATACTTCTTTCTCCCTGTTACATACATTTTAACGAACAAGATATACCCTTTTGCTTAATTTTTTAAGTCACGGGTATAACAAGCTTGTGAGCTTTTCAATTTTATGTTGCATTGTTGTTGCTGCTGTTGCATATCGAAATTTATGTTTACAACTTGCAGGCAAAAATAAAAATTGTATTTTTATGACGGAGCGTGGAAAGAAAGAATGAACACTTTTTTTTGGTAGCTAAACGCAATAAAATAAAATATTGTTGCAATGAGATGGTGGAAAAGTGTCACTGATATGTCAAACTAACGAAACATAAAACGAACATAAACAAAATCAGGCCAAAACATAATCAGACAGAGATCCGAACCGTATCCCCAGACCAGGATAAATATTTAAAGTTATCTGTGAAAACTTGGCAAGTGGCCTTCGAGGGACGTTGACAGGTTGTGGAGGGCAGACTGTTTCTCACTTGTTTGTCTTTGCTTAATCTTTTGATAGAAATTTGTATTGCAAAGTTGTTGCTTGCCACGTGCCCCCTGCCCCGTGCCACATAGCATCTGTGTTTGGTTTTTTGTTGTGTTGTGCAAAGTTTTGTGCATTATTTTTAGAAGGGAAAGAAAGCAACAACAATTACTTGGCACACCGTGTGTTTTTCTTGCCATTGAACTTACACTTCGGAAGTGGGGAAGAAACCTGGCCAAACTTTGCAACGGATCAGCTCGACAGCCGCATCGTCATCATCATCATCATTATCATCGTTATCATCATCATTGTCAGCCACGAGTCATCATTGTCACAGTTTCTGCTTAGCTTGAGATTCTCTTATAATTTACAATCATGTCCTGTGCGAACTTTGATCCTGATTTACACTGACAATGCTGATGCCGGCATTTGCTTTGTCACCGCCCACAGTCGTCTTTATCCCCTTTGCGTCTGTTATTTATAACGTGCCCCGAACTGGCAGCAGGCAACACAGTTAATTTGCTACCCCGATGGCTTTTGTGATGCGTTTCGCTGGACAACGCGACGTATACGCAATAATTGGATGACCATGAGTCTTTCCACATAATTAGATCCGCCACATGCGACACATTCAACTCCAAAGGCACCACAATGCGCGATTTGAGCAAGTGGCAAATGCACAAATTGGAACTATCCGAAAGATTGATGGACTGACTTGACTGACTGGTTTCTCTATTACTTAATGGTAAGTTTTAAATACTACATAATGATTCAATTTAATTTGTGGCATTGTAAGTTTTTCTATAATAAAAAGCATGGCGATCTCAGCTTTACTCTCTTTTTATGGCTTGAGTGATTTTAGCAGAGCTATCTCAATAATAATGAATATTTTTTTTATTTGTTTATTTATTTATTTTGTTTCAGAATAAATTACTATGCAAAAGAGTTTAAATAATGATAAAGAAGCATAATAGAAACATCTAAAAAATAAACAATTCCCCAAAAGTTGCTCCAAAAAGTATGCTATGTTTTTGTGTACTACTCTAACAATAATTTTCACTATAAATGTAACTACTAACTTTTTACCAAAAAAAAAAAAAAATATATATATATATGTAACTTTACTGACAGATTTCAGCAGCCTGTTGAAGTCTTCTACCATGTTGCGGTCGTTCGTCTCTTTTAACTCCTTTTTTAAGGTCCCTTTAGGCCCATTTTGATTCACTTAAGATGAGAGCACTTTTCAGCTGACAACTTGCACTAACAAGTGCAAGTTTTTTATTTGACATTAAATTTTAAAATGAATTTTGCCCAATTAATCAGCGACGACAGCTCAGCTCAGCCCTTGCGCCTTCATGGCAATGTCGTGGCCCTGCAGCACAATTGTCAGTGAACTTTCACAAGTTGCCACTGTAAGTGCATGCGAAATTTTCAATGCAATTAAATTTAGCACAAAAAAAAGGAGAAAGTTGGCCAAAAAACGAGGAAAAAAAATGTCGTGTAACTGTCAGCGTGACACAGAGAGCGAAGCTAAGTGAAGTGAAGTAAAGAGCTCGCCAAAATGTTGCCATTTGCATTGCCACTTAAACACACATAAAAGCTGGCATAAAGAGCGAGGAGAGAAGATGGAGATGAGGAGAGAGAGCAAATGAGAGGCATACACGTGTAGAGCTGTCGGTCGACGGCACGCAAATCGAGTCAAGTTGAATAGGCGGAAGTAGAGCAAGAAATGCGATTGCCAAATTGAGTTGAAGGTTTCGCTTGACTGTGTTTTGTTTGGCCAAAACTCCATGAGCTCAGTTGCGCCCTTTGCTGTCTCACAGATGCCGCTGTCGTTGCTGCTGCCGTTGCAGTTGCAGTTGCAGTTGTAGCTAAAGTCGCTGCCGCTGCCGTTCACAGGCACTTGGCACTTTGCTGCAATTTTGTAGTTTTGATAAAATTTCGCAAGCATATTAAAAAGTTTTGCGCAACTTGGTTTTTACTTTTGCACATGCCAAACAGGCCACTAGAGAGAGAGGGGGTTGAAGATGGAGGGGGCACTCTACACATGCCACTGACAGGCAAAAGTGGAAGTGGCAAGTGGGTAGTGGGAAGCGGCAAGTAGCAAGTGGCAAGTGTATGTGGAAGCGGAAGCTGTGCCAGCAACGGCAAAAAAAAAAGAGGAAAACTACATATAAATAAAAAAGCTGCCAGTACTCGTTGTGCACTTTGCTTTGCTATTTAATTTTGCAGCTCAAAGGCTTCCCAAACTCTGAGTAACGAAAGCAAGGCGACATTTTGCCTGGCAACAACTTTTCAACTTTGTTTATGTGCAACTCAGACAACAAATTAATTTTACAGCACCACGGCAAATAATAACACAACAAAAAATCAAAAACATAAAGTGATCTAACTAATTAACAGAGGAACTCGCACAATCATTTACAATTTCTGCTCATAAATTCAACGAAAATTGCCACAAAATGAACTTTATACACTCGTTTTTATACGTGTGTGTGTGTGTGTGTGTGCAAATAATTTTATTTATTTACAATATTGTTTATAATGCCAGCTACAGACTAGTATGCCAAATATTGCAGTTTTGTTTTGCGGCAATTAAAATCAATTGAGTGTTGCATACTTTTGTGCGCAATATAAATTGTATATATTGTATGCGTATAAATTTATTTGTGTTTGTGTGCTACTTGTGTGAAACAAAATCGAACTTGTTGGTACATAACTAAACAACTTCCATGTGCATAATTTAATGAATCCAAATAACCGCAACAGTTTTAAAATCATGCGCTAGCTTTAAGTAAGTTTTTGGTAATTTAATATTGTTTTTAAACCAAGGCTCTTTTCATACCTTCATAATTTTTCTGGAATAAAATACTATGTAATGTATTTTTTAATAACTGTTTTTCTTTTGATTGCCTGCGATGTTAAAATAACATCAATTTATTTGCTTTTAGTTAATTGTGGATAACAATTATAGGGACTATTTATTTTTCCAAAGGAATCCAGCTGAAGTTGTTGAAGTTATTCAATGGAACGGCAGCGTGTATCTAAATGGGAGTATGTTTTTAATTGGCAATGCAATTGTTGACCCTTTTGAATGCTTTATGCTTTTCTGGCCAACTTGGCTGACTGGTTAGTCTATTATATTCCAAGAGTTTTTTCATTGCTCAACAGTTTGTTAAAAATATATATCAAACACAATTTAACATTGTTTCTGCTATTCTATTTGCTTTGGTTACTTTTGCTGATTACTTTCGAAATGTCAAGAGTTCACTTTGGTCGTAATAAATTGCAATTTCGATATACTGATGTTTGTTTAACTCAATGAATTACAAGAAAACAGAATTTTTGCATGACAAAACCCAAATTTCTCTTAAAAAAAGATGCATTTTTTTTTTTTTAAGGTGGAGCTGGGAGGACAACCGTAAATTATGCTTGTATTGTGCTAAGCCGTGCAGTGTGTTATTGACACAACACTCAAACACACCACTCACACACACACACTTGGTTATAGTCTGGTGCCTGTCTGCCAATGTCACAACAAAAACGGCAAAAAAAAAAAGAATAGCAGTTTCCGCTTTGTGTATTGGTTTGTTCGTGTGGTTATGCGCTCTATTTCACACACTCAGATACACACACACACACACTCACACACACAATAAAAGTGATTGCATTGGAAAACGCTGCTGTCAGGCAGGATGGAAAGCGCGCTTCTGCCTGCATTTGATGGATGAGTTCGATGCCATGAAGCAGATGGGACAATTCAAATACCAAAGCTCAACATACACACTCACACTCACACTCACACACATAAGCAGGCTGGCAAACTGTTTTGTGCTAAAAAATGCATCGAACAATATATGAGTCACGGTTCGTCGAGGAGT
Organism: Drosophila suboccidentalis; assembly: GCA_037043435.1. Taxonomy (NCBI): domain Eukaryota; kingdom Metazoa; phylum Arthropoda; class Insecta; order Diptera; family Drosophilidae; genus Drosophila; species Drosophila suboccidentalis. Next base: position 459,373 of record JBAMBK010000217.1, read on the forward strand.
CACGAGTTTTTATTGAAATTGAATTGTTGATAAGTTTTGTCAACAAAACGTTTGACGAAATTCCATTGGGAGGGAGGGACTTTGGAATTGAAAGGAGGAAATGTAGTGGGAGGAAAAACGTTAGAGCTGTATAAAAATATTCAGGATATTCTGCTGATATAATTGATTTCAACATTCTCGGCATTTTTATTCCCTGAATATTCAACAATTTGAATTTATGCTTCAATGTTATTTTTATACATACATGTACATCTTGTATATGGTTAATGGATTGCGTTAAAATTACCTTGTTGAACGAATTACAACATAACACAGAGTAAGTGTTTTTAATTTATTTATTAGAGTCGGATATTTAATTAAGAAAATACATATACACAATAATTAAAGATTGACAAATGGTTTACATATTGCCAGATTTGATAGAATTTTTTCTAGTGAATATTCTGGAGCATGGATACTAACACTTATATTATGATCAACAAATTTATATTAAATTTGAATCTCAAATATAAATTAAAAAGACATAATATTGCTAGTATTTATTTTAATGTTAGACTGTGGAAAAATAGTTTCTAATCGTTATCAGAGCTTAATTTATTGATTAATCACTGAAATATAATATATATTTCAAGCAAATTGATGGAACTGTCAGCCAGCAATTTCTTATCAAACAGAGATTTCATTTGCCAAATCTGAAGATCTATAAACTGTGCAGATTTGTGAACTAAATTAAATGATAAGAGCACGAAATGTTGCTTAACTTTTAGCACATATCTGAAATATTGGCCTCAGATACACATTTGTGAATTCGTTTTTGTGAAGCAACAAATGTTGCCAATATTGGAGCCACAATGCGTTTAATTTGTGGCTGTCGCACACAAACAGAAACAGAGACCCAAACAGAGACAAAAACAAAAACGCACTCGGCAAAAGGAATAGAAGAATGTGATGAGAGAGAGAATCAGAAAAGTTGACACAGTCAAGTAAACTTGCCGTAACCCACATTGAACCAAGGCAAATCAACATGTTGCTGACCCAGAGTGCCACATGAGAAGCCGAATCAAGGAGAGAGAGAGAGAGAGAGGGAGAGCGCGTCTGCGCATTGGAGAAGTTTGAGAGAGGGCATCTCCGGCATCTCTCGGACTCTCGGATGCATCAGCAACTGGCAGCTGGGAGTTCGAAATTGTTCCATTACTCAATAGAATTTCTCAATTGGCTCGGACACGCGACTGTTTGGCCATAAAACGCCTAATTCTTGTCTCTGTTAAATGAGCCCAATGCAAAAGCCAAGTACATGGGCCTTAATTACGCAGCGAGCATCGCAACGATTTGTTGTCCTTGGCCCGGCTTATAAGCTGGACAGACATTTGATGGCCCACAATGAGAGTACAGTTACCTGATTTGTGCGCTGACAAATGAAATGCAGACGTTAACCCATTTGGGTTCCTTTTTTTTTGGGCGGCTTCAAGCAAAAGCCAAAATTGTTGCACATAATAATTTGTCAAATTATGCCAGAGCTTGGCTAAAGGAAGTATCTCCACTCTCCCTTGACGCACCTGAATAGCCAAATTGTCTGTCAGGCATTAATCAAGAGACGTTAAGCAAAAACGCCGTGAAAGCAACAACTGAGAAAGAGGCCGACTCAATTTATGTGCTGCAATTAATTGTGGCGCCTCTGGAATTGGAAATGGAATAGGCAAGCTGGCGAAATGGCGAAATGGCTTTAAAGACTTTGCCACCATTGGCCCAAAACACTTGTTTGGCTGCTGCTGCTGCTGCTGCAATTTGCAGCTCATTTAAATTGCAGGACCGTAAATCAGGCGGCCAACATGCAGCATTTGCTGCTTGCGGCTCACAAATCAAGCGACAAATTGAAAAAAAAGAGAAAAAATGAAATGGGATATAAATGAAAGGAATCCTTGACAACGCCGCAGAGTTATGACAGTCATAAAAAAAGTTGTGCTCCTTCCTTGGCCCAGTTTTGTCGTATAAAATCTAGTTAACAACACACTTAATCACAATCGTTGAACAATTCGCACGCGACAATTCGCATTTAATTAAATGTCGAAATGATTGAAAACTGAATCCTTCGACATCGACATTGATTTTGTCTTATCATGTTTCTATAATTTGTTCATAATTAGTTTGCCGTATTTTGTCATCTTCACAAAACACTTTCTTTCGTTTCCTCATCATGCCACCTTCGTAAGCGTTATATAAACATTTTCATTATTTTTATACCAAAGTCCTTAGATCGTTGCCACGTAACAGTTTATTAAATGAGCCTGGCCGCCGTTTGCTATTTACCAAATCGTTTTGTACCCCTTTCCCCACTTATCCTGCTCCTTCTTTTCCTTTTCCTTTGCCTTGCTTTGACTTTGGGCTTATTTATTTTGATTTTTTTTCTTCGTTTTCTTTACTCTGCTTTTGTACGGGGGTACTTTGAATATGTGATCAATTTTGTGACAAATTAAATTCATTAAGCTATAGCAAAAACTGGTTATTTCCGAAAATAATACCAAATATTTAACATCATTTAAAATAGTATTTGTATAATTTTATATTTGTATAATTAACAGAAATATGCATTTAAATATGATTTTAATTATACCCGTTACTTAGAAGGTAAGTAAGAGGGTATATAGGTATGTAACAGGGAGATGGAAGCATCTCCGACCCTTTTAAGTACACTCGTATATATTCTTGATCAGCATCAATAGCCGAGTCCGTCCGTCCATCCGTCAGAGACTATAAGAGCAACCAAATTTGGCACACAGACTTCTATAAACTCCACGCAGATCAAGTTTGTTTCAAATTTTTGCCACGCCCATTTCCGCCTCTGCAAATCACGAAAGCCACCACACGCGCAGTTTTTAAGATCTGATGTTTATTTTGCCAAATAACGTTAACTACTATTATTAGCTATCATCCTACTAAATCGGTACAAGATTAAGTTTTTAAGCAATACAAATGCTTACAAATATCTTATATATTTTAAAGTAAGTAACGGGTATCCTGTAGTCGGCAACTCGACTATAGCCTTTCCCGTTTGTTTTGTTTTCTAATTTTCATATTCATTTCCTAACAACAACAAGTTGAAATATTTCGCACTCTAATTGCTATAATATTGGGTTTTATTAGAAAGGGTATTTAAGCTTCGACTTGCCAAAGACACAAGTATTATATCTTTTTTTTTGCTTTTGTTTATGCACTCTTTTTGCCATTTCGCCTTTGTCGCCAGCTATTTGCCTTTGCCAGCTTTGACAGCTCGTTGAGTTTATCCTGTCAATACACACCCACGTTTTTACACAGCCACACACCAATTCACACACACACACACACACATACACACACACACTCACACACAAAGGCAGCTATAATGATTGCTTGCCTTTGACTAGAGGATTTCACTGGCATTGCCATTGGGTTTTCATTGACTTTATCGCAGTTGACTGTTAGGATTGATCGATCGACTGATTGATTAATTGACACAATGCACATTAATTAGCCGGCTGGCTGCCTGGGCCTAGGCCGGTCAAGTCTTGGTCGCGTCAGTCTCTTAAAGGATTTAACACAAGCTTCTACTTAAACTCTGACAATGACCAAGTGTCTCTGCTGAAGTCTTAGGCTAGACATCTTTCTCCCATTTCTCTATTAGAAATTATGACAATTTGCCAATTTGTTTGACCCTCTTGGGGGTCCAAATTTATGTCTGATTAATAAACTCATTACAACTTTGTCTATTTCCGCACTTTGCAAGTGTTGTTTAATCAACAGACTCACATGCCAAAAGCAACAACTTTTCCTCAGCATTTAATTAAAAAAGTTAAGAGCTCTCCCCTCTTATCAACATACTCCTATGTGAGTATGTACTCTCATTAATTGCAAAACTATTCACATTTCATTATTACTATGTTACTTTTTTGACCAGAGCTTTTTCCTTCAATCTTGTTGAAGTCTCTGCTTTACGCTTTACAGTCTATCCATTCAACTTGAATTGATTTGAAATTTATTGGCTCTCTTTTCAGTTTCTTTTTGTTCCACCTCAATCAAAAATCATATTCAGTTCAAAGTGTTTATTGGAGGCTTACACACTTTTAAGAAAAGCCAATAAGTCTTAAGCTTAACAAATTGCTCTATTGCTTAGTCGACAAAATTGGCTTGATATATGAGAATATTGTTTGTTTTTTCAGTTATCAGTTTTCAGGCAATGTTGATTGTTGGCTAAAGTCGACAGCTTTTATCTCCATTGTAATTAGTTTGTGAAAATTGTGTTTCCTTTTTTCATTTTCTATCTGGGGTTGATTAAAATATTTCAACATGAAATTATTTGATGTGCAAAATTAACTGACTTGTTGAAAATTATCAATAATAATATTGTGCACTGCATTATATTATTTTGCGCAATTTTGATTATGAAATAACTTCATGAAATGTGAATTTGTTATTTTATTGTTGTCGCTTCCGTTGTTGTTGATTGTTTACCAGATATTATATGATTTTGCCAGCAAGTACGCGGAAAATAATGGTACAGCATGTTATAAATTTAATTTGCTTTAAATTAAGCAAACATATCGACCAATAACAACAGCACTTATTCAAATAGTTATGTGCACATAATTGAAATATGTTAAAATATATGTATATTGTTTTATTAAACTAAAACTGATTTAATGCATAGTTTAAATAATTCAATAGTTAGGCAAAAGCAAATGGTCGATTGTGGGATACCAAGCATTTAGATGGGGTAATTAATACACTCGTAATATTTAATATCTGATTATTAGTTGAGATTTCGAAGAATTCTTTAATAAATATAAATAAATATTAATATGTTTTATGTACTCTTAATGTCCAGCAATGTACTCACACTGCATTAACTCATTCCCATTCAGACAGATTGCAGCAATAAAATTAAATATTGCCAAATTTTTGGCATTTATATGAAATTGACAGTTGCAAACATGTGCAAATGCATTAATTAAATTGATTTAAGCAAAAAAATAAATTAGTTTCCTCTATTTATTTATTCTGCTGCGGCGAAATGTTGTTGGGCTCTTTATTCAATTGCATTACGTGCCGGATTATTTGAAAAAGCTTTTAGAAACAAAAATCCCGATAAATATTGTCAAAAAAAGTGTATTGAATAAGCTGAAAAATTGTAATAAATTGCACGTGTGTTATTGTAAATATTTAATATAGAAAATAGTAGTGTGAATGTGATCAGAATTAATTAAAAATACGCCAACAATCATTTGGTGATTTTAAAGCGATGAACTTGACTATAATTAAGCAAGCAGTAAAGATGAGAGAGAGAGAGAGAGAGAGAGAGAGAGAGAGAAAAAGACAGTATGTGAAGGAGAGCAGAAACAAATGTAACTTCTTAAGAGAAGCACTTATTATTATTAGCACCAAAGTTTGTGACCCGCCAAATTTGTTACCAAATAAATGGCTCTCAAACTTGGGCCAAAAGATGATATATCCGTTTTGTTATTATTGTTCTTTTTGTTGCCCTTTTGTTTTCTATTAAACAATTGATGATGCTGCGTCTGTGCTCCTGTCGACAGACGCGTCGTCTGCATATATAAATTATAATTTAATAAGAAAACAAACGAAAAATTCAATGGCGCCATAAAGCATAAAGGGACGCGCTGAAAAGTACTTAAGCACGTGCGTGTCCTTGTCCCTCCATTTCTGTATATGTGTGTGTGTGTGTTTGTGTTTGCTATGTGTGCTGAAAAACAATAAGCATGTGATTCACGCACACACAGAGAATGACAAAAGTAAACAATGAAACGGAAACAAAGCATAGAAAAACGCACGCCGACGAGTCGATTAAGTAGCATAAAGTGATGATAAATGCGACATTGAGCAACAATAAATTCAGCTTTTGGCCCTTGTTTGTCTCCAAGTCTCGCTTCTTGTTGTTGTTGCTGTTGTTGTTGTTGTTGGCAGTGCTCTGCCATTGAAGTGTTTGACTTATTGATGCTGCGTGACGGGATTAGAGCGGGGCCAACGTTGCGTATGAGCAACGCAAACAACATTGAAACGAGCGAACATAACGCTGATTATTAGCATTTTGATGTCTCGTGTGTGTATGTGTGTGTTTGTATGTTTATGTTTATATTTTCGCTGCTCATTCAATTGTATTGTTTATGGTAATTTGAAATTCATTGGCGAGCACCAATAACGCGACAATCCCCCCGTCGGCTTTAGTGCCACTCTCTGCACTCTGTGCGGCATTAAAGCTTAAATTCGATTTCAATTTCAAATCGAATTGCTGTCTGTCTGACTACTACTTGCTGCATCGAGTACATCATTAGAAATGTAAACGAATGATGAAGCAGCTTTAGATTGAGCTTGGCCCAAAGGCAGCTCAATTTGTTGGCCCGTATTTGGGCCAGTATTGAAGCCCTTTTTCAGCTTCAATGCGGTCAACATAGTCGCGCCAAGGCAAAGGTAAAAGTTTTCCACTTAGCAAGAAAAAATAGAGAAACGAAAAGAATGAAAAGAAAACGCTTGGTATAGAAAATGTTTGGAATGGTTTAGGTTTTGGTCTGGGTTTGGATTTGGATTTTATTTAGTTCGCATTGCTCACTTTGCTTTGCGTGTTGCCACAAGTTGTGCCACTTGCCACCGCAGCAAGAAGCAAGTCAAGGCGATTCGAGATTACTTTGGTCTACATTGCTCTCAATATTGCATTGAGTCTTGCTTTGAATGCAATGCCAGAGAATCTCAGAAAGTGACTCTGCCCGATGCCCAACGTAACTGGCCGCATTTCGTTGCCACGTTGCAACGTTGCAACTGCAGTTGTAGATATGAAAGATGAGCGGGCAGAGTGAATGCATAGCTCTATTGAATATCACATAATTGTTCCTATTACAGACACTCAGTTGGGGCTTTGCCCAGTCAGGATTAGGCTCTCAGTCTGGGCAATTGCTTAATTGCAACTTAAGCTAAATTCTGCCTTTTGCCCTGGCAATCTGTTCGTCGGCTCGATACTCACCTGACTCTTCAATTGCCTGGTTTGTTTGTTGTTGGCACATAAAATCTTGACCAGCCTTCACTTGCAGTGGTTGCCTGTAATGACTGAAATTTGTGGGCTCCCTGATATGAGAACAGGACTGGACCTGCCCAAATCGCCTGCATAGATAAACGGACTGTTGGTCTTTGGACCTGGCACTCGGGGCACTCGACTCGACTCGACTCAAGTAAAGCCCTTAAGCTAAACTGGCACTAAAAACATAGAACAACGAGTAGCTCAGAGTTTCGGACTTCTATATTGTGTCCGGGCTTAGGAGCTGCCTAAATGCAATCTAAGTGGTCTTTTCCTGGGTCTATTTGCCAGCCGCAAATTAAGCTGTTAATTGTACAAACATTGTGTAAATACAACAACAACAAAAACAAGAACAATTGCAACTAAAACAACAGCAGCAACTAATACCTGAAAGTTATTTAGTCAAGTGTGCTCAACTTAGAGGCACCCTATACTTAATTGAGAATGTAAAGAATCTTTCCCTTTTTTTAATGCAGGGATATATTAGCTTTGTGCAAAATATCTGTCTGTCTTAGCAACTAAAAGAGCTAGAGGCATCACATTTGCAATGTTGATTCCTGTATACGTATGCAGCATATTCAAAATACTTACCCAAATTAATACCTATGTAGATTCCAACCTGAGTTCCATTTCTATGAGCACAGGGAGTTTTAATTGAGTAAGCATTGATTACATTGTACTCAAGTAAATAAAAGTTAAATTCTATGTTAAAACATGAGCGAGCAAATCGCAAAGGAAGTAGAGAAGGAAATGGCAGAACTGTGAGTGTTTGCCTGAAAATACAAGATAAATTCAATAAACAAATATCTCATGCAATTGCAGGGATAGAGATATTCTAAGGAAAGTCGCAGATTCCTGCTCAATTCACAAAAAGAAGTCTTATAGGCGGCTGAGGCATCGCTCATTGGATGATATGGGTTATGTATTCGATGAGAATTTGAAGTGCAACCTTGGGTGCGACCAACAGTTATTGGAGAAGGGCCTCATTGAAATTGTGCACAGTCGACGATATACAGACATCCAGGTGGATGTCAAGGGTCACATCTTCAACTGTCATATGGCTGTGTTGCAGATCTCAACGGAATACTTCAAAAGATTCCATACACTGGATCCGGTGGTCATCGACTCAGAGGATGTGACTATTGTGGGCTTTGAAAAGGCCTACTGCTGGATGACCGAGGTGAATGCAATCCCGCAACGAGAGAACATTGTGGAGCTCTATATGACAGCCAAGTATCTGGAGATGCCCGAGTTATTGAAGCAACTCTGGTTCTACTTCGAAGATCGCAATCAGTTCAACGAGGGACAGGCTTTTAAGTTATTCTTAGAGACAGTTTCCTATCAGGCCTTGACACTTCAGCAGTTTCTTCTCACTCGCATCAGTTACTTCTATTTGTCGGCCATAACCACATTGGAGTTTCTGCAGCTGAATGCGAATCAAGTTCATGACATGCTCGACAGTAATGTGGCCGGAGTCAACAATGAATATGAGATATTTATGTGTGCTCTACGTTGGTTGATGTGCGACTGGAGGCAGCGGAAAAGACATGTCCATCTGCTGATGTCTGCCGTGAGGTTTGGTTTAATGCCTCCTTGGTATCTGCTCTCTCTGAGGGCCAAGCAAACGATGCCCGAGCTGCAGGAGATCTGTGAAGATCCCTCCGTGCTGGACATGATCAACGACGGGCTGTCGCATTCCGTCACACATGAGTCCCTAAATGAAATGACAATGCAGCTGCATCAGGGGCCTCAACGGGAATGGATCATCGATGAACTGGCTCCACACCATCATGAATACAAGTGTCCCAACTGGAAAAGTCTGGACTATGAGAAATTCAGCGCCTACGTCGATAGAGTTATCAATGCCGGGCCACTCTTCTACAAGTCGCTCAAGCCCAAGACGGCTGTCAATTTGATGTCGTGCTGTCGGGCAAAGTTTTAGATACCAAAAACTGTATTGAACAACATTTAAAGTTTTTCGATTCGATTACACTCAAATGTATCTAAGTCGAGTGTATTTCTGTGTGTTCAAAAACACACCCTGGGGTGCCGTTAAATTGCTGCAAATAATTTCATTAGCCTCGACCCGCCGCCATTCGGGCTTTGGTTTCACATTCGCATTAAGCGTTTCCAATTAGTTGAATGTCAGCCATTTGCTGAATTAATTGTCAACGTTTATGAACTAAGCGTGTGTGTGCCTAATGTGTGTGTCTGTGTGTGTTTGTTTTCTATAAGTGGGCGTATTTATGTTTGCGAATGACAACACTCGTGTTGCGTATACGACACGTAATCAATAGCAACAAAAAAAACGCAAAATAAATACCAAAGTCATAACAACAACACCAACTGTTGTCCAAATATTTTCATCAAATATCACAACTATCAAATATAACAACTTAAAAAAATATAATTCATTTGCATTGCATTTTCAGCAATGTATTTATGAATTCCAGTATTTTGCTTTACGAACTTTTTACTTTAAATATACATTTTATTTACATAGTTTTTCTACAATTAAAGTGTCAGAATGAATTTAATTTGTCTTAGAAAATTTACAGGGTAATTAACCTTTTTTTTTAAATATAATATATCTTTTTTTGACGGAGTATTGTATTCAATGCTCAGCTCGACATTCATTCAACAATTCCAGAGAGTCTACGAAAACTACAATGAATAGCAATTGGAAGCAATTGGCTAGAATGAGCGACTATAAATTACCCTGGAAGTTACAACCTTCATCTGTCTATTACATACGTATTACATAGTTTATACTATCCCCTTTTTTCAATTTTTTTATTGGATACAGGGTATAAAAGCAATGCATAAAATTTGGGTTTATTGTATATTATTTAATTGTCTGCAGTTAAGCTGCTGTCGATAAATCAATTACTGAACAGTCGCTGGCAGATTATAGGGATTTTTACTTTTTCCCTCTTCTGTTTTATCTGTCTCTGTGTGTGTGTGTGTGTGTGAGTGTGGCACAATCATTTGCACAGTTGCAGATAAAGTTGAAGATAGCTGTGGCAATGAGTCGTTGCAACTGATTGGAATAATTGACGGTGCACATAATAATGATTGATGAATGCAATTAAAATTGGACGAATGAAACTGCAACCGAAGCGAAAGGCGATTAATGACGTTGGCTGACAATCAGATTGAGATGCAGCAGCTTAGAAGTAATTTATTATGCATTCATTCTTCATTTTTTATTACAATTTAAAAAGTTAATAAAGAAGTCATATTTTGGAGCAATCTGTTTGTTTTTGTTTTTGATCTTTCGACTGCCACAAACACGGCAGGTGTTAAGCACTTTGAATATATTTATTTAATTAACTTTACTTATTTGCACTTTCAACTCTGCCACACCACGGGGCAAGCAGCATATGAAAATGAGATTGCAGCAGCAGCATCGACTTCAATTTCAATTTTGCTGCACATTGGCAACAACACAACTGATAATCCTATTGTGGTTTTGTTGCCGCTATTTAATTGCCATCACACCCCACTTAAGCACACACAAACACACACAAACACACACAAACACACACACACAGACACACACACAGACAGATGGCCGCCGCATGCGACAAACAAAAGCGGCTTTAGTTTTCATGTTTTTGCGGCTGCTGCGTTTTGAGGCGCCATTACTCACATCAGACATCGCTGAGAATGGCAATGGCAGCGCGAATTTCGCCTGTCAGCGGTAAAATGCACTATGGGAAAAAGCCAACTTTGGAGTAAAATCTAAATATGAAGATAATGACTGGAAATATGTATTTAAAATCTATACATATGGCTATAGATTTAAAATTTGGCATAAAGTTTAGTTATAATATTCACAAATTTATAGTTTCTTTTTTTGTTATTTAATTGGACTTGTCTTCATCCCCCCTTTTTCACCGACTAAGTAAAAAAGTTAAACTTCTTTTTATAAACATAAATATATCTTAAACTTTCCATGACCGCTAATTAGACTTAAGTAAAATTAACAATTTTGTTTGTTTTTTAATTTACTCATTATTTTATTTTTACATAAATTCACGCCTTGAACATGTGATTTTCCACGAAAAGGGGCAAAAACGGGCAAAAAGGATTACTAACATCTGATTCCAGATGGTTTTATTAATAACCTTTGGGCAAAACCCTTGTGAATTGCTGTGCTACACTAAAGATAAGCTTTACAGAACAGTTGCACAAGTTGCACATTTTTTAGCTTTGAGTTATATTGCACAATAAAACGCAAATACTAAAAATATCTACTTACAGAAAATTTTAAAAACCTGTATCAGTTTTTTTCATATTTAAAATTTTTTATTATGTTTACGAAACAAAAAAAGTTGCAATTATTTTTCCCTCTCTTTTTGTCAGTTCATAATGCAATGCTCATATGAGCGCGCTTCAAATATTAATGGTAGTCCCAAGGAGTGGAGCATTTTGAAATTGGAAATCAAAAAATTTTGAAGATATTAATACTACAAACAATAATTTGAATTTATGCCAAAATATAGGATTTTTTTCCCATAGTGAAATGGGGCAAGTTGTGGAGCAGGCAACAGTGGACTGAACAGTGGAGTCTAAACTATTTGGCAAAAGTTTTCGGGGCTATTGTTTCAATTGTCAAACAAGCGGCCGAAGTTTGACAAAAAGTTTCTTTAATTCCCCGGCCGCAATTTAAGTACTTCCCCCTCCGTTCCCCATACAAATGGTTGCCAGGACTTAAAGCCTGATTAGCTAATTGTCCATTTCTAATTTGACTTGTCGCAATTTCAATTAAAATGCTCACTGATAAGCCATCAAACTTTGCAATTTATTACACACTTTGGCACACAGTGGTGAGAGAGGTGTGAGTGTGGCATGCAACTTCCTTCAGTGGCATGCACCTTTCTGTCAAGCCAAAGATGCTTTTCGTTTGACTATCATCTTTAAAGATTTATTTGGCAAAAACGGTAGTCGGATTTGATTTTCGATTCATGACTTGAACACAGTTGCATCACTAACAGCAACTAACTGTAGCATTTAACTAATGCTGCATGCAACTTCCTGAGCGCATTAGGCAGCGACTGCACAGCTCTGCTTCTTCTTGGAACTTAGTAATGGTATAAATGTGAACCTCAACTGAGCTGAAACTGAGTCCCAACTAAAGTATTCCGAGTTATTCTAAAGTTAGATATACAAATATGTAAAAGGAAAGCTTAGAATCGAGCCAACTTGAATGTTTTATTTATTTATTTAACGTCGACTTAGAGCAGTCGAAAAAAATATTTTAAATATTTAAAAATATTAAATACAAAAAAATAACAGCATAATATTAACTTAAAACAATATAAATATAGTTTGAATTATGGGGAGAGAAGACTCAGTTATGTAAATTTGTTCATTGTCATTGTAATTTGCCCCAAACAATAATAAATAAGTAATATAAAATAAAGGAAGACAGATGAATACTAGACGAATGTACATAAATGAATGTAGTCAGGTGTGCTGTCTAATTATCAACACTTTCTATAACTAAGGCAACAACATCACACTCAAGTGGACTAAAAGGGGTGATTACAGGGATTAACTAGTGTCTCACAACTTGAGAGTGGACAAGAAAGATGATTTTTGTTAATGCAGCGGCGACCACAACTACAAGTCTGAATAATTCGCTTATTGCAATTAAAAGCAATTATGTTCGTTGTTGTGGAAACCACAAACTCATTAGCTTGGTGCACCAAAACCACAATGCAGCAAATCGCTTAACCACAACAACAACAGCAACAACAACCACAAAATGGTATGTTCTTGCTGTATCTCTGCATATATGAGAATGTACATATGTGTGTATATATTTGGCACTCAGTTTGCAGTGCAGAAGTGGGGGCAATGAAAAGAAGGCCTGGAACTAAGAATCTCAAACGCCTTTCAAATTACATAGCTGGAGATCAATTTTTTTTTTGGCTAGAACGTTAAGGATTTTGACATGTGTGACCCACTGGGTGGCTGAGGTGGATGAGATTTGTGTTTGCCTAGAAGGTTTTATGCATATGTTGGACATGTGGGAAATTCCATTAGGAAGTTTTCTTTGTTTGCATACCATTTGCATCTCTAACGGAAAATAAAATAATTTATTTGTGGCCAGCATGGGTCGCTTTTCATTTCGCACAGATTTAATGTCTAGTGTGTGTGTGTGTGTGGTTTGCCAGACTTCAAATTTTACGAGTAGTATTATTATTATTTTGTAATGGCTTTTGAGTGTTTGCCAAACCTCAAAGAAAAAATGATTTGCATAAAATCGATTAAAAATTGTTGGGCAAATAAAATGCATATTGAATTCAAATGAATATCAACAAACCCCAAGCACATACACACACACACATACCCATTCACTCACAATGGCAACAACTTTTTGAGTCAAGTCCACTCTGGTAAGTCCACTTGAGTATGATGTGTCTGCATAAGAGTTGCCTTTGTTATACAAAGTGCTTGTAATATCATAAATATCACATTCTGGAGCATCGAAACATGCACTTCAGTCCTGAAGCTGAATGCTGTCGAAAATCTAGTCAACATTAAATGTACTATTACTATATAAAGTTGACTGTCTTTTAAAAATGCAAAAGCTGGCTTCTACTTTGTTATAAATCTATAGTTATTGGCTGAAATTTTGTAGTTATCTTAATGTATCTATCATAAAATTAATCGATATATTCTTGTTCTACAAATATTCCAGACTTGGAAGTCATTTGGATAGCAAAATAGATAGTAGCAACTCTTAACTGTGATAACATAATATCTGGAGTTTCTCAAACCAACATCAAAGGCTAGAAAAAAGTTTCTTCGTACACATATGTTTTTAATGAACTTTAATTATCTATTATAAGTTCTAAGCTACTGCATAATATATTTTATTATATGATTATTTATTTAATTTTAAATTGTATCGTTAATAAAATAATGCTGCATAATAATCTTGCTGCAAGATTAAATATACTTTCGTAATTAGTACGTTAACTTTGAATAACTTTGCACAGCTTTTGAGTTTGCACTTGCATGTATGTATGTATGTTTAGACACAGTTTGCCTTGCGTGCTACTTATACTGTTATACTGTTGTTGCATGCTGCAGCCGTATCAATTATGAGTAATGTGTAATTAATTTACAAATGCATTTGTGTGTAAACCGTATCGGATTATTGCGATGGTAGGGTTGAAGGCATGACGGAGTAAGGTAAATATTGTGGGCAGAGTACCTCATAAACATGCCAAGGATGAGACGACTCAAGACATTATGAGCAGGCGAATTAACTTGTGAGATGATGTTGCCGTATTCAAGTAAGTATTCAAGTGGCCTGTTGAACATCATTAATAGCAAAAATGGATATGCAATTAGATTATGCAAACAAATGTCAAAGTTATTTGTGTTTCATGTCTTAGGCAAGCAAAGTTAATTAATTACTGCACAACTTTAAGCTGGTCAAGGACTAAATGCCCAGGAATGCTTCTACGTTACTTTGTTGTTGGAATGCCATAAGATTACAATAATTTAAGAACTTTTGCTTTAGCTTCCCTAAGAACTTACTCAAGGCTTAAGACCAGCTCCGGACAAGGACAAGCGTTGATGATGATGTTGCACTGGTAGATGATGATGATGATGATGAAGTAGATGAAGCTCGTTGAGTTTTCCACTAATAATGGCAACTTAAGCTGACTGCAAATATATATATATATATATATATTGTATGTTGCAGCCGAAAGGAGTTTGCCACGCCTTCTGCGCCCATAATGCCACAACTTGTCTGCCAAATGCAAATTCAAAAGCCAAATGAAAATGAAAATTAGCGCGCATTTGGTTTGCAAACACAAACAAACAAACGAAACCAAACGAAAACGAAATGCAAAAGCATGAGATACAATTTGGAAAACTATCTCAGACACAGTTTTTAAACTGTTGTTGTTGTTGTCGCTGCTAATGAAGCGTCAGTTGTGCGGGTATTGTTCAAAGAGAGAGAGAGAGAGAGAGAGATATTCCTAGACAAATGTCAAAAGGAAAATGCTCGCAGAGTCGAGAAACGAAACTTTTGGCAGCCACAACAAACTGCAAACTGTAAGATACAAACTAAAAGATACAAGATACAATTGCCTTGGGAGCACTTTAAAATGCCGACGCGACTCAGCCAGAACCAAAAGATAAAGATAGTGCGAGTGGAAAACTTTACAGCAAGCAAAAAGAAAATTGCTTGCAATAAATTTCAAATTAAATAGAAATTTGCAGCGCCAACTGAGAATGGAGCAAGGGTAAGAGAGGGAATTAGAAATGAACAAAAAAAAATGCAAATCTCTGCTAATTCTTATAAATTATTAAATAAGAAAAAGTCAAATGATTCATTTTTAAGCTGCACCCTTCATCACTAAAGCTCAGCTGGCAGCAGAAGCAGAAGCACCAGCAGCAGAAAAACCGAAAAGAAAAAGAAAAAATACCCCAAACCCAAGAAAAGCTAGCAAAGAGCATTGCGGACAAAAAGAAAAACGAGTGGAAAATGTGTGAGCAGAAGAAAAGCCTGGCAAAAGGGCAATGCTGCTGAACAAGCATTGCATTTGCAGTGTGTGTGAGTGTGAGTGTGAGTATGTGCGATGGTGTGTGAGTGTCTATACCAGGGATATAACAACTGACTGCAAGTGAAATGATTCTCTCAAAGACTTAAGAATCACATAGATTTGAACGAATGCATCCAGCCTGGAAGCGCATTCAGCTTCCATTGACAGTCGAATTTAAACGTATATTAAATCACTCGCTTATTGTTTACTTACTATTCGCAATATTTTATTATTAATAATAAGATTGCTTTTACGCATGGTAAAAGTTTTATTACTCGACACTTGAAATACAGTTGAATAATATTCAATAATAGCTTGGTATTTACCTTGACCTAAAAAAGTTTTCTAGAAGCCTTTGTTAAGAACACTCTAGAATATCCTTAAAAATTGCAGATATTTTAAACGTGGTTGACTTCTTTCAATTTATTTCTATGAAAGGTAAGAAAAAAAGAGATAAATTTAAATAAAATAAATATAATATATGTTTCGTAGAGCTTCAGCATGAGTCTTTCTAATTGATGGTATAATGAAATAACAAAAAAATTATAATAGTTTAAGTCTCATAAAAATAATAAGTGAAAGATATTTAGACGTATATTCAATGATTCTTTATGTATAATTAATATATTAAAATATAATAATATAAGAAATTATTCTTAGTTCATATTCAACTGGACTCAAAGACCTTGGAAAAATATTATTTATAATCGTTGACTTCATATCTGCAGATAGGGTATCTTTTAACCGAATACTCCGCGATTCCTTGTGATTTTAATATTAAATGTGTCTTGGCTCTAATTCCAGGGTATACTGTCCATCGGCAATGCTTTATGTTTGGGCCTTATACCCACACTGTGTCGGTTGACATACGTTGCACAGTGCACTCAATTGAAGACGATGAAAAGTGAAATGCGCTGTCGCGTGCGGCACGTGGCATGAGGCATGAGGCATGCAGCATGTGGCATGTGGTCTTTGGTTCCTCGGTGGGCAGCAAAGTCAAGTTGCATGCTGGATTTGTTACACACTCGTACTCGCACAAAGAATCATTACGAGATGCTGCACTTTGCGTTTGCGTTTGCCTTGCCTTGCGTTGCCTTGCCAGCGGCAAGAAGCAAGAAGCAAAGAAACGCGGCCAAGAGGAAGCAGCTACAAAGGCCGTGGCAAAAACAGGCCAAAGTATAGTACGAGTAACTAGAATAGAAAGCTCCACAAACAGCGAATGTTGAATGCTGTGCACATGGCAGTTTATTCATGATTTCACATATTTTGTCATGCCCCCCTCCCCCCACGCCGCTCTTTCCGCTCTCCCCCTTCTCTTTTCTTGCTGCAAGCCTCAAAACTCTTCTTCATGCCACTGACCCCAAACTCCTGTTGGCCATTGTTGTGCATTAGTCGACTGTTCGCCAGTTCGTTGTTTGTGCAAAAAATATTGCCTTAGCGTTTGTGCAAACGTGGCAGGCACTGTACACACACAGAAGACCACACACACACACACACACACACCAATACACACCCAAACACTCACCCGCACATACATAGATCTTTACACTATGTAGAAAGCTTTCTACATGATTTCTCTGGCGCGTGTTTTTGTTGCTTCTGCTGCTTTTGCTGCTTCCTAGCAATATTTTTTTGCAGTTGCCTATCTCCGTCTCCCTTGCTCTACTCGTACCTCACTTTCGCCCTCTCACTCCATATCCTGCCCACTCCCCCCGCTGTGCTGCTTTTGTGAAGCTGCGTTTTTATGGTTTTAACATGTTTACTTTAATATTGTGTATTTGTCTTGTCGGCGTTACTGTGACATATGTAGCTGCCGCTGCAATCGGACAGTGGGAAAAACACAGGGCGGGCAAACGGGGAGGAAAAGCAATAACTGAACGAGATCTAAGTCTCCCAATAGACTCAGCATTGTGAGTTGATATTTGATTCACTTGAAATCAAATTTTACATAAAAGTACTTTAAACTCATCAATATCAATATGAAATATAAAGACTCAATATATTTAAATTTAATATATAAAGATTAAATTGACTCAGCATTGTGAGTTGATATTTGATATTTGAATTACTTTTAAATGCATTCCGATCAACTTGGCAATCAAATGTTACATAAAAGTACTTTTAACTCATAAATATCAATATTAAACATAAATACTCTACATATATTTCAATTTAATATATAATTATTAAATTGACTCAGCATTATGAGTTGATATTTGCTATTTGATTACGACCAACTTTGCAATCAAATGATACCAAAATTTTCTTTAGACTCATAAACATAAATATTAAATATAAATATTAAGTGTACAGCTTTTTGTTGTTATTTTCAACCATCATTCTTGGTTGACAAAAGAATTAGTCAAACATTTATGAAACAATTTTTTAATATTTTAGATATTCCAAGAAATAACTTCATTTTGCTAGTTAAGTACATTTTCAAATACAACTTTCTTTAACTACCAAATATGACACGCCCTTTTTGTATTATCCTACACTTTTTTAAAAGTGTTTGCTCCCTGGCATCCATGTTACTTTACTTTCCTGTTAATCCCATTAAAAGTATAAGCAGAAATATAAATAATGCACAAGTTAAAAAACACCACGGCAAGAAAACTGTTTGCTCGTTTATTTAGCTTGCTTTCAATTTGTAAATTGCAAATTGAATTTGATAAGTTTCAAGTTGCCTGCACAGTCTAATAAGTATAATGATGTACCACTTGCAGACCCAAGGCAGTAGTCATTGTGTGTACATATGAATATTACAAGAAAGAGCTCTGGATTGGACAGAGCAGGTAATCTTTGGATTTGCGCATTCGGTTCGCTAGTTCTTGTGTATTAATTCTAATTAAATTTGTTATTCAAAATGGAAATGTGGCACGTACACTGCATGTCAGCCATTTGGCAAGTGTTAACCTTTTGCTAGTCGCCTCTAAGCCTTGGCAAATGGACAAACATTGACGGCGACAATTCGCACGAAGCGGTCCGAGAACAACCTTGACATTTTTTTTGTCCTCCCCCTCGTGTTTTCATTACACTAATGAAGTCATGTGCGAACTGTAAGGACAACGACAACGAGTGTAGGAGTGTGACACTGTCAATGTAGGTGTACTTGTGTACCTTAATGTGAGTGTGTGGGTGTATTACACACACGTGTGTGTGTGTAGGTTTAGGCAAAACGAGTGTCAGACACATAAAAGGTGCATGGCAGCGACGCCTCATTAAACCATTTTATTGTGCCCAACGTTATGAAGCGGCCTTAACTTTGTCTCTGACAAAGACTTTTACACACATAACGCATACGCCGTGTGGTGCGAATACTGTTTAATACTGACTTTAAAACGAGGCGAAAGGTGAGAATGCATCTCGAAGTGTGAAGCTGCCAGCTAAATTGTAAGAGGACAGAAATATTTCAACAGGAATTTACGAGGCGCGCACACTAAATGCTCATTTAGTTTGCACTTTTATTTAGAAACTTCGTTTGCACGTTTGCCAAATTGTCTGCGGTGGCGAAACTCAACCGCGGCCAACAACAACCACAGCAGGAACCACAACTAACGAACGACAACAACAACGACAACAACAACAACGTTGTTCTCAGCCGAGTGCAATAATAATGAAGACAGAGGCATAAATTTTGCTTTGGCTTGCAGCCTGCCATGAGAGCGACTGAAAGATTCGAGAGAGTGAGAGAAAGCAGCAGGAGCAGGAGAAAGAGAGACCCTTGTGGCTTTGGCTTTGGCTGCTGCCAGGTGAGCCATGTTGTCAGCGGAAGGTAGCAACAAATTTTCGTTGCGAAAGCTTTTAGTGAATTTATGGCAAGAAAATCTCCACTGCTCCCCCCGCAAAAAAAGAAGAAGGGACTTTCTGCATTTTGGCCGTTAGTTTATGTCTTGGCCAGAACCTCATCCACATCCACATCCTGGCATGTGTTGTTGCTTCATGCATAATGCACTTGCAACCAGCCACATCCTCATCCACATCCTCACATCCACACATCCTTCCAGCTATCTAATGATGCACAACCAGCAACAAATTGAATGCCAACATTTTTGCTGAGATTTCACAACGAGCACACACAATTAGTTTTTGATATACTCGCATTCTGGATGAAACTTAAGCCAAGATGCAACTCCATATCCATATTCACATCCATCGCATCATCTTTTAAATATTATTTTGGGAAACTCGTATGCTGTAAGTATTTTAAGGTGTGTGGCTTCATTTTGACTTGGCAGTATCAATTATCCGGCTCTGTTTCACGTATTTCAAAACAACCTTCATGAAATCCGCCAAATTCTGTTGAATTCCAACTTCTTCTCCCCCTTTGTTGTCTGTTTCGTTCTTATTTTCTGCCTTCACAACAAAAGTTGATTAAAGTTTATATGAAAAAACAAATTTAACTTTTAAGTCATCAGTAACAAAAGCAGCAGCAGGTAGAAACAGGTAGCATTGGGTGGCAAGTAGCATGTGGCATGTGGCATGTGGCATGCAGCCAGGTAGCTTAACAATTTCAGCGAGTTGTCAGCATATGCGAAGATCCTTGACAGCCACGAGAATGAGAATGAGAATGAGAATAACGAACAGCCTAGGCAACACGCACAGACATGCACAGATACAGCTACAGCTGAATTCCCGTAATTGTGTTACCATACAAGTCCTCTCCATAAGCTCAACAACTTTGTGTACCCTATAAATAGACAGATCTAATAAAGGGTTTCAAAGACAACGCACCACCTGCTTAGGCTGTATTTATATAGTTATAGGGTAGCTGTTAGTCTATCATTTGCACTAACATATTTGTTCTTACCTTTTCTCAAAAAATACTATCACTACTATATCGTTAAACTTATTCACTGACTGCAAAGGGAAAACAATTGGATAGAAGGGGGAAAAGAAGGGAAGAAAGTGGAAGAGAAAGGAGTAAGAGAGAGAGAGGGGAATACAACTGCATCCATATGGAGCGTGTCTTCCATTGTTTAACTTGAAATTCGTTTGTCGGCCTTCATTTTACCGCAACGCCAGGCAACGCTGTCGACTCCATTTGCATTCAACTTAATTGCGTTTTAAGTAGATTTGCGGTGACATGTGAACACACACAGCACACACACATCACACACACCACACATACACACACACACACACCACAAACACATACACACACATACAAGTTTTCGTATTGTTCTCACTGACAACGATTTCCTTTTACAACATCTTTTCCGGAGAACAACAGCGAAATACTTAAGAAGATGTACTGACTTCTGTGCAGAAAAGTCAAACAGACTTCGAGCTGATTCCACTCTTAAAGGAAAGTCTTAAGAAATGGGAAGATAATATTAAAATTGTTAAAGTAGACAATTAGTGACATGGTAATAATATTAGATACAAAAAGTACCTATAGTTTAAAGTGCTCTAAGCATACATTTAATTGTATCTTCGTGAGTAAAAAGATAAGAAACAGAAATAGATGCACATAATATTTATAATTGAAAGTATCTTAAGCATAGATTTAATTGTATCTTCGTGTGACATAAACTTAGATACAGGAATATATACATAAGGTATTTATAATTTAAAGTGCTAATAATTAATAATTTCTTGTGCTGCAATGTTAAGTCTCAGCTGAAGACATCGCTTAATAAAATACAAATCAGGACATGTGAATAGAGACGGCTGTAAGTCGCTTAAAATCTCAAAGTCTTTCTACAGTGTTCTCTCTCTCTCTCTCTCTCTCTACTCTCCTCTTTACTGTCTTCTCTGTTGTCATGCATTGAGCTGAGCAGCTTTCTGTCTTTTACTTTTTTACACGTGTCAAACTAATTTAACATTTTGTTACTTTCTACACCTTGGCGCATTTGTGTCACCAGCGACACACGGCCACGCCCCCTCTTCACCGACGGACGCATGCCGCCTTGCAAAGGCGACGCCAGAGGCTCATTGAAATTCATAAAATATTTGCACAGCGAAATGGGCTACGTAGAGTCGAGTAGAGAGTAGAGAGTACCGAGGCTGCAGGCGGTGTATTATGTGTCAAGCACGTTTGAATTTAAATTCAAATATTTGCCATAGAAGGCAAACAAATAAGCAGAAATATGGTAAACAGCAATAAGCAGCAATCCCAATGCCAATGCCAAATGGAAAAGGAAATGGGAATCGGAATGGGAATGAAAATGGCAAATGGCAACAGAATGGTACAGAATGAACAGAAGCCAAGTTAAGTACTTGGGTACATGTGTCTCTTCTTACGAGCAAATCTGTTTTACCTGCAAATATTAAGTATACGTCTCGCATGACTGCATAAGAAGAAACAATCTAACAATTGCCCATATTAAGTATACTATAACTGTTATTCGCACTGCTGATTAATAAACTTGACAAATCTTCGACGTAAATCTCTAATTTTAAATCAGTAAATATACTTAAGACGGCAACAGAGAAAATTCTCTTCTTGTAATGGAAAAAATCTCATTGATATTAATCTATAAATTCTATTCAGTTCTTTAGATCTAATCTTCCATTGATCTCTTACTTATAAATGCAAAAATATACTTACTTTCTAAAAATTTAATAAATTTAAAGAGACCTCGGCTCAGGTCAGATACATATGTCTTTAATAAAATCTCTGCAAGCATTAAGTATATTTGTATCTGATAGAAAATAAAGCAAAAACGTTGCTCTGATTTGCACACGTTCACTAATTACCCTGAGATTTGACTTTCTTCAGTTCAGACCAGACTCGAACTCTATTGACTGACAGGTCCAGACAACTGTGCGACAAATAAAGAAAGCGCTGTCTGCTAATCCTGTCTGCCTCAAATGTTGTACAGATACAGACTCTGCATAATAAGTTAAGTACAGACAGTCAGCAGACTTTGTCAGACTGAAGAAAAGATACCTAATGTGTCAGACACACGGACAGAAATACAGACAGCACCCAAGGCGATTGCTGGCTTCGGCCTGTCAATGAATATCTATTATGATTTGTGGCCAAAAAAAAACAAAAAGTGTAGCATAGTTATGTGGGCTGTCCTTGTATTTTGCAAATTCTCGCCGAGTTTTGCAAATTCAGAAAGACAGAGTGTGGATGTGTCCCAGGGAGCCAATAAATCTTCGACTGTTGTTGTGTTTGAAAGTCGTCGTCGTCGTTGCGCTTTACATTTGTTGGCCTAATTGCGGCGTCAGCGAGCCAAGAAAAACAAGACAGAGCCAAGAAAGACCAAAAGCTGCCATTACATCTCAATTCCAACTACCAATTGTGGTTGTCTCATTGTCATCATTAAGCCAATATAAAAATGGTTTTATTGTTACACTGACCTTGCCTTGTAGAAACATAAAGCACTCGAATATCGAGTGAATTTAAGTTGATTTCAAACGAGTGACAACTTTTCACTTGTCACACTTCGCTTAACCTTGCCAATTAATGTGAAAAATTGAGCTTGGCTTCTTTGTGTTGTGTTGTCCAATAAATAGCAATGGAGCAAATATTTTTAGCTATCTTCTCTTCTCTCCTCCCTCATCTCATCGCATTTCTCTACTGTCTCTGACTTGGACAACGCCTCCCACTGTCCACTGTGAAGATAAATGATGTTGTCGAATGCCATTTGTTTGTATTTGAGAATGTCTGTATGTCTGTGTGTCTGTATTGACATTGTTAGCACCTGACTTTGTGCAATTTTCTAAACTGTTCAGAGTTCTCGACTTGCTCGCTTTTACCACATTTTTCATCATAATTTTGTGTGCTTTTCAAACCGTAAAAAAATAAGTGCAATTAATTTTTATTGTACTCGTTGTAGTATATGTTGAGGTGTCATGTTTGCAATGCTCTCCAAATGCCTCACACTCATATATCACATGTCAACACCGCCCTTCAGTCCCGCCCCCGCATCCATCTGGCATTTTTGTAACAAACACACATTTACAAGGAGAGAGGGAGAGAGAATTTATCGAGTCAGACTGGGGCCATATATCAGGCGCATTTGTCAGCCATTGTCAATGGCTCTTAGACTGGGCAAAATACATATTTCCGCTGGCTTGTCAATGACTCCAATTGAACTCTCCGATTATTGATTTTAAGCTGTGCGTGTGTGTGAGTGGTTCTTGTAATTTTGGCAATTTAAATGTCATTAAAAACAATCTTCGAAAAAGTTGCAAATGATGTGCAAAAGATGGAAGTGAAGCAGGAAGTGGAAATATAGAAGAGAATTTATGCAATTTGTGGCAGCTGCTTGAACAACGAAACAAGCAACAAATAACAATAAAATTACAACAATCGGAACAATACGACAACGATATGTACAAAAAGCCATGCTTTTCTTTGGCATTTTCAATTAAATTGCAAAATCAATTTTCAACCGAAATTAGCATATTTACATTCGTAAGTGCGAGTATTTGCATATTTTAATGTGCCAGAGGGGAGGCGGCGAGGGGCGTGGCTGCAGTAACATACACAGGTCAACAGGTGCAAACAGGTAGATTGCGCCAAATTAAAATCAGATAACACGAAATGACTTACAGTACAAATGCTCATGCGAGTACGAGTACAAGTATGAGTACGAGTACGAGTACTTAGCTGGATTTGTTCACGTATTTGGGCAAGTTGCAAGTGCGAAGGGTCGCCATAATAAGCAGCTGTGGCTTGCCTCACATTCGTGCCTCTTATTCGCATTTATCCATTATAAAGCAAGGCTACAACAGCCCCAACCCTGGAGCTAAAAGCCAACTGGAGGAAGGAGATTAGGAATGGACTGCCTCCAACTCTGTGTATGTCATCATCTCTGTAGGCACGTGCCAGTTTCTTACATGTATATATATTTACATATATGTATTAAATGTGTGTGTGTGTGTATGTGTGAGTGCTTGGAGAATATTCGTACTTGTGCCAAATATGCCGATAATTACATTTGCAAAAAGTGTTTTCTTTGCCGCACGTTAGTCGGATTGAATAACAGCAATCGAGCGAGGGCAGTTACAGAAAAGCCTGAAACAACTACCATATAGTAAATGTGTACAAAATAATCTTGTTAATTTTAATAAAAAATATTCATTCATTATTTATTTCCTAATTTATGAATATTTCTGATGGCTTCATAGTTAAATGGACTTGGGGTTAGATATACAGTGAATTACAGGTAAATAAACAATTACAGCCAATTGTAAATATTTTAGCATATAATTATTATTTCTTATGAGCTTCAGCCATTTGACTTTCAATATATTATTCGTAAAGAGTTTTTAAATCATATTTAAAATAAGTATATTCAAAAATATTGGAAATCATTATTGATATTTATTTAAAGAGCTAAAGTTAATAAAATAGAATATAATTTTTTCAGATTTATAAAAAGATCTACATAGTAAAATAAATTAAAATTGTATTTAGAGTGACTCTTTTACTTAACATTAGTTCTTTTTTGAATTTTAATTAGTTTAGTTAAATGCTTTGAGTTATATTTTTATTCATGGGCTTCAATTAATTATTATATGCTTCGATTTTCCCTTGTGGCTACTATAATTGTTGCAAGCTCCCCATGTGGCACATACTTACAACACATACTGTTCAAATGCAGGCGTGTGTATTCACGTAATACGTATATGTATATTTGTTAGGGCGGCTGTACTTTAATTTATTTATATATATTTGGCATTGGCCTAGCAAAAGTAAAATTGCCAGCTCCAGAGTCTAATGCAAATACACATGTGTGGCCACATTTTGGTATACAAATTACAAAATTATACAAATCAACGCCACACGATTGCTTCAATTTAAGCAAGGACCTTCCACCCATCCTCCCACGCAACTGGCAGCTGCTTTGAGTGCTTCAAGTGGCAGTAGTAGTAGCACAAAGGATACTCCTGCTCCTGCTCCGGCTCCGGCTCCCTCCCTCTTTGGATGATTGCGATGTGGTTGGCAGAGATTAGAGACGCACCAGACGCGCAATCAAAGACAAAGCGTTCTCGACACCTGCACAAATTATGAAGCCCGATTGCAGACTAAAGTGAAAGTGCTGCGGAGGGAGGAGGTTACTCAAGTGGGGGGCGTGGCAGTAGCGTGGCAATTAAGTCATTACCTCAAATAACTGGAGGCGTAAAGCAGCCAACATTGCCTGGGGCTGTGTATAGGTGTTTTACAAGTGTGCAAACAAAGTGTCTCCTCAGTGGTTGCATAAACTGTGTGACTCTGTATATGTGTGTGTTTGTGTGTTTGAATATACTACGTGTGTGTGTGTGTGAATCTGTGTTTGTTTGCCTGTCTCTCTTTTGAGCTGCAATAAAGGCATGCAAATTTATGTATCGTGTGGCTGTGTGTGTGTGTTTGAGTGTCAACCCCCAGAAACCGACCCATTCCCCCACAACCTGCCCCTGCCCCAACCCCTACCTCTGTCCAAACATTGCCACATTTTTGATAAGCAATTTTCAACGTTCTCTGTGGTTCTGTATACGAGTCTTTCTTTGGTGTAATGAAATTAACAAATAATTCCTCTCATGGCCCGATTCCAAGTTGATGGCGTCGCCTTTGATGGCAGTTTGAATGGCGAAAATGGCATTTAAAGTGATTACAAACAGACTCTTATCAGCCCAAACAGGCGCACAGCAGATGAAAGCCAATAAAACACTTAAGTTCATAGCAATTTACATGCCACATACCTAGGTATTACTCACCCCGATCTGGACAGCAATTAAGATCTTAAAAAAAATAAAAAATACTCCAATCTAGTCAGTTATTAATTGACCACATTTCTAGTGTGTCCTTAGGGTCCCATTGGCCACTCAAAAGAGTCCTTCAGTAATTGAGCAACAGTTGCAATAAACGTCAGTCAATTTGGAGTGGTAAACTGTATATTTAATAGGCTCTATTTCTGACCCCCTCCAGATCTACGAAACTCTGCAAAACTAACAAAATGAAACTAAAGGTATAAAAAAAGTTAAGTTTGGTAGTTGAAGAAAATTGGAGCATTTCAAATTTTAAATTTAATAACTTTTGGAACTTGAGTCACAAGACATCAACCTCGTGTAAAGGTGTTTTTATTTGAAACAACACTGGTCGTCATATTTATTTTGACAACACTTACAGTTAAATCGACTCATAATTTGAACTTACTTTATGTAAATTTTGACACCAATGGAAAGGTCATTCAAATTCCGTTTGAATGATACAAAACTTCCTCAACCCATTTAGTAACCATTGGAAATTTCGAATTTTTGTAAAAGTCTACTTTTGAAACTTTTTTCCTCGGTTTAAGCAACAAAATGTTTTGATGCAACAAGTTTCTTCAAACAATAGTCTAAAAGTCAATGCAAAAAAATTTCTTCAATAATTTCTTCGCTATAATTTTGATAATTTTTTGAAAACTGCTAAAAATTACTAATTTGTATGCAAAGGAGCACAAAGTGGCAAAAATAGTTATTTTTAGCAATTTTCAAAAAATTATGTAATAATAAATATGCCGAAATAATCAAGAGTTAAAGTTCTGGTTTCTAAAATCAAGAATACATTATTTCTGCAATATGAAAGCTTTAAAAAATAAATATATGAAAGGTTTTCTCTATTTTTAAGAGCTTTTACCGACGCACTTTTTGATTAAAGATCTTAAATTTAAATTTATTTTGGGCCAAGAGCTATACAATTATTTTAGCTGTGCAATTAATAAATAGTATTAGTTCAATAACTTTTAATTGTCTTTAAGCTACAATTTTCTTGATTGCAATCAAGTAATTAACTAATTATTCTCACATATCCCCATGCAACCCAGTGGTAAGTTCCTTCCATTTGTCCTTCCTTCCATTAGGACGCATTAGTCATGTGGCATGTGTCAGGCGAGTTGCACAACGTCTCGTTGCGTTTAATGCGACGTCTGATGCACTTTTTTCTGTTGTTACCCCGCATCCGCATTTGAGTTGGAAGCTGAGCTACAGTATCGCATTATTCACATATATTATATGGATCATTCGCTGGAGATTTGCCTTCAATTACAATGTCATCTACGATTTGATCAACGATGATGTTTCCCGTGTCCTGGACTTGGTTAACTTTGTGGCACTGGTTCTGGGACACTCTGTTGTTGCCATCGAGACACTCTGGGGCAATCACACCGAGAAGCTTGAGCAGCAATTCCAAAAACTGTGTTATGCTTTAAGAATTCATTGTGGACATAAAGCGAATCTCGAGAGAATTAAAAGCAACTGCAATCACATCTATAAAATAGTGTTTATTCGAGTTATGATTTTATTGTTATTTACTATTCATAATTGTTTGACTACCAGTACTTCGCAGTTGCTCATCTGTCATTTGTATTCGGAAATTGTCTTGACACTGCGCTGCCTCGAGTTCAGTTTACATTCGATTCTTGTCTTGGCCTTCTACCAGGAACTGATCGATGCAGGTAACGAGATCCTCAAAAAGTTGGACAATCCTGGACTTCAGCTGGGATCTGGACATGATACCACAGTAAAGCATCTATCATCATTGCAAGAGCTGCATCAGTTGCTCTGGAAAACTCATCGGGACATCGAGAGCAACTTTGAGCGAAGTCTGACTGTTGTCATCATGAAGAGCTTTATAGACGGCACTGTGATGCCCTATTGGGTGTATCTCAACAACACCAGGATAAACACAATTGCCATGCAGACGTGTAGGAATAAATACAACTTGTGAGTTTATAGAGTTTTAATCTTGACACTACCACAGATTGCACCAGCGAGGAGTTCGGAAAGCTGCTAGAAATCTGCATTCCCTGTTGGATCTGTACACGTTGCGATCGCCTACAAAGGAAATTCCGTTCACTTTTCCATGGAGTCTCCACAAATCGTCGAAGTGAGAAGTTAAACTCTGCCCTTCTCAGAATGTTGACACAACTGGCACAGGAAAGAAGTCAGTTTAGCATTGGAGGATATTTGACTATCAACAATAAAATGCTGGGAAAGGTAAGAAAGTTTACCAATCCATAAGAATTCCTATCACATTTAGCTTCTCTGTTATTTTAGCTTCTTTTTGGGATGACAAGTTATTTAATCATTTGCATTCAGTTTCGCATAATCTATACAGCGAAGAGCTTCGAAAACGAAGGCATCAACATTACTTTATTCTGTCAAAATACATCGCAGAACTATTAAGCTTAAATATAATTGTTATTAAGGCCACAGTTTTTAGAATGTAACATATTTTTTAGTAATTAACGTTATCTATTATTATAAGCTATCATCCTACGTAACCGCAAAAAGGTAGGCCAAACAGAACGGTAGTAATGGCTGATTTAAGTTAAGGCGACTAAAAGTATGCAATAAAAACATTTTATATTTATTTAAAATGTTGCGGGTATCCTTTAGTCGCCAACTCGAATATATTGCCTTTCCGCTTGTTTTAATATTTATACATATTTATGAAACGAAGGCAATACAAATAATAATGGAAATGGGTAGACTCGATGATCTGATTATATATATATAAACATAAATTCACGACTTTAATTTCTACTTATTGATTTATTTAAAAGATAAAAAAATGTTAATTTGTTTTCGCATATCTCAAAATCGCAATTAGTAAATGAATTGTAGTACTTATGAGACACAGTACTGTGAGAGGCGCCTCAGTCATGGGTTATTCTTCAGTGAAATTACACGACTTTTCGCTGTGCCGCATGTGGCACATCATGTGTGGTCTATTGTTGCTGCCGCCACGCCCACAGCTGCATTTGAAATTGATTTATAACATAGCTGTATTGGCATACCTGATCATGATATCTCGTTGGAGATTCGCCTTCCAGTACCAGACCAACTACGATTATCTGCACGATCACTTATCGCGACTTATCGACTTGACTAATTTTGTGGCATTGATAGTGGGTCATCTGATTGTTTCCATGGAGTTGATCTGGAGAAATCGGAGTGTTCACATAGACCAACAGTTTCGACAAATGCAACACATTCTACAGGAGAAGTTGGGATGCAAAGTGAATATCAGAACAACTCAGTTGCACAGCAATATCATCTATGGCTTTCTGATCCTGCGGGTAATAACTCTCCTGACCACGACGATGTACAATTACATAACTACGTGCACATCCCTATTGATGATCTGGAACTTTTATTCGGAAATTGTGCTCATATTGCGCTGCATCGAATTCACTTTGCACTCAGCACTTGTTCTTTCCCTTTATCAGGAACTGCTTTCCGCCAGTTCCCAAGTTATTTCTGAATTGGAGATCAAAAATCGATCGATGTCGCTGCACAAAATTCATGTGTTGCAAGAACTGCATCGATTACTTTGGCAAACTCAACGTGATATCGAGTCAAACTTTGAGCAGAGTTTGATTGTAATAATGATGAAAAACTTTGTGGACATCTCAGTGTTACCTTATTGGCTATATATATCCAGAAATCTTGGCAGTGTGGCCTTGAATACATGTATGTAATTGGGATATCTATTTAAGAATCTAGTCTTTACTCTATTTTTCTCTTCTAGGGTGTGTCAGTGAGGAAGTCGGTAAGCTGCTAGAGATCTGCATTCCCTGCTGGATTTGCACTCGTTGCGATCATTTGCAGCGGGAGTTTCGCTCACAATTTCATGGTGTCTCCAAAAATCGCTGTAATGAAGAGTTAAATACGACTTTACTCAGAATCTCGACACAGCTGGGACAGGAAAGATGCCATTTTAGAATTGGCGGCTTGATAACTATTAACTATGATATGTTGGGAAAAGTAAGTAAACAACTTGAATGGATGGTAAAGATGTTTTATTTACTATTTTTCACTTCTTGCAGTTCCTTTTCGGTGTCGTGAGCTACATTTTCATTTGCATACAATTTCGCGTTAACTTTAAAGATGCTGTGGATTTAGCAGCCGATGTACAAGTGTTGTTAAAAAATCATTCCGCAACTGCCTATCACATTCAAATAAAAACTTAACTGAAAGGCAGAGACTTTAAAACAAAACTATACACGGATATTGACCAAATAATATTATTAATATGTTTTTAATTCCCATCAATCTAAATTTATTTCCTTACTTTATATCTGAGGTGGATGCTTTAAATAAAGTTAAACTATTTAATTTAAAACTTATAAACAAACTTAAATATTTGAAATTGTTTATTTTCTGCCAACGAATAATTAAGAATAGAATAAACAAATTTTAATATTATAAAAAACTAAAAGTTCTGTGTCCTATAAACAACTAGTTTAATTTTCTGATTAAGGTAATTTAAATTTGGTATTTGGCAAATAAATTGAAGGTTTTGTTCGCTTGATTGACAAAGATGTATATGTAGAAGATACATAGCAAATTCAATTTAAATATATTTTTAATATGCATTAATCTAAATGTTTTTGTTAACTTTATAAGTATTAAATTTAAAACTACATGAAAAGGGAAATTTTCCTTGAGTGTTAAAATATATATACAAATAATAGAATGTAAAAATTGTTTAAAAATTTATAAAATTTAAAGCTCCGCGTTTTAATAACAACTAGTTAAATTTTCTGATTAAGATCTTTAAATTGTTGAACCTGGCTAGTAAGTTAAGCGTTGTTACGCTTGATTGACAAAGAGGTCAATTATCTAATTACTTATTAGTCATTGATTTTATATCTAGGGTGCCGGGTGATTCTCGACTCTCCCGAGGACTCGTTCAGTCATGTGGCATGTGCCCATCGAGTTGCACGACGCTTCGCTGCGCCTTTTGCGCCGCTTGATGCACTGTCTGCTGTTGTTGCCGCCTCGACCAGTGCGATATCTAAAGTTGCTCTACATGATCTCATTGCTCATATATCTGGGCTTTATCTTTCACTGGCGAATCGGCTTTAATTATCACGTAGTCTACGACATTCAACTCGATCAGTTTTCGCGCATCATCGACGTGTTGAATTTTGTGGCATTGATGACATGCCACATTGTGGTTGCCATGGAGCTGCTCTGGAAGAATCGCAGCGAGGAGATTGAACAGCAGCTGGAAAGAATCAGATACTTGCTGAGAGTGCAATTTGGCTACAAAGTGAATCTGTTGAGGATCCGTCGCTACTGCCAGGGCATCTATGGATCGTGGATCCTGCGCTGTCTGCTACTCTTCGGGATGACCGTCTACAACAATGTGGCCACGGATGTGGCCCTGCTTTTGTACTACAGCTTCTACTCGGAAATGGTTCTCTTGCTGCGTTTCAGCGAGTTCAGTTTGTATTCTGTGCTGATTTTGGCCTTCTATCAAGAGTTGCACGAGGTCAGCTTGAATCTTATCCTGGAACTGGAGACGTCGAGCGTTGCCTCCTTGAATCGCTTGTCAACTTTGCGGCAAGTTCATGGCATTCTTTGGAACACGATTCGATCCATCGAGTGCAACTTTGAGCTGAGTCTGATTACAGTCACGCTGAAACTCTTTGTGGACATATTCGTATTGCCCTATTGGATATTCATCAATGTGCTAAACCAAACGAACACTTCTGTCGTGCACTGTGCGTGAGCTTTGTTCTTGACCGATTTGAAATTATCGAATTCACACTTTCAGATATCGTAGCCGAGGAGTTCTGCAAGTTCCTGGAAGTGCTCGTTCCCTGTTTGATCTGGAATCGCTGTGAGCTAGTTCAGCGCCAGATCCGTTCCATATTCCACAGCCTCAACACAGATCGACGCGATGTCCAACTGAACTCTTGCCTGTTGCGCATTTCAACTCATCTGGGCCAAGAGAGCTGCCAATTCAGTGCCGGCGGCTTCTTGGTTGTCAACAACGAAACACTGGGAAAGGTGAGAGAGAGATGAATTACTTGAGACTCGAGCTAAAGATTAACGTTTTCATTTCAGTTTATTTTTGGCATTACCAGCTACATGGTCATTTGCATACAATTTCGAATGTCGCTTGTAGCCAAAAGCTCCACGCATTCCGTTGAGACTGTTGCCACTGCTGCCACTGTTGCTGCCGACGCTTAGTTCATGGCTAAAATCTGTTTGCGGATTTGTTTGTTATACATTTTCTGAGAAATCAGCATTAAAACCAATTGAAAACTAGGCTGGGCAGTCGCAATTAGCATTTGTCAAGGGCAACAGCAAAAATAATTAATTAATCAGCAGAAAGGCAGGTGAATAACCAGAATCTGGATGCCAAATTGCTTTTGTTTTCACTGGATTATCGATTTACACAGAACACAAAATTACTAATACGCCACGTGGCTTCCTTGGATTGGGGGACAAATCAAAGCCAATCAAGTTAATTAGCCAAGTTTAACAAAATTTAATAAAATCAACTCGTGCAGAAGTTTAGAGAGAGAAAAGAACATGGACAAGAGCTCAGCACATATAGTATATACATATCTTTAACAAATTCACAAGGAAGTCTCGTGCACATAATTATTCATGCTTACAAATTCCATTATAAACTTTTTGGCCAACTGTCGACTGTCGACTGTCCACATGGTAACATGGTAACTATTTTTTTGGGTCAAATTGCCACGCATGAGCAGCCATCCCATATCCGAGCCATCTCCAGCTACGAGTATTGGCCATGTTTGCGCCATGTTGGCGATTGTTGCCACGCACAGATTCGTGCGTAAGTGAGCGTGCACAAGGCCAAGATGCTGTTGGCCTGGCCACGACCAATGGAACGAAAATGGCCCAAAAAGGCTCTTTAATATGTTCGCACGAGCTGGCTTTCAGCATTCGGCCAAGACCAACTGTTGATGATGATGAATTGAGCCTGAGTCTGATCCTGATGGGACTTCATTAGCTTTTTAAACTGGATATTCGAGTAAACTTTTCATTTCCACACAGATAAATTAATAACTTTTGCCTCAGCGAGTTGTCAATTGTCCGACTATCTGTCGGTCTGCCAGTCTGTCTGTCATATGCAACACGATAAGACTCTTACAATCTGGTCAAATTTCTGACACATTCCTAATCCAACAATTTCATAGCTTAAACTTTCGATTACTGGCCTTAATATTTCATTTCGTTGACACTGCATTTATCAGCATTTGTCAGAGCTCAGTTGCAGTATCGATGCCACAAACCGATATCGGAGAAGGAGCTGAAAACAACTGTCTCGAACTGCTTCGAGAAATGTCAGTCTATTGTAATTGGTATTCTGGATTTTTGGCACTAACGAGCTACATTTCCAGTTGCAGCCTGAGAAAGACAGTTGGCCAGAGATAGATAAAGAGAGAGAGAGAGAGAGAGAGAGAGTTGGTTTTCTATAGCTCACCTGATAACAGACAGGCTGCTGGCATAATGAGTAATCCGTAGTCAGGTCAACCAGTTGGACAGGTTCGACAGGTTCTCTAGCTTGACAATAATTAACACACAAGAATTTCAGTTAAGAGATAGAGAGGGAAAATCGAAGCACTTGCGAATACTTTGCCGGTTTTCATGCCACATTTTCATGCCACAACACTTTAGCTCAATGGCAAATAATAAAAAGCAAACCATAATCGTCTCATAAAAATCAGAAGCAAATCATACACGCACACATGCACACAAAGACACACATACACTCACACACACACAACTAAACATATGAAACAAAAAAAAATAAGCAGAGCTTTGTGCGTGCTTTGACATAGACAATGACAACGACGACGACGACGACTGCGTCTAAGTCTATGACTGTTGGATGTTGGCAGTGACAGCGATGCGATGGCGACGTCGAGGCTTTCACAGATATCAACATATACACACACTCACACACACACACACTTGCACACACATTTAAAGGCACTTTTATAGCGACACGTAGTCAGCGATGCTCTGAAGTGCAGGAAATTCGTGTCTCTCTCGTCAGCTATATGACTACACAGAGAAAAAAACAGGGATTTCAAAATAAAATCAATCTCTCTGTACGAAACATTGATTCAAGCTCTGCAATTCTATTTCCGAAAATAATTTGATAGATTTTAATGCTGATAGGTTGTCATTTTAACTAATATTGTGTTAATTTAACAATAATATCCTGAATACTACTGTGGGCAAAAAGTAAGGTGCATTTTCAATTCAAACTTCGCGGGATTAAAATTTCGCGCTAGTTATTTTTTTCATGAGTTGGCAGCACTGTTAATAACATCTGGGCCAAATTTCATGTCAATGTCATTATCAGTAATATATTTACGCTTGTGTTTACCAAACGACCAAGAGTGAATTTTTCGATTTTGGTGCCAAAATCGCTCAATTTCATGGAAAAAAGCTTGGAAGTGTGTGAAACAATGTTTTCTGACTATCAGGATAAGATAAAACGCATTATTCCGGGCGATTAGACTTGGATCTACGCTAACGATATGGAAACTACCGATCAATCGAGCGAATATCGACTAAAGGTGAGCCGAGACCGAAAAATCGCGTCAAATTCGCTCAAAAATCAAGGTCATGATGACAGTTTTTTTTCGATTTTCGTGGTGTGGTGCACTATGAATTCCTTCCACCTCGCCAAACTGTTAATAAGGAATATTATTTGAGCGTTATGCGTCGTTTACGTGAAGCAATTCGTCTAAAAAGACCAGAATTATGGGCCAACAACTCTTGGTTTGATTTGGCTCCGTGTGACTTCTGGCTATTCCCGAAACTCAAGGGACCACTCCGGGGAACGCGTTTCGAGTCGATTGAGGAGATAAAAGCTGAATCGAAGAAGGTGCTGATGGCTATACCGGAAAAGGACTATTTGGCATGTTTGGAGGATTGGAAAAAACGTTGGCATAAGTGTATTTCATCGAGAGGGGATTACTTTGAAGGGGATGAAATTGATTTACAAGAATAAATTAAGATTTTTGATTTTACAAACAAATTCACCTTACTTTTTGCCCACAGTAGTACTTTATTGATATCAGCCTCTATCACATTTTCTCTGCAGAACTCTCTATCTCCTCATTGAAATCCTCCATTTTCTATTCCTTTCTAGGAATCCCGGACCTTACTTATTCTAACTATTACTACTAGTACTTTTTGATATGATTGGGTTTGCTGGGTTTTCCCCATTCCTTGCAACAAATGTTAGATCATTTAATAATTTTTTGAACACCCCCTGATTCTTCATTTTTTTTTAATTTTTATTTTTATTATTTTATTTTATTTTACATATTAATTGAATTGCGTTTTATGTTGCTTTCCAATTATATTTTAATTTCTATAAGTTCATTGGTCAACTAATATCTAGAATTTTCAGCTTGAATTTTAGAATGGTATTTTTTTTTTCTTTCAGTGCATGTGTGCGTCTATGTGTTAGTATCTGTATGTGTGTAGTTATTACTTTTATGAAGCATGTGATTACATTTTATTTTTAATGCTTTTAGTAAAATGAGGTTAGTACACACTTGGTTAGCGACAAATTACATTCTCTGCTTTTTTTGCCTGCAGCCCCTGTGTGTGTATGTTTTTTTGATTCTTTATTTTCCACATTTAAACTTTAAAACTAAATAATAATATAAGATATAAACATAAAAAAGGTCCACATCCCTGCGGTACAGCCGAAGAGCATAGCTTCGCAAGGACAAAGATCTTCCTATGTTATCTCCCTTCTCTGGCGCTCACATCTGCGGAGCTCTTTCATCGTGATAGCTGCAAAGTTGTTGAATGCCGTCCAGAATCCAGCATCTTCAAGCATCTTCTCAACCAGGTTTCTGGGTGTGAGGAGGACATGACCAGCAGATCGCCATAGGTCGGTTCTCAGACGGTCAAATCGCCCGCATGCAAAGATGACGTGCTCTGCATCCTCCGTCGCATTTCCACACCATCTACAGTTTGGTGAGCTTTCATGGCCAAACCTGTGCAGATACTGGCTGAAGCAGCCGTGACCACTGAGAAGCTGCGTTGTGTAGAAGTTGACTGAGCCGTGCTCTCTGTTAATCCAGCGACCAAGATCTGGAATGAGACGGTGTGTCCACCGACCCTTTTCTGCTACGTCCCAGCGGCGTTGCCATTCTCTAAGGCTTCCGTCTCTTGACAGCTTTCGGGCAGCTTTCTTATCGGTGCCAGCCCGGATAGCTTCTGCCACCGACTTCTCCTCAGCCACTAGGATGTCTATTGGAATTACTCCTGCGATGACAAGTGCTGCATCATCCGAAATTGTGCGAAATCCACAGCATATTCGCAGCGCACAGAGACGATGAGTGGATTTGACTCCCTTGGCGTAGCTTGGAATCTTAATTCCCCATCTGCCCAGATTGCTGCAGCGTATGTAATAGCTGAGCGGACGACGCTTGTAAGCAACAGTCTTCTCTCTTGCTTTGGTCCACGGGTGTTCAACATTATTCGAAACAGTGCTCGACTGGTGTTGGCAGCTTTCTCTTGGAAAGGTGCTCCCGGAAGCATAGCCTGGTGTCGATCATTACGCCGAGGTAGCGAATGGCTCGTTTTGAAGAGATATCTTGCGTACCGACACGAATGTGTGCAGTCTCCACAGCTGACCTTGTGCTAACGAGTACCGCCTCCGTTTTGTGGGCAGCTAACTCGAGACCCACAGAGAGTAGCCAAGTCGAGATTTGCCGAATGGCCGCATTACAAGTGATTTCCACCGCATTCAGGTGCTTGCCAACCACTGTCAGTGCCACGTCGTCAGCGTAGCAGGTTAACTGGCAGCCAGCTGGTAGCGTCAGCCTCATGACTCCATCGTAGACAACATTCCAGAGAAGAGGGCCCATCACAGACCCCTGTGGAACGCCTGCCGAGAAGACGTGATACGATTGGGTGCCACACGTTGTGTCGTATTTTAGAAGTCTACACTTGAAGTAGCTTCTGACCATCGCCTCAAGGTATGGGGGAATATGCAGCCGACGCAGGGAACTGATAATGCAGTCCCATCTTACCGAATTGAAAGCATTCTTAATGTCAAGAGTGACAATCAGGCAATACTCCTTTTTGCCACCCTTCCATCGGGTTCCCTCTGCTGCATCAGACGCAATCCTGACAACCTTGCCTATAGCGTCAACCGTTGACATGCCTTTCCTAAATCCGAACTGGTTAGGGGATAGTCCGCCAGCAAGTCACTGGCCGCCTCACAGTGGTTTAGGTTTATTTGGTAAAAGCTAAACATTACTGGCGATATTAACCTTCGTGGGTGCTTTAGATGTCATCGGGCATCTGAGGCTTCCAGAGATGTGGTTGTGTGGTTTCCCATTTCCAGCACAGTAGAAACATTTTGCCTCATTCTGGCATTCACGTACTTTGTGGCCTCCTATACCACAACGGAAACAACCAGCCGCTTCTGTCCACGGAGCTGCCACAGTTCGCTGATATGTGGCCGAACTCTAAGCATTTATAGCACCTAGTGGGTGTGTTTCTCTCCCGGATGCGACAAACTGACCAGGCAATTCTCACCTTGCCAGCGTTGAGGACTTTCGTTGCCAAAGTCGCTGGAAGGCTGATAATGGCCCTCTGTGTGCCACCAAATGCTGGACGCAGACTTTTTATGGCTTTCTCGTCGAGCGAAACGCCGAGTTGTTCCTTAAAAACCTTCTGAAGATCCTCCAAGGTGACCATCTCATCCAGATCAAGAATCTCCAGTCTCGTCTGCTGTGACAGTGCACGTGCCTGCACCTTTCCCTCCAAAACTGTGCCAATGTGGTCTCGTAACTGCTGCGTGCTCTCCGGATTAGTCTCGTTTAGCTCCAGTAGCAGCGCACCTTTAGCTGTGCACTTTACTCTACGCACACTTTCGCCGACGCTCTTCAATTTGTCATCCTGGCTGCGAGTGACCAGGTTCAATATTTCGGAGTAGTACGTCATCTTCTCCTTTGGCTCGATGATTATGGCATCAGGACGCGCTCTCGGCTTTCGCACCGTTTGCCTTTCCTTGACTTTTGTCCACGACGAAGTTGGGGGAGCACCACTCTGAGTTTGCCGGGCTGCTGCCTGCTGAGACGGTTCTGCCATTTCCGCAGGAGGTGCTACAGGTCCTCTTTTCCGCTTTGGCGTGTTCTTCGCTGGCCTCTCGCTCTGCCGTTTGGACCCATTTTGCTGGGGGGACCATTGTGTCTCCTGCGTTAGTTGCACAGCGCTGTCTTGCCTCCTATAGTTGGCATTAAAGCTGTGCAATGCCGACTTTTGGAGCCTCACCACCTTCTGTGCCAGCTCTTTCATATCTTTATTCAGATATCTCGCGTCTCTCAGCATTTTCGACAATTCAGTCGATTTATCCACGAGTGTCATCAGAATGACACGGAGGTCACCCGTTACATCAACGCCCAAAGGGCTCTTATCAGCAATGGATCCACTGTAGTCAAAGGGATTGACTGGGAGTACTGCTGGGGCTGAGCTGGGCAATGCTGTCTTCTCTAGGTTCGCCGCCGCCATCACCGAGGCACTGGCCACAGTTCCTATTTCGGGAACTTTCTCGGCAGCATGGGTCGCATTTTTATTCCAAATTGCTTTGGGCGTGTGAAACTGCTGCGGGGGAGATCTCTGAACCCTCGATCGTCGTGCGAAGGCCAGACTTTCCTCTGTATCCATACCAAGGGCCGACTCTTTCATTCCACTAGGGTCCATCGTTGGCCAAATGGTTTCCCTCTGGCTTTTAACCGTTGAGGGTTATACCGCCCCTTCTCGGTCGCCAGAGCCACACTTTATTGTGCACCGCAGGGCGGCGGTGGTTGACGATGGTCAAATTCTTGACCTTTGCACTTTTCCACTAGCAAAGGAAATGAAAGAGGGCCTTGGCAGAAGCTAAGTCCAAATTATAGCTCTTGCAGGGAAAAAGCTCCAACTTTGAATTTAAGTTTTCAAAGTTCCCGCGCAACAATGAGGCCGACGCACAATTTTTAAATAAAGAAGAAAAATAAAATATAGTCTTCTTATTAAAAATTGACACAATTTAAATCAAATTATCAATTGGCCACGCAGATTTGAAATTGGCGCGCAGCTTATAACCGGTTCGCCGATCTCTGCCGGTCTGGCAACCCCAGGTTGAGCTGCTGGTGTCCGGCAGCTCTGCACGTGTTGGGCAACTCTGCGCGATCAGCTGGTCAGCCAATAAGTAATCCAAGACGAAGACGAAGTTGAGTGAAAGTTTGTTTTTGTTTGTCAATAGACAAAACTAACACCATCAAAAGTGAAAGGCGCCAAAAACAACGCAGTCACCCCTCCCACCTGCGATGGAATCGACGAAATCTGCCAAATTGAAGCCAGGCGCGATGTCTGCGGGAATAGATCCACACAGAGTATGTACCGGCACGATTAGGCAATGCACTGAACAAATCTCCTTTCAGTTTCCAGGTTAAACAGACGAAATCTCAGTCTCCAACTCAGAGCAACAGAGAAACGCAGCCGCACTTGAAAAAAGGAACTCACAGTGTGTGTGTGTGTGTGTGTTAGACAGATTTTAGCAGCTTATTGAATTTTTTCGAGTTTAAAAGGCTGTGCTTACAATTTAGCATGCATTACTAATACAAAGACTTAAAGTGTTGTTGTCATTAGGGCAAAAGGGCTTAAACGGCCGTCGACGGCATGCAACATGCGCACAATTAACTTTCGCTTCCGGCATTGATTGAAGCCCGAGTGAGAGCGAGAAGAAGAGGTTGCTAGTTGCAATGTTGCATGCACAATATGCAACATACACACACACACACGCACACATGTTGTAGTTAACTGTTTGCATATTAATGACAAATAACCCACAATCAGCGCTGCACATGACGACCAACTGCCTGTCTGCCCCACGTTGCATGTTGCATGTTGATCTGTGGCACGAGTGAGCATTGTGAATGAGCGATAAATGCTAGATAATATTGCTAGGGCCCTTCAAAGTCTGTGTGTGTGTGTGTGCTTGTGAGTGTGTTTGTGTGTGCTGATTCCTCTGTGGGACTGTGGGACAACTGCAACGGCAACAGAAGTAATTTAAGGCAAACAACAATACGAGTACTATACTCGTACTATACACATTGCCATTGGCCGTGTGACCCAGCTAAAGTGCTCGACAATTGTGGAATTTATGGCTGAGTTAAGTGACAACCAAAGGAACACTCACAGTGCACAGTTGAGGTTGTAATGTGCAAATAGACAGACAGATGATGTGAGAAACGAACTATTTAAATATTTATAATTGCGAAACTCACGACATTATTGTCAAAGGGATTGTGCGATATTGCGATATTGATAGAGACTGAATGTGCAATTCAAAGATAACAATTTAGCTTATCAAACCAACTTATTTCAAATCAACTCTAAAATTATTGATTATCTGCAAAAAGGATTCGTAGAAAGAAGGCAGTCTGCCGAGGATATTGACTTTACCCTGATTGACAAAAAATATAACGTATGAAACGAAACGATTTTCAAATACATTAAAACGATTATTTTTTAAAAGTGCTTTGAGTTTATTAAAGTGATTGTTAATGAATGATTTTCATTAAACTTACAGTCAAAAGATATTTTTGAAGCTAAAATTTTATGAGCTATATATATTTAGCTTAAGTAAATTAAAAAAAAAAATTGTTCAACCAAATAACAGGTCGCAATTTAA
Organism: Drosophila suboccidentalis; assembly: GCA_037043435.1. Taxonomy (NCBI): domain Eukaryota; kingdom Metazoa; phylum Arthropoda; class Insecta; order Diptera; family Drosophilidae; genus Drosophila; species Drosophila suboccidentalis. The sequence goes on from JBAMBK010000217.1 coordinate 500,420, forward strand.
GAATCATTTTAGAACCAGCTCCACTTAAGATCTCTTTGATCCATTTAGCACATGTGTGTATGTACGTATATGTGCATACAGAATTCAGAATACAGAAAGTTGGCAATGCATTTACACATTTCGACCAAATGAGTTAGCTTGAGCAGAAATTGCGGTTTTATTTTGAAAACGTCTTTCATTTACTAACTTTGTACTTTGATAGAAGCTGGTTCGAATAGAGGTCAGTTTTAATTTAATCAACCCTAACGGAAGTTTTAGCTAAAAATATGAAATATTCGTTTAAAATGTATCAAGAGAAGTGTGTGTGAGGGGGAAAGAGAGGGAGTAGAAGATTTTCTTTATAGCATTTTTGTGCTACAGTGTTGTCTAAATAGATGAACGAAATAGACTCAAAGGGAGACTGATATGTTGAGGTAAACTTTTACAAGAATTTCTATCTCTTTTTTAACTGTCCGAGTGAATTGCCAAGGTCCGTGGTAGCTAAATGTATACAAAGACCAACACTTGGCTCAAATATTAATTAAAAAGCAAGCAAAATGTAAAAGTCGATTAAAGACTCGATTAGTTCTGCTCAACTAAATTAGTTTTTAAAACAAGTTTCTCACATTTAAAGTCGTTGATAAGTAGACAACACTTTCTGCTTAAAGTGTTTGCAAGGGACGTTGTCTGGAAACACGCCAAGTTCGCTGCCTACTGAGGTTTCTGCTAATGGTTTCTGGCTCCTAGCTCCTGTCTAACAAAAATCGATGCAAAATCCCTCGACTCATAATTTTCCTCATCTTTCTGGGAGCTGGGGAATGCACTCAAGTGGGCCAAGTCGGGAAAATCAACTAAAAGCAAACGACCAGCGCTAAAATCAGTTAATACTTATTAAAAAGTTGATGCACCTTGTTGTTGTGTGTTGCTGCAACATGTTGCAAACAGACAAATATTTAGCAAATATTTAGCATTTTTGTCAACTTTTCAGTTGAGCATTTGACAAATATTTGCACTGCAATTAAATTTGTTGCTGTCGTTCCATATTAGTCACAATTATGTGCTTAGTTTACATCAGTTTGCCAATATTGTCGCATTATAAAACTGTCGATGTGGCAAGGTGGCAAGAAAGCAGCCCGAAGGGACTTTTTGGTCCCTAGCAAATGTGCGTTGTCAACTGTCGTAAATGTGAATAATGTTCCACAAATAAACAAATCAGGTGCTGCTTCAGTTTCGACCATTTTGTTTATAATTTATGACACAAACCGGAAGGGTACCTAAAGCCGATGGCGAACTTGGCTAAGACTCGACTCGACTCGACTGGGCCCAGCCTCTCCATGGGCCAGGCACTAAACTGAAATATTGCTCAACATTTTTATTATTTGCACACATTCGCATTCACATTCACATTCACGTTCACATTGCTTCCTTGTCGACAAAAGTAGCTCTAGTTGTTGACTGTTGTGTATTGAGAGTAAGCCTGGCCAACAAAGAGACCAGTGGCAGCTGTGGGAGCAGCCAACAGCTCAGCCAGCAAAAAGGCTCACAAATAAAATCCAGCAAATGCTGACTGAGTTTGTGGCTCTGCTTTGGACATGGTCCATGCAAACAACAGCAGTTGAGAACAATATCAACGACAACAACAACAACAAGTACAACAACAACAAAGACAGTGGGCATCTTGTGCTGCTTATTGAGCATAAATCTATAAAAATGGCAGGCAATTGTTCTCCTCACAACAAAACTTCTCCCATCTGACCTCAATCTGTTCAACTATTCATTAGACATTGTACTGCATCTCTCCACTGCCACCACAGGGTATACTGAAACCATATAAATTACAACAGAAATAAAGTCAGCATCAATCGATGCTTTGAACTTAAACAAAGGGTATACTTACAAATAAAAGTCGTTGTTACATAAGCATAAACAGATGGAATGAGAGTACTTGCAATCTTCCAAAGTTTCTATTCAACAAATGATCGGTGAAATCAGGGACTGTAATCATTATGAGTTATATTTTAAAGAGAACATAGTTACTCTCAAATAACTATTTTATGTGTGCAAAAAAATAAAAGTCAAAAATAATCATAATTATTCTTACCGAACAGAAGTAAATATGATTAGTTATGACTAATTGAGAGCTTTATTCTTTTCGCTCAAAACTAATCATCATTTTTTTCTTTTTATATATTTATGTACTCTAGTCTTTGATTTTTTAATGTAAAAAAAAAATCAATAATCATTATTTGCGGACCCTGGTTGAATTTTTAAAGTTTTATTTTCAGTTCATTCTAGTTTTGTTAGCGATAAGATTTACCTATTTGATTTCAAGCATTGGAAGTATTGTAAGCATTGTTAAGCATTGTTGTTAAGCATTTTTTGGAAGATTTCTATACATTTTTATTTTTTGCAATATTGTTTTCCATTTGATTGAATCACAAACATTATTAGCATGTTTCGCGGCCAATATTTCGCAGTTGAATGCGAGCTAACAAGGGGCAGGACTGTACAAATATCAATAACCTTTTGCTCGTATGCTTTAATGCACTTGTCGCAACAGCCGCGCTAACTGAAGAGTTCTCCACACACACACACACATCATACACACATAACACTCTCTCATAAAACAAGTCACACTGCCAGCTGATACTGTTGTTGAATTGGGGCAATGTTGTAACTGGAATAACGTTGCCACAACATCTTATAATACGACCACTCGTATAAGGGTATTGTCAGCCCCTTCAGATAGGGGGCATTAGTTGGTTGCCAGTCCTGGTAAGTACGAAGATGTCCCAAATTAATACTGCTTACAAGCCGGAATATCTGCTACTTACAATGCCCAACAACTGTAAGCGTAATTACCACATTTGGAATCCCATGATTTTGTCCTTCGACTGGTGCTGCTATTCAAATAAGTGCAGATGAATGAATGACTTTGTCCCTCATCAACAATTTGTGTACTAATGTTAATTTGATGCAACTAATTTGATAACAAATTCAATTTCAAAGTGCCAAAACTGTAAGTGCTGGCCAAATGCATTTTCATTACCTGACAGGACGTGGTTACGGATCAGGATCAGGATTTGCACAGCAGCTGCACCATCTCAGATTGGGACACATTAGCACATACACACAACATTAAGATACATACGAGAGTACATCTAATAGAAACAACAACAAGAACTTGCAAACAGGATAACAGCATCCTGTGGCAGGACTCATGTAATTTGCAAAAGTTCAAAGTTTAACAAACTACCATACTATGGGAAATGCAAATGGCCATCCTGCTAAATATACTCAACTGCGCTGTTAACTGTATCCCTGTACTCCTCTCTCTCTCTCTCTCTGTCTCTATCTATCTATCTCTCTCTGTGCTGGACTGGGTATGATGCAAACAAAACAGAAACAACAACAATCAGCGCACTGTGCTATTCGATCTAATTTCGACGCAACGTGAGTCGTGGGTCAAGCAGATTGTTCTGAATTTACTCTTACTTTGAAAAAAAGCAAGAAACAATTAAATTAATTAAAGCAAATAACACATTTAACATAACATTTCATTGTCAGAACTTCATAGGGATTCCATGTCCAATATGTCTAGATATCTCAAATTAAGGCACACTCGTATCCGCAAAATGTATCATTAATATACTTCCAAGAACTTTTTAATATACTTTTGCAATCTCTTCCGATCTGACGAGCTGCTAGTTAAAAGAATACGAAGAGTAGCAATGCACACAGTAAAATAAATACTCTCTCAAGTGGGACATGAACACACACAAACACACTCACATATATACACGGAGAGAAACAAAGTAAAGACTTTCCACTTTCCAAATCGAGCAAGCGAAACCATCAACTTAATTTCCTGCTCAAGTCAATTCAACTTTTGTGCCATTTGCCTTGCAAAAAAAACTTGGAACTTTGATTGCCATTGAGACAAATAAAACCGAGAAGGGTATTCGTATGTTATGTGTGCCTTCGACCCCTTCCCCAAACCAAAACGGATTTCTAACAAAATTTGGTTGGCCCAAAAGCGTCACAGCTCTTCACAATAATAAACGTCTTGGCACCTATGCCAAAAGTTTCGAGCCTTTGAAGCCTCTTGATGCATTTTATGGTTTTCCTATTCACATTCACAGCAGCAATGCCTGTGCATACGAATATGCAAAGCCGGTGAAATGGGCTCAAAGATCGACTATAAAATTCTCTTTAAAAAATTAAATAAATAATAAATTATTTTAAATTAATAGACAAAATAGAATAAGAAACTCCGTAACTCCTTAACTCATCTCTTATCCTCGAGATATTGAATGTATTTCTCTGTAAGTTCATCAAGTTAAGCTTGTCTTCATGCAACTGTAAAACTGAGTATACAAATGAAAAGCGAGTCTTGCACTTCGTTTACATTTTGTTCCTTCTCGGCAATGCCTCCTGGCAATTCTCTCGGTTGAACGGCAAAGTGTATTTCATGCAGCTCTGCGTTTAATTGAATTGCCAGAAAGACCAAAATGTGGCAGAGAAGGGATGAGGATGAGGATGAGGATGAAGGGTGTCCTGGCGCTTGTCAGTCACTTCCTATTGGCACTCGTCCTTTTAAAAATTGGTGCGGCACAGCAGGCGATAGAAAAGAATTTGTACCGGTCAATAGCAAACGGAAAATGGCAAATGAATTACGATTTTTGGATGGCATAACTTCGTGGCATGTACTATATACGAGCTGGATTTGTTCACGTACCCGTACCCGTACCCGTACACTCGTATTACCAACTGCCAAGGCAGGTGTCAAAAGCAGCCTTGTCAATAAACTTGAGCTGTGCTTCGTTGTCAACTTTTATGATTGCATTCGTGCTGAAAGGCAACCGAATGTGGTGCAGCAAAACCAAAACCACGACAAAGGTGTTCACGCCGAATGAATGCTATCCTTCTCTATATCTCTCTCTCTCTCTCTCTCTCTCCCGCACTCTCTGCTTTGAGTGTGTCTGTCTTAATCAAATACGCATGCTCATTAAAGTTTTTCAATTTGAAGCCTTTGGCTGTCAAGTTTTGTGGCCTCGTGCGACGACTCATTAAAGTTGCATGGCAACAAAGTTGCCCACAACTTTACTTTTACTTTTATTTTTATTTTTACTTCCTCGCATACACTTGAAACTCAAACCCGAATGACTGAGCATCATTTTCTCTGTCTCAACGTGAAAACCCACTCGTCGTGCAGCTTTGCCAGCGACAATTTCATCCACATTTAATATGCAAATTAAATTATTGAGCCACAACAGAAATGGCAATGAATTAAAAGTTCAAGCTCTTCCTCGGATTCACACATGGCTTGTGAGAGAAATTTAACCAATTATGATATTAAACAATTCTGAAATTTAAAGTACGTGTATTCAACTGACAGTCACTGTAGACACAGCCCCTGAATATGTATTCTGAGGTATTTAAACATATTTCTAACTCACTACGAGTTCTGCAAACCACCAAAATTTTAGATAGGGTTTTGTTCGGTAGCTTGAGCAATAAAGCAAGATTCTGGTTCAGTTCGTACACCCCACAAACCGAATTTTTCCGATTTACCTAGATTTTTCTAATCTATGGAAATTCTAAAATTCATTTAAGGGGGTATTGCTGGTTGGCAAAAATTTGTTTTCGATTTTTTTTTTTTGCATATTTTTATAGCTTGAATATTTGAGAATATCGTCTCAAAAGGGTTTTTTGAAATTCGAAATGCTTCAGGAGATATAGCCGTTTTTGTCCAGCAATGCTTTCGCCAAAATGCATCACAATGCTTTGATGCATAAAAATAACTTCAAACTTTAAACGCGTTTATCTCGAAACCACTTTTTTCGAAGCTGCGGCACGGATTGCGCCCGTAGTTCTGAACCGATTTTGATGAAACAAAGTGCATTCGACGCAGAATTGTCACTATTATGGTCCCTTCCTCAATCGTAATTTAAAACATTTTTTACTATTTTTTTTTTTACACTAAACTACAAAAAAAATGGCCCAAAACCGATTTTTTATTTTTCATTGGCCGCCATTTTGTAAAAAAAATCGCAAAATTATGATTGAGGTAGGGACCAGAATTACATCTGAACTGAATCTAACGCCGTTTAATTTTTCCATTTCTGATGATCCGAAGTGGAGTTATCCGTACCGCCAGCAGCATACCTTTTTTTTCGACGTCCAACTTTGAAGGCTGACAACTTTTTTAACATCCCTCTTACAAGGGAAAGCAAAATTTTTTATTTAATTCAATATGTTCTTAATACAATAAACAAACAGAACTTAAATAACTATTTCCGTTTTCAAGTAAGATTTTTTTTAAAAAAGGTCAAAAAACAGCCTTTCAACCAGCAATACCCCCTTAAGTTAATTATGGTTTAAATAAGAAATATTATTTTCTGATTTGTATTCAAAGTCTTTTATGGTTCGCGATATTCAAATGGGATACACTTTAAATAATAAGTTTGTTTATAACCAAACCTTTTTTTAGAGCAGCCTGCTTTTAATTGCACTCAATGTCAAGTTTTTATTATGCAGTTCATAAATTTTAGGGTGGCCGTTTGAATAGCTTGAGCATACCCGTTTCTTAAATTTGATGCATACAGGGTGTAAAAGTGGAGCAAATGATGGCGCACAAATTCGCTTGGCAGTGGTTCAGTTGTTCAGTTGTCCTGACATCTTGTCACCGCACTTGGGCAGCATATGTGTGTGTGTGTTTATGTGTGTGTATGTGCGTGAGTGTGCCAGTATGTGTGTATAATGGGGGTAGTAGTTGTGGCCTATCCACATACGGTCTACAAGCCCATTTCACACGTGCATTTTGAGTTGTGAGTTTTATGTGAGTTTGGGTCAGGTGAGATTCACAGTCAAAACTATCACGCACATCCACATATAATATTTAGGCCAGGTCGAGTGCTCTGACTCTCTGGCTCTGACTGGGCGCTGAGGGTGGACAGCTGGCTGGAATCCGGAGTCAGAGCCGGAGACTCATTTTGCCGGGCTGTGATAAGAAAGTGTCAACACAAACGTGACAAAGCTACAAATGTTTAATTTTTATAACTGCGGTTGTCCTGGAGTTCTGGGTGATGGGTGGTGAATGTGGTGTATGTGGTGCGGTGGTAACTGTGTTGTGCCCTGCCACTTAGCTTAACTTATTTGCGGTTGGTGAAGGGTTCGGCCTTGGCCACATTTGGTCAGCGACAACCGGGCTCAGTCTGTTTTGGGCCGAAAATCACGTTTTTACCGTAAACATGTTGTGCAAAGTTCGCGGCCGTTTTATCTTTTGCATACTTGCGGCTGCCGCAAAACGAACGAAACGAGCAGGCCAAAACGTCAAAGACGTGTCGCGTGGCCAACTCCCAACCACTTGCTAAAATATTTAAATTTAGTTCTTAAACAAAACACAACGAACCAACACACGACATTCAGCCTGGCATGGACATAAAACATTCAGCTTTGGATGCTCTGTTTAATGCTAAATAAAAAAAAAGGCTGCTAGAGGTGAGAGAACTTGACTGGGAGATACCCCTTGCTAGGATTTTGTGGAAAATTAATAGATAAAAAAAAAAATAAAATTAAGAAACAAGAAACTTTTTGAATAACTTTAAATTCATTTAATTTAAATTATTTCAATTCTTGGAATGTCATGTTTAGTGTGTACTGCAATGATTTTTAAGTAATCTTAGTATTTGTAACTCTAGCAAACAAATTAATAAATACAAATACATATCCTGATTCATACTTAGTACTCGCAGTTGCATTTTTATTTACTACTTCCGAAGGATCAAAACGATGTTATGTTTTATGAAAAAAATTATAAAAATAAGAGTAACTTCCTGACATTTTATAAAAAAGTCGAAGAATAACTTTTATTTTAAAAATTAAAAATTAAACTAATATATGTATTTAAATTTGTATAATAAAAATTTAATTGAAATATCTTTTTACGAGGTTATTATTTTTAAAATTAAAATAAAACTCATTTTCAAATTTTTATAATACAAATTTAATTGAAATATCTTTTTACGAGGTTATTATGTTTACGGATAGCTAAAATACATAAATAGAAAGGTAATGAAGTATAGATAAAATATTTATGTCGATTTATGAAAAAGGCTCTCCCATTTAAAAGATATACATACATTTCCATTCAATTTTTATTTGCAATTTTTATCATAAAAGCTGAAAAAAAGGTTTTATTTTAAATTTTTTTTGAATTGCAAATAAGAGTTAAATAACAATTTTAAGAATAAATAATTTTTAAATTATTTTTAACTTTTATTTTTAATAAAAATATATAATATATAATAAGTTTTATTTTCAATTTTTATTACAAAAATTAAGAATACAAGTTAAAAATAATGTAAAACATAAAAATTGGAAATAATTCGATTATTTCCTACTCATTACTCTTATTTACGATCCGTGCTGTTTCCAAATACACCTGACAATTTCAAACTGTAAATTTATATACTCTTTCTAATATTTACAGGGTAGAATAAATGTTAACACAACAAATAGCTGCGAGACATGCGGAAAAGCATTTCATTTCTCATTTCGCCTTCGAGCATTTTTCCCCTTGGCTAACTTAATTTCTATGCAAGTTTTTAGCTGACAGGGAGGCCGCTTTATGTTTTCGCCTAAAATTTTAATGCACACACACATTCAGTGCAGGATGCATACATGCAAACATACGTGAATGCGTATAGAACAAAGTTGGAGAGAGAGAGAGAGAGAGGGAGAGCAAGTGAATGGAAGAAAGAGGCGCATACATTCTGGGCATAATGAATGTGCAGCAACATTTTTGATGGTGCCCACTGACAACAATAAATTACTTTTGGCTTTAAACGAAAGCCATTAGCATAAAACTTGGCATCATCAGAGCCGAGCTATGTATGCGGGCAGAACAATACGAACTAAATCCTGTGGGCCTGTGGCATCCACATCCTGGCATCCTTTTAACACTCGCGCGAACTAGGCGTATGCGCAATATTTATCTGGCTCTAATTTTAGCAGCCAACAATTTGCCAGCACTTACATGATTAAACTACGTCAAGCTTGTTGGCTTCAAACTTTTCAAATATGTGAGCCTTTAATTAACTTGGCAGCACTTTGAGCCCGAGTCTTTTTTTTAATATATATGCATTCATCTCTCTCACTCTCTCTCTCTCTCTCTTTCGCTTCTTACGTATATGCTTTCGCTTTTCGACGGCTTTTTATTAAGCATTTCATAATTTCATGCAATAAACTTGTTAATTGCAGCGCGTTGGCTTCCTTTCTTGGCACTTGGCACTCGGCAGTCGACACTCGACGCCCTTTCACTTTGCTTGGCTAAGTGGACAAACCGGACAAGTCTCAAACCCACCACAAAAGCTGCCAAAATGGCCAAAATGTGCTAGAGCCAAGTGCCAGAGAATTAGTTGCCCGAAAGTGTTTTCCCGTTTTTAATATTTCCTACAACTTGGTAAAAAGTTTATGCCGGCCACTTGGCCAACCGGACATTCTCGGTCTCGGTCTCAGTCTCAGTCTCAGTTTCGGACTCAGTTTCGTTTTTAGTCACTTGCTCAATTTCCGTTTATCCGTTTTTCCGTTTTTAATTAAATGAGCCATTAGATTGAGGCTGCACAACTGCAGTGTATGCTTTTAAGCGAAAATGCACATGCATGTAAAATACATATACATACGAGTATATACTTCCCTCCCTTACTTCCCTCTTCCCTTCCTTCCATCCTCTTTTGCCGTTTGCCTGCTAAATTGCGCGTAAGGCCCGCGGCAGCCAATTTAAAACTTTAAAATTAATTTTTAGCCTGCTTTTGCATGGCTGCTCAGTGTTTTAATAGCTGTTAATATTTATGAACTGCAACTATGGAAAAGTGCCAACAAACAAATAAACAAACAAACGGACAGCAACAACAACAACAACAACAGCAGCTGCTGCCCCAAACACCGGTTACAACAATTGGCACACTGAGCTCCTGGCGCAATGACCAGCTGCCAATATTTAATAATCGATTTCGATTATGCTCGTTGTTCGTTGTTCGCTTTGCGTTGTTCTGACCATGCCAGGCGTAAAGTGGCTTATAATTAATGGACGAGTGTGGGTGCAACAACAACAACAATAATGCTGCCAAAGCATTTGTTGCAGCCAATCGTCGGCTAAAGTGGACTGTGTGCCAATTGCATAGACGCTTTACAACCTATTTAAAGCTAACAAACATTTCAATTGCTTACTTCAAGTTTCAGACCTATTAACTTTCTGTTGCTCTTTAAAATGACACATTGAAAGGCATATTTACATAAGAAAATCCTTTATCAAGCAATGCAATTTGCAGCTGCTGTTTAAATTTAATTAGTTGTGGAAATATCTACAAAATATACATTTGTAACTTGAATTTTAAATACTTAAGGTACGTAGGTATTATGACTAAGCAAACAATACATAGAGGCGTCAAACAAGCATTTTTGTGAGCGCAAATGCTTTGTATGCAATGGAACCCCAGAGCCTTCGGCAAAAGCCGAACGCTCTTTTCAATAAAACCCCAGAGTGGCAGAACGTAGCAGAGAGAGAGCGCACACAAGTAACGGCGAAAAATGTTCAGTCTTTCTCGCTCATTATCGTTTCTGTGTGTCAGCATGAGCACGCTGAAAGTGTGCGTGAAATGTAAACATGCGGGTTCGATCACCCGTTGGAACATACCCTGTTTTAAATACAAACACTTTTTCTCATTTTTTTTTTTTATTATTCAATAAAATGGTTGTTAATTAATTAAAACGCTGAAAAATAAAAAAAAAATTGTTCAATAATAAAAAAGGCCAATATAATGAGAAAAGATGTTTGTATTTAAAACAGGGTATGTTCCGGACGGTGATCGAACCCGCCGTTGCTTGTGTGCGCTCTCTCTATGTATTGTTTGCTTAGTGGTATTATGATCAAGGCTGTAAGCCGCCTCTAAACCAATACCCCAACAAGATCTTGAACCAAACCTTTGAAATTAAATACCAAACGAAACTCAAGAGATCCTGAGAGCTAGAATGTAAGATAATAATAAAATTACAATAACTAGCTTATATAATATGTTCGGTTAATAAAACAACTTAAATTTCGTGGTATTCTTAAATAGTGTGAAAAAATATTACCTCAAAAAATCCAAAAAAAAAATTTAATTTCACACAAAAACTTGCATTGTTTTTATTAACATTTTTATTTATTTTTAAATTTAATTTAATTTACTTTAAATTGTTTAAATTGTTTAATCAATATTCGAACCGAAACCTTAGGTTTAGGGGAACCTAAACTCTGCTTTATGGTTTTTGGCTTGCAGTCTTTATTTAAATTGTGCTTAGAAAAATACAACTACAATTTAAATTTAATATTTTTAACTACTATCCATAAGGTAGACACAAAGCCATATTAAGATGACGATATCCAGCATAAACATGATCTTCATCATGTTGAGCTGCAGCAACTGCATCAACATCATGTTCACATCTACCGAAAAAGAGTCAGATAAATTAAAAGCTAGCTTAGATAAAGGTCAGAATCTTACTCTCTTCTTCCCATTGAATTCTCAACTGCTGCAATTTCACTTTGTCAATTCGGGCATAATCAACATTCAGAATTTGTGCGGGATAATTAATGCGATCGATGCCCATCACAGCAATACCTGAAGGAGCAGTCTAATCTCACTCTAGTTAAAGAGCCTTCTTTAAATGAGCATTTATTATTAAGACGTACCTGCACCAAGGCTGCATTCAGTATTACCAAAAGTATTGGCAGGTATAAACAAGGCCTCAACATACCTTTTGATTAAATGATAATGAACTGTCGATTGTAGCTCCAAAGTTGGAGAACATTCTGAATCGTAGGGACAAACGACAGCTGGGCAAATATTTAGGCCAGTTTGTTAGTCTCATATTGTTGTTATTGTTTTATAAACATAATTATGTACTTAGTGTTTTTATTGAAAGCTGATCTTTGAGCGGGTTGTGTTCCTAGTATTAAGCCCTTATCATGGAAGCGGCGTGCTCGAAGGCAACTCAAGCTTTGTTGTGGGTATAATGTTGATTTTTGTTGGCGGTGGTGGTGGTGTAACCATTGTTGTGGTCGTCAATTTGGCATTCATCTTGTTGAAATTGGGCTCCAGTTGCAATAGATTGCCAGTTGTGGGAACTGTGTATGTTGTTGTCTTGTGTCCATCAACGTTATCGCTGGCACTGGAGCTGTTCATCATATTAAGCAGCTCCTGAAATACACACACTGTTTCACTATTCTTGCTTTCATTGAAGCTGGTCATATTACCTTTCTGAATTGTTGCCACAGACTATCGAGGCTATTCGCTGCATGCTCCATTTCATCGAGGAATCCATTCGTTGTTGCATTTGAATTGACAGGTTTCATCCCATTAGGAGCAGCTTCATCCGTCTTGCCGCCAAAGAATTGGCTCAGCTCGTCAAAGAACAGGCCACTTACGCCATTGCCAATCAGGCACATTGAACACGCCCAGACTAACAGTTTCATCTTAATGCCAATTAAGCAAAGCCAATTTGATGCTTCAGCCGCGAGTTAAAAGCTTCAAATGTCTAACAATTGAGCAGCTCGCAAGACTTTTTGTTTGATTCGCGTTTAAACCACTTAAAGATTTTGACAATGACACAAATTTTAGAAAACAGCTGTGCAAATATGTGGAATGACTAATTGGAGAGTACCAAGGTACCAGCACGTAGATCTATTGTAGAATTTTAACTGGAGTAGTCACTATAATCAAATTGAAACGTAACTTAAGGAATAGCAACATGAAAATCTACTGCTCTCAACTCTCTTACCTCTCTTTAGCTCTCAGAGTCTTGAGTGATTTAGTGATTTAGTGATCTACTATCAAGTCAAGATCATAATTACAACAGACTTGTCTAACTATGAAAAACATCAGTTAACTATGTAAAGAAAAGGCTGGAAAACTGACTTTACTCCAAGAATAAGTATTGCATTTTATTTTATTTCTTTATGTGTTTATATTTATCTTTCACATTTTATTTATTAATTTAAACTGAAAAATAATTGAATTTGTTTTTTCTTTTTCGTATATTAATGAGTTTATTTGTCAGTTTATTTTATGAATCGCATTAGAATTTTATAAATTTGAATTCTAAAAAATACAGAAAAATAACTTAAGCTAAACGACGTCAGTACTGCGATATTTGGATCAGCTGTTGCAATAAAAAAATACAAATTTATTTCAGAGTCTGTCAGTTAAGTAAAGAGATATTTACTGTTTGACATGCTGAAAAAGAATGTGTGTGAAATTTATAAACATATTTCTGAGCAAAATAACAATAAATGCCAAAATAAATCGACATATGTTTCAGTGTTGTATGAACGAAAATTCAGTAAGAAGCTTGTAAATATATATCTCCCCTTTCAAATATAATCAGAAGCATTTTGTCATAAATGCCGCTGATTTCATAAGCTTCTTTTTGGCATCTAATTGCCTCTAATGCCACACGGGGTACGAGGAACGAGAGAGCTTTGATCTAACTCAGACATATGCAAAATACGAGAAGAGGGGAAAGGGGAAAGCGTTGAGTGCATCGAATTGTGAGCATGAGAAAAGCATTTGAAAGGCATTCATTAAAATGTGAGTGTGCAACGAAACGATTTAATTTACTCAGAAAACTCGTAAAGCGGCAAGTGGCAAGTGGCAAGTAGAAAGTAGCAAGTGTCAGTGGCTGACGGGGCGTATGATGCGTGGCGAGGACATGGACGAGGACGAGGTCGAGGGTGAAGTAATTGATGTGTGTGTAATGCAGCGAAGGGGCTTTTTGAAGTGCATTCCACCCCTCGGCAACTGAGCTGCTGCTGATGTCTGAGTGAGTTTCAATTAATACTATATGCAATTGCATTTGAGCTTCTCAAGTGCAAACGTCAGCAGCGTCAATCTCTAACAAAAGGAAGCCGCCACAAGGTGTATGTGTGTGTGTGTGTGTGTCCCATTTAATTAAATGATTAGACCGTAACAACACATTGACATATCTCTGACATTTTACTGAACAATGAATGCACGCTTATTGATCTTGATAGCTTTTGATGGGAATTTGCTCAAGCAAATCAACAGCTCATAAGCAGCCAGCAAAATATATCCAATAAAAGCTAATATAACAAGAACAACAAGCACCTCATAGTGATATCATGATATAGCCCGCAGCTCTTCCGCTGATCTATGGTACTGCAAGTGTCACATAAATTACAAGCGGAAGCATCAAAATGCTATCAAATGTTGCGATGAGAGGAGACTCGACTCAACTCAACTCAACTCGACTCGAGTTGAGGCGAGAAAGGATTTTCAGTGCCGCATTGTAGCAAGTCAGGTCCCAGACTGTCGGCTTGGCGTTTAGTTTTTCACATTGGCACTTTGTCTTCATCAGCGGCTGCTAAGACACTGAAGGGTGAAGTGAGAAGGGGAGTAAGGGGAGTAGCAAACGTAAGAGGCGCTTGGTGGTCACAGCCAGCTCATCATCGCCATCGCCATCACCATCGAAGGCAGCAGCATCATCTAACTCGTCGTTGTCATCATCGTACATTGCTATAAACATCAATTTAGCACCGAAAATTGGTTTTTTGATAGCTGCACACACATACACACACACACACAGCCATAGCAAAATACAGCTTCATACTCGTAGCTGGAGAAAAATTGTTTTTCACGTTAAGTGACAAGCGACAGCTTCGTCTTTTGCTTGGCTAGTAAATTCTGTCATGTTAAAGCATTCGTGTGGAAAATAATAACCAAATAGTAGTAAAACACATAGCACAAACACCTTTCTGTCTATATATAAATACAAACATATATCTTACATATATACATATAAGCTACTTTATTAGCAGGCAATGGGCATCAAATAGCTTTTTGATTTAAAATGTTGACATTAAACTATTAAGTAATATTCAAGATGAATGAGTTGAATTAAAGTGAAAATGGAAAACTTATTCAAGCTAATAGAGATATTTGAGTAACTTGAATTGACAGCTTTAATACCCTGGGTTTCCCACTTGGGTTATGCCACTGTCATTTGATGTTAACGAATCCTCACATCAAGCACAAATAAAAACCAGTTGTAAAAGCAAAAAATGCAAAGAGTGGAAATTATTTAAATTTATGCACTTAGGTGCAAACGTATGTGTGTTAAGTGAAATTCGCTCAAAATTTAATGCAAGCCCCAAGCAAATTGTCATTAAAAGCGGCGCACATAAACAAACACACACACACACACTAAGCCATAAGCAGCGACGCCATTTGCCCGGCCATATTTATGACGTGAACGACAAGACAAAATGGACTTCCGGACGGAAAAAAGGGGATAGAAGGTAGAGGCAGAAGGGAGGAAACAGGCGCTGAGGTTTTTGCATTTTAATAGACTGACCCAAACGCTGTTAAAAACGCGAAATAAACTACAGCAAACGAGTCTAACTACGTGTGTGTGATTGTGTGTGTGTAAAGCATTTGCAATGCAAATTTTTGCAAAGTTTAAAAATTTATGCCGCTTTTATGGCACCTAGCGGTAACTGCGACCTGCGACCTGTGACCTGCAACCAACAACCTACAGACCTCAGCCAGACAAGCGACCAGAGCCAGTTCCAGAGCCAAAGCTGAGACCAGAAAATTATATACTAAATAGCAAAATAATTTTTGGCATTTGCTATCCTCATTTTAGACCATTTCATTCTCAGCTGCATTAAATGCAAATTTATGCCCATTTGCAGCGCAAAAAGAAACGAAACGAAGCGAAACTGTTACGGAACTTCATGTTGTTGTTTGGCTGCTTGTTAAAATGGCATAAATTTTGTCCAAGCACTTTGACCTCCCTTTGCCTTCGACTTGGTCTTTGAAATTTAAGTGACAGTAAACGGCGCTGACTCTTCGACAGCCTTATCAAAAGGGCAACAGAAACGTAGGGCGAAGGCATTGGTAATGCCAAAACTATTTCAAAACTATCGACTCTTGCATTGTGCAATCGAAAAACTGGCAAATGGTAGCTGGGAACTTGCAACTGGCAACTTGCAACTGGCAACTTGCAACTTGCAACTTGCAACTGGCAGCTTATTGTTGTTATCGCGCTTTGCACTTATTTTGGCATTCTTTTCTTTTGCCTCGCTTGGCAGACAGCGCAAAGAAAGTTGGCTAAGTTAAATTTATGGGCGCATTTCTTTGCCAATTCAAAGAGTGTAAAATGAAATGTCTGAGACTGCACAGCTTGACCGAGCTAGCAATGTGGGCCCATACAAATAATTAGCCACCAACAATTGGCCTCTAACAAATTTCTCTATACAGCCAAACAGAGTTTTGTTGTCCTGTCTCCTGTCTTATTTGTTGCTGCTGCAACACGCTCAATGAAACGATTTATGTGCAGTTGACCATAAAGTTGAGACAACTTTTTCTTGTCCAAATTTGTTTTTGGCATCCATTCGGCTTTGGCTGCTGCGTTTATTAGTTGTAGCAGCAGTTTATTTTGTACTATGTTGGGAACGTTGTCTTAAGTCGCAGTTTGTGGTTTGTCTTTGGCGCACATAAATCTGCAGCAACATCGGTGGCAACTTTTGGTTTGGTCACAACTTGCAAACTGGCAAATAAACGACTAAGCCATAAATCCTCGACTGCAATATAATAAAACCATAAGTGCAACATAGCTAAACATGACGTGCAACATGCACATAGATTGCACAAAAACTCACTTCTAATGTGCCACAAGCCCGAAAAAAAAAACAGACAGAGTAAATCACAGAGGGAGTGAGATGGAGCGAGAGGGAGCAAGAGAGGCGGCACATGGGCGTGGCTAATGCAAATCACGTCGGTTGCAGCTGTGCAAATGTTGCGGAAATTGCTTGCTTCGTCGCATCCATCCTGTTGCATCCTGTTTCCATCCCCAATCCCCCTCATCAATCCAATGCTTCATTTGTTGACTCTCTCGAGTTTTTATGCACTTTCTCCCCATGAATATTTTATCATTTATTTGAGCTCATTACAACATTAACAGGCTAATCCAGCAAATATGAATAATTTAAGCCATGTCAGCAGCTCAAAAAATTACTAAATTCAATAAAAATAAAAATTGAATGAATTACAAAATTATTATTCGCTTAACACCTTGCAAAGTGAAGAAGTTTTTTATTTGCAATTGCTAGCATGTTATTTATAAAGCATTCAATATTTTCATTAATTTATTATTTATTAATTTATTATAATAATAATATTTATTTTATCAAGAGAAATCCAAATAAAATATATATTTATACTAGTTTAGATTTACAGGTTGAAACTATTCAGCTGTTTTTTCTTAGTTGTCGTTGAAACAATCTGTCGATAATTAAGATACTGTTTGAAATACTACTGGGTTTCATCAGTTAAGGCCACACAATATTAGAATTATTATAAAATAAAGAATCTTTTTTAAAATTATCCATGTCTAATTATATAATTTCTTGATGTTGGATATAAACAGGTATACGTTTTACATGCATTCAAATTGCAAACTCGATATGTGATTGCTTTGTCTTCATTGACTAAATCAGATTTAAAATCGACCAACGAGTCGTATGAGTAATTACACGGACTTTGAGTTATTTTTACAACCGGCAGCCGCAAAAACTGAACGTTGCCTGCTATCAGCCGTCAGCCGTCAACCGTCAACGTTCGATTTGTGGCATTTGTGACAATGTGTGCGACGAGCAGCCTCAAATGGGCTATGACCAACGAAATGCCACGCCCCCTAGGCTTGTCCACACGCCCCCTGCTCGCATGCCATGCGTGACAAAAATCGAACACCAATCCAATGTCGGCGACAGGCGCAATTTCTGGTTCTGCAATTGTAATTGTGTTAGGCCACAACAGCTGTGTGTGTCTCTGTGTATAGGTGTGTGTGTGTGTGAATAAGTGTGCAAGTTAATTGCTATGCTCGTTCACATCATCCCGACGATGTCAAATTATGTAAAATGGTAATGGCCATGGCAAGACGAAGCGTTTACAGCGCACAATGAACTTATCGCCAGCATGGACTTAATCAAATTTTCCAGCATAAAATGGCAGGCAAGCTTCCACTTTGAGCTGAACAACCGGTAGCACTAGGCGAATGAAGCACGTTCCACACAAACAAAAAATCGCAGCATTCTTTGGCGCACGCTTCATTTAGTTGAACACTGAACACTGTGGAGTTGAGTGGCCTGAAGTTGAGTGTGGAGTGAATGACGTGGCAAAGGAGACTCAGCGTTGACACACTTATTTAGCAGCTGACCCTTGGCCAACAATAAATGTGGCGCGTTTGCCTTGGCTTGTTGCACGCCTCACGCTTCATGCCTCAAGCTGCCCCTGGCACGCGGCGCATAAATCAATGGCAACGATCTTTACGTGCTTGCAACGCAGCAACTTCAGTTGCAACAGCCCTGAAGCTGAAGCTGAAGCTGTAACTCGAACTGAAATTGCACTCAGAAAAATAATCAAGATTCAAGTCGATTTCAAAAGCTGACTTAGCTCGGAATTTCCTAAACTGAGAGTAAACTACTTATTTCAAGATCGCTTTTGGCACTGCCGGAAATCTTAAAATGTGATATTTCTGGTATACTTTAAGTAAGCTTTGGGAATAATTTTAGCCCGTAAAAGATTGAATCATACTAGTTTGTGTACACAAAAACCTTGAACTTATCCCAAAGTGAACTTGTTTCTAGTACAAAACATTCTCACATTCAAGATCGCTTCAATCTTAATATTTGTCAGATTAAGTACATAGAAACTAAAATTGTAATAACAAATGCTTAATAAAAACAAATAGAAAAGGCTATAGTCGAGTTCCAGACTATACGATATCCGCTACTAAAAAAAAAATTGATTGCATACTTTTAGGCACTTACATTGGTAAAAAAAAACTTAAATCGCCCATTACCACATTTCTGTTTAGCCGATCTTGTTGCGATTAAGTTGGATGACAGTTTATAATAATAGATAGTGTTATATACATTGCAACGAATACAATATACCCTTTTACTTAATTTTTAAGTAAAGGGTATTATAACAGTGTTGTTTCTGGAGGTATTTCAAACGGAACTCGGAATAGTCAGTCGAAATTTTAAATCGAAGATCATTTCATACACAAC
Organism: Drosophila suboccidentalis; assembly: GCA_037043435.1. Taxonomy (NCBI): domain Eukaryota; kingdom Metazoa; phylum Arthropoda; class Insecta; order Diptera; family Drosophilidae; genus Drosophila; species Drosophila suboccidentalis. The sequence goes on from JBAMBK010000217.1 coordinate 519,537, forward strand.
AGTTTTAAAATTTTAAGAAGTATTTATTTTGGGATGTCATATTTTTCTGAGTGTGAAACTGGGACTGACCCTTGCCGTCTGTCTGTCAGGCAGCCCACGCCTGGCAATCTTTATGGCTTCCTCTGCTCGGATGTGTGTGTGTGTGTGTTGGTGTCCGTGTGTATGTGTGTGTGCTTAAAATGCGGCATTAAAATGCATTTCGCTTTCAATTTGCCCGCATTCGCGTAATAGTTTCATTAAGTGTTTTCTCTTTAGACATTTTGGCCACGTTCCAGCTCTATCCTAATGCCCCATAATAATGCTGGCTAAAACCAACACTCGAAATTATTAATAAAATATTTAATAGCTCTCTCCCTCTATCTCAATTGCCCCAGTTGATTGGCCATTATTAGCCACAGGTTATGCAACACAATGCTAATTAATAAGCAATTAATTACGCCCAAAACAAGGTGTTTGGCATTCGTGACACTAATTGGCCACACAAACAAAAATTAGTGCAGGTTGTATATTAATCTCAATGATCAGCAATCAATTAACGAAAGACTCTTGTACTTGACAATAAGCAGAGCTGCAATCCCTTTAAGCCACATTCGAACACACTTCCAAATCTATTAAAGACTTCGCAGCAAACAATCAACAACAATAAAAATCAATTTATGTACCAAACGAACTCAAATTAATATTGACAATAAACATAACTCTACAAAGTCGATTTACTCCATATCTGTTGATGAACATTAAAACTTTACGTATCTTTTCTCAAACGCACAAGATTCAATTCGTTTATCGTTCTGTCCACAACATATGAAGGATGCTAAAAAAAACCCAATTGATGCACACACTCATCATGCAATACGAACAAATTCATTAATTTCAACAATGCGAATGCCCAAAACAATGTAAAAAAAAATACAATACGACCAACAACAAATCGGTGTGTCGACAAAAACAACAATCACAAAAACAACAATAACAAATGCATTTACGAGTACCATGCAAAGTATGAGACATAAAAAATGCAAACAGAATTCCACATGACACTTAGACGAGCGAATACCCTAGCTGGAAAAAAATTAAAAACCGAAACAGGAATTATTATCTATGATTTGAATTCTTTAAAATAGACATAGACTTATAGATATTAACTGAATACCACATTTGAAAACATCTCCAGGATACCCAGACATTAATTCTTAAATAAGTCACTTCAACAAATTTTTTTTTATAATTAAATGTTCCACCAATCTTTAAATTTTTTAATGACATTTTTGTTCTGAAATCAACCAATCGGAAATGTGAAATATTTATTTATCCAATACATTTTCGGAGTCACAAAAATTAATTTAAATTTCATTTAAAAATATATAATTTTTTTTTTATCACAATTAAAATAATTTCCATTTTATCAGATAGTTATCTCAACAAATATTTAGACATTTAAAACATTGTTTCTGGAACATAGAAAGGGGCATTCGCTTAATGACTCGATGACTATGCCCATCTGAAGAGTGTAACAAAATGGAGCGTACATTTGTACGTAAGTACACAGAGACAATATATTTTTGGCTGGCAGCACCCAACGAAACCGAAACATGTGTATGGATAATGCTTTTGGGTGCCAAAAGCGGTGCCACTCCCCTGCCCTTGCCTCATGCAGCGTCATCCTCAGTGCTTCCCAGCAACAACAACAACGAGCATGCAATGCAGCAAATGCGCTTGTCACTGCTGATCCTTTCAGCTGTTGAATTGCAAATTGTTTGTGTATGGCGTCAGTCATTTTGTTTTTGTTTTTGTTTTTGTCGTGTTTGTTCATTTCCATTCTGTTGTTTTTCTTCATATCTCCCCTCTAAAATGTCCACCCATCTGTCACTGCAACAGCAGCCCCCAATTTGTTCCTCTTCATTTTGCAGTTACATGCAACAAATTTGTATGATTTTTTATTTTGTATGTCGTTGGTTTTTTTTCTTTCATTCTTCTTTCTCTCTTTTAAATGGTATTTGACATGTTGAACAAATTTGTGTTACGAATTCACATGTTCTGCAAATGGTAAATGAGCTGCTTTATTCGCCAATACAAATCATTTTATGGAAAGCTTTTTGCAACTACAACTACAGCTTAGCGTTCCACGTAATGGCAAAGTACATCAGTCTATTTATCTCTCTAATAATCAGATAATGCCATTGGATTAGTTTTGTATATACTGTACCTGAAAAAAGATTTAATATAGTAGTTTTGGGCTGTATTCAGTGTTTTTAATAAACAGCTCGTGTTAAATTTATGATATCTAGGGCTTAACAAAATCAACCTGACTATGACTTCATGATAAAATAAATAATGAGTATTGTTATTAAAAATTACTTTTTAAGACTAAAAAAACAAGCATATGATTTAAGCTTGCTTGGCAAATAAAAAAATAAATATATATGTGAAAAAAATAAACTAAAATATATGTCTGATAGCTTAAAGTCTCCGACAATGTCAAAAATAAACTTTACACATAAATTAAAATATTGTCGATAATAATTATATACAATGAACAACTTTCTGATATTGAATCGATCGTTTTGTATACATATGGGAGCAAAGTTTGTGATCCTGTTAACCTTATTGTAATGCAGTCTACAATTAAGTATTTTGTCTTTGTGTCTTTCGTTTATTTCTTTCCTGTACTTCCTGTGAATATATTACATTGTACACCAAATAAGTACTTTCTCTTATTTTTTTTTTAAACATTTTCTTTAAGCATCGTTGGTCATTTGCATTTTACATATGCGCATTGCCTGCAGCAGTTTGTATTTAATTAAAATTGTGTGTAATGCCAAACTAGCCGGAAAATGCAGTTAGAAAGTTGCCAAAGGCCAACAACGATACCAGAGAGAGAGAGAGAGAGGGAGAGAGAGAGAGGGAGAGAGAGAGAAAAAGAGGAGGGGCTACATTCATATGTGCGATTCATATAATTTGTATAAATTTTGTAAAATTACTATCGTATGACAGACAGCGGCAAATAATGAAATGCAAAGCACATGAATTTATTGGCACGTTTATCTCGTGCAGCTGTTGCAACTGCAACATTATAAAAATTAAAAATCTGCATAAATATTATACACACACACAGGCAACCAGAGTTATCTAGCCACTCAACTATAGTTGAATTTGTGTAATGTTTTTGAAGAACAAAACAAATGCAAATTTGCGATAAGCGATTGACACTTTTGGCATTCATATCCCTCCTCATATCCCTCCTCATAAACATGATGTCGAAGTGTCCTGTGGCAATGAGTTACAATCGCGTGAGACCTCAATAAAAATCAAATGGCCAATCATTTCGTTTGTTTATCTCTCTGGCTCTTATAACGAATGACAAGTTAGTTTTGTGAGGTGAAAACGGTTAGTTATATTTACACTAAGTTATTTTCGACCTGGCAGATAATTACTTTCTCCATCTCTTTCTCGTTGTCGCCCTGTCTTTGCTGTCAAAAAATGGCTGCATTAAAATTAATGCGCCGAAAAGTAGACTATTAAAAATGCAAAGCAAACTTTATTAGTGCACACAGTCGTGCAGTTAGTGTTTATGTGAGTGGATTTCATAAACAGCACAGAGCTCAGGCCGTGAACAGAGGCGTATGCACAATATTTAAGAAGGGGACTAGTTAAATAAATTAAAATATTTAATTTGTACACTACACTTAAGACATAAGAGTAGAGATCGGGCCGGAGGACCTCAGAGTTTCGTATAACCCCTTTAATTGTGTTAGCCAACGCCACTGGCCGTGACATTTACAAATAAACACACACACACACAGTTACAGATGCACATAGAACTAACACATTAGATGGCGTTTCCTTTTTGGCAAAGGGCGCGGCATTAAAGTTGCTTGACTTCATTTTGGGTCGTTGACGTTGCCGACGACAACATCAACATCAACAACGAACAGGCAAACAAACAAACAAATAAACTGACAGACACTCGTTTCCGTTTTCAAACAAAACAGACGCCATATTTAAAATTCCAAACGGCGCAGCAACAACAACAACATCCAAATAAGCAAAACGAAATAACGATTGCAAAAAACTTTTCACGCTACATTTTAGAATATATTTTTTGCTCTTACTATCTCTCTCTGTCTCTCTGTTTCTGTGGCTGTCTCTGTCACTCTTGTTGATCAGATTGAATTGAATTTTGTGATTTGAAAAAAGTTTTGTGGCTGGCTCATTGAACGATGCTCGGCTAATGCGAATCAATGTTGCGTCTTGCATGGCGGCTAATTGCTGAATTATGCCAAAAATAAGAGTAGAAAACAAACAGGAAAAAAGCGTAGCATGCTTCACGGCGCACAACAATGGAACACAGCACATACAAACTAACGCCTAAAGCGACTGGAAATGGGAAGAGCAGCCACCCCACGTCACACACAAACACACACACACACCCACGCACACACAGAGACAGAAAACTGAATCAACATTTGGCATCAGCAGTTGCCAGTTGGCCTTTAACATTTGGCATTTACACACACACACACACACACACACCCACACACAACTAAATTTATAACGAATACGTTACCAAAATTCTGCTGACCGACCGCCTGCCGTGATTTCCGTGAACCAGAAATGAAAGATTTATTTGAGATTTGCATGATGAGATACGAGTAGGAGTAGGAGCAGGAATAGGAATAGGAATAAGAAATAGGGTCTAGGGAGTAGAAAGAGAGGACGACACGTAGGCAAATAAAAGTGCCTCCGGTGTTTGTTTAGCTTTACAGTTTAGCTTGTATATTAAAATGATTTATATCAGCGAGTTCATCTCGAGTACAGGCAGCTCGTCTTAAAACGAACCTTAACCTTACATAATTTCATTAAATATGCATTCCAAGATATAAACTGTCTAAATTAATAATATTATCTAGACAATCTAGCTCGTATTTAGTAAATACTATTACCCTATGACTTGCAATCAGTTTCAATTTAACTTTTGCATCAATTTCACAAGTAATAAAACAAACATATTAAATTACCTATTTTTTTAATGTGCATGACGATAAAATATAATATTGTTTATAATATATAAAAATAAATTAAAATATAATACTTGTACGTAGATTAATTTAGCTGGACTATTAATTTTATTCTCTCGACATTTGATTTAATTTAATTTAAACATTTTTCAACATCATTCTAGCACTAAACAATGAAATACTGATACAATTTACTTAATATTAGGATTACAATTAGAAACTGTTTAAAATTACTTAAGATTACAATGGCTAAAAAGTAATATTACACAATTAAATTATAATTTATATTTATTTAAAATTGTATATTTGTTGAATATATGTTATTTAGGATTATTTGAGACTTGTTACCAAAAATATGCTTGATTATAAATAGGCGTAATATAAGTCAGTCAAAATGTTACTTGTAAAATAAGCGTTAAATCAAAAACTAAATAAAAATTAAGAAAAACAATCAATTTAATTAATAAATTGAGATTTGCAAAAAAAAGTTATCGTTTAGAGAAATGATATCGCAGTGAGGGAGCAGTGAATTGAGTGGTGAATTGGGGTCGTAAGTTATCATATCGCAAGTGGAGGGGCGTTTAAAAAATCTATAAAATAAATTGACCGACAGCAACGGGAGCCACACATACCAATAAAATATTTTATCAGACGTACGTGTTGCTATTAGACGTTAAAACATCGACACCAATCCCCCCCCCTTTCCATTTCCCCCTCCCCACACGGGGAACGTCACGCACGCATATCAAATGACGGCGTTGGAGTGTTGAAAGCTCTGACGAGTGTAAGGTGGCAAAGTGTGTGTATGTGTTGTGTGTATTTGTGTGTGTGGCAGCTAACCCTTTTTTACAGCTGGTCAGTGCTGGATCTGGTCTCTGATTATGCGTCGTGTGGCCATAAATTTATATTGAAAGACGTGCGTTGTTAATCAAATTAAAGTGTTTGATTAAATTTTAAATAAAAAACGTTGACTGCCGTAAAAAGATGAAATTAATTTTCGTGAACAGCACGTGGCGTATGCGCAATATTCAATTAATTTATGCGTACCCCTTTAACCCATATACAAAATCCATTCGAAAACTCTTGCAACAATTCTGCCGTGCACTAGAAAATTTCTAAAACGTGTCGCAAACTGCGTGGTTATTTAAGCCCAACCATGGCTCAAGTGTTGCATACTTTAAAGTGCTTAACGGCCAAGTGAAGTTAAATAACAATTTCACTGCTCATTAACCCTAATTTGTATGTAAATTTTAGGGAGCCCTAGTTGAGCCTGCCCTTCTGTCTTTCTGCCTTCACCGTTCCCCCAAGGGGCAGCAGAAGCTTCCTCGAAACTTGCGACCCGCCATTTTTAAAGGATTTGAGCGACCATTTTGTTTTTAAGTGTGTTTCAACTAGCATCGCACATAAGAGGATCCCAAAGGGGGACAAACTGTAGTTGGTTATTTTTAAATGCAAGAGTCTATTTAACACAACTAACGACGATCTGATTTAAAGAATATAACCAAAATTAATAAGACAAATATTAAATATAAATAAAATAAAGAAAATAATATATACTAATTAAATATTAAAATAGGTTGTGCATTGACAAAGTAGTTTTAAAATAGAAGATTAGCAAATAGATGATTATTGCTTATAGACGCTACCCAGTTTGGGCATTTAGCTATCTGCAGGGTATAAATAAATGTGTATGTGTGTGTGTGTGGTGCGAGTGTTGGGAATCCATCGTGCAGCATCTTCCATTAATTCTTCGCCAGCAAATAAACAAAAGGCCTGGCAACAAAATGGACTTGTGGCAGTCATTGTTGGGTTCTTGTTGTTGTTGTTATGAGAGCATTAAGCCAAACAATAACCAACAAACAGAGAAAGATAAAAAAGAAGGCAAAAGAGAAAAAGAGAGTAAAAAATAAGTGAGAGAGAGAGAGAGAGAGAGAAAGAGAGGGAAAAAGAGAACGTTATTGGCGTTTCATGCAAAAATTCAATAAATTAAGGCAACGACCATTAATTATATTTTAAATTACAATGCACACACACATACACACACACACACATACACCGTCATATACACTCACACACACACATGCATATGGGGTAACTTTTGCTTTTTTACCATGTTGCCTGACACTGAGAAAGTTGCACTCATTCAGCAGGCAAATTGTCGCAGTTTATCGCCATGCATCCAACCAACTCAACAACAACAATGAGCAAACAACAACGAGAACAGCAACAACAACAAAAACGTAAACAACTAAGTGACAGGCCATTGTTGGCTGTGGAAACCACTTGGCCAGCAAAATAATAAGTAAAAAAGAAAAAGGGAAGAAAATAAATGAAAAATATGAAAAAACTTAAAAACAACAACTTCAACTCCAACTTTAGCTGTGGCAAAGCTGATGCTGCAGGTTGAGTTGCCGTTGCAGTTGCAAGTGCAAGTGCAGTCTGCTGGGTCTGCTGGGTCTGGGCCCATTAGCGAGGCGTACACAATGGCCAAGGCTGTTGACAATGAGCCCGGTTTGTCATCATGGCTAACGTAGGCCGCTGACCGCTGACGTGTTAACTGCAGACAGTCAACTTTTTAATTGGTTTTAACTCGCCAGTTGATTTCCATAAGGCTAAGACCGACAGGTCACAAAGTGAAAAGGATAAAAAGGGACAGAAAGAGAGAGAAACATAGACAATACAATTTCCTCAAATCTTCTTCAATGCATTTTTGGTTTCTTCTTCGAAAATAATACAATCCGAATCTTAAGTAAAAGTCTTTCTAAAGCTAGCTAATTTTTAAGTTCAAGTGAATACACTTTCCTAAATTGAGAAATTTTAGTTATTTTGTTCTATTAAATTAAATTAAGAGCTGTTTTCTAAAAGGCCACGACCGAAAAATATAGTCTGAGATAATTCAAATCCCTCAGCTTTTGTTAATATAATTTTTGTTTCACCTTTGAAAAATCTTAATTTATTAGAAAATTTAAAATTATAAATATATAAATGAATTAAGGGTCTTTACAAAAATATAAATTTTTTATATTAAATAAAATCAAGTAAAACTGTCTCCATTTTTCCGAAGATAATATAATTATAAGACCAAGACTTACACATTAGAAATTAACACATAGAGTGAGATAATTTAAATGTTATGTTCTCAAATTTAAATAATGTATTTTTGGTTTCGCTTTTGGAAATATCTTAGATTTTGGAAAGTTTATATAATCAGGTATGCCACAAAAAACACTAGTGAAAGTGATTTCAGAAAAAAGCAATTCCACTTCGAAAATTTCTCCGTGCCACAGAAGTTCGTGTGGTTTAGGTTTTTAAGCATGTTCATCAACCTTTTCGTACTTGGCTACTAGGGTTGGCCCCTTCTCAGATTAAATTTCCCAAGGGTTTGTTTAGCAAATTTTTTAAATTTATCATTGCAGAATATAAAATTTTTATTTTATTTCTTATTGAATTTATATAATTCAATTTATTTATATAATAATTGATATTGTATAGCTTAAAAAAATTTAAAAGTTATTGGCGCGGCAAACAATACAAACTACTAGACAACTCTAAATTAAAAAATTCGGACAAAAAATGTGACATTATTCTCATGGCATCGGATGCCAGTGAATTGAGCGATGATTTCGTCTCACCCAAAATTGTTTAGGTGATTGGACTGTGGCACGGAGAAATGAAATTGACGTGAAATTCAAGTGAAAGAGATTTATGTGGCATGCCTGAATACTAAAATTCTAATATTAAGTCTTTATAAAGTAAGCTTATTTTGAAATCAATTAAAAATTTTTTTGTTTTTCCACAGTTGAGAAAATAAAATTGTTTGGTTGTATTAAATTGAATTGTGGGTCGAACTAAGAGTTGATTTCCATAAGACCAAGACCGCACAGTGGGGCCGTTGCTCATTTTACTTTGCAAAAATCATAACTTATGAACCAAATGAGATAATTGAATAATTTGAATACCATATAATAGATAACATTGGTAACCGATAGCTCTAAAAATTGAGAATCCTTGAAGGTACACTAATTTAAAAACCCTTCAGAAATCATTTCTCTAAATAACGTATACAGTTTTGTCTGCACCAATTTGCACCGCAGATGGCAGATATATGATATAGTGGTCCGATTTGAAACAAATTTAGTGTGGATGTATATATAATATGTCAGATTAATTGAAATCGGACTACTATATCATATAGATGTCATAGGAATTAGGTCGACATATGCAATTCTGATAATTCACACCGGAAAACAAAAATTATTTTTTTTTTTTAATTGTTTTTAAATTTTTTGAAAATCATTTTTAAATATAAAAAGTAAAATGAGCAACTAGAGAGAGAGATAAAGAGCGAGGCTCTCTGCGTCGCGGGAGAGTCGCAATTGATTTGTCTACTTTTTTGGCTTGGCACGCTTGCCACGCTTCGGCTTCTTCTTGAAGGGACCGAGTCCGCGTCGCACCATCGTGCCACGCCACCAGGCCTGCAACTTGATGGCGCACTGAATGCGGTGCAGCTGGAGATCGAGCAGACGCTGCTCCTCCTCCTTCTTGGCGTTGTACTCGTTCACGAACTCCACGTGCTGGGCGTTCTCCTCGCGATGCCGAGCCAGCGACTTGGTCAGCTCCAGGATGCGCAGTTCCCAGGCCTCGCTCTCGCGCTCCACCCGCCGCAGCTCGCTCGCATAGCGTTGCTGCCAGTCCGTGATGCGTTGCTGGAGATCGGCCCTTTCCCGGCTGCGAAAGGAGCTCAGCTCCTGGCTGACGCGCTGCTCCCGCGAGAGACGCTGCTTGAAGTCGAGTATGTCCCGCAGATAGGCTCGCTCGGCATTCTCGCCCCAGATCTCTGCCTGGCCCACTCGAGCCGCCTCCCAGCGTTCGACCAGACTGTACTCCAGATCGTTGACCCTCGAGACACACTTCAAATTGTATTTGGCATCGGCGATGCGTTCATCGTAATCCTTCAGCTTGGCCACGCCCTCAATCTTCACCTGCTCCAACTGGGCCTGCAGCTGCTTCAGCTCCTCCTTGGACTGCAGCAGCTCCTTGGCAGCCACCGACTCCTCGGTATTGTTGCCACTCAGTGCGCCAATTGCCAGCTCCAGGCGACTGCTCCCAGGCTGCTCCCGTTGACGCTCCTCCTGCGTCATGTAGAGCTGCTGCTTGGCCGCCTCGAAGAACGCACGCAGTGCATCCATATCCCGCTCGTACTTCAGCGAGTTCAGCACACACTCATCCAGCTGATCCGCATCCGCCTCCGTCTCGCCCAGCAGCGACTGCAGGCGCGGCAGCTTCTTGCCCGTGAGCAGCACTCGCTCCGGCATCGCCTTCTGCCCAATCGACGAGCTGCGCAGTCGGCGCAACGAGGCGGGCAGAGGAGGAAGTGGCTTCTGCATGTTCAAGCGCTGGGCACGCTGCTGCAGCGCCAGCTTATCGCCGGCCTCCTTGAAGGCAATGGACAGCAACAGAGTTTTCAATTCCGATTGATACTCTGCCTCATCCTCATCCTCCGCCTTCTCCTCTTCCCGTTTAACTGTTTGTTGATCCGTTGGCTCCTCCGCCTGTTCTTCAGGCCGCTTCTCCGGCTGCTGCTGCTTCTGACTGCAACCTAACACCGAGAACTCTGACATTGCACTGAACTGAAGCCAAGTTTTGCATTTATACGAAATGTTTGATGTTGACACGGCAACTGTTTCCATGCCTGGCAAAGGGTGTTGCACTCCCTCTCCTTCTCCCAAACTGTCTCCCTCTCTCTCGAAAGTTGGCACTTTATAAAAATAATTGGTACTAAGTAGATTTAAGGAACTAGATTTAATAATGGGTATATCTATATATTTTAAATGTTTATATTTTTATTCACATTTAATATAAGTGTAGACTTTTCTCATACATTTTTCAAACTGGCACTTAAATTTTAAAAACTAACATTCATAAAACAAAAAATACATGTTGAATTGAAACTTACCATACTACTCTCGTTATTATTTAATACATATAAATGCTTTAACCCGCTTTGATACTTCTCTAAATACTCTCAAGTCGTGGGTAAAACTAATTTGTATTTATTTACATGTGGGGAACTTAAAATTAAATATTTTATCTTAATATTTACAAATAAAAAATGTTATATAATATTATTAAATTTATTGTATTATTTTTTTCTAATTTTATTTTAAATTCTAAATATTTACTTACCGTCAACTGATTTAAGTCGTCATTTAATCAATAAAATAAATACAACGAAATTTTAATAATACAAAAAATTACGATTTCAAAAAATAATTGATCCAATGCACCAACTAATAGTTGCAACCATGCCTCTCCCTCTCTCTATCTCTAACTCTCCTCTATCTTCGCTCTTCTGTCTGTATTTATCGGTGTCTGCTCAATTTGGCTAAGCGCCAATAAGTTTGCTACGCATTTGCTGCCTTTTGGCCTCGTTCTTAACGTCTACGTGCAAAAATGCCAAACTGCTGTTGTTGCTGCTGTTGTTGTTGTTGTTGCTGTCGCTGTTGCTGGCGCCTTTAGAGGACAGCAGCTGGCGTAGCAGCAGGAATCTTCGTTGAATTTATTTGCCAGCTCCTTTATTGCATGCTTTTGCGTTTGCTGGGTTCATTCACATCTTGGCCATCCAAGTGGCATGTGTGCATCACATTCCCTCTCTCTCTCTCTTTCTCAGTCTCAGTCTCCGTCTCGTTCTGTCTGTCTGCGCCTCTCGCGCTGCTGGCTTATATGTTTAACCCAATAAATGCTGCGCTGATTGCAAGTTAAATTATTGGCACCCTAGACGCCAGACCCGCATTACAATGAAATTATCGCATTAACCACAAAGCCAACACACTGCTGAGCATTGCCCGGCATTGCCCGCCAATTATTTTCTTACTTTTTTTATCCATTTAAAATATATAAATATATTTAACTTTAGAGAGTCTAAAATCAAATGCAATCCAAGTAAATCTATAGAAGATACCCTATCATTAGGAGCGAAAAAAAAATCAAATATGATTCCTTATTTTATAAAAATCTACAGACATTCAATTTCATTTCATGGGCTTCAAATTCTTAAGTGTTCGACTTGATTTTTAGAAAAGCTTCAGCTTAAGTTAAAATATATTTTTTAGTAAATGAATTGCAAATAAGAGGTTTGAGAAACTGGATTAATTTTTCTTATAATTTTTTATTTAAAATGCAAAGTATAAAAACTTTTTGTTCTCAATTCTTATTATAGAAATTAAGAATAAAAGTTATAATAAAAATTAGATTTATTTAAGACTTATAAATAAAAATTGTTATTCAATTAATATTTTATAATTTCTTTATTTAGATTGAAAAATAAAAGTCTTCTTTTAATTTGATTTTTCAACAAATCACTTTTATTTAATAATTTATATTTTAAAAATTAGAATCGTTTTGGTTTCATATAATAAATATTTAAATAGATTTAAAATATAATAGGACCAGATACTGGCTGGTAAATATCTGACCATTCAAGTAGATAGAGTAAAAAGACTTGCATTTATCGAACTGATTTAATTTTAACTATGGGTGCAGGGTATAAAAAGAAATTTATCTTTTAAGCAGTCCTATGAATGAATAGAGATTCGCTTGAGTTATTTTGAAATATTTAAAATAAAATATTTTGTACATTCTGCAGCTGCCATCAATTATCAGTTCACCTCGAGTGGGAATCCCATTTACCCCACGGGTCAAACACAACAAAGGGGCCAATGAAACGGAGTCTACGAATGGAATGAAATTACCCCGCACACACATATATATTAATTTAATGCGACTGTTTCGCACACACACACACACTCACGGACTGCATGTGGCGCGTTTTCGCACTTGGCGAGTGGTTTCGCTGTCAGCGTCCATTATTTTTAATAGACTGCAAAGAAAAAGTTTTCAGTTTTCCACTTCATTGACTGTGAATCGGGAAAAGAAAAAGGCGCAGCAGCAGTGGAGGTTACCCTTTCCCCTCCCCTCCCCCTCCCCTCGCCACTTTCCACACCCCTTCGTCCTTTGGAGAGACTGGCAGCTAAAATTAAGTGCGCCAAAAAGTATGCTGTGCAGCGACTGATAAGCAGCACACATACACACACACACACACACACTCGGAGTGTGTGGCATAAAGTCATACACATAAATTCACATTGACCAAATTTTGCAGTTCTGCTTTCAACATTCGCAATGCAAATTTTTCTCGATTCTCGCGACTCGCGACAACTCATGAATTATCAAATTCGAAACGCATTCAATGAATATTTAAACAGAAGAGAATAACTTTTGCCGCATACTGTATTTATCGATATTATCTATGTATAAATATAGCGCATTAAAATCTAAAAATATATACCGTACATTTATATCTATTTCGAGGAGTACTCGTCTTATAATCAACTTAAATCAATATCTCGCAAAATATATCTATATTTTTGACATTGTCAGCGACTTTTCCCAATCAAATATTCAGCATTTGTATTTTGGCAGTTATTCCGAATGGGCGTGAGACTGAGTGGGCGTATGGCATGTGGCATGTGGCACTGTATACAGTGGCGTCTGTCGTGCTGCAGGTTCAGTTACTCCAGTTGCCTGGCAACGGCTTCATTTCGCCAGCTGCTGACCTCTCTAACAGCCAGGAAAGGTGCTGCGACGGGGGATTTTCTAGCAAACAATCAAGAATCTGTTCTTGGAAAATTCTGTTAATTATTTAGTCTGTTTTCTTTAAATAATCCGGCATTCAAAATCTCCTGGGCTCTTAATATTTAAGTGTACAATCCTTTTGAACTCCTACTTTCCTAGTCTTCAAGTTTCTACTACCCTAGTCTCTCAAATTCTCACGATACTACACAGAAAATAGATTATGGATTCCGGGTTAAAATCAATCCGAGCGGTGTCAGAAGTTCGATTATTCCGGATAATCTTAACCCAAGTACAAAGTCAAAGTCCTCAAATCTTTTTATTCTAGTCTCCTAGTCTCTAGTTTCATCGTCCCCAGTTTCCTAGCCTTCAAGTCTATTTCCTTTCTCTTGTAGCCTTTTTGGGATATTATTTTCGATACTATTTTAATATTCTATCACTACCTGTTGCGTACATTTGCTTACAGTCATACTACCCTATTACGCTTAAATAAATATAGCGTATTAACGTACATAATTTATTTATTTATTTAATGTCATCTAAGTTTAGTTGACCAAATGAACTTATATAAATTAATATAAAATTAAGTAACATAATACGTTATTAAGTTAATATGAATTACAATTCTATTAACTTTTTAAGTGTTTCTATAAATATCCGATATAAAATGTAACCCCTTCAAGTAACGCCCTTGCTTTATGCATTTTCTGACCAACACACCCACACCCATGTCCACACACACAGACTCACACACACCCACAGTGACACTTTGCATTATCAGCCGCACTTATGTTGCATGCTTCAGTTTGGCCAGTGTAAATAACCGAAAATTGTATGTTGCAACCCGTAACCACGACACCGTGACGACAGCGGCATATGCCAAAGAACCAAGAGGGATGAACAGGAAGGGTGGCAGCAGCTACAGGAGAGGGGACTCAGAGGGCGAGGGGGTGCTCGTGGTGACTCTGTGAATATGTCAGTGTGTTGTTGTCTGTGGCCGGCGAGTGATAGACGCTACCATTAATTCACATCCAGGTGCCGCACGCTTGGCTGCCCAACTTTACTCCAGAATAATACAAACACTGAAAAAAATTCATTACAAATTTCAAGTTTAAAATTGTTGCTGTTAGTCATTAAATTTAAACAATATCCAGATAAAATGGCAACCACTTAGCATTAAAATAGTCAAAATAGCCTAAAGTTTACTACACTGAAAAAATTTGAAAGGAATTGAAAAATCGTACATGAATCAAGTATTTCGGACTACCAAACTTCTCACTTGACATTGGATTAAAAATATCCCGGAACCTCGGAAAAATAAGTAAAAGGCCCATTTCCGACTCCGCAAATCGCGAAAAACCACCACACGCACAGTTTATAAGATATAACGTTTTGGTTTGTAACTAAAGTTAACTACTATTATTAGCTATCATCCTACTAAATCGCAACAAGATTGGGCATATAGAAAGTTAGTAATGGCAGATTTAAGTTTTTAAGTAATGCAAGTGCCTAAAAGTATGCAGCAAAAATATTTTTTGTATATTTAAATAAGTGACGGGTATCCTATAGTCGGGAGCTCGAATATAGCCTTTCCCACTTGTTTTTTTCTGTGTATTTATATACGTACAATGTATATATTTATGTAGGGAACGACATATGTTTTCACCCGAAGCTGGAGCTGGAGAAGCTGCGGTCGCTCGTGCAAGCAAATCTCGTGCGATGCATGACAAATGCTTTGGCTAGCCTCGGCAGCAGCAGTTCCTGCCACGCCCCTGCCCCCGCACACCTGCCTCATACTTAGTCCAAAAGCTTTTTAAATTATCCCAAAAGTGACCCAATGCCGGGCGTGTAATTAGTGCCCCCTGAATTTTTCTACTCCTGGACAACGGCATGGTTAATTCACCATGCGCAAAATCGAAAGTTAGTCCGACGCTTGCCGCTCAATACTTGCCACATTGTGTGGCAAAGGTGGCAAAGGCCACAAAGGGGCCAAAGCAAAATCAATAAGGGCAGGTCTACGGCTCTTCAGTCTTCAGCCACGGGGCCAATGCCAAGCAACCACTAAATAAAACAGAGCTAAGAAATTCGGTAGCTATGACAACAATGCGACTTAATAAACAAATGGTAAACACACTCACACCTACCCTCACATACACTCACACATACACACACACGTGGGCACACACACACACACGTTTATTTAAATAAAGTTGCTTTTAAAAATAGCACACACTGTCGCATTTATTGTATTTGTATTTCGTGCTCGGCTGTTCGCTGGCACGCAAACTGTGTCAATACTCGACTGCAGTTTGGTATTGGCAGTCGGACGCGGACGATCAGGACAACCAGAAGGACGACGAGCACAAGCAGCAGAAGACCTAGAAGTCATCAGCTTCGAGATGTATCCACAGGCGGAGCTGGAGAATTACAAGTTGCAGGTGGAGCTGCTGCAGGAGAAACTACAGCGCAGGTCTGTGCAATTATTTATATAATCAGACAGCAATAAAATATAAATTAATTAAGGAATAGGTTTCAGTTGCTCTGCAGACAAACTAAATATAAACACAATTAGGTTTATTACAAATAAAAGCTTATATGATGTTAAAAATGTTAATTTTAATATGAAATAAGTGGCCACCAGAAGATACCCTGTTTCTTAAAAATGATAATTTTAACGTTTCATTACTTTTAAAAGTTTTCGCTAAATAAGTTAGCTTACTCGTTCTTAAAATACCCTGTAGTCAGGTTAAACACAATCAAAACATTTTTACTTATTAATTAAAAGATTCTAAATTCTTCAGGTGTAAAGGTGTTTAAATTACTGGACTTACTTTTCGTTAGTTGCAAATTATATATATATGTAGTTATAATCTATGGCAAATACATTAAATTAATATAATTGATTTTATCAAGTGCGTAAACACCATTTAAATATACTCGTTTATCAGAGAAGTAATAATACTTGAAATAAAATTATCGAAGATTTTTCTCTAACATAAGTTGATTTAAAATTATCTACAGCACATATATAAGTTCAACAAGGTTATTATATCGATTTTATATGAAAACTTGGGTACAAACATATATGGTTTTCTGTATGTATATTTTTTATACATACTATAGTACATGACTTTAGTGAGTAGACAGAAAAAGACAAAGGCTTAAGCTTTCAAGTCAAGTCAATCGATTTCGAGGAGGTGCTGGGTGAAAATTCAAGCATTTGGATAGGATAAATATATAAATTTGATAGTTCTCGATAACAA
This sequence comes from Drosophila suboccidentalis, assembly GCA_037043435.1. Lineage (NCBI taxonomy): Eukaryota > Metazoa > Arthropoda > Insecta > Diptera > Drosophilidae > Drosophila > Drosophila suboccidentalis. Next base: position 536,449 of record JBAMBK010000217.1, read on the forward strand.
TGGAAAGAATAGTAGGTAGATAAATATACCATATGTGCTCAAAGGTTATATAAATACAGTAATAGCTCTTCATAATCATTTAAGACTGCAAGTTGAAATATTCCTCTTACTGATTGAGGCAGTTGTAGATCCAATTAAATTTGCATTTTCAACTCAAAAACTCTTCTTCTTTGTCATCCTTGCTTATAGCGAGGACAATCGCCAGCAGCTGGAGCACAAACTGGATAAGGTACTACAAAAGCGCAGCGAGTTGTAAGTAGCTTTTGTGTACAAAATTAATGAAAAATGAACGTTAAAGTTGAACATGCCATCGTTTATCCTTAGTGATAAGTGCGTACGACAGAAGAGTCGCCAGAAGTACCAGGAATTTCTGGAGGAGCAGACGAAACGCAATGAGCGCAACAAAAAGCTGGTGCAGATGCTGGAGCGCATTGATGAACAAACGGCAGCGATGTCACAGCGCAGCGAGAGACTTAAAATGATGAAGGTGGGTTGTGATTGTGATTGCCTTCCAGGACAGACAATAAGCCCGAATGCTGGGATCTTTAATTAGTTTTCCCATATGCCTTTTGTTTCCCATGCAGCTGCAATATCAAATGTACTTTGCTAAATTGGTGCAGCACCAAACACTGAGAAGCATTCAACAGACAACGTCTGCAGGTTGCAGCTCCATGCAGATACCCGTGATGTTGCAGCCCCAGGCGACGGCAATCTCAAATCAAACAGCTGCAGCAGCAGCAGCAGCGACTTCAATTCCAGCTGGGACTGTACTAAATCCACATTCAAATCCAAATCCGACTCTGATGGCGGCAGCTCCGCCACAGCAATGGGCGTATGCCATGGCCACGCCCACTCCGACACAGGCTGGCATGTTATTTGCACCCCAACCCGTTTATATGCCTATGCCAGATCTATATGGTGGTGTTAGCCTGGGTGGTGGACAGACTTTGGGCACCTCGAACCTCTTCGATCTGCGTGCCACATTGCGCGCCCTGGACAATGAGAATGCCGAGTTGCCGGAGCGCATGACGCACTTTGATGCAGCAGGTGAATATCAAACAGACAGAACACCAAGAACACCGACAACAACAGCAACAACAACAACAACATCCGAGAGACAGCCAAGAGACAAAAGTGCAAGAGAACTGAGCAGCACATCGTCGACACTGGCAACATCCTCGTTGACATTTGATAAATTGCCAAAGATGGCAACGTTGACTGAGCTGCCGGCTGCAACTGTTGGCGTTGGCCTAGGCATCGGCATCGATGATGACGTTGGCGGGCGACCGCAAATGGAGGGAGGGCAACATCAACAGCAGCATCAGCAGCAACATCAACAGCAGAAGGAGGCAATGGAGCAGCAGGATGGCTGGCCAAATTCACGCGTGACGAAAGTCGAGCATGAAAAATCGCCAAGTGTCGCTGCCCATAATGAGCCAGGCCAGCGACAGCAGCAGCAGCAACATCAGCAACAACAACAGCCACATCAGCAACACAATTTCGAAGCATACTTTGGCGAGCTTAAAATCGATCAACCCTGGCAGCCACCACCAACAACAACACTGACTAAAGCCCGAGAGCAATTCGAAGACAAACTAGAGCTGAACGTGCGTGGAGGTGGCAATGGAAGTGGAGGTGGCAATGGAAGTGGAAGTGGCGGTGGAAGTGGAAGTGGTGCCATTGGCATCAGCAACGATTTGCTAGACGAAGTCAAAGCCAGCCGTGCAGCTTTACAAAAGGCAGCGGCTGCGGTTGATGAGCAGCTGGCAAGAGGTAATCAATTGTCACCAACGGCAACCATTGGCAATGAGGCATTCGCTAAGCCCAAAGTGTCGATTGAGAATATTGAAAATGCCATTTACGGTGAACGTTTGACAGCAGCAACAGCAGCAACAACAACAGTGCCAGCAGCAGCAACAACAACAGCAGCGGCAGCAGCGACAACAGCAACTTTAAATTTATTCGAGCACGCACCACAGCAACAGCCAGAGTTGCAAGTGGATACATTGCCGGAACAACAACAACAACAACAACAGCACGATTACGGGCAGTATGATGCCATTAGTTATGGGGAACCAGGTGAGCCGAGTTATGCCAGCATCGAGTCTAGCCAGCAACAGCAACCGTTGCTACAGCAACAGTCCAGCGAGCCACTCTACAGTGAAATCGGAAATCCCACGGACTATCAGCAATATGCAGCGGATGCAAATGCCGCAGCTGAGGCAGGAACGGGAACGGGAACGGGAACTGCGACTGGAACTGTGCCTGCCACAGCTGAGACTGTTGCTGATGTTGTTGGCAACACAGAGGCAACACAGCAGGAGTACTCCAATATGGATTACAGCAACTACGATGCATCGCAATATGCAGCTGACTATGATCCCAATGCCTATCCAGGTTACATATACGACGAGACAACTGGCCAATATATTGCCGATCCCAATGCCACACAGTATGCCCCCGATGGCAGCTACGCGGGCCAGGACTATGATGTCGGCACAACAAACTATGACTACTATGCCGACCAGCAACATCAGGAGCAGCAACAGGAACAGCAGCAGCAGCAGGAACAACAGGAAGTCGCATATCAAATATCCGACAGCAACAACAGCAGCGCAGCAGCAGCAGCAGCGGCTGAGCCACAGGAAGTGGAGCAAGCAACCATCGCACCCCTCGCACCACCCATCGATGGTGGCGCTGATGCAAAAAGCGAAGCCACTCACTCACTATCTGCTGTTGCTGCCGCCAAACCTGTCAAACCCACATCGATACTTGCGTCGACAGACAAACAAGCGACGCCTAATGATGCGCATCACCAGCAGCAACAACAACAACAACCGCAACAACAGCAGCAGCCGAAGAAGAAGAAGCGCGTTAATTTCGTTGACAGCAGCGAAACGGATGATAGCTCAAGCGCGAAACCAGTCCAGGAGGCACCATCCAACAACAACAGCAACAACACGACACCAACAGTTGCAGCTGGGGGGGCAACTCCGGTGGCAGGCAGCGAGAGTGACTTCGATTTTTCAACGGGCAGCGAGGCGAAGAATTAGAACAAGCTGAAAACACTTGAGCTCTAATTTGCTGCCATTTGGTTTAACCAAATGGTTGACCAAGTCCACTGATCACTCACTGTGACCGCATTCAATTTACGGCCATTTCCTTTTCTCATTTCTGTTCCAATTTCCCGAGTTCAACTTCTTGGTGTGCATATTTCGCAATAATTTATTAAAATTTAAATTGTCCGCTTAAACATGTTTAAATATGTTCAAAAAAGAGTTAAAAATAAAAAAAAATAAAAACAGCAGAGAAAAAAATGTTTTTGAAACTTTTATCAGCTGCTGGAATTAAATGGAACTCATGTAATTAGTGGGGCATTAACTTAATTGCTACGTCTAATGCATGAACATGATAAGCAGATAATTACAGAACACAATCAAAGTGGAATAAAAGTATATTTTGCAATAAATAGACCACACAGAACTTCAAATAAAAAACAGATTCAGATTAAATAACAAATAAGAGATTAAAGACGGCACTTAAAAAACTATACAAAATAATTAGTAAATATTTAATGTGAAATAGTAAATATGTAACTACATAAACAACAAAATATACATAGTACTTAATATAAAAATATAAATTCGTCCTTATTATTTAGTATTATACTTTGTGCAACTTTTCCCTTCACCCAAAAATGTTTCAGACCATGCACTTCCATTTTAAAATCAATTCAATTTAGTACAGTGGTACTTTTGACTATATTATACCCGTTACATGTTTAAAAATACATAAAATATTTTGTATTGCATACTTTTAGGCACTTATATTGCATAAGAACTTAAATCAGCCATTACCAACTTTCTATTTTTCCGATCTTGTTGCGATTTAGTAGGATGAAAGCTAACAATGGTAGTTAACTTTAAAAAAAAAAACGTTATATCTTATTTGCGGAAGCGGAAAGGGGCGTGACCAAAATTTGAAACAAACTTGCTTGCTTGCTTAGTTGTTCTAGCTCTTATGGTCTATGAGATCGCTCACACGGACGGACAGACAGACGGGCATGGTTATATAGACTCGGCTGTTGATGCCAGTCAAAAACATATATTCTTTATAGGGTAGGAGATGCTTCCTTCTCCCTGTTACATACATTGCAACGAATACAATACACCCTTTTACTTATTTTTTAAGTAACGAGTATAAAAATCTTAATTATATCTAATATAAAACTTATTAATGTACTTCAAATTTAAATTGTTAAGAGATTTTCTTTTTAGTATACCAAATATATTAAATACTCAAAAGACAGTTCTAGACTCCATTTTATTCATTCACTTAGTCATATTTATCACTCCTCATTTTAACAAAAATCGAATTATGGGAGATTACAACTTCGATTGATACTTTTTTGAGATTGCTCACTGTACTTAAATTGCAATATAGTTTACTCTTTGGTCTTTATTTTGGTATTTGCCTGCACACATAATGTACAATACAATATATTTCACAAACGACCTCAAAAATATATAGAGCACATGAACTATATGCATCATATTGAATTTTCAGGCAACATAATAAGGTTTTGCAGCTGCCAGGTCGTAGATTGTCAGACAGAAGTGCAATTGTCAGTAAAATGGGTTGATTGTCTGTCACAAAGTCAACTCGTTGACCAACTTTTCCCGTTGGCAATGATGCTAATTAAGTTCGGCGGTTGTCGCACAGACCTGTAACATAAGTATATGGTACATACATATATACAAAAATAAAAAACAAAAAAAACGCCAACACATGCACAAATAAATTTATAAATATTTCAGACTGACAGTTTCGATAGCCATTGCCGTTGGCCAGGTCCAGCACAGGTGAGGTAAACAAAGGCCAACTTAATTGAAATTTTTACAACTATTAACAATTAAGAACAATTATAAAAAAGGCGAAGATGAATATTGTAAATTGAATAATCTTTGTATGAAATTCAGACTTGCAAATTGGATTTTCAGTTCGGGTTAAAGTAATTAAAGTCATTTACACACTTCTAATGAATATGAGGGAAAAATATTAAAATAAATATCAAAAATTCGCATTCATTCAATACAGAGATTTCTTAAATTGTGTTTAAGTTTGCAAAGTTCCAGCTAAACGAGAGACCACTGTAGTTAAGCGCAGTAGAAAATCATCCAGACAATGCATTGCAGCTCGTTATTATTTGAACTTTTCGATTAACTCGTGGAGCTGCCTGGGTAACTGTTGCTGACATTTTTCCATCAATTTAAATTCGGATGAAAAATTCACATTGTTTATGATGACTCATCATCATCATCATCAGCAACGTCATCATTGAATGGAATGGAATGGAATTTCGTTGAACGTTTTGCTCATGGTATGAATATACATATGTTTATTTATTTTAAATTGCGAGCTATTCAGTTGACTTTTTTTTTAGAGTTGTGCTTTTTTTTTTGGTTCGTTTTTAATTACCCTTCAAGTGGAATTTAAATGTACTCAGCGTCCATTTGCTAATTTATATTGATTTTTATGCAACTAGCAAAATATAATTAGTATACCCAATTATCCACTCACATTGTCAGCTCACTGACATTTCATTAGCGGCATCAAATGTCCATCAATTCAGGTGGTTTTGACTTCAATTATTTAAATGCCAATAATATGAATTAATAAAAACTAAAAAGGGCAAAAAGCAAGCATTAATTTATTTTAATTGATTAGAATACTTGTACTTTTCTGTGAAAATTAAAGCTTATAGCACATGTTAAGCTGCTGTAATATGATCAATTATACTCGGAATTTTAAACCACCTTACAAACTGTCCAATAACTCTCGACTGCGGCGGGTAAATAACTTTTATCAATTCGCGTTTTAATGAGCTGAGCATTCGAGGGGAAAAAAACAGAAAAAAGAACACGGTTTGAGGGCAACTTTTTTGGAACAGATATTTTCAATTAAATGTTACACGAAAAACCTCAAAGGCAATTTGCAAATAAAAAAAAGAAACGAAAAATGAAATGGGCCACAATTAAATGGCCTCAAAATGCAGACAAATTCTTAGCGTCGTTTCACATCAAATGAAATGAATTTCCATCGAGCCTCGAACTTTTACCGATTACCAGGAGAACGGGAGGCCAAAGGTTTGTAACTCAACCTAAAGACAACAACAAAGAACAATTTTGGTTTATTTTTTGGGCTCAATTTACGGCAATAAGTATTCGCATCAGACACTTTTTGAAGTTTAATCCGAATAACTTGAGATCTGAAATTGATGCGCGACGAGAAAATTGGCATAAACAAAAAGCTTATAGCGCATTTATCAGGTCAATATTGCGATATATTTTTGTATATAGAGCTACTTCTATATGTAGTCTGAGTGACTCAACAATAAACTGCAAAGGTAAATCAAATCGGCAAGTCGCAGTTACAAGGATAAAGGATTACAAATATAGCTTCAGCCACAACACGAATAATTGAGTGGTGCTTGCTTATTTATGCACCCCGGGGCAAAGGCAAATGCAAGACAGACAGCCAAAAAAAGAGCAAACGAATATTGAGAGTGAATACCCATGGGAACGACTGCTCGTACACATATATTGTATACGAATACGAATATACATTTATATTGTACATAATCAGTGCTGAAATTCAATTTTGAAATAAAACGCAAATTGAGTAGCGAAATTCGCTTTACTTTGCAGCACGTGCTGGGGAAGAGAGGATAGAGACGGAAGGGTTACGGTATATTGAATGTGCTTTACAACAAATATGTTTCGTGTACTTTGTTGCGAGAGAGAGAGACTTTAGGCAGCCAAAGTCAACAACATTGTGGTACACGCGGCGTATGATTGACATTTATGCAAATGATTTATTGGGTGGAGGGCGCTGACTACGAATATGACAATATTTATAAAGCAGCAACTGCATAAATATAACCCTTTACACATTCCATTACCCATTGGCACACACACATATGTACATACATAAAACCAAAATATATGAAATCATGCGTATGTTTCACTTAAGCTAAATTTTTTCAATTACTTCATCAGTCGTTTCTTAAAGAAATGTTTCAGATCGGATAGAAATATTTACATTAATTTTATACTCTTGTATTTACTACTTGATACTTTTATTAAAACATAAATTAATTGTTAATTTAATCATTTTCTTAAAAAATTTGTTATTATTCAAAAATAAAATTGGAGACACCAGAGACACAAATTAACTTCTGTTTCAGTTTATTCCGACATTAGTCAATTATTTCATTTGAACTTAAATATTATCCAAAATATCTTTTATTTAGTAGTTACTAGTTTGTTGTATTCAAGAAAATAACAGTATGGTTTCGTGCTCATATCGATCCAATAATCATCTGTCTGATGTCCTGGCTTAGGCGCAATTCTCTCCAGAGTTCATATACAATTTCAAGTTAGTCCCAACTCATACGTCGCCGTGACATTAACGCTAATTGAAAACATGAAATGCGATATATCGCAGCATAGACAAACAAACCCACACCCTGTGCACTGTGCACGTCACACTTGGCGTATACTTATTCCCCCCCGTCAGCTCTAGTGCACGTTCAGACAGCGCTTACCTACTATATTTTGTGCCATTTTCATGGTGAAAAGATAACAAAAGTTTCTCTCCATTTTGCCGCGCGACAACACAAGAGTTTTCCTGCGTTTTTCCGCCAACTTATTATTGTTTAAATATTTACACTACGAATGGCGGGCGGAGGTGGAAAGAGTAGACGACACCGTTGCCGTGTGGCATGGCGCTTGTCTTGGCGACATATGCGCGCAAGTTTCCGAAAGGGGGGAAAGGGAAGGGGAAGGGTATGAGAGAAAAGTTAACGTGGCACTCCTTGTCACGTAGTTGCCTGGGCACTCGGGTGACTTTAAGTGTTGCTGCCAGGGATATGCATATGAATGCTAAAGCGGTTCAGCCAACGACATCTGCTGTCGTCGCTGTCGACGTCGCTGTTAACGTCGCTGTCGACGTTGCCGTTGCCATTCAACTTGCAATCGCTTTCGACAAACGCACAACTTCAGTCTGAAGCTTATTGCTTAGTTTGCTATTAGTCCATTTGCCTTTTAAACTATGCCACTTCACTCCACTCCACTTCTCTAATCACTCTCTTCTCCCTTCTTCCTTCTGCCACTTTGCAAATTATGTTGATGATGTCGATGGATGCTGTATGAGTATTTCGCATAAATATCACGTCTGTCACGCTTGCCGCTTGTCCGCAGCACAACACGTCCAGTTCAGATAGAGCTCCACTGAGTTATTGTATTCTTTTATACTCTGTAATAAAATTAAGAGGTAAACTTATCCTAAAAATAAGAATTAAATTACACTTAAAATTACGTTTTTAAGAGTTTATTTTAAAATTTTGATGCGATCAAAATTAACATCAAGTGAACATTTATTTTTGTCGGTTTTCTAATTTTCTAATTTTTTTTTAATTTTAGTTCGTATATCTTTCGAATTTCAAATCAACTTATATTAACATATAAATAATTTAATAATAAATAGGATTAACAATTATGCAAGACAATTGATGGACATTAATTTGGCTTATTTTGATTGATCTTAATTATAATCTGAACTACTCTTACAGAACCGTTTTTTCCATAAATTAAACTATTTATACAAGCAACCTTGCAAACAAATGTTGGATCATTTAATAATTTTTTAAACTTAACTTTTTTATCCATTCAGCTAAAATTAAAATTAATTACTACATTTACTAATTACTACATTTTTCTTAAATTTTTATATTACTTAATTTTTCTTTTATTTTAATTTTAATTTTAGTCAACTGTACTTGATTGGCATTAAATAAATAACTAATGAATAAATTGTTATCATTTGAACTAAAAAAAAGTTAATTATTTTATAATTCTTTCCAAGCTTACAGGATATCTGCTGGTCAAAAAGTTATTTCTCATACTATGTTAATAAACTTGCCTTTGTTGTTACATTATTTTTTTTTAGCTATCGCAAATGTTGGCAACTGTTTGCCAGACACGTATGACAGTTTTACTGCTGCGACAAACATGGCTAATAATAACGATCGTCAACGTCTTCATGTTTGCAATGTAGCTAAAGTGGTTGCAAATATTTGGCAAGACCATTAACATAAATCAGTTGCAGCTTAAAAACTACTGTACAAATATCCACAGAAGGTGCAGAGAAAGACATTTACTGCCAGCTGCATACGTTTTGGCAATCAGGTAAGCTAATTTTCCAAATAAGCCACAGGGCAGGACAAGAAGACAGTCGACCGCAGTTGTAGCAAGAATAATCACTAGCCCAACAAAAGTTAAAGGACAGGGAAACACAAAAAACATAAAAGAGAAAAAATAAAAAATAAAAATACTCTTCAACTGCCACTTGAGTTATGTGAAGGAAATTGATTTCCATTTGAATCAATACTCGTACTCGAATTCATATTCATATGCAGAACGTGCTTCTTGTCTTTGGCTGTGATACTTGAAAATCCCCTGGCCCTTGATACGGATGGGTCTGAATCGAATCTTGTTATTCATTTAAATCAAAGCCAAGTGGCTTTGAGACCCGTCTCGTAGCTCGTAAGAGTCTTCATTGTGTCTGAGCTCAATCTAAGGCAGCTAATCTGCATTGTCTTGTTGTAACATTGAATTGTCTTGAGTCTGTCAACCGCAAATGTAACTCGTCCAGCGGCTTCGGGGCCCGACAGACACACAGACAGACAGACAGACTGAGATGGGCTCTTCTATGGATAATACTCGTATGCTTAACCACATCATGTGAGTACGAGAATGTATGGAGTTTTGTGGAATTTTCACTTTTTATTGTTTAAGCTTTCAGCACAGATTGTGCGGCGCATTATTGAAATCCTTTTTCGTGCGCCCTAAGGATAACAAGCACACACACACCCAAACACACACACATTTCTATACAATTACTCGACTTGCACACTTCACTTAAGCTTTCATTGTTTTTCGTGCTCCTTGGGATTGGTCTCCCGCACTCGAGTTGTACAAAACAAAAGCCGTGTTGAGTATTGCAAAGTTATTTGAAAGCATTGATTACATATCGATGCCGAGCAGACTAAACTCACTAAGACCAATATCCACCCAACCACCGACAAACCACCGATAACCACAAAACCCACCGTCAATCGTCCCTATCCAGCATGACAATTGATATTTCCTGCTATTTTCAAGGAAAACTCTGCCGGTATTTGGAGTTTAGGCATTCAGCTTTTTCGCGATAACAAAATGTTTATGGATTTCTTTCGCTTTCGTTGGCTTTCTTTTGCTTAGCCAACTTATCTGATGCTGTTAGCCACAATCAGTGCCAAAAATTTGTTACACTTATCAATTAGAGGTGCAGGACCTGCGCTAATTCACTCAATTTACCATTGCCAAGGATTTATATTTGATATTGGAAAAGTTGAATGCTCAGTAACGAATGGCAAACTTGAATACCAAGAATATAAATTAATATATAAATAGCAAATAAGTGTAGACTTAAAATAAAGATGAGCTAAATATGACACAATTTACACCTAATTCATCATTGGCTGTGTATATTGAGTATGAATTTAATAGCAAAAAAGGTTATTCATGCTGTACTTTTAAAACTTAAATATATTATTTTCAAAAAAAATTTTGTGAAATCTAAAAAAAATTAATACCATCAATTGTTTCGACTTTTCTCATATTTATCTGCAAAACAGAAATTCTTTCAATTTAATGTACATACTAAAATATCAAGTAGATAAAATAATGTACTAATATATAAAGGATTTTGTACAACTATTTTGTGCAATTTTTGTCAGTGAATGCAAATAGTTTACAATCGGCTCGTTTGATTTCTGATGCCGTGGGTCAAGTCCTTAAACAGATTTGCAGGCGAAAATCAGCTCAGCTCATTGTGTCAGAATGAAAAATCGTTAAAATTCATTAAGTCTCACGTAATTTTTGTTAATTTTTGCGTTAATTTAATAACATGTGAGTGCTGCCTTTTGCCATATGTAGACGCATATTAAAGTTGCCCATAAACAAAATTGATATATATATTTATATATAGTATGTGGAAGAGATTGTCCGGTTCATGTTAATGGGGTGAGAGTAAGGATAAGGAGGAGGGGATAAAACGGGATGCATTGCAATTTAACGCGCAATGGCCACGGATATCCGTTTAATGGCCATGAATACATAAATAATAAAAATGTATTTGTTTATTACACACTCACACACACACACACACAAATTCAGAAGTCAGCTTACATGCCTTTATGCGAATTTATTTACCTTTGCAAATAAAATATATGGACCATTTTTTGTATTATTATATTATATATTGTTTTTTTTAACAGAATGCAATTTAAACAATACCCACGAGTATTTATAATAAGCACAACAAAAGGCAATAAAAAAACTATCTGTGCGCGATGTGAAGCGATTGGCTTTTGTATCTCTGCATGTGTGTGTGTGGTGTGTGTTGGTTGTGTGAGCACATCCGTTTTCCTGCGGCTTGTTAAAAATTATTTAATTTTATTATACTCTTAATAATTGTTTGCTGCATGAATGGAGCGCATCAGAGATTTATACAAAATACGCGATTATTCCCAATTCCATGGATAGCCTTAACGAACAGAAGATACTTTATTCTGGGATGCTCTGACACTAATCTCGAGTTTGGTAAATTAAAAATGCCATTGGGCGATGGCCAGCTATGTTACATGAGACCAAGTGACATCTGCATGTGCTCCATTTACACAAAGTGCTTAATCAAGCTGAAAAGAAAAGGACTTGAAAATGAACATACACTCACCCTTGTGGAGTGGAGAGAGAAACTAATGCGAAGTAGTTTGAAATTAAAAAGGACACGTGATCCTGTCAATGGCTACATGCGACTAAGTGAAATAACAGCCAGGCAGCTAACGAGAGCATTCGAGATTAGCAGGCGGATTCCGACTGCTCGCCAGTTGAGTCTGGGAAAGGCAGGGATGTAGATAGATAGAGTGTTTTCATTTGATTTGGCTTGTCCACGTTCTCATGCATGTTGCATCTGCATACATATCCGTTAAAGTATGTGTGCAGATATCCTGTGTCTCTGTTTGCCCAGCGCAGCGCACAAGAAGTGCAATTATCTCCACAAACGGGCAAATGAAGAAGGGAAGTGGAATAACTGATGGCAAACGTATGCAAAAAAAACATAAGAGCAGGCCAGAGGGGGAGTAGAAAGCATTAATGATTACTGGACATGCTGGCATGGTTTCTATGGTTACGAAAAATTCCATTTCCACACACATTTATTCTTTCAATTGAAAATTTACAGTTGTTAATATGAAAATTAACTATGCAAATAGTTAAGCATCTTCACACAAGTTTGCTTTCGCTTAACTATCAAGTCAATTAATCGCTTGCGACCGTATACTTAATATACGATGCGGCGTATACTTAATATTTTTACACGTTGCTTCAGTATCGCCATGAAGGGTCAACTACTGTCAACGGCGCGTCCCTATCTTCAGCTGTTCTCGCTCCTCAGCCTGACGCCGCCTCCCAGCAGCTATGAGAGAAGCCATCACAGCTGGCGAAGGAAGCTGATGATGCGGATCTTCAGTTGCTACAACTGCTGCACCTGCCTTCTGGGGGTCTATGCTGTCTACGTCAACATTGGCATACTTGACGTCGAGATTAAAGAGGCGATGGTTGAGGATTTTACCTACGCTTTGGGACTGACTCAGAAAATCTTCTTTTTGGTCCTACTGGGAAGCAATTCCGTCAACATGCTGATCCATTACCATAAATTGGGTCGCATTTATTGGGAAATTTCCTCCTTGGAGCTGGACATCGATGCAGCCTTTCAATCATTTGGCAGTAAACGAAGGAGATCCAATTTTCGAGTCTATCTCTTCACACACATCGGATTGTGGATTATCTTCTTAAGGTGCATTTGGACTAGTTGACAAACAAGTCAATTTTGATGCCAACTTAGTCAATCCTAGTGTAAACAGGGGTCAACACGGTCAACAGCTGCGTTGACTTTAAATTGACAATGCGAAAAACGTCAGTTGACATTGTGAGTGTAAACATAGTGTAAACACTTGTTGTCAACTATTGAACTCGTAATTGACTCGTTGACAATGGAAATTCAAATTGACTTCATGTTCATTCTTTTGCATTGTGTTGACAAACTTTGTGTACATGACAGAGGTGGCAAACACTTCGATTTCACCATCATTGTTGGTTGAATAACATCTTTTGTGCGGAGAAATGTATTAAAAATCATAATTATAAAATCATAAACTTAATAAAATACATTATTAATTATTTACAAATATATTTTATACAATATATATTAAATATATATTAAAACGAGAATATTTTTGGGTTGCATGGTTGAAACTGATTACTATCGGAAGCTATCGATTGATGGCACATCGATATTTGGCCACCTCTAACAAAGCAAAATTGCACACAATTTGAATAAGAAGGCAAAAGTTAAAAAGTGTTAGCTAACAAAAAATGGATCCAGAATTCGAGGATATTTTTGCTGAACTAGGCAACGACGACGACGTGACACATAAAGTTGATGAAAAAAAAACACGACGCGCCAGAAAAGTTGGTGGAAGCTGGACGGACGAAAAGTGCTTTCAATTAATTGATCGCGTCGAAGAAATGGCAATTTATGGGACATCACAAACTGTGATTACAAAAACCGCAACAAACGGGAAATATCATGGGAAGAAATTGCAAAGGCATTGAGTCTTCCGAAAGATGAGGTTTCCAATAAATGGAACGTAATGCGCCAGCAATTTCGAGTAAGTAAAAATCATTGATTATTAAACATAAATTTTATTAAATTCAAATTTTATAATTTCAGAACGCTTATAATAAAATTCAAGCGACAAAAAGTGGACAGGCTTTAGCTGAGCGGAAAGCACCGAATCTGTTTTACAACTCATTGCTGTTCCTGAAACCTATTTTAGGTATGGACTCTGACGTTCGGACATCAAGTTTTGTAAGTTTTATTCTGTGTTATTTGTATCAGTGACTTGGTGTGGGTAGCCGCAAGCTGTGTATTGTCAGCAGACCTCTCCTTCTTGGGAAATAAAGTATTGTTTAAAGTTATCTCTTATAGCGGTTGCAGTAATGCTTGTCCGTCCGGTATTCATTTTTTGTAGTTCCATAAGCCCATTTCCATCTTTTTGTGCTCGCCACTGACCTGGAATAATTTGACCATTTGATTCTCTGTCAAAATCATTGGTGGTTGTGTAGACACTCTTTCTGTCCATTAGAAAATTATGGAGTGCGCAAATTGCTAACACGATCTTCGTGGCTTTCGATGGATGCAGATCGATTGTCCTGCGAAGAATTCTAAAACGTGCTGAGCATATCCCGAACACATTTTCAATAACCCTTCGCGCGCGAGAAAGTCGATAGTTGAAAACCCTTTGGTTCAGGTCCTGCTTTCTGAATGCAAAGGGTTTCATAATGTACGGCCTTAGCGGAAACGCATCATCAGCAACAACAACGTATGGCAAGGGTTCAGTTCCATTTCGGAGTGGCTTAGCTTCAGGCAAGCTTACAGTGTTTTGCTCTAAGGCTTTTGATAATGTGCAACTGAAATAAAAAATATTTATTATATTCCAATCATGTATTTATACCATGTTGTGTATAATACCGTGCGAATACACCTCCATCCGAATCACGGCCGTATGCTCCAACGTCAATGTATGTGAATTTGTATTCACCATCAGCCATAGCCATCAAAACTATACTATTGGTTTTTTTGTAGTTGAAGTACTGCGAGCCACTATTTGCCAGTGCTTGAATCGTCACGTGCTTTCCATCTAGAGCACCGATACAATGGGGAAAATTCCACCGATCCTCAAACACAGTTGCAATTTTTTCCCATTCAGCAGCTGTAGTAGTCATCTAAAAGAAACAAACATTAATTTCAACTGTTTATTTTTCTTACAGATTTTGAGTCAAGATTCTGAAACAAGCATGCCAGCGATCATTGCAAAATATGACGAAAATAATGAGTGTTCGATTTCATTGACATCGCCTAAATCATCACCGGCCAAAGGAGCACCAAAGCGGCGAAAAATGGATGAAACAAATGTTCATCGCACTGCTTTAATAAAGCAAGCCTGTGAAATTTTGGCCACTACGAAGGACGATGACGAGTTTCAGCTTTGGGGCAAATCAGTTGCAGCCACTTTGAGGAACTTCCCCGATGCCACCGCCGTGCGCATGGCTAAGTCAAAAATGAATCAAATTATGGCATCTCTGGAAGCTGGAGAGCTGAACGCAACATCAAATTCAGAACCATAAAAATATATTTTTGTTATATTACTTATATAAAAGTACTGTGGACGAACCGTGTACTATTAATAATTTTGCAAATAAAGTCCTATATTCACTTGTCACAAAAGAAGCATGAAATTTCGAGCTTCGTATATAAAAGCATTACGCAATTGGTAATGTTTTTATTTACGAAGCTCCTAATCTTATGTTTCTTTTGTGTCAAGTGAGTATGGGACCTTAGATGCAAAATTATTAATAGTACACGGTTCGTCCACAGTACTTTTATATAAGTAATATAACAAAAACATGTTTCTATGATTCTGGATTTGATATTGCGTTCAGCTCTCCAGCTTCCAGAGATACTCGTGGTTTTGTCGCGTCTTAATATTCCTGAGCTATCGAACTATACGCTATTGCACGAGAAGATTCTCGTCGAGTACATGTTGGTTATGATGCAATTCAAAAGCCTGGAGTATACTTTGTTTGTGATTTTAATTCACGAGTTGCTGCTGCGTCTGCGTCACAAGCTCATCCAGCTTCAACAGGAGTTTACAGTCTGTGAGCAACATGATCTGCTCCAGGCACTGGTTCGGGCCATGAGAAAGAACAAAAACCTACACGCTCGGATCTGGAAACTTGTGGGTGAATTGGAAGAATACTTTATGCTGCCCATGATGCTGTTCTTTCTCTACAATGGCGTAGGCATTCTGCACATTGTAAACTGGGCCTCCATTCAGTCGGTCAATCCAAATGATTGCTGCCGTTACTGTAAGCTAAGAGAGATATTAATATATTAATATATATTAAGAGTAGATATTAATCATAAATTATGCACAGGGCGCCTAGGCCGCTTACTGATACTACTATTGAATCTCCTGATCCCCTGCTGGATCAGTCACAACTGCATCAGCACTGTAAGTGGACTTTCCGATAGTATTGCCCTTGCTAAGCTGATTTAGTTATTGCAGTACAACAGTTTTGGTCGCATTCTCCATAATATTCGTGGTGGTTCTGGTCTGGTTACGCCGCAGTTGCTCAAGATGATCCTCATGGAGTACGCACTGCAGATGGAGCACTTGAAACTGCGATTCACCTGCGGTGGCTTTTTCGACATCAATCTCAAGTACTTTGCAGGCGTAAGTGAAATGGATCTTTATTATTTTCCTCTCACTCTTTCATTTGGCTTACAGATGATTGTCAGCCTCATCAGTTATATTATAATTTTAATACAGTTCAAGCTGCAGGGAATGCTCGAGGCCAAACAGGCGGCTAAGCGACGCTTGAGTTTATCGAGCAACGACAAAGCTCAATGAAAGCTTAAGGCTTTGCAGTTAAACAAGTTGCTCATTTATGTCAGACTCAACGAATAACCGATAAGAAAAAACTATCAAAATTGGATACATACATTGGAAAATAATTTTAATATCGTAATTTCTATTTGACCCTGTACTTAAAAAAATTACAGAGGTCTATCAACTTTGTCACCCCATAAAGTATATAATACAGGCATGCCACATAAATCTCTTTCACTTGAATTTCACGTCAATTTCATTTCTCCGTGCCACAGTCCAATCACCTAAACAATTTTGGGTGAGACGAAATCATCGCTCAATTCACTGGCATCCGATGCCATGAGAATAATGTCACATTTTTTGTCCGAATTTTTGAATTTAGAGTTGTCTAGTAGTTTGTATTGTTTGCCGCGCCAATAACTTTTAAATTTTTTTAAGCTATACAATATTAATTATTATATAAATAAATTGAATTATATAAATTCAATAAGAAATAAAATAAAAATTTTATATTTTGCAATGATAAATTTTAAAAGTTTGCTAAACAAACCCTTGGGAAATTTAATCTGAGAAGGGGCCAACCCTAGCAGCCTAGTACGAAAAGGTTGATGAACATGCTTAAAAACCTAAATCACACGAATTTCTGTAGCACGGAGAAATTTTCGAAGTGGAATTGCTTTTTTCTGAAATCACTTTCACTAGTGTTTTTTGTGGCATACCTGATATTCTTGATCAGAATCGACAGCCGAGTCGATATAGTCATGTCCTTTTGTCCGGCTGTCCTGCTGTTCAGAGACTATAAGAGCCAGAGGCTCGAGACTTGGTATGTAGATTCGTCTATATTTCAAGCAGATCAAGCCTGTTTAAGAATTTGACTACGCCATCTTTACCGCCCCCAAAATGTATATTAAAAATTTCAAATCTAAATTATAAGGATAATTTAAAATATAGAGATTTCTAACTAGGCATAAACGAAGACAACAATGTTCACCATGTGTGCTGAAAATTTCATAGCGGTCGAATAATAAACAGCGAAGATTTTAATTAATTGAATTTCCCGTTAACATAGCAGATCTAGGAAATGTACATATCGCTGTCTTGCTCTCTCTAATGCTTAACGCAACTGTCTATCCGCCTTTACTTTGACTCTTCTTCTATTAATTTTATGCGTTTCTTTAGAGCTTCTATTAAATTTGATGATGTGATTAAATAAGTCTACTTTAATTTCTTTAATACAAATATATGCTCGACTGCCTAATTTTGAGTCTTGTTACGAGTACAGTACATTCATTCAATATAAAAAATTATAATTTGTATAATATAATACTTCTCTATGCAAATAGTTAAGCATCTTCACACAAGTTTGCATTTGCTTAGCTATCAAGTCAATTAATCGCATGCGACGACCGCAGTGAGGCCATGCGGCGTATGCGTAATATTTTCAAACGTTGCTTCAGTCTCGCCATGAAGGGTCAACTACTGTCAACGGCGCGTCCCTATCTTCAGCTGTTCTCGCTCCTCAGCCTGACGCCGCCTCCCAGCAGCTATGAGAGAAGCCATCGCAGCTGGCAATGGAAGCTGCTGATGCGGATCTTCAGTTGCTACATCTGCTGCATCACTTTGCTCACTGTCTATGTTAGCTACAGCAGCATTTTGATTCTTGAAGTCGAGATTAAAGAGGCGATGGTTAAGGATTTCACCTACGCCTTGGGCCTGGCTCAGAAAATCTTCTTCTCGATCCTACAGGGAGCCAATTCAGTCAACATGCTGATCTATTATCAAAAATTAGGTCGAATTTATTGGGAAATTTCCTCTTTGGATCTGGACATCGATGCAGCCTTTCAATTATTCGGCAATCAACGAAAACATTCCAATTTCCGAGTCTACCTCTTCACGCACATCGGATTGTGGACTATCTTTCTGCTCTCTGTGTTCCCACGACTTATGCTCCCTTTAATGACGGACTTTATGATCTGGCACGACAAGGTCTTAAGCATGTTTACACTGTTTTTGGTGCAATTCAAAAGTCTAGAATACACACTGTTTGTGATGTTAATCCACGAGTTGCTGCTCCGTCTGCGTCACAAGCTAATTCAGCTTCAACAGGAGTTGACAGTCTGTGAGCAACATGATCTGCTCCAGGCGCTGGTTCAGGCCATGAGAAAGAACAAAAACCTACACGCTCGCATATGGAAACTTGTGGGTGAATTGGAAGAATACTTTATGCTGCCAATGCTGATGCTCTTTCTCTACAATTTGGTATGCATGCTGCATATTGTAAATTGGGCTTTCATTCAGTCGGTCAATCCAAATGATTGCTGTCGTTACTGTAAGTTAAGATACATATTTTCAGAGCAGATAATAATAATTTATTATATTATGAACAGGGCGCCTAGGCCGCTTGCTGACACTTCTAATAAGTCTCCTGATACCCTGCTGGATCAGTCACAACTGCATCAACACGG
This sequence comes from Drosophila suboccidentalis, assembly GCA_037043435.1. NCBI lineage: Eukaryota > Metazoa > Arthropoda > Insecta > Diptera > Drosophilidae > Drosophila > Drosophila suboccidentalis. The sequence continues at coordinate 555,532 of JBAMBK010000217.1, forward strand.
TAAGTGAACTTCTTGACATTATTTCCCTTGCTGAGCTGATTTATTTATTGCAGTACAACAGTTTTGGTCGCATTCTCCATAATATTCGTGGTGGTTCTGGTCTGGTTACGCCGCAGTTGCTCAAGATGATCCTCATGGAGTACGCACTGCAGATGGAGCACTTGAAACTGCGATTCACCTGCGGTGGCTTTTTCGATATTAATCTCAAGTACTTTGCAGGCGTGAGTTAAATGGATTTATATTCATTTTACTTTGACTCCTTCATTTGGCTTACAGATGATTGTCACCCTCATCAGTTATATTATAATACTAATACAGTTCAAGCTGCAGGGAATGCTCGAGGCCAAAGAGGCGGCTTAGCGACGTTTGAGTTAATCAAGCAACGACAAAATCTCATGAAAGTTTAACGCCTAACAATTTAAAGAGCTTATAATTAAGTAATTTTAATTTCGATTTTGAACGAAATGAATTGAGTTTGAATTCAGAATAAATGTTGATGTCAAAATAACATAAATCTGTTCAGTTTTAGAAAAGTTATTGAAGATTGAATTTTATTTGATTATCGACCTCGCAACTAACAAGTCAAAGTCTACGCGTGTATTTTGTATTTATAAAAAAAAATTTGCTAGGAAGATTCGACACATCAGTATTATTTGGAAATACTACAGTGTCCAAAAAATACCGGGAGTTTCTTTACAAATCATCAAATCTATATTTATTCTTCAAAATCTATATCATCGCCTTCCAAATAGTCCCCGTCCGATGCACTTTTCTTAAAACACAAATACCCAAACATAAGAACATACATACTTTGCAATTTGCTGCAATATAAACTTATGCGATTATATGTATATAGTACATATTGTATTTAACGGGTGGGTTTTGAACAATTTCGCTAAATTATGTTTCGCAATCCATATCAAATAACAATGAAGAAGCTCAGCTCAGCCGCTGAATAAACAAGCGTAGCTTAAAGCTTATAGAGTCTAGTTAACTTTCAGAGTGCGCGCTTTCATAAGCTCCGCTTTCAGCTCCCAGTGTGCGAGCAGCTTTAAAATCGTTTGCTGGTATAGCCTTGAGCGCCTTCTTCGTTTCCTCTTTTATCTCCTCAATTGATTCCAAACGGTGTTCCCGGAGTGGAGTTTTGAGTTTGCTGAACAGCCAGAAGTCACACGGTGCCAAATCGGGCAAATAGGGAACGATATTGTAGAGGGAGACGGAGCATTATTGTGATGCTGTGTGCTTTGAACTCATAATTAGCTAAAACTATAATCACGAAATGCGGCTTTTCATTAAACGATTACATTTTTTTAACAATTCGTTCGGTAAAAAAAATTGTCAACATAATCTCCAAAATGTAATTAAATTTTCATTCACTGAAAAAAAAGACCACCACTTTCTAAAATCAAGAACATTCATCTTAAATAATTTGTTCTTGAAATAAGAATATTTTAAGACCAAATTACTAAAACTAAGAATATTAATCTTGAAAATCGTAAGTTCTTAATATAAGAATAAAATTCTCAAATTTAAATATTTTGTTCTTAATATAAGACCATATTAAGACCAAATTACTAAAACTAAAAATATTATTCTAAAAAATCTTAAGTTCTTAATATAAGAATAAAAATCTTAGATCTAAGATATTTTTCTCTTAAAATAAGAACAAAAATCTTAAAATTTTGTTTCTTTTTGAGACCTATAATTCACAACTGGTTCTGGCTTCTCAAAGATGGCATTAGGCTTGGATTGCTGGTCTAGTCAGCACAACGGTACTGATGATAGAGATGGGCATCTCTTGAAACAGCTGCAAGTTCTGCAAGTGTTTTGTGTGTTGTTGTTTAGTGTCATATTGACATTACTAGACCTCAAATTAACTAAAAATTACTTCATTTTTATTAAAAATGTTAAGAAGCTTAATCTTTATTTGAGATTTTTTGGTCCTATAAATAAGAACATATAATCTCAAAAAAGTAATAAGTTTTATTCTTATACTAAGATTTGTGGTCTTGAAAATATAAGAATTTATGATCTTAAAAATAAGAACTTGGTCTTAATTGAAATGTTCTTAGATTCAAGATGTGTTTTCTTACTTCAAGATTTTCATGTTCTCGACGCATTTTTTAGACCAAAGTTCTTAGTTCTGAGACCAAAATCTTGATTTTAGATTCTTTTTTTTATCAGTGTTTAATTAATATTCAACTATTTAAATTTGAGATCGTTGATGCCTCCACGCGTCCCTGTCTAGCGCGCGTTTTCTCCAGTTGTCGCTTGGTCCTGGCCAAGGTGAATTTACTATTAAGGTGACGTCGTCCGATGTGGTGAGGCTACAATCAATTTTTCACCTCTCTCTCTCTTCGCTCTCAAAGAGAGCTGACAGAAAAGCAAATGCCTGCTTAAAATAAATAAAACGAGATAATTCAAAATAGTTTATAATATTTTAATGCATAACAAAAACAATATTATCAAAAAATTGAATATAAAATAAATGAAATGAATAAAAATTAAATAAAAATTAAATCAAAATTAAATAAAATTAAACAAAAATTCATGTTAATATATTTATGTTACTATAAAATAAACAGAAAAATAATTATAGTAATATTTTCAAATATTTCTTTTGCGTTGCTTTTGTTTTTGTATTTTTAGTTTTTGGTTTCCCGAAGTTCTCTTACGGCAGAGCATACAATATGTTGTAGTAATTTTTAGATCTACTGAGCAACAAAATAATACACACTGTTAATAAAATAATTGCAGATAATAATAAGTTTATTCTTTTCTTTCTACGAGTTTATTCGTAAAGAAGAAGACAATAAAAAAAACATGCGATACACAACCTCTTTCGACAACGTTTGCAGGCATACTGTCAAATGTTTGTAACCCCGAAAGAGAGCAGCTGTGGTGACAACGTCACCTACTTAGTAAATTCACCTTGGTCCTGGCAAAGTATCCGGGGTCTTCCTCTCCTCCGGGGTCTTTCTCTCCTCCGTTGTCCGCCTACGTCCTAGTTTCTTCTTCCATGTGTACAACGTGATTAAGCCAGCGAAGTTGCTGTGTATTCATTGGGCTGACTATATTAACATCAACATACAACCCATACAGCTCATCGTATCACCTGATACGATAGGTACCGTCAACGCAAACAGGTCTAAAGATTTTACAAAGAATTTTCTTCTCTAACACCCCAAAAGCAGTTGCATCAGATTGTTTTACTGTCCAGGCTTCCGCACCATATAAAAGCACGGTAAGGATAAGCGTCTGGTAAAGTGTTGTCTTTGTCTGTCGAGAGAGGGATCTACTTCTGATTGGCCTAATGAACCCATTCTCCATTTAATCTCCAGGCTGGCATTATTGCTACCAGTCACAGCAGATCTTTTAAGCCTAATCTAGGCAAAATTGAAGATTGCTTTGACGGAGACCTTAGCTTACCATATGAGCTTACCATATGGGAGTCCAAAGTTAGTTTTCAGGTACTTATGGATGCTGAACATAATGAGTGAGTTTTATTATGCTTAAAAAGAAAAGTAATTACGATCAAAATGAATCAATTGGAAATAAAATAATTATGTAAATTGACTAATGACTAAACAAATAGTTCAACATCTTGTATGCACATTCGCTCACTTATCTATACAATTAATCGCATGCGACTATGTTACCATGAGGCGTATGCGTTATATTTTAATACGTCGCTTCAGTCGCACCATGAAGGGTCAACTACTGGCAACAGCTCGTCCTTATCTGCAAATCCTCTCGCTCTTCAGCCTGACGCCGCCTCCCAGCAGCTATGAGAGAAGCCATCGCAGCTGGCAATGGAAGCTGTTGATGCGGATCTTCAGCTGTTACACCTGCTGCACCTGTCTGATGAGTGCCTATGCTTGCTACGTCAACTTTGTAGTACTTAATACCGAAGTTCAAGTGCTCAAGGTAGAGGATTTTACCTTCGCACTGGGTATGGCTACGAAAGTTTTCTACATGTTCGCTTTGGGAACCAATTCAGTCAACATGCTGATCTATTACCGTAAATTGGGTCGCATTTATACGGAAATTTCGTCTTTGGAACTGGACATCGATGCAGCCTTTCAATCATTTGGCAGTAAACGAAGGAGATCCAATTTCCGAATTTACCTCTTCATACGCATCGGATTGTGGACTATCTTTCTGCTTGTTGCATTGCCACGTCTGACGATCTGTTTATTCACAAAATTTATGGTTTGGCACGATAAGATACTCACCGAATTCATACTGATTGTGGTGCAATTCAAAAGCTTGGAATACACACTGTTTGTGATGTTAATTCACGAGTTGCTGCTGCGTCTGCGTCACAAGCTCATCCAGCTTCAACAGGAGTTGACAGTCTGTGAGCAACATGATCTGCTTCAGGCGCTGGTTCGGGCCATGAGAAAGAACAAAAATCTACACGCTCGCATCTGGAAAGTTGTGGGTGAATTGGAAGAATACCTAATGCTGCCAATGATGATGCTCTTTCTTTACAATGGGGTATGCATTCTGCATAATGTCAATTGGGCCTACATACAGGCTCTAAATCCAAAGGATCCCTGTCGTTTTTGTAGGTTATAGAATATATTCGAATTATAAATAAATTAAATTTATATGTTGATTACAGGGCGCATTGGATTCTTGCTGATATTAGTATTGAATCTCCTGATACCTTGTTGGATCAGTCACAACTGCATCAACACAGTGAATATACTATTTGTAAGTAATCGTAATTCCCTTGCTAAGCTCCTTTATTTATTGCAGTACAACAGCTTTGGTCGCATTCTCCATAATATTCGTGGTGGTTCTGGCCTGGTTACACCGCAGTTGCTCAAGATGATCCTCATGGAGTACGCACTGCAGATGGAGCACTTGAAACTGCGATTCACCTGCGGTGGCTTTTTCGATATAAATCTCAAGTACTTTGCAGGCGTAAGTTAAATGGATTTATATTAATTTTACTTTGACTCCTTCATTCGGCTTTCAGATGGTTGTGTCCATCATCAGTTATACTATAATATTAATACAGTTTAAGCTGCAGGGAATGCTTGAGGCCAAACGGGCGGCTACGTGACGTGTTTGAGCTTATCAAGCAATGGCAAAATTAAAACTTAGAGCTTAACAGTTAATTTAATTTGATTTTTGAATAAAATGACAGTAACGAATTCAATTTTTTAAATAAAAATTATTTTTTGATTTTTATCAAAGAAATAAAAAAAAAACTCCTTTTTTTTATTCTAAACAAAAATATTACAAAATAAAAATTAATTTAAAATATTTATTTAAAAATCATAGTATAACTCTCATTTTGAGAATGGAAATTAAAGTGGCTTTTCAATTTTTATAAATTATAAAAATTTAAAAATAAAAGCAAAATCTATTTGTAGACAATATGAATATTGGAAGTACATAAATATGGGTATTTCCAGGATCGAGAACGCGACATTAGTTTGTCTTTAAATGAAAAAAAAATGGCAAAAGTTGACATTTTCAAAACTGTATTCTCACGTTTTTAATGCATTTTATCAACACTATTTTTATGATAAAAGACAAGCTTTGAAGACTTGTCGTTTTTTAATTATTTATAGAGAAGTCATGTTTGACTTCATCTTGACAAATGCGAAAGTCAGCGAAATGTGGAGAGTAATTTGAAAGAAAATACTCTTAAACCATAATAAAATAATGTTGTTTTCCATGCTAGAAATAATTTTGATATGTTACTATCATTTTATTTATTTTACAAATTTTAAAAGTGATTTGTAAAGCGACATCGCGAACGTGACAAGATTTCCACCTAGTTTGTGACAAGAATTTGTTCATCAAATTTTATTCGATACATCGAAAACAACTTGTAAAACTTGTTTTAAATTAAACTTTCAATATATTTCTACGAATTAAAATGGTTCACGTTACAATCTTACTGTCCTACTTAGTGTAATCGTTAAAAACAAATGGTCCACTTTGAAAATCAATGGTTAAGAAAATGGGCAAAAATATGGAAAAATTGTAGAATCTATATGTTAATCCTATTGAATTTCTTCTACCGTATATTGCTTAAATAAATAGCTTGAATACATTTTTGGAAGAAAATTTCACAAGATGTGAGTTTTTGATCAATTTTACCTTTATCTGGAAATGCCCATATAGTACATACATATGTACTGGCTGGGTTCTTATTAAATTTATCAAATAGAAAATTACAATTATTAAAATTTACTAATGACTATAAAAATAGTTTAACATCTTGTATGCACATTCGCTCACTTATCTATACAATTAATCGAATGCGACCATGTGACCATGAGGCGTATGCGCAATATTTTAAATCGTCGCTTCAGTCGCACCATGAAGGGTCAACTACTGGCAACAGCGCGTCCTTATCTGCAAATCCTCTCGCTATTCAGCCTGACGCCGCCTCCCAGCAGCTATGAGAGAAGCCATCGCAGCTGGCAATGGAAGCTGTTGATGCTGATCTTCAGCTGTTACACCTGCTGCACCTGTCTGATGAGTGCCTATGTTTCCTACGTCAACACTATGGTGCTTAATATAGAAGTTCAAACTCTAATAATAGAGGATTTCACTTACGCTCTGGGTATGGCTCAGAAAGTTCTCTACACGTGTGTTCTTGGAACCAGTTCAGCTTGTATGCTAGTCTATTACGACAGACTTGGTCGCATTTATACGGAAATTTCATCCTTGGAACTGGACATCGATGCAGCCTTTCAATTATTCGGCAGTCAACGAAAGCGTTCCAATTTCCGAGTCTACCTCTTCATACGCATCGGATTGTGGACTATATTTCTGCTTGCTGCATTGCCACGTCTTACGATCTCTTTTTTCACAAAATCTATGACCTGGTACGATAAGATCCTCACCGAGTTCATGCTAATTGTGCTGCAATTCAAAAGTCTGGAGTATACGTTGTTTGTGATGTTAATCCACGAGTTGCTGCTCCGTCTGCGTCACAAGCTCATCCAGCTCCAACAGGAGTTGACAGTCTGTGAGGAACATGATCTGCTCCAGGCGCTGGTTCAGGCCATGAGAAAGAACAAAAACCTACACGCTCGGATCTGGAAGCTTGTCGGGGAACTAGAAGGATACTTTATGCTGCCAATGATGATGCTCTTTCTCTACAATGGTGTATGCATGCTACATAATGTCAATTGGGCGTACATACAGTCGATTAATCCAAGGGATTCCGGCCGTTACTGTAAGCTTTAAAAATATATATTAAAAATAAGAAATAAATACTTATATTTTGATTACAGGGCGCATTGGATACTTGCTGATAATACTATTTAATCTCCTGATCCCCTGCTGGATCAGTCACAACTGCATCAGCACTGTAAGTGGACTTTCCGATAGTATTGCCCTTGCTAAGCTGAATTATATATTGCAGTACAACAGTTTTGGTCGCATTCTCCATAATATTCGTGGTGGTTCTGGCCTCGTTACGCCGCAGTTGCTCAAGATGATCCTCATGGAGTACGCACTGCAGATGGAGCACTTGAAACTGCGATTCACCTGCGGTGGCTTTTTCGACATAAATCTCAAGTACTTCGCAGGCGTAAGTTAAATGGATTTATATTAATTTTACTTTGACTCTTTCACTCGGCTTTCAGATGGTTGTCTCTATCATCAGTTATACTATAATTTTAATACAGTTCAAGCTACAGGGAATACTCGAGGCCAAACGGGCGGCTACGCGACGTTTGAGTTTGCCAAGCCACGGCAAAAGCTCAATGTAAGCTTAAAGCTTAACAGCTAAGAGAACTGTTAATTTGCACTGTTAAATTTACATTTGAATTTCGTATGAAATGAGTTTATTTAAACATTTATACTATTATTGTTTTTGTAATCGCAATTGATCAACTACAACTGCAACTTTCCCGATCAATTATCTTAGTCTAAGCGCAATTAAACATTTAATGTTTGTTGTTGCTGTTAGTTGTACTCATAATTAGTGTGAAGTGTAATTGCGACATTCGGCTTATGATTAAAAGTTTGTCTTATATGCTATATATTGCTTATCACCTACTGCTAAATATCTGCCTACCCATGACCCATCAGTGTTCTACTAACTTACATAAACTAATCAAATATTTTCTTTATATACCTATAATACATATATGTATGTTAGTTGGATTTTTATACTCGTGAAATGTTCAGTTTCGTACTTTTTGTTTGCATTTGGATTTTTGTCATATAACAATCTTTTTTCAATTGATAATCACAGACTGAATAACTGGAATATAACTTATGCAATGCTATGTGTATATATTTAACTAGAAGAAAAATTAGCTATTTAAAATGGACACTTGCCCTCTGATAAACAAACAAATGAACAAACCAACAGAGTCTATTGATAGATTATTCTCAACTGTGTGGAAGTTATTCATGTACGTATATGTTTATAATATAAAGATACAATAATGCCGTTGGCAGTTCGATTTACAATTAGTTTAAGGTAAGGCTCCGTACACTGATTATTGACAATAATACAGAATACAGTTCTATGTATGCATTGTATATAGATATATTCATATTGGTATAAAAATAATAACATATTGTATTGGAAGGACACTGGCGGTCTTACACACATAGATACATACATAGTACATACAAGGTCTTACAGTCTATACAGATTGACGATTACTTGGGCTAGCTGGTCAAAACAGGTCCATGTTGTCGTTCATGTAGCTCAGCAAGTAGTACAAATAAATAAATAGACACACTGTAGGCAGGAGATAATTCAGCAGTAGGCTAACTATTATCCCGTCCCATGCTTTCCGTTCTCGAACAGGCCCTTCTTGAAAAAAGACGACAGCTGTACGAGGGAGGCACGCGTGAGGCCCGGTCCACCAGGTCCATCATAGATTGGACACTGCGGTATCTTCGAGCAGACGACGAAAAGGCGTCGCAAGTAGAGCTCCAGCAGACGGCGACGATGCTTCGCCACAGGCTCACTGTTCGAAGCGAAGAGTTCCCGGCGTGGGAAGGGCAAGGCCGAGATCTGTAACATGAAATCATTGATTACAATTGAGAGTTAACTTGTGAATAAATGCAGATACTTGCCTTGGCGCCATAACAGTGCTTCATGCACAGATGCAACTCGCGGAAGCGACTATAGCGACGCAATATGTTGAGTTTGCCATCGGGGAGAGCAATGCGCACCTCGTACTCGTAGTGAGTCTGTTTGCCAGCTCCGCGCATAACAAATGTCGGTATGGTTATGAAGTGTTCGCCTTCAGCTACGGGCATTAAAAACGATTAAATTAGTTTCAATTACTTATCTGAAACAATTTGTTAACTTACGAAACTCCCTGATGGATGGACACGATCTGGTCATGCTGGGCAAATATATTTGCGAGTTGGAATCCTCCATGCTGGTTGGACTCATTGCTCTGTCACGCAATATAGAACAGTCCATCTGGCCGGCACGCACCTCTCCACAGCACAGAGCATGTGCCTTAAGATCCTCCACTGATTGCAGCATTTCCTGTTCTAATTGAATGTAGCTTCGTTGCAGTTCCTGCAAATCGGCAATCTGCTCATCTAGCTCCGCTTTGTTAACATCTGATTCGAGATTCTTCATAATCAATGCCTTCTGGGCAGCGATTTTGCAGCGCTTTGCATGCAGCGGACAGTAAGATCGAGTCATGGCCGTGTTTCGGGCAACTTCGCCGGACGAACAGGAGCATGTCTCCTCATCGCTAGTCCGCATGGTGTGCCTATAGCTACCGCCGCCGACTCTATTATGAGGCAGCGCCTGATTGCGATTGTCCAAGCAGACGCCGCTGTCGCTCATGTTCGCCTGCGAGTTGAGAGGAACTGAGGTACTGCCACTGCCACTTCCGCTTCCGCTGCTGGGACCTGCCGTGCATGTGCGCGAAGCATCCTCGCTGCTGCCTGAGAGGTCATCCTTACGCGTATCCTCAATCTCGTCTCCGGCCCCAAACGAGCAATTGCTCAGCGGCGACTGCTGACCCTCCGTGATGGTGGGCGACGAGAAGTCCGAATGGAAAGTATCACATGTTTTATATGTGTCCGACTTGGACACATCGTCCATATCATTGGAGCTCTGCACCTGCAGTTGCATGCTCTGCTTTTTGGCTCGAATCGCCTGAGATTCTTTCTCGCTTTCGGCACGCTCCCGACACAGGTGCTCCAATTGTGCCTGGATTTCCAGCATTGTCTCATCCACTTTGGCGATTTTATTGGTGCTATCATTGAGTATGCGTTCCTTCTCGGCTATTTGCTCGTCCAGCCGACGTATCTCCTCATTCTGCAAGACATTTGAAGTGATTAAGGCAACAAGTCTGTCAGCTTTCCTATTGAACTTACGTTTCTTCGTACGGTTTCCTTGATAATCTGCTTAGCATATATATCCAGTGACTCGGACACCTGAAGCAACAGATCATCGTTTAACGGAGTGCCCTCCTCAATCTTCATGCCCATCTGTAAAGTAATTTATATTAATTAAAATTCAAATTAATTAGACACGCTCTAAGCAAATAAAATATATATTTAAAAAAGAAAAGGTAATAAAAAAAAGGAAAAAAAAATAGGAAACAAACCTTGTCGAGTTTGCCACAATCATGCAGTTCCTGCAATTCTTTCGCTACATACTCAGAGAAATCACGTTTCTTAGAGTCGAGCTGAGATTGAAACGCGGAAATTTGTCTACACACAATGTCGATCTAAAATGATAATAAAACAAACGGCAAACCAATAAGCAAACAAAGGCCAAGACATACAAAAAATGATAATTCAATGACAAAATAACAAGCAAAAGAATCCATTAGCAATAACCCACCTGAACCTTCTCGTTATTCTTTTCCCAGAGCAGCATCTCCTTGCGGGCAATCAGCTCCTCCTCGCGACAGTTCAATAGCTGCATGCCATCCAATTTCTCCAGCTCCAGACGCTTCAGTTCCGCCGTCAGTTTATTCACCTTTGTCTTGTACTGATCGTGCATCTGAACGCGTTCCTGGAAATGTCAAAGGCATGTTTAATAATGATTAGATCGAACTTAATCTAAGTAATGTTACTTACCACATTCAGCTGCTTTAGGGCACTTTCAATGGTGTCGAGTATTTTGCGGTTTTCATCTTGCAGCTCGGGATCATCGCGGTTAATGGGTTGCTGTGGACTATACTGTCGGTCAAATAGTTTATAGGGCGACGAAGTGCTGCCCGTCATGACATCTCTTCCAATTTCGGGACATCCCAAGTTATCCAAATTATCCCTGGACGAGGTAATCATTTCTAAACGTGTCATATCCCATTGCGAGCGACTGTTATCTTTGCGCAGTATTTCAGCCTCGGTGGGATTGTTAAAGCGAAATATGTTGGTGCGTCCCAGCAATATGATGTCACCCTGCGTGATCTGCTTGGGTTCGATAATGGGTTGGTTATTCACCAAGCAATGTGCTTGGGGATAAGGATGCAGAGTCGCCACACCTCCCTTGACCACAATTCTGCAGTGTCGCGGTAGAATGCCTTCGCCCACCAGCTCAATGTGAGGCGCCAGCTCGGCATCCTCCGTGCCAATGCACGTCTCGCCCTCCATTAAACTGTAGAGTGTCACGCCAGTCATCACATCACTGTGTATGGCAATCAAATGCGGTATTTCCGAGTCCAGGACAACGCCCACGCCTGATTTGCGCAATCCCAGACTCTTCTGCTCCTGCAATATGGACTGGGCCACCTTCCACTTCTCTGTCCATTCCTCGGTGAGCACTTTCTCCTGCGCCTCCTTCTTCTGCAGATCAGCCAGCATCTTTAGTGAGGGCTGCAGCGAGTGCTAAGTATAAAGAGAGAAAGAATTACATAAAACAGGATTGAAACAAGTTTAGTTATTTAAATGCTTACAATATCTCCAGTTAACATGGACTTGAGCTTGTTAATCTCCTCCCTGAGCTCGCGTATCAGCTTCACATTGGCGTCTTCATTGACCGTGGGCTTGTTAATGATATTCTTTGCCCGATTCGCATATCGCAGCGTGCTCAACGTCTCGCTGTAGTTGCAATCAGCTGGCGACAAGGCTGCTATCATGATTGTCTTGCTGTTGCCACCCAAACTGTCCTTGAGCAAATAGGTGAGCGTGGAGTCGCGATAGGGAATGTAAAGGACGCGCTTTGTGGCGCTATTTGGAGTTGTCGCCAGCGAGGTCGAGTTTTGCATGATGGCGGCACTCGATTGTTCCGCCAGCGCTGAGATGACGCTGCCCAGCGTCACGAGTGATTTGTTGATGTGGGCGCCCTCCTTCAGCCGATCTCCGGTTGCACCCGTTGCATTCGCTCGCTCGCTGCATAGAGAAAAGATACATTTTAATGGTTGGTCTCATATCGTTTCATGGTCCGCTTACGCACCTGCCAGCCAAGTCGACCAAATGGATCTTGGAAACTGTCTCGCTTGGCATGTCATTCATGAAGACGGCCTGCACAAATGTGATCGTGAAGATGGCGTGACTCCGACTGCTCGTATCATTCATGTTGGTGCTGGCCGTAGTTCGATGTGCATTTCCACGTGCAATGCACTCCTGAATAATAGAGAGGGAATCACATAAGCAACAGAATCTTCTGAAGACAGCACTTCAACTCACCTGTATCTCCTCAAAGGCAGACACCGCATGCTGCGACAGATTCACAACGTAGGGACCCAATTTGGGATCTTCACGCACTCGCAGTGAATGTCCTGTGTTCTGTGTCGCCAGCAGATCCTTTACCCTCTCATTGTAGATCTCCAGATAGCTGGCGTGCGTTCGATATCCCGTTCCCGACTCCTGGCCCACACGCATCCTCGCAAACAGCTCCTCGCAGATGCGTGGTATGAGTCCGGGATTATTGGGTGTTCCCATCATGGTAAACGTTTTGCCCGAACCCGTCTGTCCGTATGCAAAGACGCAGGCATTGTAACCTGTAAATGAATGCAATAAACAATTTATAAATAAAGGTCAAAGGTTGCCAACTGCAACTTGTGGCATGCTGCCAATGGCGGCAGTTGACTTTTATGAATAACTGTATGGTATATAATTTCAAAGGACAAGGTCAGCCGACTGCTGTGAGTGGATTGTTATAAAAGAAACGCTTTGGGTTCAAATTCAAAGCTGTTCTGAATTTAAAGCTGTTTAAACTCGGAATGAAATTTAATAGTTGTGACTTTGCCTTGGAAAAAAATACTTATCTGACTGGAATTATTATCAATGTAGGTTATTAGAAATAACAATTTTATAAATTTAACTGAAATGTGAGATTTCTACATTTTTTGTAGATATTGCGAATTTACGAAAGTAATACGCCAGATAATATTTATAGAAATATTTCATGGGGAATCATTTAGGAAACACATATGTTTGCCAATATTTCTGCTAATTATCACGGAAGAATATTATTAAGTTTTAGCTGAAATTCCACAATAAATCCAAGCTTCAATCATATACAAATTGAAAGCTATTTTTAACATTTATCAGGTGCATGTATAGTTATTATGGTTTTCATTGTGACCCAAGAACATTACTCACAAAAACCAATAATTATTAAACATTATATAATCCACGATTGTTAGAAACACTCATTAGGATTATATTGGGAACAAACCCATAAGCAAATAACCTAAGCTGTGAATCACTTGGTTTAATCTCATGATAAAGTTGTGTGTTAAAGCCTTAAACAGTTGTGAAAACGTCATGGGAGGCTGAAGGCATTGCACATCTGTGATTGACCCCTCCTCTCGACCAGGCTGAAAAACACTTTTACTGTAATTACAGCTCAAGTGTCAGTGGAAAGACAGACAGAAAGACAGACAAACTGATGAGTTCCAGCCAATGGGCGTTTTAAGCACCTCAACAGCTTGTTGTGTTGGGCTGATGTCTAGGCGAGAGATTGCTTCGACGGCGTCATCTGAGACCGCACAAGTGGCGCAACATCACATCAACAACAACATCAACAATTGCTTAGCCAAGTTACTCTCGCTTTTAGCCAGTCAGCAACTATTCAAAGCCAGGCTCTATGTGTGGACATCACTTGCAGTTTTTGTTTTGTTTTGTGTTGTTTTGTGTTGTCATTCCCACTCGACCAATCTTGGCCCGGGCAATTTGATATTGAAAGCGTGCCAAGCAGCAGCAACAGCAACAAAACAACAACAACAAGTTGCTGCAACAACAAATGGCTAAACAGCTGTTCCATTTCGCTTGCTATTTTCTGTTGTTGTTGTTGCTGTTGTGGGCGAAAGTTAGTTTTTGTTTTTGTTTTTCGGCATAGTTTTTCGCCAAACAATAAAAGAAATTCGACTTCTGTTACAGTTTTCCGCGAGTGAAAGCGCATGAAATATTACGCACTGATGGAAATCATTGTTAGGCACGTGACACAATCGTGTCGACAATCAATCAACAACAAACCCTTCACAGATAGCAAGAGTTTCCTTCTCTCTCTCTCTGTATGTTTGTGTAGTGAAAAAATATTACGTAGCCGCAACGTTGGGCGGAAATTTGCATGATTATTGAGGCATATACACATACGAGCACGCCAAATGTAAAATTGCGAGTAGAGCAAACGTTTGTGGGTCTGTTTTATTTATAGACACGTTTTTGTTTTTTTAAAAGCAAAAATGCAGGAAAAAATCTGAAATCAAAGACCAAAAGAAATGTAAACAAACCACATCAAATAAAGCAAATCGTCAGACTGTCTGTCAACTAAATCAATAACAAAAGGCCAACAAAGCCAAAGTCATGGACGAAAAAAGCTGTTAGCTATTAGTTAAACTGGGCTGTGAACAATATGTTGTTGTATATTATGATATTTTGGAGACAGCTGCGACTACGTCACAGATTGACATCATCACCACGAGACTTTGTCGAGTACTTAACTCAGAGTCCTATTTTTTAATACAAAGAATTGTATTTTTATTGAATCCGTAATATGTAATATAGATTTTAATTAACCCAATAATTTGTAGTATATTTTCTAATTTATTCATATTTATACCCTTTACTTAAGAAATAAGTAAAGTATTCGTGGAAATGTATGTAATTAACGTTATCTTTTATTATAAGCTATCATCCTACTAAATCGCAACAAGATCGGACAAATAGAAAGGTGGTAATGGCTGATTGAAGTTTTTAAGCAATGTAAGTGCCTGAAAGTATGCAATAAAAATATTTCATGTATATTTAAATAAGTAAAGGGTATCCTATAGGCTAGAACTCGACTATAGCTCATTTCGCTTGTTTTTATTCATATTTAATCATTTTAAATTACTTTAATTTAATTTTAAGAATATGTATTTTCAATGTTATCGTTGTATAACTTGCTACATAATTTAGCTGTCCATAAAAAACTCACCTTCATAGGCACAATCGACCACATCGGTGCCCAGATCGCTGTACACCTGCTCCTGGGTGGCAAAATGTGAATCCTCCGCATCGAATGACCAATAAGAATAGTCAAAGGTGAAATCGTGATGAGCTTCGCGACCTGCATCGCGTATGGATTGTAGACGAGGCTTCACCAGACGCGTTTTCTTGTTCTGCATTTCCACAATGGGCTGAGCGTCCATATCAATTTCACTATAAAGAAAAAGGAAGCAGAGAGCAAGCATTAGAATACCCTGTAAATGACCTTGACTCATAGTAAATAAACCTAAACTAATTGACATCGTACAGATGTCGTTAGCGTTGTTAGCATTTTCCCTAGAGCCCCATTAACTTGGCTAACAGCTCGCAACGACCCGGCCATAAAAAAGCACTATTTATAAGCGTTTTGCATGGATCTGAAATTGTTGAATGACGTGAGAATCCATACGAGTTTGCACATGACTTTTCCAGGCGGCAACGCAACACAAACACAAATACAAAATTCCGGTTCGTGGGCAAACATTAAATGAAAAACTTGATTGGAACTCAGAAAACGCAAAGCAGAAGAAAAAATAAATAAAACGAAAAGAAAAGAAAAGGCAAAGAAAAGACGCAGCGGTCAGTTAGAACTTTTGAATTTGGGTTAGAGAAGAGATAGAGGTTGGGGGAATAATCGTTTGACTTTGATATCGAGTTCATGGAACACCCACCACACAATTCAAAAGACTTGCCACATTGACTCATTCATTCAGTCAATGGCCCCGCAGCAACACAGACGACGTTGCAAGTATCTTTTTTATTAATACTATTTCAGTTCATCTTCTTTTTTATCTGCACGCGTCTTGCCCCCATTTGCGGCAACAATTTTAGGTCATTCCTCTTTGCTCATAGGCTCATGCTTACGCTCCACTTTCAACATGTACTCGTATTTAAAGAGCATGAGTCTGAGTATGAGTCTGAATTGTTCTCCACTCATTTCATTGCTTGCGAGTGGTTTTAATTTTTAATCTGTTTGGTTTACTGAGCGCGCTTTGACTCAGTTTATTGCGCATTCCCCCTCGGCAAGTTATCTAAATCTGTGGCACTGATTTCTGCCTCAATTCCAAACACAAACACAAGCACAAGCATAAACATTGCAGCGCCTTCAATTATGACCAAATATCTGACTCATATTCAACAGCAGCAATAACAAAAACAAAGCAAAACAAGTGAATGAATCGTTAGCAAACCCCTCACAATGAATATGGAAGTTGCTTTATTTCAACTCGCGTGTTCATAATATCATGCATAATATTCCTACATTTATACATCTTTCCATATGTGGGAAATGTGTGTGCAAAAGATGAAAACCTAACGAAAATTCGAGTTGAACTTTATATAGTATTTAATAATCAAGTATTCGTATAAACAATGTTATTATACATTGTATATTGCTGTTTTTTTTTGTCGACAAGCGCGCTCTTCCATGACTACACTGCAAGAAAAGAAACAGCCTGAAAGCCTATGTAGATTTGCCTATAACACATATTCTAATTTAAAAGTAATTCTTAGCCGCAATAATATAAATCTATAAATAAATAGGACTAAACTTGAACACTATTTTGAAGTTCTCAAATGTAGATTCCATTCCATTAATCATATTGCAAATAAGAAATGTAGTGTTTTTTCTACATTTAAACAAATTATTAACAATTAGTCTAGTATTGCGAGCAACGTATCTCGAAACATAAATTTTGGCTTGTCTTTTTGAAAGGCTTGTATGTAACTTTTGTCAAAAAATAACTAACTTTCAGATAAGATAGCATACAATGTGCTATCAAACCACAAAAGTTACTCTGGTTTGGTTCTTAGAGTAGAAATAATATAGACAACAAATTGTTGTATAATAAGCAAAGAATATTTATTAAATGAATTTAATGTTCTGTTTCCTGACTATTAAATATGAATAATATATTTTCCTCAGTGTAGTCTTGCGAACAAATGCAAAATCTGCGTTCAAGCAAAAATGCTTAGTAATATGTATTTACACATAAGTACATGTGACTGTTTGCATGTGTGTGCGCATATTTTTTGTGGAGTGGGAAACATTTTTGAACTGCTTTATACAGTGCAAAGCAGATGACCGATGACGTCACTAGCAGTGCAGCAGAGAGGGAAGAGAGAGAGAGAGAGAGAGAGACATGGAGTTTTTAAGATCTTTTCGCACCTGTAATTACAAAAATTTGCATGTACAATTAACACCAGAAAGGCCATTCAAAAATAGAAATAAATGTTATGCTTTAATCGAACAATGAGATGAATGACATCATAAGAGAGCTTCATCTTCTTTGTTGCTTTTTCACAAAAAATCATTTCGGCCTTTTGTTCGCTTTTGTATGTATGTTTGTATGTACATACGTGTTTAAGCCAAGTTGTATCTGTGTCAAAAGCAATGACCGCGCCAACAAACGACGCGATAGACCAGGTTAATAACAACATCAAAAACAACAAAAAAGCAACAAAAAGTAACTACGAAAAAACAGAAAGATTTTTGTTTAATGCGGTTTTAAGTAGCCGCTGGGCAAATTGAAGAGGGCCAACGTACTGTTGTTATTTGTTGGCCAAAAAGAACTTGGCTACGTCAGCAGCGTAAATTGGTTTGGTGAATGGTTTAACAAGCAATTTTTTAAAATGTGAATGCGCAACAGTTTCTGTACGCCAGTTTGAGGGGCGTTCACTTGCGAATTGCCGCCTTATCATGCTGCGCACTGCCAATTGGCATCGCAATTCCAATTAGAATTATAGTTCCAATTCTAATTCCCATGCAAACGCCACTGCTTGATTCCTTCCACTTACCGCGTGTTAAAGGGGCGAACCCTCACAGCAACCTTGAGCGACGACATTTCGGTGGTTGTTTCCCCACTGTTGTTCTTCTGTTGTTGTTGTTGTTGCTTCTGCTACTCCTTTGCTATGTGCTGAGCAGCAAAGCTATGTTAGAGATGATGGTATGTAGAATAAGCGAGAGGGGGATGGCGAGGGCGGCACTATGTACAGTTAGGCGGCTAATGGCAACAGCCACGTAATTTTGGTTGTTTGCACACACCACACTCACAAATTTTACACAGTGTATTTCGTTACGATATTTCTCGTTTTCTTGCTTTAGCTTGTACTATATATTTGTATATATTTGCGCGTTATTATTATGATTGTTGTTGTTATAGTTGTTGTTGCTGTTGCTGGCCTTGTTTAGTTTGTTTTCCTTTTTGGTGTCTTGTGCATCGCTTCACCGTCCGTCACACTTAGAGCTCTACAGCCAACAACAAGCCAAGCACATAATAACAATAATAATAATGATTGTACACAATTTGATTCACTTGCACCTTTCATTGTTTATTGTTGCCCACAGCACAGAGGAGCAGCAGCAGCCGCAGTTGCAGCCGCTGTCGCAGTCGCACTTCAGGCAGTTCCAACAACAACACAGTCCACAGCACAGGCCCTGGAGATGTGCGTGCTGTGTCCCGCATGTGTGTGTATTGGTGTCAATTTAGATGTATATATTTTTATTTCTTTTTGTTCTAATGTATGCAAATCGAGGTAAATAAAAAATAAAACACAATACAAAATATCACTTAATTAACACTATTGCGCCAGTGTACGCATTACGAATGAATTTTGATAACTTATGCTAGTTTTATTGCATTTTGTGCGCGTTCCGATATAGTTTCTAGTAAAGTCTTCTTCTTACTGCAGCTAAATCACAGGGCTGCGTTGGCAACAGTAACTGTTAAACTCAAAATGGCACTATGTTAGAATTTACAACAGCAGCTGTTGTACTCAAAATGGTCATGTTATAATATTGTGTTTTTCCAGCAAAACAATAACAAAATGTTAATAACATAACATAAGCGATTAAGTTTACAGTAGCATTCAATGAGAGAACTATGTAATGTTAACGCAAATAAATACAAACGCAAAATGCTCAGCGTAGCAGTTGCGTGTACTGCTTGCTGTCCGTTACACTGCTTGCAGCATGCAGTGGAAATATCAAGAATTATGTGTTTCATTTGTTTTTATATTGTTGCGATAGAAAATCTGGAACGCGAATAACTGTTGAATTATTAAAAATATTTTTATATTGATTACATTCGATTCCAATAGGATCTCACAGAATGTATATTGCAATTATAATAGTTAATACGATTTAGATATCTTTTGATAAAGAAAACCAGAGACCTGCCAACCTGTTTGATATGGAAGTCAATAAAGCAGTTCAAAGTAATTTCAAGAATTCCCGGAATCCCCCTAAGTCCTACAAATCTCAGCACATTCATGTCCTTATCGGTGCATATGCGTAGAGAAAAAATAATTTCAATTTCCTTACTTGAAGTTAATTTTCCAGTTAAATTTCTCATGTAAAGTAGTGTGACACAAATATGTTCTAAATGAATTACACTTAATTATTTATACTTAAACTGTTTTTCTTTGGCTCTTGAGTCTGTACGTTGACCGCACACACACAATTACGCAGCATCATTAATACATAGTCTTACACATATAGACTCAAGATCATACCCTGTAAAAATTAAATGTGTTGAATTAGTATACGTAATTGTTCTGCAAATAAATTTAATTACATAACCCAATAATTTAATTACAATACTTTTTATTTTTTAATAAATTAAATAAGGACAGTTTAATTATTTTTAAAGATAAATATTTGATTAAAGGTGCATGCTTGCATTTGTGTGTTTTTGCTGCTAAGTTCGCGATAGTCAGATAAGAAACACGCAAGTTGTTCAAAGAACATTTGTTCAAAGCGCGCCGATTCAGATATACAGATACAGATACACGTAAACAAAGATACTTATGTACATATATGTATATGAAAATATACATGTTTGTATATTTATTAGTGTATCGACACAGGGTACTCCAATGTCGAGCAACCCATCTGTGCTTGTTCTTCATATGTGAGCGGATTGCATAGTGCGCAACAAAAGGCCGGAAATTTTCAATTCTGTCGCATGCGTAGCAAACACACAAAAAAAAAATAAACAAAATGAACAACAACAACAATAAACAAATCTCAAATCTTGTGTAAAGCGTGTAAAACGGCGAAGCTAAAACCGGCTCAGTCGCTTTTCAACAACAACAACAACCCCAACAACAACAACAAGCCGTCACTCATCATTCACTCATTTTGTCAAATTTTTATTTAAAGCTGAAGCCGTTTTCATTTTTGCTTTCAATTTTCAGTTGCATTTTAAACTGTGCTCAGAGCGGTCGCTGCCAAGACTCGATAAACGTGAGTAACTTTTAAGATTGGATTGGATTAAATTAAATTTGTGTCTAAAGATCCAGATAAGTGCTAAGACAACTTTCTATATGCTAATGCTGTGTGCTTTCTACAACTATTGATCAGTTCTGTTTTAAAGCTACATATTTAAAAGGCGTCTCACGCCCCAAGCAAATTCAACTTCCTGACTGGGTTCGCTTTTGTTTTAAAGTTCAACTTAAAACAATTTTAATATTTTATCTAAATGCCATGCTCAGCATAATAATTGTGGGCAGCTGCGTTATTAACTGGCAAATTACGAGAATATGTAATACTCTCGAAATACAGTGAAGATTTCATGAAACAACATTGTTTAAATCTTATACAAGTTAAGAATAATAAACAACAATTACGAACTAAATTAATGCGACTTCAAATCAATTTATGGTTTCAGTAAATTTTTAGTAAAAATTCAATTGAAACTTGAAATTTAAAGGATTATATTTTAATAATTATTAATGGGAAGTTTTATTTAATTTTAATTAAAAGTAAAATTCTTATTTTTAGTTTAAATTTAATTGAAAAAAGAATTTTAGCTGATTATAATTAAGTAAATATTAAATGATGATTTAATTTCAATTAAGAGTAAAACTCTTTTATTTAAATATTTTCCAAGTTTAAATGAAAATACGTTACATTTTTTATATACTTTAATTAAAAACTGAATTTTAATTGAATATAATTCAATAACTATTAAAACACAAATAATTTGTAATTTTAATTTAAAATGAAACTCTTTTATTCAAATTATTGTCAAGTCAAAAAGAAAATAAAAATACGTTAGTTGCATTTAAATATCTGTAATGTTGTCCAAATATAGAATATTTTATGGCATACTTTACACGTAGTCGTAGCGACAGTAAATACATCAAACGGGCGATGATCGTATGCTAAGGTCTCGACTGTCTGAGACCTATTAGTATTTGAATATAAATATTTATATTCTTCGTATATTGTTACTTGCGAATACTGGTTTTGTTTTACGTGTAATTTGCAAGCCTTTGATCGAGTAATTCCATTTGTGTATACGAAGTTGATTGAGTACTTGAATGGGATCTATTGTAATAACAATTGCAATCAACAAAGATCATTAAAAGATATACGAGATGTGCTAGAAATACTTGAAAGATACCTCTGATTTATATCTTATATATAATTGAGACATACACAGTAAAAAATATCCGTTATTTCGTGAAATTAAATCCCAAGAGATGTGAAAAGTTTGGTAATCTATTAATTTCTTAAATCGTTTTTCAATCTATGATTTTACTAAATTCTTTTTTATTTTTAAGAATTTGTAGCTTGAGTTTTAGAAGATTTATAAACGTTACTTAAAAAATAAATAACAGGGTATCTTGTATTAGATGAAATGTGTATAACAGGGATCTGTTTGTGTGAGCGCCTAGATCTCAGAGACTTAAGAGCTAGAGAAACCAAATTTGACACACAGACTTCAATAAACCCACGTCAAGTTTGATTCAAATTTTTTGCAATTGTTTCTAAGGCAATCTATGAGTGATTATTGATAGATCTGTAAGAAATAAATTAAACATTGATTTTAAAAGATCTCTGATAAATTGTTGTGAGATCTGAAAGACATCTATTACAAATATTTGAAAGATCTGAAATATATCTGCGGACTGTGTTTCTCATAGACATTGTATTTATTGTTTTCTATTTGGTCCGAGTATTTTTAAAAACTTTTAATTTCTATTAGCCGAGTAGCTTCAAGTCTGGGCTTGGCCTTGGTCAGACATTAGCACTTCCCAATGTGCTAAATCCAAAATAGGCTTTAGGGAAGTACTTGACTTGACTTGACTTGCACTGTTATGTTGACATATCGATTCGTTTCGAAGTGTAAATGAACGCATCTAACAAATAAACAACAAATGGGTACAGTACACACACAGTATGTGCGCTCAGACTTAACAATGAGCTCAATCAAACTGTCTCCAGAACGTCACGGATGCGTCCAATTGAAGAAGCGACCAATTGCACAAATTGCGTTAATACCGCGTTGTCTCCAGTTACAGTCTGTCAACTCTTCTCTTCGCTTCTCTCTAGAGATAATTGTATGCCACACGCATACGAAACAGCCAAAGAAATCTGAGATAGCTTGATTAGTCAGCGATCTGTCTGTCAGTCAGTTGTATATATACTTCAAGTCAGAGGCGTCGCTGGCTCAGTTGCCGTTTGTCGGTTGTCAGTCGTCAGTCGTGCTTGAGATACATAGATACATTTCGTATCTACGTTTGTGCAGTGTGTGAGCAACTAATTAAGTTTGAGCCGCAGATACAAAACACACAATTGTGCTGTAAGCCAACAAACCAAATAATTATTTAACAAAAACATTGCAAAATAATTTGCAATTACTTGCTAAAAAGATACTTTTATTGTAGCTGTATCTAATTTATCATTTTGAGCTTAAGTATATTAAGCAAAAGTGCATTTGAACTAGACTTTGGACTGTCAAGTCAAGTGTCAGTTAAGTTTTTGATTATGTAAAGTATCTTAAAGATACTCGCCAAGCCACAGTCAGTTTCATCTCATTGCAAATAAGTATAATCAGTTTTGAAGTCAAGGTTAATCTTTCGTTTCAACCGGTTTTTGACGCTTACGAGTGTTAACTGCTTGTGGTTTAAGCCAAGTTTGGGTTAACTGGAGTCTTAACTGAATATATTTCATATCTTACAGCCACAATGAGGAATTATACTACGCTGCTGTTGATCTGTGCTACATTTCTCGGACTTGCCAGGGCGACAACTGTGAAGCCATGTCCCAATTGTAAGTCCAAGTTACTTAACTGATATTGTTTCCACCTAATACTTGCGACTTGCAGCCAAATCACGTGCACTGACTGCCGATGAGGTGACGATTTCCAATTGCCCCAAAAACAAATGCATTCTGAAGCGCAACACGGAGGCAAGCATCACAATGAAGTTGATGCCGCAACGCGACTTTGCCGAACTTACATCGGATATACAGGGTATTATTTTGGATGTGCCATTGCCATTCCCAGGGTATTATGGCACCAGCGCGTGTCCGCACATCTATGATGAGTCCGGCGAGAAGAAAGTCGGCTGCCCGCTGAAGGCAGGCGAGACTTACACCTATAAGAACAGCTTCAAGATACTCCCAGTGTATCCGACGGTGAGTCTGGAGATACATTGGGGACTGGGGGATAAACAGGGCGATGCTGCCTGTTTCCAAATACCCGCCAAAATCAAGGCTTAAGATTCGAATTGAGTTTGTGAGTCACGTCGTATGGTCATAAGTTTTATTTGTTATCATTAAAATAGGTAAGAGTAACAATTAGTTAAGTTAATATATAATATATTGTAGAATTGTTTAAACAACTTGTGGTCAATATTGCGGCATCCAGCCAGTGACGCAATATTGTACTATATGAATAATACACATATTTAGTGTGGTTAATTAAATTGCACAATTAAATATTAAACATTAAATATTAAATATACATACACAATGAGACAAAACAACAAAAACAGAAAAATAAACTATTTTCAATTACATTTAATTTTATTATAGGTCGATTTGATCTCTTAGCATTTTGCCAGCTGGCCAACGTTGCGTATGCGCAATTTCGTTTGTGTGCTATTAATTGGGCCACCGCATGCAATGCGAGAATTGAGTGCAGATCACTCGGAATGATGGCATAAATATCGTTTAATTGTTATCGTTTCAGTGTATGTGTGTGTCTGTGTGTGTATCTTTTGTTTTTGTTTAGCATTTGCGGTTCAAAGTTCACTTTTTGAGTTCAAAGAAATCGCCAATTGGCAGCTGTTGTTGTTGCTGCTGTTGTCGCTGTTCTTGTTGTTGTTCTGCCTCGGCCTGCAACGCCAGCTGCAACTTGCGCCAACTCTCAGCCGCATCGGTGGCATCGAACTGACGCTGCAGCTGCCGCAGCTGGTAGCGATGCTGGCGCAGCAGCTGCCGCCATTTGCCGCCATCAATTCCGTTCATCGAGTCACGCGACAACGTTGCAGTTGCATCCCCCTCCTCCCTTGGCGGTACCAAGGCCGCTGCAGTCAGCGCCAAATCATTAAGCTTATTATTATTATTGATGTTATTGTTGTTGTTGTTGCTATTGTTGCTGTCGTCATCCATGAAGTTCACATTGTTATTGTTCAGGAGCTGCTCAGCTAAGTTATCAGTATTCGATGTTGCCTAGCGAAAGAAGAAGTAAAGGACAAAGAATTGATCAGTAAACTGGAGTATTCAAAAAATTACAAAATAAGGAAGCACTATAAAATATTTTATATACACATGCTTGAATTTTTACTACACAATAAATAAGTAAAAAACGCAATAAATGCATTTAATTAATTGAGGAGTAAAAGACAAATTATTGATCAGTAAAAACAGCAAAAGTGAACCAAATTATTATCTTAAAAGAAATTGAAAACAGAAAAAGTATAATATAATTCAATTTTTAAACACACAATGAAACAATAATATTAAAATGCTAAAAAAAATCTTCTATATTTAATAAGCTATGAACCTTGTGTTCAATAAAACATTCCATTAAAAATCATTCTTTTTTGTTTAAGGCATAATTATTATTATTTTGGCATAATCATTATTTAAAGGAAAAATTTCAAAAATCACCCAAGAATTTAATATTAGAAATAACATAAATTTCTGAGGTCTACAGATTGTATTTCTACAACGGAATCAATTTAGATCTTACAATAAATGTTGCTCCACGATATTTTCTAGTCAAAGGTTTTGATCTATTTAATTTATTAATTGTTCAATAAATTATAATATAACTAAGGAAAAAACTAGTACGATCTCATATTAATGCAAGCTAGAGATTAAAATAAAATCAATCCCTAGGAAAGTCCAAGCGAATCGTATTTTACAAATTAACAATAGATGATTAGTTTTGGCAAAGTAATGGGAGCAAAAGAGTACAAAAATATATACCCTAGGAAGCTTTGCAAGAAATATGAAAAAAATTAAGTAATAGTGTTTTTATATTAAGATAAAAATAAAAAAGAATTGAAAAACAGGATCTTTAGATGATAATAATGTACACAACGAATATACAAATTTCTTAAGTCATCTACAATAATCAGTCAGTTATGGAATTTAAAAATTCAGGAAGAGCATTTTTATTTTTATTCTCAGTCGATCTTAAGTACATTATTGACCCGGAAATGTCACATTACTATAAATGCACTAATGAGACGAGCCAACTTTGTTTAGTCAACTAATAATCGCTTCCTTAAACATTTGCCTAGTCAGGCCATAAATGATTCCCACACAAACGGCGCAATTTAATTTAATTTGGTAAAACCGTTGATTTAGTTATATTTATATCTAATATACAGATTATGTTTGGATGAGAATAAATTAATTGTGGTGATTTATGCCAGACCATCAGCGGCATTAGATACAGTTTGTGTAATTGATAACTCACCTGCTTAGCTGCAATTGCTGCCCTGTTGCCCGACCGTTTGCCGTGTGCTGTTAAATCGAATGGAAAGGAAATATTAAGTTGGAAAATTGAATGTGAAATGCAGAAAAGTATTAAGATACTTACCACCCCAACAGGAGTGTCCATACTCCAGGCAGGAGCCTGTAAAACAAAATGTAAACATATTTGTTATTTAACTAATTCAACACAAATCATCATCAAACTGAAGAGTTGAGTTATGTCTGTCTGCAAAATTTATGTGGCAAAAGAAAGTCAGGAAAATTCACCGCAGCTCCCGCTGAGCTGCATTGATTATGTGGTAGGGGAAAATGAGCTTAAAAAGTCAAACAGCGGGGCAAATGTCTTGGCTTAAAAAGTTAAAGACTGCGTTGGCTGTTGTTATTTTTATTGTTATTTTGCTGCTGTTGTTATACCCGTGACTTAATAAATAAAAGGGTATATTGTATTCATTGCAATGTATGTGACAGGGAGAAGGAAGCGTCTCCGACCCTATAAAGTATAAGTATTCTATATATATCAACAGCTGAGTCGATATAGCCTTGTCTGTCTGTCCGTCTGTCGCATAGTTTTTTAAGAAAATGTCTATTATTATAAGCTTTCAACCTAATTAAACCCAACAAAATCAGCCAAACAGAACGGTAGTAATGACAGAATTAAGTTTTAAAGCAATGTATGAGCCTAAAAGCTGAGTAATGTGCTGAAAGCAGCACTCAGGTGGCATGAAGTGCGTGGTTAACACGTATGAGATGAACTACATTCGTATTATGCAATGTCCTTCATACTGCAGCTCATTGTTCAGGTTGGCCAGAGAGAACTAATCGTACAAATGGATATAACCAAGTCGGCCGTCAACACAAAAGACTTGACTATCTCTTGGCACATATGTCAAGTGCGAGGCGTCAAAAAGTCAACATAAGAGCTGATGGGGCGGATGGGAATCCGAAGCATAAGTTTACGCAACAACAACAAGCGCAGGAGATGAAGCACCAGCATCTCCTGGCAACAAGACAACTCCCGGCCACAGATGTGTGATGTTGCACTGGAAAATGTTGGTAAGACCCCTTTGCATAAGCCATTGATAAAAATGAAAATAGAAATAAATATTCTATCACGTTGTTGTTGAGCAACAATGACTCTATCTACGACTCGACTCGTTCAACTGTTGTTGCTAACGCCCTTTTGGCCCTTTGGCTGCCCATACACTGCAATATATTATATTAAACGTGTAATCATTTGTCAATTACTTAAACCGTGGATTAATTGCGCTTGACGTTCCATCAGAGATAGCCAGGATCTTTGGGGCAACCACTCATCGAGTCTGGGGGCTGTCATTAAAACGGACTCCATTGAAGCCTCTAATTAACGTGTCCATTCACTTTAATGGGGTCAACCCGTAACTGTAACTGTGACGCTCGTCCTGGGTCACTTTGCGTTGGTGTTGACCCTCTCTTAGGTAAATGTCTTCTCTTCTTTTTTTTTATAGCCCCACAAAGGTCACACATCAATGTTGAAACTGTTGCGCCATCGGGCAATAAACTTATTTTTAATTGTCCTCTCTAAAAATATCTTAGCCTGAATGAACCCCCAATAATAATTCATTACCTTTTTCTCTTTCTTTTTTCATGTTTTTTCAGGGGAATCACACTGCATTTTAATTTTGACAATTAAAAATATTCTTAAGCAATCAACAGCTTGTTTAACTATTTAACTAAGTGAATTTCTGGATTTCTAATTGTTAAACCAGCCATTAAAGACAGATCTCGCTGCTGATATTAAACTTAATTAAAGTAATATACTACATGTTAATTGTTTATGTTCTTAAGCATTTAAGTATTAAAAAAAATGTTGTAGATAGTGACGAAACCCGTTTTATAAAGAGTTAAAAGAAAAGAAAGATATTATAATCGAAGTAGATATCGAAGTTAGTTTTTAGAAAATAATTTTAATAATATGATGACTAAGTAATCTTTTTAAAAAGTTGAAGTTTTTTCATTAGGAATAGTCCTTCTGTTTTCGAAATTTCCTAGTTTTCCAGCATCCAATAAATGTTATAGTCATTATTCAAATTAAGGTCATTGAAAAATTGTAGCCAAATTAACTTCACATATAGTATTTCTTTTAAGTTAATTTAAGTTAAGTTAATTTTCAAAATTATAATAATAATTAAACATTTGGAGTATATATAATATATTATATAAATTTATTGCTTCTAGTATTTTATCATTGGTATTCTCAAGAATTTGTATTATATTAAAAGCTACGGATATTTTTATACCCGTTACTTAAAAAAGTATTCGTTGTATTCGTTGCAATGTATGTAACAGGAAGAAGGAAGCGTCGCCGATCGTATATAGTGTATATATTCTTGATCAGCATCATATATCATCGATATAGCAATGTCCGTCCGTCTGTGTGAGCTCCTAGATCTCAGAGACTATAAGAGCTAGATCAACCAAATTTGGCATACAGATTTCTATAAGCCCCTCACAAATCAAGTTTGTTTCCAATTTTCTTCACGTCCCTTTCCTCCCTCGTAAATCGCACTATTTTTAATATATTACGATTTTTTTTAGAAATAAGAGTTATCTATTTTTATAAGCTATCATCCTGTTTAATCACAACAAGATCAGCCAAACAGAACGGTGGTAATGGCTGATTTAAGCTTTTAAGCAATGTAAGTGCCTAAAAGCATACAATGAAAAATATTTAAAATATATATTTATAAAAACTCGCCTATAGCCTTTCCAGCTTATTTCCATTTAAATTCCTTTCTATTTTAGCATATTCTTATGTATTCTTTTCCACATTATGTTAAATCAACCTGAACCTAACCCAACTTAATAATCTACTACCTATCTGCAATTTAGTTCAAAGTCAAATGCCGCCAATAATTACAATCTTAACTGGAACAATGGTTGTTGTGCTTGTTGTGCTATCTCTTTGTCGGGAGGTGTGTGTGCTTGTGTGTGTGTGTGTGTGTGAGTGTTTGTGTGTAGTTACTGAGGGTAAGCATAACCCGAACTAAGCCACAACCACCCACAATTGCAGTGGTGTCAAATTGACGCTTGCAGGCGGCACAGCTTGAGTGGTTCACACGTTTTTACGCTGTGTCACCAACTCTCTTACATGTTGTTGTTGTTGTTGTTGTTGTTCATGTTGTTGCTGCTGTTGCTAAAGTCCCTTTACTTGTTGTTGTTGTTATTTGGCACGCAATTTGGATTAATTTACGACTGCAATTAAAATCATTGGGGCATTTGCAGGCATTTGTCTGCAAATCGAGCCAGGTGACAACAACACAACGTAACCAAATTATAGAAAAAACCGCGAAAAGGCCGCGATGGGGCGTGGCCGATTTGGGCGAGACCAAAGAGCAAACAGGAAAATGTGCATAAAATAGATAATGCGCATTACAGTTTGTAATAACAACCAACATATATTAATAAGGTAGTTCGTCACTTTATGGCCTACATTGATACGGCAAACGGGATATGGAATATGGATACGTGCTCGATATCACATGGCAATAACACGGGGAATTCTAAGAAGGAATTAGCATGACACATTCCATGTGAAGAATGCAATGATTTCTGGAGCTCAATGGTACATGAGAAATAGCAACATCGAGCGCGACCTTAAGGTGCCTTAAATAGGAGACAGGATCCAAGAGATTGCCAAAAAATACACGGAGAGGCTGGGAGCTCATCCAAACAGCCTAGCTAGACGCCTTAATACTGCTCGCCAAAGAGTAAGGAGAAGACTAAAGCGCCACCACCCTCAAGACCTCCCGGACCGGGTCTTGACATAAAGTCCCTGAAATCCCACATTTATCCCAATACACCACTCAATCCTCCCACCTTATAAATTAACTTTAAATCATTTCTTTATGTCATTTTGGTAAATAGTTTTTGTTTTAGTTAAATTTCTGATTTGTTTAAGTTACCTAATAAGGTAGCAGGACACCTGTCTTTGTTAAAATCATTTCATTATATTTTATAATAAAAAAAAAAAAAAAAAAAAGACACATTCCATGTGAAGAATGCATGCCTAATTTCACAAGATGATGCATACTTTTAGGCGGCATGTGTCAAAGAAAACGACTTTTAAATTTTTAAATTTCTTATTGTTTATTTAATTATTCTGTTATTATTTACAACAGAGAAAAAGACTGGCGACTGTTTTTAGCTGTTAATTATGCATATAAAATAATATACAAAGTGATTGATTCTATTAAGTCATATAAAGTTATGTATAAATTGTTATTAATATTTATATCTTTAAGAATCGTTTATTAATTAATTAGTAGACATCTTAAGCTTCAAGGCACATAAAATTTGGTAACCCAAATATTAGATCTACCGACCAGATTCACCCATTAATATTTCAAAAATTCAAATTATTTTTGTAAATTCTGTATATAATATACATTTATCCATATATGTATGTATGTAACATTCATGCAATATATGTAATATATTTTTTTTTCCCTGAATGTAAAACTAGATTAAGTTGCTTATATAAAGTACAAAAATTTAAAGAAAAATAATTAAATTTACTGCTGCAAAGGTAAAAGTGACGATCGTCGTTTGTTTCGACAAAAAATAAGCCTAAGTATACATCACATTCATCCATTAACGCAATTAATCCTGCACTTTTCTAATATCTATTTCAATTATTTTTTAAAGCATACTTTAAGGATGTGCGAAAAATTGTTCTGCTGAGTGCAAAATATAAAGAAAAGTTACTTAGATAAATAGTTTAAATTAATGTACGTGCAAATTATTAATTAACTGTGTTAATCATAAATAAAAAAAAGAAAACATTTATGTTTTTGCAAGAAGTGCAACTTTTAAAAATCTTTCTAAATTTAGCTTAAATTCAAGGCAAACTTTTTAATAAAAAGCAACGCAATTCAAAGCTTATTTTAATTAAATTAGTAAATTTCATTTAAGTTTTTATGCAATATTTGCACAACAAATTTATTTATTCACAGCAAATAAAGCAAAAGTGCCTATATAATTAGAAATTAGCCCCCATTTTAAAATTATATTAGCATACATGTTGTGATTAACACTTGTTAATTAATTACTTAAGTTCTTTAATTATTCTTTACCTGTCACGAGCGTAAAGAGCACCAGAAATACCAAAATAGTCCAGTTAAATTTGTTGTACCACATTTTGAACAAAATCTTTTTTTTTATTCACACGTATTAAGCACAATATTTGCAGGATATTTTTTTTTTTAATAAAGTTTGCAACTTTTATAAATGCACTTGCCACTAAAGTCTGTGCAACAAAACTGTCTTAACGTTTTCTGGACTGCGTTTGGGTTAGAAGCACTTTTTGAATTGCCAACAAAATGCGGTAGACTGGCGGCTTTTATAGCTAAATTGTGGTTACCGTAACCGTTAGAACGCCACGGAGTTGATAACGACGGCCAATGCCGAAGGCGTCCGAAGTGCGATACGAGGACGCCAACGCACGAAGCGAATGCCGCCAATGAGCGTTGCGATTGGGGCAGCAACAGGCTGACGTACGAGCTGGGGGCCGGATGGGGTTGAGGCTGGAATGGGGGCTGGAACTTGGTATGGTATGAAAGTTATGAGCATTGGCGACAACTTGTTGCAACTGCTCCATGTTGCAAGTGCACTATGGTAAAAAAAAACGTGAAGTTTTGACATCAACTTTAAATATAAAGCCAGGGACATGAAATTTGACATGAAGCTTAGACTATTTCCGAATTTTGAAATTTTTTTTTTAATTGGTACTACATTCACCTTCTCAGTGAAAAAGTATACATTTTTTTTTTAATAAACTTAAATTCTAAGCAAGTTATTTTAATTTTTGCATGTTTGCTAGTAAGACTAATGTATAACTTACAATTTCTTTAATTTGTCGTTAGCCCTTTCCATCTGACTACGAAAAAAATTAGATTAAGCATAAATGCACACCTGCAACATGTGATATTCACGAAAAAGGATTATTAACATCCGATTCTAGTGATAAATTGAGCTATACTAATAGGAACACATTTGCTAGTTATGAGCAAAAAAAAATGCCCATAACCACATTAGAAAATTGCACAAAAACACTCACTAAAAATCTATACTAATAGTGTATTTAAAGTAACTTTATCAAATTTATCTATTTTTTTTAAATGTTAACGAAGCAATTAAGGGTACTTTCTAAAAAAATACTTATTATTTGGGGTATGTCAAAATTATTTGTAAGATACTGAAAAAAACTTTTTATTTGTGCCATAGTCAAGTGACAAGTTGCAAGCCCAAAAGGAAAACACAGAAACATTTCTTATGCTCTTCAAAGAAAAAACGCAAAATGAACAATTGTTTATTCCGTACAGTTTTAAATGTTAATAATTATGATTGTTGTAGTTTAAGTGTAGTATTTTAGCTACCAAATACAACATTTCATCAATCATTTAGTTTCGAACGCAAGTGTGTTTGAGTGTGAGCGTGTGTGTTATATATGAGGGTGTTCGTGTGCGGATCAGGAAGTTGGTTGGTTGTTGTTGTTTGTAGTGTCAGCAGCCCCGATATGTGTCCATCTATGATTGCCTATCAAACATGAAGTGCAAATATATATATATGCGTGTACAAGTATGTGTTAATGTATGTGTGTGTCTGTGTGTGTGTGTCGGAATTACTCCAACTTGGCCAGAATGTCGCTCTCGCGGAATAGCACATATTCGCGCTTATCATCCATATCGACCTTGGTGCCGCCGTATTTGGGCAATAGGACGCGATCGCCCTCCTTGACGGCAACGGGCAAGTGCCCAGCACCGGCGGGATTGCGTGCTCCGGGTCCGACAGCGACGACCACGCCCTGCATCTCCTTGGGCATGGACTCCTCCGGCAGCAGAATGCCTCCAGCTGTTGTGGTCTTCACCTCGGCACGCATTATCAAAATGCGATCCAGCATCGGTAGAACCTTCTTGATAACGCTCGACATTGTCCTACACAAAACAAATTTAAAATACTTTAGATGACCAAAAATAAAAAATTTTAGTTTAATTATTTACCAAATTCAAAATATTTTTGTTATTTATTTTTGTAATTTTTTGGGTTTTTTTTTTTGATATTTGAGGACCGTTCAGCTCGATTGCCAGAAGCAGACTGATTTCAACAAATAATAGTAAGTGTTACCAGCTTTCTACATGGCCTACTCAATTTTAAAATTTTTTGTAGAACAGTATACAGCCAACTTGGGTTTGAGTTCACTCTAAAAAAGTTCTGCCTATCACTTTTGCTGACGCCATTGGCTTTTCAGAACTCTGTAAAAACCAGGGATCGCAAATAAAAAATCGAACACTTGAAAAATGACAGGGACATGGGGAAAATTACGCAAACGTTATTTTTTAAGAAGCATTCAGGAACAGGATAAACTTTAATTTCAAATTTTTCTGTTTTAAATTATTTTTAACTATTATTTTGAATTTTTATTTAAAAGTTAAACTATATCTCTTATTTGCAATTTTTAAAATAGAAATTGAAAATAATTCTTAATAATAATTAAAATAAAATTATAATTAAAATTATACTTATTTTAAAATTGTATTATATAAATTGCAAATGAAACTTACTGTATTATTTGTATACGTATACCCATAAACATTATAAGTAGCTTCGCAAAAAGATATTTCAGTTTAATTTTTATTTGCAATTTTTATAATAAAAATTTGAATTTGTATGTTATACTATAACTTTTAAATACAAGTTGAAAAATAAGTTTTATTTTCAATTATTATTATAAAAATTATAAATAAAAGTTACTGTTCAATTTTTGTATAAAAATTATGAAATATCTCATATTTCATGATTTGTTTCAATAAACTTATAATCTTTACGATCCCTGGTAAAAACTTTATTAAAAGTTTTGTTGTAAGTGTGTGTATTGAATGTTTGTGTGTTTGTATGTTTGTGTGTATTTTTGTCTGTGTATTTCTTGAACATTTCTTGGCATTAACACGTTTGTTTTGATGAAATTCCCACGCTGTACACGTCAGCGCCACCTGTTGGCACAGCGTCGCACTAACCGCTGTCTGAATGTGTGTGTGTGTGTGTGTGCGTCTGTGTTTCTGTGTGTGTCTGTGTGCTTGCGGATGTGGTTGTCTGTTTCCTGTTTGGCTTCTTGTCTAAGTATTTGTTTGTGAGTTGCTCTTTGCCGCACTTGCAGGCGGTTAATTCCCTCGCAATTTATTTGCTCTCTCTCTTTTTTATATGTTTTTTTGTTGCTGTCAATTTTGTTGTTGTTTCTGTTGTTGTTGTTGTTGTTATTTCCCGACTCGCTCGTAAATCAAAATATTTCACACTTTCTACGTCATTTTGCGGGCGGCTTTCTGTCAGTGGGTGTGTCAGTATACGACAGTGTCTGCGTGTGTTTTTTGCTAGTATTGGTGTGTCTATCTGTGTATGTTTGTATGTGTGTCTGTCTGTGAATGCTTGTGTGTGCATTTTTTCCCTTTTTTTGCTGTTTTATTCCATTTACTTTTTGGTTTTTTGCTAGTTGAACGTCACGTACATGAAAACTTTTTATATACCCAAATACAGAGGGTAATAATAATTATGCCCTGTGAAAAATGACAGTTAAAAAGGGGTTAAATAGCTTTGTGGAAACGTCTGTACCTTCTGTCCAACCTTCTGTCTTGGAATGAAAAAGCTTTCGATTCCGAACATAATCTAATTGATTTTATATTTTAGAAAATTAAACTCTTCTCCTGAGATTAATAAAATCTATGATGGATAGAATATCATTTTGATTGAATTCTATCTCTGTTCCAAAAATTTCATACGCCACATTTGTATAGCATAGTTTTAGGGTCTGATTTAGTATATAGTTAACTTACATGCTTACAAGCAATAATTTCAGCCTAACTCTTCTACCTTATTTTATCTTAGGCCTATGTATTATGGCCTATTATTATGTATTTCCAAACAAACTTTTATTTATTTATTTGAAAAACAAACATTGCTGCCTCTAGTTAGATTACAGATACAAAATATACAATTCATATTAATATTATTAATTACAAATTGATATTACAATATTTTAAGAATTTAAAAGAAATGGAAGCCCAAGCAAGTATACACTTTTATAGAGTATCTTCGAGTCAGTCACTCTAAACACACTTTCACTCATTGTTTGCAACATTTTTTTGGAGTTTATGGTGTTTATGGCATGCTGCGCTTTGGATTCCACACAACAAAATGACGCATTTGTATAGAATTTATGAGCATTGGGTAGAAACAAATACACGCACTCTTCTACGTAAGCAAATGTTATGATAATATCTGGATGCAGTAGCTGGCGGTGTGAATCGAATCACACCTGCAAATAGAATGGAATAGAATAGAATAGAATGTATGTGTAACATGTGTGTGTGTGTGTGGCCAATAATTCCATTTTGTTGATTGCATTTTCATATCAAATGCACTTTCGACTGCCACTTTCTCGCACATTACTCATACGACATGTGTGTGTGCACTTCTTTCCATGTGACCTTGGGCGATTATCAACATAAGATATGGCTTCAAGGACAGTAAGGGAAATTGATTCATTAACATATTATTTGTTCATTCATACAGCATTCACAATTCTATTCACAGTTCCATTCGCATGTCGCAAATCGAAATCGATAAAATTTTGTTTATGCGCATTTCATTGAATCCAAATTAGATTTTTCACTTTAATTACGCTGACATCTTTAAGAGCTGAAAATAGACAATTTGCAGAAGCCCTAGCAACGACCAACATAATGGCAGTACACTTACAATGATTTTCCTTGATTTATAACCATTTCAAAGTATTTAGTTTTACACAATCTCCAAAACAAATAGAAATCATCTCAGACCTTGGCCAGGGTCAGTTAAATCATTTCCCAGCAACAGCAATCGCACATTTTCCGCTCAATTTCCCACTTGATATTTTAAAAATAGCAATAAGTTTATACTCAATCATTCTTAAGCATGTGCATCTGTAAATGTTTATCAACAAAAACAAAAACAAAAACACAAAAGAACTTTTACAAAAGATACATTTTTTCAATTTAAGTACCAGAATTTCAATTAAATTTCAAGAAAACTATTTCAAGTTATTAGATTGCTTGTGTTAATAGCCAATCAATTGTTTACAAATGAGTTTAATATGCTTATTTAATTTGTCAGTTAAAACCAGCCATCTTGTGATTATGATTTTACAGTAAAACTTCGATATTGTAACACTAAAATTTAATATTTAGGAACATTATTATTAATGTATGGTTTTCAATATTTTTTATTATTTAAAAAAAACATACACATATAAACGAAAGAATTATAACAAATTAAGTATACGTAATAATTATATAAAATCACAGCATTCATTTGTGCAATATTGAATTATAGATAACTGTTTTTGAATAATTTAAGCAAAATTTATTTTCAATGCCAGTTAAACTATTAATTTTATTCGATTAATAAACTTTAATAGTTCAGTTTTTAATATATTTAATAGTTTTCACGCTTAGTGATACATCAGAAGGTTGAACTTAATTGGTTTAAAGAGCTATTGTTTTTTTATTATAATTAATAATAATATTATACTGTTTGACTTGAGATGCGAGAGAGACTAGTTAAACAATTCAATTATAAACATTAGGTGAACAATATAAAATTATAAATATTAAATGCTTGATTGCATCGCCTCAGACATACATAAATAATAATGACGGCAAATAACCGAAATAAAAACTTGTACTAAACGCTTTGGTAGCAGTAGCAAAATAATAATAGGTAATAATAACATCAACAGAAACTAAATGGTAAACAATGGGGTTAATTTATAAACAAATGATAAATTAAAATAAATTAACACTATGCAGCACAAATAGTACGACAGATTAGCGGCAATTGATAAATATCGATACACGTCGAAGGAGACTAAACTGAAAACTGTAAAGACTATAATTAGTTGCATTATGCATTGCAAACTGCAAACTACGAAACTAGTTGCGACTTGGCTTGCAGCACCCGGTCGTTGAGAGCAGTCTACAAAGAGA
The DNA here is from genome assembly GCA_037043435.1 of Drosophila suboccidentalis. Taxonomy (NCBI): domain Eukaryota; kingdom Metazoa; phylum Arthropoda; class Insecta; order Diptera; family Drosophilidae; genus Drosophila; species Drosophila suboccidentalis. Next base: position 592,714 of record JBAMBK010000217.1, read on the forward strand.
ACGAGAGAGCGAGCAACAGAAAGAGAGCGAGAGAGGGAGAGAGACAGAGGAATGCATGTAAACAATTGGTTTATATTACGCATACGACGTGTGCCACAAACCTGCATTATTGTCTGCTTCGATTCGTTCGACTCGCGTTGTGTTTGCGATGATGAGTTGCGATGCAGCCGACGACTCTCCAGCTGATGTCGCGAATTAAGCGATCCCTTTGAATACTTTTTGCCCAGAAGAACAGCCTGTCAGCAAAAGACAGAGAATTATTCAAGTTTAAAGCTAAAATTAATTTAAACTCACTTTGAAAGCCTCACGAAACTTGTTGCTCATCAAATTGTAGAGCAACGGATTGATGCAGGTGGAGAGATAATAGAGCACGCCAGAGATGTATGTCATCACCGTGTAGAGCATCTCATGCTGATCATGCAACTTGGCGCCATGGGCGGGCGCATAAATGGCAATCAGACGCTGTGCATGGAATGGTGCCCAGCACAAAAAGAAACAGATGACAACGGCGACTATAAAAAGAGACGAGACATATTTAGATAGATAAATAAACAAACAATTGTACAGCGAACTAATAACAAACACACTCGCTAGAAGCGAGTATCTTTATATTCACTCTATTCTGTTTCTTTTTCGGGACAGAGGCGATAAATTGGCCAGTGAATGGCTGATTAAACGTGTCGTATCGTTGCCGAACCCCTTGCTGGGCCGGGTATTAGGTCGTTGAGCAGTTGATAGCTATAAATGACAGCCCTTAACTCACCCAGCATCCTTAGCACTCGTCGTGTGCCATAATAATTGAGACGTCCCCGCACCGAGCTCAACTGTGGACCCGAATTCGAATTGGAATTGCCAGTTCCATTGCCTGTGCCGGCATAGCGATACAGTATGGTATCACTTTGGACGGTCTTCATGGTCTGCTTCGGCCGCCGCTGGTTGCTCTCTCCGCCTCCAATCACATTGGAGCGATACAGATGCAATCCAATGCATACATACAGCACCAGAATAATCGACATGGGTGCAAAGAAGAAGATGAAGGTGGACAGCTGAAACGAGTGTTGAACTATAATTCGCACCACAACACACTTCTTGATACCCGTATAGTTATGGATGCCGAATTGGGCTGCCTGTGGTATCGCCGTCAGCACGGACAACAGCCAGATGAGGATTATGATGCGGATGGCGCGACTCAACTTGCTCATGGCCTGGCCCATAAATGGATGACAAATGGCCATGTAGCGTTCGACGGTGAATGCCGTTATGGTCAACACGGTGGCATTCGCCGAGGTTTCGGCCAACAGACCGCGACCGATGCAAAAGAATTCGCCAAAGACATACGGATACTTTGACCAGATGAAGTACATCTCCTGGGGCACACCCGACAGCAACAGCATGAAATCCGATATGGCCAGCGAGAAGAGATAATAATTGGTTGCCGTGTGCATCGAACGATTCTTTTTGATCACAATGCAGGTGCTGATGTTGCCCACGACGCCGGTGAGAAAGATGAGGCAATAGATTACAGTTACGGGCACCACAATGGCCAGGGGATCACGTTGGGCGCCAAGTGTTTCTGTTATTGTTGCCGCACTTTGATTAGCAACATCGATCGTTGCCGGTGTCGCTGGAGTCGGCGTCATGTTCTCTTTGGAATTTCACGTTTCGTTTAAGTTTAAGTTTGTTAACTTTTAGCGATTTGTTTATATCTTTTTTTTTATATTTTTCAAAATTTCCACTTGATGTGATTTCGATTTCGATTCGCTGTTTATCTGGCAATGTCTCCCTTTATGCTAATTATTATAATTCGATGTCACGACAGAGAGAGAAAAAAACAAAAAACAAAAAAAAGGCAACTTAACACGCAACATATAAACGATATTCTCAGACAGCGAGGTCGCCACTTGGCGACAAATTCCGACCCTTAAACTTAAACTTGGCCGTAACCGGTGGTGAAGTATCCGATCCGCTGTCTTTCACTTGACTAGAACCGAACTCAGCATAGCATTGGCCACACAAGTTCAGGTTACTTTTTTGAATGTAGCTGTCAATTTGCCAGCGAACCCGAATCTGATTCTAAATTCGAACCGTACGCTTGCTCGTTCTAAACCTATCTGATAAGCAGCTACGCGCTAATTCCATTCAGATTTCTATCTACAATGAGCGTCGCGACGCGTCGCTGCCTCTGTCGCTGTCTCTTTCGCTGCTCCAGTCGCGTCGCTGCCTCTGCCAGCGTCGCTGCGGGCAGACATGTGCATGCTCATAAGTATATCGCTCTCAGTTTCGATTTTGTTAGTGCTTTTTTTTGGCACACAGCAACAAGAAGAAGCAAAAGACGCTGCCCCGAAGCCAATAATAACAACAAATAAAAAAGCTTTAGTCGACACTGACCGACTTCGAGATGCCCTGTGCCCAGGGCTTTGGATACCCTAATACTAACCGGTATTAACCGATTGAAATTGGTAACCGTAACCGAAACAAAACTTTTTTTATTATACCGAAACCCATAAACCGAAATTATTCCAACCGAAACAACCGTTAAGAAACCGATTCATGCATATCGGCTATTTTCGGTTCGGTCAAGCATAAAATTTAATTACGTTGTTAAGGTGTAATCATCATTTTGTAAAACTTAACTTAATTTTTACTTCTGACCTAATTTAATTTATATATTCAACTCTGTAAAAAGATCTTAATTTTTGAAATTTTTGAATATTTGCTATCAAATTTGCATACATAAATACATATCCTTAACATTTTATAAAATTGTTTTGTAAGCCAAAATCGAAATTGTTTTCGAAACCGAAACAAACAAAAAAACCGGTAACCGTTACATAACCGAAATCCTAAATGCGAACATAACCGAAACTAAACTGAAACCGATATTCGTTTCGGTTTGAAACCCCGATAAATACATTAAAACACAAATTTACGAATATTGTATGTTATCGAGAATATATTTTTAATATTTAAAAATGTTCTTCCCAATATGATCAGAAGTGGCATATCCGAAGACTCAAAAATGACACCTGTAATTCGGATTTCAGTTTACTTTATTTTACTTCGACCAGTTACCTACTTAGCTTAAACTCAATATACCCTCGGTGTAGGGTATAACCAGGCAACAAGAAAACCCACATTGAAGGCTGACAAAAAAAGACGAAAATATTTGCGAATGCGTTTCGTCATTTTGTCAGTCCCCATCTCCAGAGTTTTCCCGTCTCCAGAGTTTCCCCTTCTCCACAATCTGCCGCTTTTCATGCTCCTTAGTTCCCACATGCTCGTCGCTGATGAGTGACATTTTCCCTGGCCCCGTCATATATTCATTCATTTATTTTATTTCGTTTAGCGCCACACTAACTAACTTGACAGCCCTCTACGTCCCGACGTCCCTTCTCATCACTGATGTCAAAATGCGTGCACTGCCTTTGAAATAGTCTCAGATACAAGCAAACACTCACACACACACACACACACGGATGCCGTGTGTTCTTCCCCATCTCTGATTGTGTTTGTTTGTTTATTTGTCTGTTTTCTAAAGCTTTGTACAAATACAATTCGACAAGTGCTTGCACGCGTGCTTTCAAAAGCTCTGTCAAATAAAGTGAAATAAAGTGCAACCGCACCTTTTTGTCAGTTTAGAAAACACAACTTGAATCATTTAAGTATTTCACAGATTTCAGGTAGCTAATGTCAATAAGTGTGTACTACGTTTATACCAGGGACCGAAATTGTTATAAGGAATATCTTAAAAATTCACTTAATAATTACTCAAAGCCTTTTACTTTATAAATCAAACTTAAAAATTATTTGTGAATAAAAAAATTAAAAATTATATACAATTATTAATATTTATTTTTATCATATCCATAGAAAATGATGATTAAATTCCATTTTTATTAAATTGGTCTTTAATAATAATTAATATTGATTTTTAGTTTTTCAGTATTTTGTAAGAGTTAATTATTACTAAAGACTAATTTAACACTTTGATGTATCTTAAACACAAATCGTATTTGTCCTCCTATTTAACTTATTTTTAAGTTTTTAAGATCAATAACGGTTATTTTCAGTCCCTGGTTTGTACCATAAATTTATAATATAAAATAAATAAAATTCATGATTAAGCTGAAAATCTAGAGGAAATATCACTGAAATACTTGCATTTATGTGCACTACGTTTATGCCATTAAATACACGATAATGATAATCGGATAAGTGAAAGGCAACTTGAAGCTTAGACGTATCATATAAAATGAATATAAGTTCGATGCAATTCATGAGTAATAAATTAATTTCAATTATACACCATATTATTTCCATTATTTTTTTTTTCAATCTTATCTTTTTGAAATGTCCGCTTTAGTTAAATTCAAATATAGTAAGTTGAATTAAAACAAATTTTATTTGTGCAACATCAATTTTATTATATTGTATTGGGAAACCCTTATTTTAAGATTGAGGACAACTTAGAACAGATTGTATATCATTCGATAACACAAAGATAAAGAGTAAAATTAGAATATATTGTATATATTCTATATAGATTTTGGTAAAATTAAGTAGTTAAATATACAGTCGAACTTCCATAACTCGAACTTCTATAACTCGAGTGGCAATAGCGTATACTAATACTAAAAATAAAGGGTTCCATAAGTCGAAGTCTTACTCGAACTTTTTTTTTAGATAATGGTGAGTCGAGTTAGGAAGGTTCGACTCTATCTTTAAAACACTGGACACTTTTCAACCAGCCATTACCGGTTAAAGTCACCGGAATTTCCTTTTTAGTTTATTTTAATTTTTATAGACATTTTCGAGCTGTTAAAATATGAAAGTCATTTGAAACAGGATCAATCATATATAGTACATATATCAAACTCTCCAATATATGAAGAGAATATTTGTAATTGGATAATATATGTTATACTTATAATTCGTTATAATATATATGGATATACATTTATAAAAAATAAAATGCAAAATAACTTATGCTACCAGCCTCTATCAGAAATCAAATTTCATTCATTTCATTTCGGTATTAATCGTCGTAAATTGTAAAATACTTTCTTCGAATCCATTTATAAACGAAGAATTTGTATTTGCATTGTAAATTGTAATTAAAGGCAAGTTCTTGAATCCACAGATATACTTTTTGGCACAGTTAAGATTTCTGTGAAATTGGTGAGACTGTGGAATTTAGAACAGGCTTATTATATTCGCGATTTGTGCATGGTTATTTCATATTTGTAAATACTTGTGAATATGGCCAAAACTCGGGCATTTCAATCCATAAACATTGAGTTTGGCATCGTATATAACTAGTTGTATACATATATATTCTTAATTTCCATCGAAAGAACTTGAGTAAGCTCGTTTAGACATTGAACACTCAGATAGCTTAGCAAGCTCACAATGGCCGGCAATATATGTAGTATTATATAGAGTATGATTACAAATATCGCTCATTTACTTCAAGACTGTCAAGGACCAAAAACACGATTTATGATTTAATGTCTTTTTCTATATTGTGTTGAAATTTCTCATTTATATCTTTTATTCTCTACATGTAATACTCAAAAGAATTATTCTTACTTTCTTCAATTTAAAACCTTTTTGACTTGTGACAATCTTATGTAAATAAGCGATATTATTACGTTACTTAAAGGCTATATTCTTGTATATGTTATAAGTATTTCAAATATCAAATATCTTTCAATTTTGTTAAATGTTTCAAACTCACAATCATAGTCTTAGTCAAGCTCGTTAAGTTTTCTAGCTTATACTTATTTTACTTTTCAGATTATATAAATATAAGAAAAGACTTTTTGTTATTTTTAGATCTATTCGTTATAAGTATAATTCATAGCTGTCTGGTGTTATCTTAGAGAAATCTTGAATATGTTTCTTGAAATGTTGAGTTACATTTAATTAGGAGGTAATTTAAAGTACTTTGACTTGTGTGTTTACTTTTTGGCTTGTATTTGTATTATTGTTTGAGTTGAAAACCTTTAGTTGATAGTATTATGGCTATACGAAGTTATAATTAAAATACGTTAGATGCATAAATAATTCTATGATTTCACCTCAGTTTTAACAATGAATAAAGCCGTATGAATTAAATAAAATTAAAAATTAAAACAAATAGACTAATTTCTAAGAAATTAATTGTAAATAATAAATAGATTCGATCGAATTGCACTGCTCTTAATCCTTCTAATCCAGAGTTGTTAGTTGCTCTTCCTATTTTTGCTTCTAGCCTTCCATCTGCTCTTCACTCTGTCTTTTCTTCTTCTCCTGATCTTTCTTATGACTATTTTTCCGCTCCTTTTAATAATCTTCCATGTGCGTCTCTTCGTTCTTCAGTTCTTTCTTTCCTTTAACACCTTTTTTACTTCTTGACTCTATTCGTGCTCCTTATTCGCCTCTTGTGCTCATCTATCTGCTCCTCCTAAGCTTCCTTTGCTTCTGATCCTACTCATTGCATGGTTTGAGCTTATACCACAATTTCAATAATCTCAGCATCGTCCTCGTCGTCTGTTCCCCAGCCTTCGTGGGGATTATTCTCGTCTAGTCAGTGAACCAACCTCTCCTGCTATAGCATCACCTGCTTCAATTCAGGCAAATGCCGCTCCAGAATCTTCTGAGCCGCGTCATGATCAAGTCCATCAATGCCGCAAGCCACCAGATCCCGTAAATTATGGGCCTTGTTGGCAATATAATGAAATGCTTGCAAGGTGAGCATGGAACAGTTGCTGATGGTGAGACTGCGCAAACGCTTCAGATTGCTGACAACAAGACGCACTGCCTCATCCTCCAGCAATGATAAGCTGGCCATAGAGACTATCTCCAGGGCGGGGCAATGAACGCTTAGCGCTGCAATGCCCTTCGTCCCCATGCGATTACAATAGTCCAATGTTAAATCGAGTAACTCCGGCAAGTGAAGTGCCTGCTCAAGCAGCGTATCTGTAAGATTGCGACATCCTCGCACGTTCAGCTGATTCAGACCCTTCACCCGACTAACGGGATACGGTTCCTCGCCAAAGCCGATGAATGCTTTATCCGTAATCTTATTGCAGTTATCAATTCTGAGGACACGCAATAGAGTCTGATGCTGAAAGATTGTGGCAAGAGTTTTGTCGGTGGTTGCCTGCTTACAGTTGTCCAGACTGAGCTTGCGAAGATTGGGCAAACGCTCCATCATTGTGCACATGGATGGCTCGTCAATGAAGCACACATCCTCCAAATACAGTTCCTGTAGTGTATAATTTATCTGGGTAGTGAGTCCCTCGACTAATCCTTGTCCGGTCAGCGCACGGCAATAGGCCATGGTCAGGGTCTGCAGGCAACCGCTTAGCTGATGTAATGCCGGGACACAACGCACGTCCAGCTGGACGCAGAACATGAGATCGAGAGAGCGAAGAGTTGTGTGCCATTTGCTGGCAATATTTATCAACATGTCATTGGTCAGTGAGAGCATCCCAGTGAGATCCAGGTGCTGTAGTGGCGCAGTTTCCGGTATCGAGTCGAGTATATCATCCAGCATAACCAGATGACAGTTGCCAGAGAGCTTTAGAGAGCGCAGTCTACCCATCAGCTCAAAGGCCAGGCACCAATCCTCCGTATCGATGCCGGGCGAGCAGCTGAAGAAGATGTCAACGTTCTCCAAGGTAGGTGCATGATCGTAGAGCACCTGCAGCAGAGCAAACTCGTTGTTTCGTCGATACTCAAACTGCAAGTGTCGCAAGCGCACCTTGTTCTCCATGCGGCGCAACTGCATCAGCATCAGCAGCTTCAGCGATGAGTCCAGACTGACGCCATCGCATTCGAAGCCATGTAAGTGCAGAAATTGCTTCAGATTGAGACCATCGATGGTCATGCTGGCATCCTCCAAGAAGCTAGTGGTGGCTATTTTCAGTATCTTCAAATTGGGCAGCTTGCCATCCATATTCCGAAACACGGGCGAGTGACGCACCATCATATCCTTCACCTCCGGCCCAACTAGTTTCAGGAACTTCTCCAACTCGGAACTCTGCGTCAAGTTGCGCAACTCGACGAACTCGAAGCTTAGATAGGAAATGCCACGCTCCACATGCAGCTTCATTTCCGTTAGATTGTCCTTCGTAACCACCACCTTGCCCTTCTTCAGGAAGTAGCGACGATTGACCAAATTGCGACAGCGCCACGAGACCAGACGGAGTTGCTGCAGATCCAAGTACGACAAATATGACATTATCTCTATCCAAAGATCATTCGGCAACTGCTCGATGTGGGTACCGCTCCACGCTGTCTCCGCTTCCTCGCTAGCTGTAGATAGAGAATCCATTCCTGACTCCGCTTTAGACCTCTGAAAAGAATGATGCACATAAGTTAGGATAGGTCGTTAAGATTGAATAGTATAACTAAACTAAGATCCTAGATAAAATGGTCAATAAGAATAGAAAAGTTAAACATGATTCTATAATAACTTGTTTCTTTACTACATCTTCTTAACATTTTAAACTATAATTACAAGGTTTAAATTTATGATTTTGGCAAAAAATACTTGCAATTCAAAAAATTTAAGTGGAGTTTAATTGAATTAAAAATGAATTTCTGTTACATACTTTCAGGTTTGCCTTTGTCCTCCCACATAAGGGCTAAATATAGATAAATAACACAGCTACCTCGATTCAGGGAATTCGGTTGGTTGCCTGGGCAACTCAAGTCGAGCCCGGATATTTTCCTCCAGGCACCACATTCTGCAGGTACACATAAATGCAGCTCAGCCCACGCAACACCCGCCCAGGTGCAATTGGAAAGCCAATGCCCACATTATGCCTACCTTAAAAATTCAGTGTAGTACAAGTAAAAGGTTACTCTAACAATTTAATTAAATTCGAATGTGGAAATTCATATTTCTGATAAATTAAGAACAATCTTGATATTTTATCAGTCTACATTTAAGAAGTCTAAATTAAAGTAGTCAAGTGTTGTTTTCCTTTCAAATTTTTAGCAATCAAAAAATCTGTGTCAAATAGTGTATAAAAATTGCTTAATTTTGAAAACGATCGAAAAAAAAATTAAATAAAATATGAAACATAAAAATACTAATAAAATAACTTTATATAAAATTAAATATAAAAAAAAATATGAATATAAATAAAAAAAAACAAATAAATAATAATAATAAAAGTAATACAATTTATAATTTATGTACCACAATGTATTATTGAAATAATTCAAATTGTAAACTAAAATTAAAATAAATTGTACAACTTAAAACTAAAACTAACTTCATATTCTTTAATTTATTTTTATTGCTTTTTTGTATTAACTGTGAACTGTTTAATATAAATAATATTTATAAAATCTATGTTTATTTTAGTGACTAGTATCTTCAATAATTTCATATGTGGTGATTTATTTTTATTGCTTTTTTTATTAGCGGTGAATTGTTAAAAATAATAAGCGGTAGCTTGTAGAATTAGGAATCGAAATAAAGAAATTAAATTAAATAATAAAGTTTAAATGAGCTAGTTGTAGTTCATGTTTTTGAAAACAGTTTTCATTCAACGTATCCCCAGTCATTAATATGAGTTCACAGGTGTGTTGTTGTTGATAGGGTATTTTAGATACACGAGTAAAACAAAAAGGTGAAAATAAGGAGTCAGCCATGGTTACCTCAATGCAGGTGATAAGATTGCCCGGGCATCAGCCTTTGCATCAGCCCGGTTGCAATGCAACCACAACACTCACGCAGACGCTGAGCCAGGTTTGTTTATATACATTTGTATGTATGTAGACATGGATACAAGTACACAAATGCATTTTGACCCACACAACACCCACACTAATGCAATGCATGTTAATTCTCATCTACCCACGGCAATATGTAGTAGGCAGTGTCCCCATCAGTTTTCCTTACCTGGGACTCCATATACCTATCAAAGAGTACGATTCTTCCACGGTCAATCCGTACAATTCCTCCCGATGACAAGTTATTTCCCATGCAGACACTTAATTGTTTTTCATTGGGTGGTTAAAAAATAAGTCGAATTTAACGCATTTGCAGCACCCTCAAAGTGCACATTTATTTATTGTTTTTCACGACTTTACCACAATAATAATTGTGTTTAATTGTGCACACACAGATTAATAACACAAAAACCTTGGGATTATCTTTTGTTTTCTCACTATGTTTATGTTTTTCACAGATGATTTTATTCTTATTCGATAGCAACCTGCTCGCAGTTCGAGTTACAATTTCCAAGTACCAACGGCAGGGCCAACAGCAGCAGACCACGCACAGGGCACACAGCTGTGTATCTAATAATGAAAATCAAGCTGTCAGATACATTTGAGTAACTTCATAGATAAATTTTCCCTAGCAACGCATGCTCTCACGCTCTCAGCGTGCTCTCTCCCCTCTCTCTCTCTCTCTCTCTCTCTGTCTTACATTGCGCTCTCACATGCACTCGCCCTCGCCCTCTCTCGCTCTTGCTCTTAGGCTCACTCCAGCCGTGCGCTCTCGCGTTGTTTATGTTTTGTTGTTGCTGACCCACTTACAAAACAACCAAAAAAAACAACAAAACAAGAAACTAAAATTCTGCTGCCGGCAGTGACCTTAGTTTTGTTGCGTAGGAAGTGTTCACGGCGCGAACCTTTGAAGCCCTCAAATGCGTAAAGGGCTGGCAAACGTCAAATACAACTACTGCTTACATACATATTTGTGTGCGTATGCTTGTATGTCGCAATGAATTCGATTTTGTTGCGCGCAATTACATATGTACAATAAATCAAAGTTATTCTAACGATGCGCGTTATCTTTTGTTGTTGTTATAGCCTTGAAAACCAGATTATAAAATCTTCACTTTTTAATAGGTATTACATATCAAGTTAAGTTAACTAATCTCTATAAACTATGTAAATATACAAGTAGTACGCACCCCTGTTGGTTTATTACTATCCATTTGACAGAATTACTTAATAAAAACTTTATTGCTAGCGCGCGATTGTCATTTGCTTTTTTCATTCGCGTAACGGTTAACGCAGCCAACTTAATGCACAATTAAATTCGATTCGGGATGCCAGACTGCTGAAACAAAAACTACGTCGTTGAAAATATGAACGTGCTCATTGCCAGACTGTCGAAGAAATAAACACACTGCCACTGATTTCTTGAATAAGTAAAACAACCCTGCAATGCGGTTCCGTTAGACTACGCATTTATTTAAGATATGTTTCTCGCAATTTAGATATGTAATTAAAAGTAAAAGTAAACATAATTGAGCTGTTCTGTCTGACTAATTTTAGCTAAAACCTTTACAAACTATACCTGAGCAACTCGCACAGAGTTGGCGCTGCCGCCTCTAAGGATGCGTCTGCTTTCCCAGACGCAGCGAGGGACGACGCATTTTGCCAGTAGCGGGCACAGCAGTGGACAGACGTGGCAGACGCGGATTGACGGGCGGACCCATCAGACGATCCGGACCCTCGGACATCACGTGACCCTCGATGGTGGGCAAGGGCGAGGCGGGAGACCATTCGGAGCTCGAGCTGGAACCGGGTGAATCGGAGCTGCAATAAGGTGAGGAATTGTTAATGCACTGTCATTCTTTTTTTGGAGTCTAATCCACTATCCTACCCAGCTGTGTAAATGGGCGGCAGCTTCTTGTCATAGTTGCCCGTGCTGGGCGTGACAACGCCCGCGTGAATCTCCTGCTGATAAAGGCCGTAGAGTTCTCGCAGCTCGTCCGGCAGCTCCACGTTGCCCTCCTCGATGAGCCGTCGCTGGGAACTGATGATATCCTCGCACAATCGCCGCTGTCGCTCGGCACGCAACAACTGCAGATCACGACGTCGCAGCTCCGCCTGACGCGCCAGTCGTTCCGCCTGCAAGGATACTTTATCCGCCTCCAGCTCGTGCACACGGCAGAGCAGGGCGAGCAACTCGCGCTCCTCGTCACTGGTTATACGTTCGGGAAGCTCCTGGAAAATAGTTATGAAGATACAGTTCTGGAGGCAAACTTTAGAAGATTCGACTCTTACATCCTCCAACTTGACGCCCTTCTGCCGACACAGCTCCAGCTCGTGCTCTGTGTTCTCACGGATCTCCTTATAGCGTCGCGTCTCCTTCTCAATGGCCGCCAGTTCACCCCAGGCATTTTTCAGAGCCACCGAGCCTTCCGACTCCAGATCTGTCAAGGAAACGTAATATACAATGTCATAGTTTGGCCAACAGTTTGGTTTACCCACCATCATCGCCTGGCGCATCGTAGAGCTTCCCAATGCGTCCCTGCCAATGTGAGATGATCATGTGCTGTCGCTCGGCGTCCAGCTCCAGGCCGAGCAGATGGCTCTCTGCCTCAAGGAGCTTGCGTCGCAGCTTCATCTGCTGCTTGAAGGTCAGCACAATCTGTTCCCGCAGATATCGCAGCTCTGTCTTCCGCTGCTCGTTCAGCTCCTCGCTGGGCGGCTGTTGGGCTGTCACAACTGACGCGGCGGCTGCAGCTGCAGCTGCTCCACTGCGTGGACGTTCGGTTAGCATCTTGGTGCGCAGGCGGGTGACCTCGTCGCGCAGCTCGGAGACCAGACTCTGGTAGTGCTTGGTGGGAAAGTTCTTGAACTCATCGATGTAGACGGAACTCTGGAGTTTGGTGGTGATGCTGTTGGCACGATCCGCATACACCAGGGTATTCTTAGTCTCATCCCGATGCTTGCTCTCTGGCGCGACGTGGGCAATCATCACCGTCTTGCAGCGACCGCTGAGTGCCTCCTTGAGCAGCCGAGTTAGCTTCGAGTCTCGGTAGTTCACATAGCGTGCTCCACCCGACAGCGCATTGATGCAGTTGCCCAGCGCCAGGAGACTTCGATTGATGTGGGCGCCCTCCTGCAAACGCTTGCCGCGATTCTTTGTCTTCTTGGCTCTCTCCGAGCCAGCGAGATCGGTCAGGAAGAGTCGACCCTGCTTGGTGCCCAGCGGCGTGCGCGTCTGGACGGTGATGCTGAGCAGGGCGTGGCTTCGCGAGGATGTCTGATTGGCCGCCGTGGGCTCCATGGTGCGCGCCTTGTTGCCCTTGATGAGCAGGCTGACCACCTCCTTGCGACTGGACGTGGTTATTTCGGATAGTCCAGCTACGGTTATGCGCTGACCACGATGATCCTCTCGCAGCTCCAGCGGCCCGCCCGGATTGAGTAGATCCCGGATGAGTTCGTTATAGATTTCCAAATACGATATGGACACCTTGCAGGCACTCTCCGGTCCAGCTGCCTCAATGTACCCAAAGATATCCTCAATGGCACGCACCATTAAACCAATGTCCTGGCTATTGACATCCGCCTCATATCCTGGGGCTGTCGCCGGCCCTCGATCCGCTGTCGAGGGTTTCTTGCGCGGCACAGGACCCAGCATAGTGTGCGTCTTGCCAGAGCCAGTTGCTCCATATGCAAACACCGCCGCATTGTAGCCGTTGAGGACATCCCGCACAAGTGGTGCAGTCGTTGTCCTGTAGACTTGTTCCTGTGTGTCGTTCTCCTTGAAGACATGGTCATAGGAGTATTTCCTGGGCCGACTCTTGCCGCCGTCGTCGTACAGCAGGGAACCACCCGAGATGACCTCAATGCAGCGTTCAGTGGCCTCCAGACTCGGACGCACACGCACCGCCACCTACGATGAGGAAATCCTTGAAATGTAATCATTTAAAATAGCGGAATTACTTGACACTCACCACCAAACGCTCCTCCTGGGCGGGTTGAGCGGTCGCCAGCTGGCGTCCTTGGGAGGATGTGCTGCCGCCACTGCTGCCCGACCAGGTGTTGGCACCGGCGCTAGCTGCCATCGCTAGATCAGATCCGATCAAATCAGATGTCCTTCAATGGTCTGCCACGTGCCTCAAAGTATTGATAACCTGAGCAAAGTTAAAACCGACAAAAACAAATGATTACAAATGGTGTCAATTTGTTGTCAACAATCGTAAAAATGTCATTAACTGGGCGTGGCACACCCCCGCCCCCGCTCCCGTCGATACAATGAAAAACCCCCCATCTTAATGGATTGTAAACTTTGGCGCCAAGGTCTTTCCCGGCATTAACATGACTTGGCTAATCGATGTTGTTGCTGTTGGCGCTAATGCGATGTCGGGACGAAAGTCCTGTGGGCTTTGTTTACGAGTTGGCCAAGTTAACCAAGTTAGCCAAGTTAGCGTGAGCCATAACTCAAGCCGTGAACTTGAACACGTCGACGTGTTACTGCGTGTCTCTGCATGCAAATCAATGAGCCCAAAGACCTCCAGAGTTCGATGGCAGGTCAACAAAAAGGAAAGGCAACATCAACCGACTCATGACTAACCTAATCCAAGGTGTAACTTATTCAAAAGCTTAACAACTCTTGTCCTTGAATGGAATTTGTGTACTCGGACATTAATATCATTTAACATTTAAAGTTAACTTGATATTAAAAAAACTCTCAGAATTACTTTCAAGTCCATTTTAACTTTAGTTTATTACTGCATAGTTGAAGACCATAGCAGACATTGCTAGTAAAGTTGTCTATCTTATAGTTTTAACCTTAAGATTAGTTTATTAAATAAAACAAAATAAAAAAGAAATCCTCAACTCGATAATAATTCTTGAATTCATACCAAAAGTAGGGTTGATGAAGGGCTTTAAAGATAACAGGGTAAAATCGACCTTATGAAACTGAAAAATTAAACAGATTTTCATGAAATCTTCACAGATTCAATTAAATTTTAATTAGTGCTGAAAAATTAAATGATAATTCCATGACAATGCAAAAGTGTTAATAAAAACAAGCGGAAAAGGCTTTATTCGAGCTCCCGACTATGGGATACCCGTTACTTATTCCAATATATACTATAACATATTTTTTATTGCATACTTTTGGACAGCTACATTGCTTAAAAACTTAAATCAGCCATTACCAACTTTCTATTTGTCCGATCTTATTGCTATTTAGTAGGATGACAGCTAATAATAGTAGTTAACGTTGCTTGACAAAGAAATCCTAATATCTTAAAAGCTGTGCTAGTGGGTGCTTTTCGAAATCATTAATTGTTACTATTACACCTATAATTTTGACGTGGTATTCAAATGATAGGTTATTACGAAATCATTTTATTCATTCGAATACAAATGTAGTCATAGAAGGAAGTCCAAAATGGTGTGCAAACAATTGTGTGAGCCTGGTACCAAAATACATTTTAACCCAAAACAATTTTGACTTCTTCAAATGAAATTTGTATCCTTCAATATCGTGAATTCCCGCACACCTGCTGACCTCCCCGGCGGTTAGCACTTCACACCTGCACACCCAATTTCCCTTACTCCATTTAGTTAATTTCCTTAAAAGCGAATCAATTATAAAGCGTGCAGGCAGCAAAGTGAGCTTGTTGGCCAACAGTGAAAGCCCATTAATTATTAAATTTGTTTATGCCTCCATATTCATACGTGACACAAGTTGGACTTCAAATTACAGGCCTTCAGTGTCAACGGAACAAATGGTGAAACAGGCCTCCAAATACAACCAATTGGGGAATTCCCTTTACTATATATTGATATAGGCGACTTTATCAAATTTGTATATAAAATCGATTCGCAGCGAGGAACAAAAATTCATTCTAGAATGCGGCAACACTTTTTCTTTTTCAACATTTCTTGTTTCGCCGGTTTGTTTCAAATTCTATTGTTTTTCTTTGTTTGTTGTGCTGTTTGTTTTTCCTCTCTTCCTCCTTCTCTCTCCCCTTTTTCGTGGCTTATTGAATTTGTGTAAATTGCCTTTAGACACGACAATCAGAAGTTCGTTGGTGTCCAGCTAAAGTCCAGCAATTCAACTTTTGTCTTTGCCTGTTTGGCACGCTAGTTGTTAACGCTTTAATATTGTGGAATGCCGCATTTTGATTTGGTTTTTGTCCTCCATCTCCTACCCCTTAGTCTCCTCCTTTTAAGCGTAGATTTCACCCGGCGATAGCCATAAAGCGACCCGCTCAAAGCGATGAGGCAGCCACAGGTTATGTGGTTAGAGCATGTCACTAGCGTGGTTTGATTCATAGTGGGGCTAATTAGTAGCCAGAGTGTACGTACTGTATAAATAATGGTGTGTCAGGGCGTGTGTCCTCAATGAGCTTTTCCATAAGCCCCCATTTCTCATTTCTCCAATGTCATAACGGGAAATATTCCACCCATTGACCAGACACAACTATCTGTAAGTGGTAAGCGTGCTCAGTTTACATTTATTTGGTCTAAATCACTGCATCGGCCCATTTGTATGGAAATTGTCACCAGTTCCATCATTCGTTATATTTTATTTGCTGTGATTTTTCCTTAATAGGATAGAAACGTCTAATAATTATTTTCGGTTAATAGCTATGATAATACAGTCGAACTTCCCTAACTCGAATCACCATTATCCGAGAAAAAAGTTCGAGTTAGGGAGACTTCGAGTTAGGGAATTTTTTTTTTTTAGTTTTTTAAATCAAACTACAATTTGATTCATTCACAAATACATTTCAAATTGCCAACTTTTCTTGTTATTTTCAACAAAAATAAATTCCAGTTTGTTCAAGACCTGTCGATATTCTCAAAAATAGGTTTTATCGTTCTTTTGCTGTATCCAGAAGATGTTCCCGATTCAAATGACATAATTAATTTTCCATTTTTTAATATAATTAAAACTGTTTTCGATGAGATACCATATTTTTCAGCCACTTCAATTTTTTTGGTCCACTTTTGAATTTTTTAACAAATAATTTTAAAGATTTCTTAAAGAGATAAACATTTGCTGGTGCCATGGTAAATAATCTTGAGCTGATCCGCTGACAAATAAGTGCATTACGAACATCTTTCCTAAAGTAATTTCACAAGCTTAAGTAATTTTTGGTGCAATATTCTATCATATACCATCACCATATGTTAATGTACATCAATATTACATATCCAAACTAGCCGGTAACAAAAGCATAAAATAGAAACGAAAAAAAATGCAAATTTTGTTGGGGATTTTCCCGAAAAATTCGACTTACAGAAGCACGGGCCAATATTATTGTTCGAGTTAAGGAGAAATTCGAGTTAGGGAAGTTCGAGTTAGGGAAGCAGAATTGTATGAAATTTGCTCAGTAAACGCTATTGCCACTCGATTTTGTTCGAGTTAGAGAAAATTCGAGTTAGGGAAGTTCGAGTTAGAGAAGTTCGACTGTATATGATTTTTTCTGAGATTCATTACACCCGTTACTTAAGTTTTTAAGCAATATAACTGCCTAAAAGTATACAATAAAAATTATTTTGTGTATATTTAAATAAGTAACGGGTATATTACTGTCGGAAACTCGACTAAAGTCTTTCCCACTTGTATTCTACTCAATTCGATTTAATTTCAATTAAGAAGTTGAACGCCCTTTCAACCAAATGGTTATTAGACTCTCTTTTTAGATCCCGCGCTTAAAAATAAGTACTTGTATTAAATTTTGTATGTCAAAGGAACTTTCTAGCGTTCTAGTGACTGTATAAAGCCATAAATATTTAAGTTTAATCAGATACGTCAAAGTTTTTCTTTAGCGGCAAATGTGATAATAATTATGTGTATTTCTCGACAATTGAATTTAGCTATTAAATATTTTTTTTTGTACCTTGAAACACAATTGTAATTATCTGATAACCATGATTGCTAAGTAAATGAAGTGAATTGACAAGAAAATTAGATTGTAATTCAATAAAATATGACTATTATTAAAGCTTGGAAAAATATACGAAATGTTTTGAATTTAACATTTTAAGCAACACCACATAATAATACAAATGGAATTGAGTCCTGATAACAATCAAAATTTGGAACACAATTCATTAAAATTACTAATGCATAAAGTTGGGGAATCTATTTTGTTTAATATTGAAAGCTCAACTTAATTCATAAAATACTTAACTTTGCATTTGGTTTTATAAAGCTAAAACAACACAATAATAATTATATTGCGACAAAGGGGAGAGGGGAATTGTGATTGATGGTCAACAGTTGCGGTGAACAGTTAATTACCGCAGGGAAGTTGACAGTCCGTCTGATGGCTATTTATAGAACTCATCAAATGGAGTAACCGTAATCATAGAGTACGTGTACGCATACTTATTATACAAAGTGTGATCCTTCTTACTAAGAGGATTTTCCACGCCAAACTGACGTCACTTTTTTCGATTCCTTTAGTGTTAGTGCAAACTTGCAACCTTCAAGTTGGGCAATTAGTGATGGCCGCAATTAAAAAGTCCGGAAAGGTGTACAAAAGGCGTGTGCGTGCTGCAATCTCAAGAACTTGGCCCGACTTTAATAAGTGGGCCAACTTCTCCGCATTGTTTACATTAGCTACCAAAGTTTTTCGCATATTTCGCACATTTCCAAACAAAATGGCTTCTCTGGCCCCAATCTCAGCATGAAACTAAAACATGGGTGTTTAATTTGAACAGGGAGCGACTTGGAGATACCCTGTAGTCTAAAAAGCATTAGTTCAGCATCCCTCTCTTTCTGTCTCTCTCTCTCTCTCTCTCTCTCTCTATGTGCATGTGCTTGTGTGAAGCGAGGGAGAAAGCAGAACTATTATGAATATGTGATCGTTGCAATAAATATGTTGGTGTGTGTGTGTGTGGGTGCAAGTGAGATAAGCTTAGTGGGCGAACGCTGCAGGGATTGTGCGAGTGTGTGTGAGAGTGAACAGCTTGTAAAGCGCTGCTTAGATAGCATCCGACTGCTCTCTGTGATCAAATCAGGATCCACAACGCAGAGAGTAACACGGTTGCCACAATTGGCGCTTTTGCACCAAAACTGGCTCTTTTTTTCTAGTTGGTGCAATGACACTTGTTCATCCGAATTGGCTTTTTTTTCATCAGTTCAGAATCAGTTATTTTGTATAGTTTTATGTTGAAGTACATACTTATTTTAATTTTTATTTAGTAACATAATAACTAGTTTAAGATGAAAATGTGAAATACTTTGGAAATATGTGTAATTGCTTTAAGTGTTTGTGAACGAAATATTTTGTATTTAACATGAATTGGAAAAAAAGGTTTTGGCTCTTTTTTAGTGGTTTTGGCTCATTTTTTGTTTGTTAAAAAAAATAATTTTAAGTGGCAACCGTGAGTAAAAATACAGCATTCCGCTCGTAGGGTGTTTTAAGTTGAGTTCGATGGTTGAAAGTCTTCGATTTTATAATTAAGTGGGGTATGTTTTTTAATTATTTTTTTTAATAATTTAGATTTTTATGAAGTACAGTCAAAATTCACTAATTTAAATCACCATTATTAAAAGAAAAGGATCGAGTTATGGAGATATTCGACTTGTAGAGTTCTATTTCTTACGACTATTAATTTTACTGCCACTCATTAAGCTCGAGTTGGAGAGAAATTCGAGTTATGGAAGTTCAAATGTATTATATTAATAATAAGTTTTAATTTTTTTAGTGAAGAGTACAGATTAAATTAATAGACATTTTCTCAACTTCTAAGCAAAAAATATGTACATATAAAGATATACATTATTTTCTGTATTTCAGTCCATACAAAAGTAATTGAGAGCCTCGATCCTTGCACTTTAACACAAACGAATAATACCTTTGTGTTATAAATGGATGTAGGGTATAATAATGTAATATTTTACATTAAAACTCAAAGTAAATCCAATGCAAATGGAGATGAGCGCCCGCGATAAGCCGACCAAGTACCAAGTAGGTCAATTATATGCGGAACCCGCAAGGAAGAAAGCCCGTCAACCCAACAACAACTACTCATAATAATAAAAATAGCCCAAACTTATCATCGATTATATGCAAAACAACAAAACTTTTGGGCCTTTTGATAAGTAAAGTTTTTCAGCACCTCTGCAAAATTCCGCACTTGTGTAGAAATGTTGTTTGTTCGCCAACTTTTTGAAGGGACAACACTGTGTATTGTGGGGGGAAATACTTTGGAAAAACTCGAAACGTGGCACTCGCGATGCCGGCCGAACCGTTCGCGTGGACTGACTAAACAAAACTGAAATGGCGAGCGACACCATTGGACTCTGGTCTGCCCCTTATTCTGGTCTGGTCAGAGCGAACTAGACGAAATTATATAGGCATATTGTAGAGTTGGGTGGGTTGGAGGTGGTTTTCTAGTGCTGTTGTGGCTCAATAAATTTCTTAGTTCTCATTGTTGTTACCTTTCCCTTTTTCCCTTTTTTTCTCCTCGTTTTTCGAATTGTTGAAATGCTAATGCGCCATTTTGCATACATTTCTTTGGCGCTGGCCAGTTCTGAATTCTGGGAGTGTGTTAGTACAGTTATTGCCTTAGATATATATGAGAATTCCAAGCCCATAATATCATTAAAGCTACCACTTGTATATTTAAATTACTGTGAACATCTATTAGTTGTCCTTTTAATGTCTTCTTATAGCCAAGAAATTCAATTAAGTTTAATATACTATATTTGTATAGAAATCGAAGCTTTTGAACTGACCCTCGCTAGTCGTGTTAACACTTTTTTTATGCAAATCATTTGCCATGACACAGTGGAACCTGGCTAAAGAAGTAGAACCATTTCCGCTACTTTTCACTCCACTTGAAGGGGAATTGTTTGATAATACATGTTGCCAATAAAAAGTGGCAACATATCAGCACGAAAGCTTTAATTTCCGAGTCCTTCGAAGTCCTAATCCTTGCCACATTCATAGTGATTTCCTTAACGTAGCGCGACATTGAATTGAAATATATTTTATGAGCTCACAATTCAATTTTTGATTGATTGATAGATCTGGGCGCGAGTCCGATGAGTGTTGGCATTTGTAAATATTTCATTTGGGGCACCCACAACAACTCTAGCCGCTTGCCTCATGGGGCATGCGTCACTCACATGTGCATGCCAAGGACCAAGGACCTACATTTGCATTCTAACGCCGTGTCAAAATTTAAATAAAAGATTTTCTTAGCTTCGTTTCATTTTATCCATGACACGAAAAGGTCACTCGATGGCCAAATTACACGGTCAAAACACTTTTTTTTTTTTTAAATTGCAATTTTTATTAGCTATTAGACCATATAATGCATGTGGCTTGTGTAATAATTATACAAGTATATTTAATAAATTTGATTTTCTCTTTTTGTTGTAATTTCACTTTAACTAAATATTTAGTATGCATATTGTTGTATTGTGTAATTAATAAATGTGTAATTATTCTTCATAAAAAAACGCAATACCAACTGGAAAATACTTAAGGCTAACTGAAATTCGTATAACCTACGACATGGTGTGGGGGCGTAAAGAGGGTTGGCGGCGTGGGCGGGGCAAGCACAGTATAAACAAAACTGGCAAATATTTAAATACGTCTTGACGTGGCAAAGCGGGGTAGGGGGAAGGAACCGAATTCGTCTATGTCAGTTTACTATGTAGGTCATAATTCTGTGTACTTTTTAAATTTTTCATTGTTTTCTTTTTTTTGTTTTGGGCTATTTTTGGCTATTAAGTTAAGTTATTTAGTTTATAGTTTACGTAGAAAATAGCAAAGTGCTCATATAAATGCATCGATTGATCAATCGGTCAATCATTGCTGGAGTGTGTGTATATATATAGGACCATGTGTGTTGACAATTTCTATGTATATTCAACTAGATGCTATATATATGGAATACTTTCTCGAGCGTGGCTGTGGCTTTAGTTGTTTTTGTTGTAGTTGTATATAATTATCAATAGGCTCAAATTGTTATCGTCTTATTGTTGTTGTTGTTGTAAATTGTTAATACCATTTGGCAGTGCTTAGACACAGGGCTCAACATAATTGCCAGGGAACAGACCGGTGACACCATCCATAACGCCCTCCCACCAGCCATCGTCGTTCTTCTTGAGCACATACAGCACCGAGCTCTCCTGGAAGCTGAGTTCATCATCCTTGTCGGCGTAGTAATCATAGATAGCCACCACTAAAAATAGGTTTTATTATTAACAAATATTCAAAATTATTTAATTATTTTCTAATTACCCTTTTCGATGTAGTTCTTGGGCACCCAGCCGGGCAAGTTCTGATCCTCGGGCACAATGGGCGCCAGTTGTGGCCCAGTCGAGGTGCGTGGACGCCCAAAGTCCTGATGCTCATCCTCTGGCGGCGGTGGTGGTGGCAATGGTGGCGATTGCGAACCAGGTCTCGCAAAATTCAAGCTGAAATGATTCCTAAGCAAACATAACAAATTAATAAATAAACTCTAGTTATTTATTTAACTCTACCAAGCATGCAATTTACCTATTGGGATTCCTGAGCGGAAGCAGTTTGAATAGAAAGTTTGACATGAGTTACACATATATACAACAAGTAGGGAGTGGGGGAATGAAAGGTGCATTCATTTACCTGTTGATATTGCGTCCCAACGTGTGCATGCCAATGTGACTCTGCTCCGTCATCTCGTGCTGCGAGACGGTCAGCGGCGAGGGAGGTGCTGCTAAGAGTAGCCAAAGGTTCGTTAGTCTAGTATGATTGCAATCAATGCAAATGGCTTAACTTACGTGGCATGCTGCTCCTATCATCATAAGTGGTGGGCGGCGGTGGTGGCAGCGATTGCATCATGCCCGCCGACGGCAGATTCACATGCGTCGCAATTTGCTGGCTTGGCGGCATTGGCAGCGCGCTGTAGCCGGCGGCACGCTCATTGCCCGCTGCACCGCCGCCAGTGGTGGTGGTTGACGAGGCCGTTGACATGCGCTTGGGATGTCCAATTGGATAGTTGGGTGCATAGTGCGAGGGCACCTGCGGTGGATTGACCACGGGCGGTGTGCGATATTCTCTCGAACTCTTGCCAAGTGTTCCGGTATTGCTCACCGACTTGCCCAGAGTGCCTGTGTTGCCGGCACGCGACATTTGCGGTGGCGTTGGCGGCTTGGTGGTGGGCGGCGGACCCACCGACGGCGGCACCAATGATTGCACAGATCCATGACTCGAGCCACGATGCTTTTGCCGAACCACATGCTGGACCGACGAGTTAATGCCATGCCCAATCTCATCCAATATCGAATAGTCGATGGGCTTGCGCACATACTTGATGGGCTTTTCGGGATTGATGGGCGCCACAATCTTGAACTGACGCGAGCTCACCTTGTTTGCCGTCAGCACGCCAATCTCCCTGTACATGTTGCAAGTGAGATTAGTGTGTAAGTGGCTGTTGTTCTGGTTGACTTACCGCCTGGCCACCTTCTCCTTGTGTATATGCACCGTCTGGGCAATATGATTCATTTGCGATTCCATTTCGCTGAGCTGCTGCGCCTGCAAATCCAACAGCTGCATGTAGCTGTAGGCTAGCGTGTTGATCTGATACGCTACACTGGCCAAGGATTGGGTGGTGTAGTTCTTGGTCGCCTCGAGGGCCGCCTTTTTGTTGTCAGCGCGATAGTAGGTGTCCTCGCAGTAATCGGCCACCCGCTCCAAGTTCGTATAACTGTCACGCAGGCTCTGGCGGCCATCGGGAATTTCGGTGCGTATCAAAGATGCTAGTTCGTCCATTATGTTGTCACTGGCCATTGGGGCTTCGGTTAACATGGGTATGGATGCTGCAATGGAGCATTTACAAACGAAATTTCCCTATTACTTATTTTCTCTCTTCACATTACAACTATAAACACATTCATTGTAGGGCGGAGTCAAGCGCTGACGTCGGCAGAGACAATGGCAGCGAAATTGTCAGCGCTGTGCTGATTGGTAATTAGACCATTCACTGTTTGAGGTCTTGCACACGAATGTGCGACCAACTTATGTGTGCACTCACTTGATTTACTATCCGCTTGCACTTGAAATATATTTTGATGTGGATTGCGTCGCGTTAAATGCAATAAAATGCAGTTTCTGTTTACATTGTACAGACGTGAAAAGAAAGAACGCAGAGTTTTGCAACGTGTGGCAGCCTCGGTTCAAGTAAAACGTTTTGAAACGTGTGGCAGCCTTGGTTCCCAGAAAAGAGACGCGATCCATTTTTAAGTCTTTTTTGAAAAAGGGTATATTTTTTTTTAAGCTTACAATTTAAGATTATTTTAATTTTATATTAGAGCCAAATTATGCAATAGCTAAAATATTTAATTGTTTATTTAAACAGTGCGGCTTGACCATTTTCAGCTAAGAGCGGTCAACTTGGTCACATTGCAACTAATTGGTGCTGCCAGATGCCAAAGAGGTTTCCTGTAAAACGTAAACAAAGCCATGGTGCTGCCAGTCCGCTTAAAATAGATTGAGCTGGCACCTCTGTTGATTTGTGAGTAATACATTTTTTTCGCCGATTAAGATTTAGTATAAAGTGCTAAATTTTAGTCAAACATGTCGCATCAGACAGGCATCAAGGGTAAGATATAAAACGGATACTAAAACAATTTAATTAATTGTTCTCACTTTTGACAGCCAACGAGCAATTAGCAAAAGTTTTCGGAAAGGCCAAAAATGGAAAAGTACGTGCGATAAAAGTATCAATTGAAAATGGTGAGTGGAAATATGATGCATACATACAAATTGAGAATGTATGTATCCACATACGTATACGCTCTGATAACTAACGATACTTCCGCTTCTTCATGATTCGCCCGCGCAGAGCAGCTCAGCTGCAGCGCGACAGCTGACGTGAAAAAGGACTGGGAACGGGACTACGATAAGCTGCTGGGGCCGCTCTTTGAGGAGAATGTGCCCTGTTATATTCTGTATCGCCTGGATGCCAAGATACCGCTCGGCCATGGCTGGCTGCTAATCAGCTGGATTCCGGACACGGCCAGCATTCGCCAGAAAATGGTCTATGCTTCCACAAAGGCAACGCTGAAAACGGAATTCGGCTCGGCGTACATCACAGAGGAGCTGCACGCCACGACTGTGGAGGAGAGTACTCTAGAGGGATATAAGAAGCATAAGCGGGAGTTTGCAGCGCCGGCGCCGCTTACCACACGCGAGGAGGAAATTCAGGAGCTGCGTAAAACGGAGGTGCGCACCGAAATATCCACGGAAACACGTCATCAGACTCTGGGCGGCATTTCCTGTCCACTGAGTGACGCAACGCTGGCGGCAGTGGAGGACTTGTTGCGCGGCAACTATGATTACTTACAGTTCCGCATCAGCCTGGAAGAGGAACGCATACACGTCTCCCATGCCGCAAAGGTGGCGCTCAGTGATCTGCCCAAACAGGTGCCCGAGGATCATGCGCGCTATCATCTGTATCTGTTTAAGCACACCCACGAGGGCGACTATCTGGAGTCCTTTGTTTTTATATACTCAATGCCAGGATACTCTTGTTCAGTGCGCGAGCGCATGATGTACTCCAGCTGCAGGAATCCCTTCCTCGAACAGCTCGCTGCTCTGGGCGTGGATGTGACCAAGAAGGTGAGTAACCCAAAACAGTTTATAGATCTTTTTACACATCATTTTTTGTGTGTTTTGCATTGCAGTTGGAAATAGATAGCGGCAACGAACTCACCGAGGAATTCCTGCAAGACGAACTGCATCCCAAGAAGATATTGCATCGACCAGCATTTGCCAAACCAAAGGGCCCACCGAATCGCGGGGCTAAACGCCTCACGCGTCCCTCCCACGAAGAGGAAGTCTGAAACTGAAACCCATCGAGTGAAAGTCAACTCATTTCTGTTCTTTGTTTCCTAGCTAAGCATTTAATTTATTGTATTGTATCGAGAGAATCGAGTGCTCCATTTTCATGTCCTTTCTATGTCATGTCTGTTACCAAGTCATATCTGTATCCCTAGTTGCACTAAGCATCAACTGAAACAACGCATAGCAGTAGCCAACTTGGGCTTCCTTGATTGTATTCTTGTCTGTCTTACTTTAAATGGACATAATTGCAATTTATTATTTAAATAAAAGTCAACTAAAGTTATCGTTTTTAAACTTTAAATATTTCAACATAAAACCTAACAAAGATTAAGCGTATTCCTCATTTGACCGAGTCCAATGAAATCTTTTCGCCAACGCGAGTGTCGTGCGCTGTAAATATTTGTGGAGCATCTCTCTGCGCCTGATTCCTGAACGCCTGCTGGATGTTATCATCCCGCTGCTCGCGCCATTTGTATTGCCAGTAACGCACCTCCTCCATTGAGGTGCCGGATGCCTTCATCAACAGCAGCGAAGCCACGCCCGCTACGCCACCCATGAATCCACCAATGATGCCTCCAGCAGCCATGCCCCGCAGACCCAAGTTCATTTTGTAGAGGCCTCCTGTGAGGGAGCCAGCTGCCAAGTACTCGTAAATGGACGATTTGCCGCGATAAACCGATATAATGGTGATGATGCCGCTATTGGAGTGGAATACTGGTTAGGAGCTTGCTTCGGCATGTTACTGAAGCACACTTACAAGTAGGATGTGGTGAAGAGTCCCACACGCCAGCCCCATTTGAAGCCGCCCTTGGCAAAGTTCACCGTAAACTGATCCTGCAGCTTTTTCTGCAGGCAGGAGAGGTGTGAGCATAGTTAAGTATAACATATAACAGGAATACTCACCTTGGCATCTAAGTGTGACTTGAAAGCCGTGGCTTGATTGTTCTCCATGAAGTTCATGTAGCTGACACGCGATTGTGTAACACCGCCGTAGATGGCGCCCACAAGAAATCCCAGAAATCCTGCCTGGTATATGGAGTTTACCTCCGCTGATATGCTGCCAAATTCACTGATAGGAAATTGTTAATATGGTAATAGCTTGAATACCACTTTAGTGCCACTTACTCCACAGTAAACATTTGTTTTATGCGTTCCATGCCGGTTTCTTCTGGTCTCTTGCTTTGCAGAAACGACTTGTAAGTCGGGCTTTCCTTGTCGACAACATCATCGGCATTGCTGTCAATGCCCGGCAGAATGCCGGCTATTAGAAACCGACCACCGTTTGTAAAGAATCTCATTAGAAGTTAAGCGTTGAATAACAAAAAATTAAAGAAGAAAACATGCAACGAGATAAACAGCTGTTCATTTACACTTTCGATATATAAATATTGACATATCGATTTATAATTTATTTAAATCTTATCGACCATATGTTTATGTTTTCTTATAAATTGGTAAGTGAGAGGCTTTGTCTATGCATTTATCTTTCTGAATTTTGCATAACTAATTGAGCGTAGCGATATGAGCTTAAAAATCATGCATGCTTGAAATGCAATATGCAATGCATATAACCAGTAGAGCATGAAATGAGAAATTGATGAGAACATAATTAATGTCCCCGTGTAAACGCATATCATGAATTCCCAATCGATAGCAATTTGAGAAATCGATATAAGAATGTTACCTGATATCGATAGTATTCCCAACGAAAACGCCGCAAAGTTGCGTTGGTTGCGGACGTTTTTGTGGCAATTTCACCAGATTTTAATTATTTTAACTGTTGTAAGAAGTGTATAACAACTTCAATTGTTTATACGCGCACCAAGTGCATTAAAGCTATTTGGGCAACATGATGTACGACAACGAGGAAGGTAAGCAAACAAAATTGCAACGCACGCTGTTTGCAAAAAAAAGGAACATGGCGGCCGGAACGCTAGCGTTCTTCTAGACACAAAACCAAATATTAAACAAATGATTTTGCAGAGATGTACGAGGAGGAGAATGCGGAGGAAATCTCCCATGAGTTGTGGCAGGAGGCCTGTTGGATTGTGATCAACGCGTACTTCGATGAGAAGGGCCTGGTGCGTCAGCAGCTGGACAGTTTCGACGAGTTCATTCAGATGTCTGTGCAGCGCATTGTGGAGGATTCGCCAGCCATAGAGTTGCAAGCAGAAGCACAGCACACGTCAGGCGAGGTGGAGACGCCACCGCGTTTCGCCCTGAAGTTTGAGCAGATTTATCTGTCGAAGCCAACACATTGGGAGAAGGACGGTTCACCTAGTCCCATGATGCCGAACGAGGCTCGCTTGAGGAATCTCACCTATTCGGCGCCACTTTACGTGGATATCACAAAGACAAAGACCGTGGAAGGCTTGGATCCCGTTGAGACCCAGCATCAAAAAACGTTTATTGGCAAAATTCCCATTATGTTGAGATCAACTTATTGCCTGCTTTCCCAGTTAACCGATCGTGATTTGACTGAGCTAAACGAATGTCCATTGGATCCCGGTGGCTACTTTATTATTAACGGGTCGGAAAAGGTGCTCATTGCGCAGGAGAAGATGGCCACCAACACGGTGTACGTGTTCAGCATGAAAGACGGCAAATACGCATTCAAAACAGAGATTCGCTCCTGTCTGGAACACAGCTCGCGTCCCACGTCCACACTCTGGGTCAACATGATGGCGCGTGGCTCGCAGAACATTAAAAAGTCGGCAATTGGACAGCGCATCATTGCCATTCTGCCGTATATTAAGCAGGAGATACCCATTATGATTGTGTTTCGTGCATTGGGTTTCGTGGCCGATCGCGATATTTTGGAGCACATTATTTACGACTTTGACGATCCAGAGATGATGGAGATGGTGAAGCCCTCATTGGATGAGGCCTTCGTGGTGCAGGAGCAGAATGTTGCTCTGAATTTCATTGGCGCTCGCGGTGCACGACCCGGCGTCACCAAGGACAAGCGTATTAAGTACGCCAAGGAAATTCTGCAGAAGGAAATGTTGCCACATGTGGGCGTCTCCGATTTCTGTGAGACAAAGAAAGCATATTTCCTGGGCTACATGGTGCATCGCCTGTTGCTGGCTTCGTTGGGTCGACGTGAGCTCGACGATCGTGATCACTATGGCAACAAGCGATTGGATCTGGCCGGTCCGTTGTTGGCCTTCCTGTTCCGTGGTCTCTTCAAGAACTTGATGAAGGAGGTACGAATGTACACACAAAAGTTCATTGATCGTGGCAAGGATTTCAATTTGGAGCTGGCCATCAAAACAAACATTATTACGGACGGTCTGCGCTACTCATTGGCCACCGGCAACTGGGGTGACCAGAAGAAGGCGCATCAAGCCCGCGCCGGCGTCTCGCAGGTGTTGAATCGTCTCACGTTTGCCTCAACATTGTCTCATTTGCGGCGTGTCAACTCGCCCATTGGACGCGATGGCAAGCTGGCCAAGCCGCGTCAGTTGCACAACACACTCTGGGGAATGTTGTGCCCGGCAGAGACGCCCGAGGGAGCTGCTGTCGGTTTGGTCAAGAACTTGGCACTCATGGCTTACATCTCGGTTGGTTCTCAGCCATCGCCGATCTTGGAGTTCTTGGAGGAGTGGTCCATGGAGAATCTTGAGGAAATTGCGCCCTCAGCGATTGCGGATGCAACCAAAATCTTTGTGAATGGTTGCTGGGTGGGCATACATCGAGATCCGGAGCAGTTGATGGCCACGCTGCGTAAGCTGCGTCGTCAGATGGATATCATAGTGTCGGAGGTGTCGATGATTCGCGACATTCGTGATCGTGAGATCAGGATCTATACGGATGCTGGACGCATTTGTAGACCGCTCCTCATTGTGGAGAACGGCACGCTGCTGTTGAAGAAGACCCATGTGGAGATGTTAAAGGAGCGCGACTACAACAACTACAGCTGGCAGGTGTTGGTGGCCTCCGGTGTCGTTGAATACATCGATACGCTGGAGGAGGAGACGGTGATGATTGCCATGTCGCCCTATGATCTCAAGCAGGACAAGGACTATGCCTATTGTACCACATACACGCACTGTGAGATTCATCCGGCCATGATACTGGGCGTTTGTGCCTCCATTATACCTTTCCCCGATCACAACCAGAGTCCACGTAACACCTATCAAAGTGCTATGGGTAATTATACACATTCCACTGTTTAACTCGGTGATTAATCCTGTTTTTCTTTCCGATCTGCAGGTAAACAAGCTATGGGCGTCTACATCACCAACTTCCACGTGCGGATGGACACACTGGCCCATGTGCTGTACTATCCAATGAAGCCGCTGGTCACCACACGTTCCATGGAATATCTGCGTTTCCGTGAACTGCCCGCTGGCATTAATTCGATTGTGGCAATTTTGTGTTATACCGGCTACAACCAGGAGGATTCTGTCATTTTAAACGCTTCAGCTGTGGAGCGTGGCTTCTTCCGATCTGTGTTTTATCGTTCATACAAAGATTCGGAGAACAAGCGCGTCGGCGATCAGGAGGAGAACTTTGAGAAACCACATCGTGGCACCTGCCAAGGCATGCGCAATGCTCACTACGACAAACTGGATGACGATGGCATCATTGCACCCGGCATACGTGTCTCTGGCGATGATGTTGTTATTGGCAAGACGATTACATTGCCCGAAAATGACGATGAGCTGGACAGCAATACAAAGCGCTTTGCCAAGCGAGATGCCTCCACATTCTTGCGTAACTCCGAAACGGGAATTGTGGATCAAGTGATGTTGACACTGAACAGCGAGGGCTACAAGTTCTGCAAGATTCGGGTGCGTTCCGTTCGCATACCACAGATTGGCGACAAGTTTGCCTCGCGTCACGGACAGAAGGGCACATGCGGCATTCAGTATCGGCAAGAGGACATGGCCTTTACGTGCGAGGGTCTGGCTCCTGATATTATCATTAATCCACACGCTATTCCATCTCGTATGACAATTGGCCATTTGATCGAATGCCTGCAGGGCAAGTTGGGATCCAACAAGGGCGAAATTGGCGATGCTACTCCATTTAACGATGCTGTGAATGTGCAGAAGATTTCCACGTTCCTGCAGGAGTATGGTTATCATCTGCGTGGCAATGAGGTCATGTACAACGGACACACGGGTCGCAAGATCAATGCTCAGGTGAGTTATATATTAACTTCTACACTAGCATATTAATTTAATTGCATTTTTCTTCTTCATTGCAGGTGTTCCTTGGTCCTACCTACTATCAGCGTCTTAAGCACATGGTGGACGACAAAATCCATTCACGAGCTCGTGGTCCCGTCCAGATTCTGGTGCGTCAGCCTATGGAGGGCAGAGCTCGCGACGGTGGCCTGCGCTTTGGTGAAATGGAGCGTGATTGTCAAATCTCTCACGGCGCCGCACAATTTCTGCGTGAGCGATTGTTCGAGGTCTCCGATCCGTATCGTGTGCACATCTGTAACTTCTGTGGCCTGATTGCCATTGCCAATCTGCGTAACAACACGTTCGAGTGCAAGGGCTGCAAGAACAAGACGCAAATATCGCAAGTGCGTCTGCCGTATGCGGCCAAGCTGCTCTTCCAGGAGCTCATGTCCATGAATATTGCACCTCGCCTCATGGTCAACTAAATTTTAATGTACTCTCTAAGCATTATTTTGGAGCTGCATTGTGCTCTCATTTAGCAAGTAATTAATTAAATGTACACAAATTGTGACAAGCTCAGTGTGGCATATTTACTTTGTAAAGCCCTTTGTCAATTGTCTTCTAAGCTCCTCGTGGTGCAAAGTGGAGCAAATACCTCTACTGAATTTTAAAGATGGAAACGTGCCCTGTCACAAAAATGGTTGGGCGAAAGTCGGCATTAGGTTTGTATTGGATCATTTGCTCGTTTCTTTCAAGTTGATCTTATGGATCACCCAGAAAGTTGTTGACGCAGCTTTGGAGATTCCAAATTTCGAATTCCTCGCAATATAAAGCAAGTTCCCCGTTTTGGATATAGATATATTTTTTGGATTAACCAATTAGCAAAATCCCCTTTTACTTACTAAATATCATTTATTACAATTAACGCATTTGAAATATTAGGTTAATGACGCATCATTGGAAAAAATTTGAAATTATAAATTATTTATAGCAAATTCCCCTTATGTAAATTTTTGTTAGAGTATTTTCGCATCGACTTGGAGATAGTTTTTATTCATGCTCTTTTTTTTCTCTTTTTGGCTTTCTATGATTCTTTTTGACGTAATGTTTTGCCCGCTGTTTGCGATGCCCATTGACAAAAGGGATTAATTCTTTGTTGTTGTTGTTTGAGAGCTGGAGCTGAAGATGTTGCTGAAGCTGGAGCTTTGACTCGGCTTTAGTTGTAGCTACCAGCTGACTGACAGTTATTAATTGACATAAGCTCGGCTTGAAATGTGTAAAGTTGTAGAAGTTATTGTCGCTAATTCTTTTGCTGAAGTTGACGCCCATCGTTCAGCATTGTTATTGATAATTGAAATGCAAATTGTCGCCCAAAGTGACGTTGATAAGAACCCCTTCTTATGATAACAGGTATAAACGCAGCACTTAAACAACTGTTGAGGTATTTATTTATAGCGTCTTACACATAACTTAAAATGACTTTTATGCATCGTAAAAATGCAACCCGTTCCCGCTGCTCTTCTCTCACTTCTCATCGTTGCGGAACACACTGATGGCATAGAATTCCGGCAGTCGATAAACCTTGAGACGTTCGTGACTGAATTGTCCGTTGGCTCGCGCCTTCACAAAGAATATATCCTTCAGTCCCAGCTCCTTGCGACGCTGCTCCTTCTCCTTTTCCACCAGTCGTTGCTGCTTGGGCCGATAACCACTCGACTTGTCCTTCAGCAGCTTCACGAAGATTATGTCCCGTTCGCCATCGCCGTTCAGGGTACGCGCCTGGTAATACATCTCCCGTGGCTCCGGGTAGATTAACAGCGGCTCAATGGGCAGCACTTCACTGGGTGACGTGGGATACACCATGAGATTATCATCAAAACGTGCAGCGGGCGCTGCTTGCGCTGTGTGGACACTTAATCTGAGGCATATGCAGAGCCAAAGCAACGACAGGAGCTGCAAGTGGATTAATATAGAATTATTAACTGGTGCGGAACAACTAAAAATCTGATAACTATATTTAATAAAACTTTAACTATATTTAGGACACGTTTGGCCTGAAGATCACTGAATCTTTTAAAGTAAATTTAACGTATAGATCATGTATTGAAGTAAACATTTTAATGGAAGATTTGTTTATCATTGAATTTAATTAACTGGACCAAAATTACACGGAAGATCAGTGATCATTTTAAAAGAAATTTAGAGCAATGATCAAGGCAATATAATATTTTTGTTCTCACTTGTTCAATTAAAAACATTTTTATAACATTTATTTTCATTATTCATTCAAAGACCTAATCGTATTTTTTATTTAAATCAGTTTTTTAATTACAACGATCACTTAAGCCCTTAAGATTTTGATATTTATTTAAGAAAGACATTGAGGATCACTGATCATTTTGCTAAACTCAACTTTGGATTGGACTTAAGATCACTGAACATATTTAAAAGATATCCATGAAGTATTATTGAAACTTATGCCGAAGAGCACTGAACGTAAATACTTTTCTATATATTTATGAATTATTCAATGATTTATTAAATTTAACTATTTTATTTAGCATTTGGTGTAGTTTGTATAAATTTTGTTTCTATGAGCATACACCAATTTATATCAATAGATCAATAATTTGTAGTTAATTTTGTTCACTTGTTTAACCTGGTTCCCGTTTCGTAATTACCGTTTTGAATTTTGCCAGTGACATTTTGGCTGATAAATCGCAAAGCAAATGGGATTCCTATAAGTTAAGCCGCTTTGGTGGCACGCAAGTTAAGTCTTTGGCCAAAAATACAACAGACCGAATGTCAACTGTCGAGCGTGGAGTGTCGATCGTGGAGTGTGGACTATGGAACAAGACAAGTCGAAAAGATTGTGCGCGATTGCGATCGAAGATTGTGCGAGTTGGAGGCGGCAGCGTTGACTACCAAGCGCAGACTGGCGCGCGACAAGGCCAGGTAACTTCATTTACCAAGTCAGAGCCAAGCCAGAGTCAAAGCCAGGCCGGCGACAGCGACGCCAGCGTCGACGTCAACGTCAACGTCATCATCAGCGTCGATGAATTGCGAATTGAAGGTAAATAAATGCTTGGCTTTTAGGGTTGGGGTTGTGGTTGTGGTTGGACATGGACCAGCAAAGAAGTCATCGGCATGTTCAAAAAACAATGATAATAATAATAATAATATTATTACTACTTAGCATTAGTATTGGCTATTATTATTGCTATTAATTGATCACTAGGTCGTTGCTGATGATGCGCCGTGTCAGGCAGGGTCAATGCTGTCGAGAATTTATCAATCAGCCGCTTACATCTATAAATATTTATCAATAACAACAAGTAATTTTTATGCTCTTACGCGCAATGATGTCAAATTTATTATTACCAAACTAAATAAATAATAA
The DNA here is from genome assembly GCA_037043435.1 of Drosophila suboccidentalis. NCBI lineage: Eukaryota > Metazoa > Arthropoda > Insecta > Diptera > Drosophilidae > Drosophila > Drosophila suboccidentalis. The sequence goes on from JBAMBK010000217.1 coordinate 626,811, forward strand.
ATAAAGAGGGAGAGAAGAATAGTAATCGAGAGATAAATACAGATAGAAATGTTTAATTGGCAAATATTTGCAAAGTGCTGAAAGATTGACTGGGTCTGAGTTTGACTATTGTCTCTGGGTAAATTATGATAACATTTCTAAGTTTTGTTTTTTAGGAATATTATTAGCCCGAGTGAATAGCTACTGTGAATGGCACTGAAGAGTTTTTGCTAATTGCAATTGAAGATGCCGCAGCAGAAACATTTTGCTAAACGTTCAACTTGATGGGGGGAACTCTCTTAATAATGCAAATGATTTGTCAATAAGTGTGTACTTTAAAATTATGCATATGGTGGGTAAGTTTAGCTTTCTCATTAGATAAAACATTCATAATTTAAATACAAACTTCATAGTTAATCTCTGGCATTAATCATACGCACTGTGGTACATAATGCTGTTGAGAACTTTCTCAATTTTAACATTATTCAGTCAACTTTGATTTATTTATTTAAGATGTATATATATTTTCAATACATGTCATATTAATTATACGCACTGTTAACTATATGCTTAACAGCAGCAATAATGTAAACAAGCAAAAACATAGATTTAAGTCATCTTTAATGATGTTTATCGAGAGTCATAGGAAACCTTTCATCGTTAACAAGATGACGACAAAGTAAAAATCATAAGAAATGGTCAAAATAGATAATTGAAGTGGCAAGACAACAGCAAATAGCAAACACAGCACTTTGAGGGCCAGTGGCAACAAGCAAGGCCACAAGCGAAATTTAATCGCTTTAAATGTGAAATTATTTCGAAATAAATAAATAAACTCAATTGGGCAGCACATCACATAATCATAATCACAACCACAATCACAACATTTGTCGCATTTTGATTTCGACTTTCCGTGCCGAGTCGAGCATCAAATCGTGTTTGATTAATTGCAGCGCATCTCTCACCTCGAGGCTATACCAAATTTTTTGTGGGTGCTCTTGTCTTGGCCATTAAATTGTGCTTTCATTTCAATTTCGGTTTCGTTCTATGCGCTATTCACCATTCTCCATTTGTTGTTTGTTATTCGTTCTTCGATTCAGAAGCAGACGCACTTAATGAAGCTCATTTGTATGCTAACTGGGGAATCGTGTGAAAGGTGAATGAATACTTATGTATCACAAATTGGTCTGACACTGGCTCTGACTGTGCTGTTGTCTTATGACTTGCTACTGTTTTTTTGCAAAATGATACGAAAAGTGAAAGCCTTTTATTTGAAAGCATCTGTGGCGCCAGCATTAGACAGCATTTTGTGGTTTATGCGGCTTGCGGGCGTTAAGCTCCCGGAATTAAACAATTTGTAAACCAATAACGTAGCTCGATCAAAACAAAGAAATCAAAAGAATCAAGTTTTTTGACATACATATATTTATTTTTATTAATTGAAAACATACTATCGTGATGTTCTATGCAGTATGCAGATATTCTGTGTAGGAAGTGGGAGAGTTAACTTAATTGAGAGAGGGACAGATCCATAGTGAGGACTGGCCCCATAGTCCTAGTAGTATTTATTTATTACTACTCCTAAGTCATAGGCTTTATTGATATTCAAACATTCTTAAGTCATCGGGTGTTTCTTTCTCACTCTTTCATTTTCGGCCTGCATTTGTTTTGCATTGTGGTTCAACTTGAAAAAATAACCGAACTGTAGCCAGTTGCTGTTGAAAACCTCTTTGAAATGTGTAAATTAAATTTTAATCTGAAATCTGTCTTTTCCAATAATTTATAGTTAAAAACAAATTAAATTTATTTACTTTTATTTAAATTTTTTGCAATTTTTAAGTAAAGCTGCTTAGAATGCACTGCACTGGACTACGTGTCGTATGCGTGCTGTCATTTAAATGCCTCTCAATTGTTGTTTTCGCAGCACATTAAATTGCCAATATGGCTTTATTGTTCTACCCAAACACACACACACGCACATACACCCAAAGAAACACAATTCTGAAATTGGTAATGTGTAAACTTTGACTTAAGTATATTTTTTGCTATTATACCATAAATTTGAATTATTTACGGATAAATTTATTATTAAAAAGTGGAAACGATATGCGAGCGAGCATTTGCCACCAGAAGGAAAAAAAGCTGAAAATATTCGAATAAAAGCGCAAAAAAAAGCTGTTTTTTTATGGTCTTAATTTATGTGTTTTATTCATAAGATTTTTAGCAGGTCGTCTAATTCTTCATGATCTATATTAGTTTTTTGTTGGAGGCCGCCCATTGCACTTGTTTGCGTTTTAGTTGCATTAGCACGCAAATCACTTAGCTTTGCAGTAAATGGGGTCTTGCAGTAGATGCGTCATGCATAGACCCTTTTTTCGTCCGTGTCATCCCTGCGAAGCCATGCCTTAAATTCTTCGCTCTTTAGCCAATTATCCCAGCACTTTTGTTCATATTCTTTTGGCATAGCAAAATATGTGTAAATCACACATACGCACATTTTTTTTATAGGTAAAGTTTGCCTTAAAGTAGTGGTGGTGGTATTAGCAAATATCGATAAAACATATGATTAAGTGGCCACTCTCACACACATTTGGTATATTTCCACCAAAACTGGTATATGTTTAGCGAGTTAGTAAACTTTTTTTTGTACAGATTTTTCAAAAATGGTATTTTTTTGGTACCAAATTTGTTTTCTTGCAAGTGACAACCGTACACTGCTACATATTTTCATGAAATTGGTGGCAACATTAAAAAAAGCGGAAAAAAAGCCGAATGCATTTCTAAAAAAGCCAGAATTCCCGCTTCCCGCAATTCCCAAATTTTTCCCGCAGTTGGTCTTCAAAAACAGCCAGATTTGACGGGAAAAAAGCTAAGTTGGCAGCACTGTTTGCCACCTCTCTCTCTCTCTCTCCTCCTCTCTCACATTGTCATTGTCACAAAAAACAATAGATGGCGCACCATAGCGCACACATAGATGGCGCCACAACTGCGCGCCTGATCCAAGTGATAAAAGTGGTCCGCAAAAACGCAAAAACGGGCCAAATTCTTCTGAAATTTTTGAGAACAATTTTTCCGGCCGAAAAAATCAACTTTTTTGTTTTTTGAGCTAGAAAATTGAAAAAAATACCAGACATTTTGTTGAATTTTTCTCGAGTTTCCGATATCTTTTGATTCTCAATTTTATTTTTATTTCTCAATTTTTTTTTGTCTTTTTTTTTAGTTTCGACACCAAACTAATTTTAAAATAAAGTTAATTATTTTACCGAATTTTGCATTTTGTTTTTTTTTTTAAATTGTTTTTATTTAATTTTTAATTGATTTTTTAAAATTCCATTTCAAATTTGCGCGCCCAAAAATGTGAAATGTTATTAAATTCAATAGTATTGCATACTTTTCGGCATCCATAAAATTATGTTGCACAAAATGTTGCATAGTACCACGCCATGCCACTAGAAGGCGCCACTAAATTTGTAAAAAATTTAGACTTTTTCCTATTGCATACTTTCGGGGCTTTTTAAAATAAATAAGGACGTATTATTCAATTAATTTGTTGCACACTTTTAAGCGCACAAATAATTACTTACTTGGGGCGCGCAAATTTGAAATGGAATTTTCAAAAATCAATTAAAAATTAAATAAAAACAATTTTAAAAAAAAAACAAAATGAAAAATTCGGTAAAATAATTAACTTTATTTTAGAGTTGGTTTGGTGTCAAAGTTGTGAAAAAGCCAAAAAAAAATTGAGAAATAACAAAAAACTTGAGAAACAAAAAACGTTAGAAATTCGAGAAAATTTAACAAAATTTCTGATATTTTTTTCAAATTTCTAGCTCAAAGTTGACTTTTTCGGCCGAAAAAACAATGTCCAAAAATTGAAACCCTTTTTTTTGTCTTGTCATGTCCCAGTTTGTGGTGTAATAGGTATAATTAGTACACAAATAACTTTAATAGGGCTCAGATAATGTTGATAGTTACTTAAAACATCTGTTATAAATTTATTATTAGAACTATTCTCCAGAGTATTTCATGTATAAAATTTGTTCTAAAGTCGCAGTTTTTAAGAAGGTTGGAGAATTTGTTTCACTTCAACTTAAACCCGTAATATAACTATTTAGTATATTTAATGTATATTAACTAAAAATATACATTAAATGTTCTATAAGTACTTCGAGTATATCAATTGAAATAAGTTTATTATTAGAACTATTCTTCTGTTATTTTGCAGAATTTATTTTATTTCAACTGATATACACGCAGTGTTGTGAGAAGGATTGACAAATTGTTAAATGTTTGCGAATGAAAAAGTAAAAGAAGAATTTCGGTTTTGACTGCCAAAATTAAAGTAAGGATTTTTTCGGTTTGTTGTTTTCTTATGCGTCAAGCAGTCTGGCTGGAAATTCTGGTTATCTGTGTATCAGTTTTCTTTGCTTTTCATTTGTTTATTTGGGCTCTAAGCGAGTTACTTTCATTGCCGTCTACAATGTGCGCAATTAAAGCGGCATTTTGCCCACATATTCAAATGCAGATGTGGATGCCTCTGCCACAGTTAAATATACATATATGTATATACATACTCCTTTATAGCTATTTCCAACTGGCTCCGATTTGATTTATGCATCATTAAGTCACGCCAATTGCTCGTTTGGGGCGCGAGTTTCTTAGTAAATCGTATTTTAGTCGCTGTGGCTTTTATGTTCAATCGGAGCATGTGGAACGAGGAGGGAACAGTTGCCGGTTTTTGTCTTTATTTTTACTTTATTTTGGTATAATTTCTACAACTGACAAACGACACTCGCCGCTGGCTTTGGGTTAGCCGATCGGCATCCCAGATTTTCCCAAAAATGCTGGCCCCAAGCTGCGTGCCACATGCGTTTTCAACAATCTTATTGGTGTTTGCTTAGTAATTCTTTGGCTTGAGCATCCGCTGGGTATTTGAATGAGAATGTATCTGTGTCTGAAAGTGGGTCAACTTCGATAGCGTTCACTTTTCCTGCTTACTTTTACTGTCAACTGAACGTGCGGCCTAATTGTTGTTCAGTTCAGTGACATAAACAACAACAACAACGATCAGTTGCAAAAGCAAAAGTTGCACCTGATTCTGTAATAAGAATTGCAGACTGCAGTTGGATGATGGCCAACGAGAGAGGCAGATCGGCAGATCGGCAGGTCCACTGGTCCACATGGCCATGGCCATCACATCGAAAGCCACGGCGAGTGGCAAAGAAGTTTGTGAAAGTGGTTATTGCCTCCCAAGGAGTTGCAGCAACAAGAGTCGCGCCACTTTTGGCCACATATCAGCCAGATGATGTGCCTGTCGCTCTGCGTCAACGAGCTGCGATTGGTCTTAGGATAGGATAGGAATGGATCGATGGATGGATGGATTTTCTCCTTCAATCGAAATGGCTTGTGGCCATTTGTGTCTCAGTTAATTTTCACTTCGCAAGTTAATCAATCAATGTTGTCAATGTCAGCGCTCACTTTCCTGCCTTTTCTGGCTTTCCTACGATCTAACTATCATCAGCCCATGCATATTATATAAGAATTAATCTACAGCAACAACACTTGCAACAAAACAATAAAATGAGTGCAGCATTAATGCAGCATGAAATTGCATTATTATGCCGCAGCATCCGTTGCAACGCGTTGCGGAAGCATCATCGTGAGATATGAGATACAATTGAGTCAATGATCAGATTGCCTAGATTATAATTAAACCCAAAACCTGAATCAATTCAAAAAGGGCATGCAACAGGCGACTTGCAACAGCGGAAATAACTATACAGCCCAACTTTATTTATCTACAAGTTTTGGGCTCTTGAAAGTTCACGAATATCGTGTCGTTTCTTTATGTTAAAGAAAATCAGAATGGGAAGGGACTTGACCCAATTTGAATAGTGAATTTATGGCTAGCTTTATTCACAAATTAATTTATAAATTAACTTATAAGTTAAGTGTGTAATTTAATCAAAATATATTAGTTTTTCATAATTGATATTATTATCAACTTCGTTTCGGTTTCTAATCTACTTTAATTAAAAATAATACTATTCTATACTCATAAATAAACTCGATCAATGTTAATGACAAGTAATTGTATTGACAAAATATAATATGTTTTATATTTATTTTGCTTTTTAAAACATTTTATTGGATAGATAGTAGGTATTGTGAATTTTTAAAACATGTAAACAAGATATAATAAGATGATTTACATTATAATAACATATAATTAAAATAATTATTAAATTAATAATTATAATATTAATTATATTCTATGCTCTTGAATGGTTTCGATCTATGTTAATAACCCATTTGTTAATTTCGTAATATATATACAGGTAGTCAAATAATTATATTGACAATATATATTAGGTATAGCATATATTTAAAAAAAATAAAATATTCTTAAAACAAGCAAATAACAAATGATAATAAATAATAAAAACAATATTTTTTTTAAGATTTTAGGAAACATATGTGTATAATTTATTTCAGTTCTGCTTCATTATTTACCAGGCAAACTTTATTTTGTCTGCCTACAAAGAAATTCATTGACTACACAAGTTGTTCAGATTGTGAAATTCATGAATGCTTTGCTATCTTCATTCTGTTTCAAGTGTTTAATGAGCTAATAACGCTTGCTGCTCATTTATCATTTTGGTTTAATGACAGATTGATATAATTATTGCTTCCACATAATGATAGCTTAAAACTGAACGTGACTTAAATATAGGAAAAGATCAATGGACTTAACTTCTATACCACAATTTAAATAATATAAATATTAAAGATAAATATAGCGTATGTTTAATTGTAGTTTTCGCTATAGTCAAACAGGAAATCTTGCTCCTGGTTAGTTTCCTTGTGTAGCAATTCACGAAAATAGCATCTCTGTTTTGATGTAACTTCATTCTCTTCCTTAGGCTGTGATTCTTGGGCGACCTTGTGATGACCCCACCAGGATTCAAAACGCTTGCTCCTGTGACAGTGTTCATCGTTCTCCTGTGGTTCTGCGTTCCATTTCAGTCCATTGAAATGAAGGTGGTGAAAATGATGATGGTAATTGTGGTGCACAGTTTTCCACCAGGCAGCAAAAGGTTTGTCTGCGTCACAGCTCTTTGGCGGTGAAGTATTCTCTTCTTCTTGGGAACCCAACATTTTTCAATTTTATATTCAAATTAAAATGGTTCAAAATCTTTAGCAATTCGTTAAACTTTGATCTGAACGATTTACTGATAGAATTCGTACTGTGCTGCTAAACAGCGAATCGCTCTTTAAATACGAAAAAGTTTGTCTGATAACATGGCTCAGATAATGGTGTAATATTTGTTGTTTGTACGCAAATGCCATAACCTGGGTCAATATGACGTGATTCATATGAAATTTGATGGGGTAAGTTTACTTTTAGAATTTGTAATTATTGCTTATTCAAGCGATTTGTATTTAAGCTTTTGTTTAGAATATTTCGTATCCTAAAGAGTATTTTTTGCATTATTTCAAGTAGCTAAATTTATAACTTATTGATTTTCTATGTATGAACATAGGTTTCTGTGCCCTTTTCTACTTTCTGTGTGATTCTTACGTTTATGGTCAATTAATTAACTGCCATATTTATTGGTATAGTCATTTTTTTTGCTGCCACTTGTCCAACATTTTGTTGCATTGCCATGAGACATCTCGAATTTATCTACAGACTGCGGCATTTGTGTATAATAATTACTTATTCAAGTATTTAAATATTTTAAATATTAAAGAGTATTTTTTGGACACTGTTTATAAATTAATGAATATATTTTAGCATTATTCTTAGTGGCTAAACTCATAACTTATTGATTTTCTATATATGAAAATAGGTTTCTGTGCCCTTTTCATCTTTCTGTGATTCTCACTTTTATGAGTAATTAATTAATTGGCATATTTATTAGTAAAATCTTTTTTATTGCTGTCACTTGTCCAACATTTTGTTGCATTGTCATCAGACATCTCGAATTTATCTACAGACTGCGGTATTTATGTATAATAATTACTTTTGCTCAATATTTGTGTTAAAATTTTATGATTATTGCAAAACTTTTCCGAGAAAGAGAAATCGCCAATTGGCGTGATGTCCCACTGGGGGAAAATGCAACCAAGTTAAAAGCAACAACAACAACAACAACATAAACAACAAATGCCACGCGTATTGACCAAGTGCAGCTTAAAGATATGTCGATGTTGATGTTGTTGTTACGTTTGTTGTTGATGTTGTTGTTGTTGATGCCACTAACTAAGTCAAGTGGTTGCGTATAGTTGTTGTTTGTTGCTGTTGTTGTTGTTGTTGACGCTCTGGTGAAATGAAATGTGCGCGAATATGAAATATAATTTGGAAAAAAAGAAGATGTAAAAAGGTGAAGGAAAATTTAAGAAAACAAATGGAAGAAATGGCTATAGACGAGTCCCAACTATAGGATACCCGTTACTTATTTAAATAAATATAAAATATTATTATTTGCTTACCTTTAGGCACTTACATTGCTTAAAAACTTAAAACAGCCATAATCACCTATATATTTCTCCGATCTTGTTACGATTTAGTAGAAGTTAATGTTAATTAGCAAAAAATCCTCATATTTTAAAAACTGTGAGCTTGGCCATTTACGGAGGCGGAAAGGGGCGTGGCAAAAATTTGATACACACATGATCTGCGTGGGGTTTATAGAAGTCTGTGACATGGCTATATAGACTCGGTTGTTGACGCTGATCAAGAATATATATACTTTATAGGGTCGGAGATGCTTCCATCTCCCTGCAACATACATTTCAATGAATACAATATCCCCTTTTCATTATTTTTTAAGTAACGGGTATAAAAATAGAAAAAAGGTAAAGGAAAAAAAAGAAGAAAAATAAAACATGCTAGTTGACAATTTGAAGCGTTTAGTTAATCAAAAAGCTAATTACTTGATTTGGTAAGCGGTTTCGAAATGCGAAAATCCAGACAGTAAACAAAAAAATGTCTACGAGTGTTGACTGTACATAAATAGTTGCTCTGCTTTAGTGTTGTTTAACAATTTCACATAAATACTCGTATTTGCACAGTTTTTTTTAAATGCTGTTGTTGTTGTTGTTGTTGCAGTCAGTGAAATGCGTTGGCGAAAAAGTGAAATGCGTTTTAGAAAGGAAAAGGAATCGAGACTTGAGACTCGAGAGTCTCAGCTGAGTTGAAACTGATGTTGCTGCTGTGAAAATCTTCGCACAATTAACGACAACCTTGACTTGGTAACACCTTAATTATGCTGAAGTACTTTGTACTTTAATCCCTTCCTCCAATCCTCCCCCTAATGCTCCACTGACTTTGGCCATAGACTGATTACCAAAATGTGTTTATTTGGTATTTTTATGGCTTTATTTGTGGCGAAACTTAACGCCCTGTTAATCCGACTAAATGCAAATGGCACTGCGGCAACCCTGGCGCAAATAAGTGCCCCCCTTAACTCCCTCCCTCCCTCTGTTCCTATGTTTTGATTTAATTGTTTTACAGCTTCGTCTTTCAATTGCGTACGATTAACGCGTAAATAACACGTGAAAATTTTGCAATTTTCCGGCAAGGTTGCCGCGCTTAGTTTGATAAAGTTTTCCAGTCTGCGACTGAGTCTGGGTCTGATATGAATATGGCCAAGACTGAGGCCATTGAGGGGCTGGCAATGAGTGTTAATCAGTTGATGGAAATCTCTTCGTTGATGGGAGTTTACCACTTACTTTACTTTTGTTTCGGCATTTCTATGCAAAACACCTGCCATTTTTGTTTTTATTGTATTTGTTGGCTTGTTGTTTTCTTTTTCACCTTTTCCCACCTATTATCCGTCTTAACTTGGCTTCTTGCTCTATCTACATATGGTATTTGACCGTGTTGTGTGTCGGGCATTTTGGTCAAATTAAGTTGGCTAAGGCAATTAGGACTAATTGGTTGCTGGCTGTTGTCTAACTCGGTCTCGTAGTCGGAAGTGCAGCCCACCGAAGTAGTAAGTAAGAGTTATTGTTGTTGCACTTGAATTTTGCATAAAACATTTATGAATGATTACTCAAAGTTGTTTCATAACGAAGTTGACGATCTTTCGCTGATTTGTACTTGAAAATTGCCAAAATACTCAATTATTAACTGTATTCGTTAATAATTACTGATGATTATGGCCAGCTTCAGTAGCCAAAAAACCGCGCACACTAACCCAAATACCTGAGGCTGCCACGCTTTGGCTACAGCTTCAGCTTCGACTTTGGCTTTAACTCTGACAGCCTTTCCGTCTTTGGCCCCATCATCACATCGCAGTTAAGATTAAAGTAACTATCGGCAAATGGCAAAACCAAGCAGCTGCACTTTGTGCTAAAATCTCTAAATGAAAAAGTTGCAGAGAAAAAGAAACAAAGAAAACTTGAATGCTGCAATTGAAGTACCCTGGGTATAAATGTCTTTTGTGAATAAAGTTTGCAAATTTTATTTGCTTGGAATGAATCTAACATTGGCCATAAAGATTGAAAATAATTAGTAAAATCTATAATATAAGAATTTTTATTTTCTTAGATGAATTAGATACGATAAGTATTATGATATACTTAAAATTAATATGGGTAAATTTTTTATTGATTTTATTGTAATATTTTTAAAATAAAAAAATAATTTTAAATATTTTTTAAAATAAAACTCTTAATAATACAGTTTTGTCTCTTTAATAATGAGTAAAAAGGAATCACAATAATGGACATTGATTTTTAAAATATTTGCATAAAAATATAACCAACTTCATATTTTGTTTCAATAATAAATGCAATATTTAATAAATATTTTTCTTAAATTAGCCCAACAGAGCTCCCCTTCAACTCCTCGACTCTACGGTATAAAAACAAACAAACAACGTCCATTAGTTGGTCGTAAGTATTTTTGGCGCGCTCATTTCAAATTGGTTGTTCGGGCGCAGCGACATCTGCGCGATGGCTACATCCACACATACACACGCAAAGACAGAGGCATTAACAATAACAACAAGCTGCGCGACTGCGCTGCTGACGTCGCTCTCTCTCTGCAAATGTCGCGGTGGCGCTCTCACTCTCTCGGTCTTTCGCTGTGCCGGGCGCCATGCACGCTACCTGTTGGTAGTTTTTCGGTCATGACATTCGTTCAGTCTGCATTTGACTTTCGGTTCGTTCGGTTGAGTTTTTCGTACGCGACGCTTTGTTTGTCATTATTTTGCTTTGCGCCTGCGCAAATCGTTGGGTGAAAGATTCGACTGCATTGTTGACAGTTGTTGTTGCTGTTGTCGCTGCTGCTGCTGTGTGTAGGCGCGTGCGCAGAGTGCGCGGTGCATGTGAACGGTAAATCGTGGCTTGTGAATGGAGAGTGAGAGAGAGAGAGACGTGCGCGGCCGTGACAAGAATTTCTATGCTGTGGCATTTGCCACAAATGTTTGAAAAGTTAATGAAGTGCAAAAATGTTTGTTGTCGCTGTTTCTGTCTTGCTTAAAATTGTTGCCGTTGTGGTTGTTGTTGGTGCCATCAAATTGCTGTGAACGCTTTGATTTGCGGTTGTTGCTGCCTGACCCTGACCGCGGCCCTAAACCTGCACCTGGTAATCACCATCACCACTTGGCTGCCAAAGTGAAAATTGTAAAGAAATCAGCAAGACTCAATGTGAAAATTGTCAGTTGCGGATTAGTCTCAAAACAAGAACGAAATGTAAGTTTGAAGTGAATATTCCCTTTTTTTTAATTTGACAGGTACTAAATTTTTTGAAAATCTGTTTAGGCGGAAGTTGAACCCGCAAGTTCTATTGGCTACAGGAGCTCTAAAAAAAAAAAAACCAAATATTTCACATTCCAAAACTGTATAAAAATTTCACTTTAAGCTTGTCTTGGCCCAACCCAATTGACAATAGTGTTAATTTATGCGTTGGGAGATTGTTTCCCATAGGCAACTTGGAGCTCGCAGCTCTCGATTAGCTCTCGGGGCGCGTCCAATTAGCAGCGCAACTTGAGACGTCTATTAAACAATATAAAAATAGATAAAAAAAAATAAAGATATTATAAAGAGATGAGCTGAGATGGAGATGGGCAACTGTCTATTCTAATTGAATGAAATTAACCCACTTTTGGACGTTGTAAAAACTTTGTGTAAGTTTGTAGCGGTCTTTTGTCTTATTTTCATAATAATTGGCCGCCTCAAAGACCCCGAAGACGAAAGACAAGTTAATATGAATAAGATTGTCGAAGAAGCCAAGCTGCCAAATTATAATGAGCTGCAAGCTCTGGCTTTGGCCGTAACCCAGTCTGGTTAAGAAAATGGGTAGAACGTTGCTCGGGGTTATGTCTGTCAGTTATTCAGTTCCCGTTTATGGGCAACACCTCCAGCAAAAAAAAAAGAAATAAACTAGACGCTTTGTCTTGAATCAATCAATAAGGTTAGTTAAATACGCATCGAAATGGGCACATGAATCTTTGGCTCGATTCAACAGTTAACCCGGCTTTTGTGGCCGAAAATTGAGAGCGCCGAAATTGGCTTTTGCTATGCTAAATTTGGTGGGTTGTGTTGTACTTAAACAATATATAAATCTGCGTAGCGTTTCGCATTGTCTTGTATCAAATTTTGGGGTCAAGTTGTAGCTAAGGTTGATTTACGACTTTAGCGGTAGTTTTTCCCCTTTTGAATCTGTTTTTTTTTTAATTTTTGGCAGAATGCTTTGGCTAATTGCAACAGGTGCTGAAGCTAAAGTCCACAGATTCTTAATAATAATAAAGTTTTAATGGCAACCGCACGCCAGGTCCATCATCAGCATCAGCATCAGTTTCAGACTCAATTTTGAGCTCGTTATAAAGTCGCTCTCGATTGCATGCAAGGCAATTAGAAGTTTGTTGGCCTGCGAGAGACTGAAAAGACAGCAAACACATAACAAATTGTTGTAATAATACTCGTTAAAAAAAAAAAAGAGTTATGTTTGTCTTTAGCTTGAACAACAAATCATTTCACATTTCCACTTGGCGAACGGGTTCATTAAACCATCGTCAGCTTGGAATCAACTTCAGAAGTGTAACTAAACAGCCCAAGATACGTAGAGACCGCAGAATTCTCCACAACTTGGCTTCCGTTCTCAGCTTGGGCATTGTCACCAGTCAGCAGTCACCAGTCACGTTGCTTGATGTGGCTAAGCTTATGTAACACGGCCCACAGTCTTAGCCCTGGTCTTAGCCCAGTCTTGGCTCAGCGAAGCGCGAACCGATCTCAAGTGTCATGTTATGGCCTTTTTCCCGCATCTTTCAATTTATGTCGCCCTGTAATTGTATTGTAATCGCAGCGCCCTTTCCTTTGACCCATCCATAACTTCAGTGGTTGTGTGTGGTTTTTTGTCTTGTTGTGCGTGTGTATCTGGCAATCTGTTTGCTTTAGCTCCGCACTTTGTGTCAGCTCATGTTTTTTGTTATTGTTGTTCTGTCCCCGAGGAAGTTGAATCTGCATGATCTCAGCAAAATCCCACACAGCTTGCGTGTGTGTTTATCTTGTGGATTTGTCAGTCGACATGTTTTTTTTCTTTTTGGGCCACCTTTACTGATGTGGTGAAAGAGCAGCAAACAAATCCTGTGCAGAGTTTTGGCAACACGTTGTTTGCTGGTTCCCATAGCGACAACTGTTCATAATTTAATTAGAATCAAGGCATAAAATATTTTTATATTAATATCTTTAGATCTTAACTAGCCCATTAAATTCAGTTCTCACAGTAACACGCCTCGTACGAGTACTAACGGCATTTGGAGGCTATTGCCAAAGCGCATTTAGAACGAAACCAAAGCAAAGCAGGCAACAACAGGTGGGAAGTATAAAGGTGGAGTGAGAGGGGGAAGGGGCCTTCAATTAAGGCGTCTACCTGTCCGTTAAGCCGACCAGCTATCGCGGCATGGAACAAGTAATGCACAAAGCTTGAACTCTGTTTTGGGTGGGTCACTTCCAGCACCACCTGAACCACCTGAGCCACCGCTGCGGTTGGCTGCGTTTTTAATACTTATATGCATCTTGTCGTCTCCCAGAAACAACACAAAACAACAACAATTGTTGCTCGACAACAAACATAAAATGTTTAATTCTTGGTAACACAAAAATATTTCTTGTCTTTCTCTTCTTCACTCTCCTCTCAACTCCCCCATTCCCCATCCAGGCCAGCTTTTAGTTCAGCTTGAGCGCATTGGCGCTCGAATTCCATGTAAATGCATTTATGTATTGTACATCCAGCCAAAACAGGTGGAGAAATGCTTAAAAACTTTAAAACAAGAACATGAATTAAGAAAAGAGACTGAAACAAGGTTCATTTTTAGAGCAGTAATATGTGTTTGTTTATGTGCTAACGGAATAATCCATTGGCAATAATAATGATGGAATATCAAAAACTTAAGTCATATTGAGGTGTGCGTTTTAAACAATTTATTTAAAAATATTTTATTTATGCTTATTTGTGTCATATTCGTGACTACAACGAACGACAAATACAAATGGAAAAATATACGAAATTTCATTTCATATTCATTGAAAAGTTGTCGTACATCGTACATCGTACGACACATTTGCTTAAGACAAAAAAAAATAAATTATGACAAGACATATTAGCTAATTAATTTGTATGAACACTTTAAAGTTATTTAAGAATTAATTAATGGCTAAAGCAAAATGCGTTCATGAAAACACTTTTTAAGTTAATAACACGATGATAGTTTCTGAAGGATAATTTTCTTTTATTTATTGTCAGGTTAAAAGCAGCCGACACAACAATTGATTTAAAATTAAACATTAAAATTAAAAAAAATATATATTTAAATTATAAAATAAATTGAGATTTAAATTTAAAACTCTGGGGAATCTAGAATGATAAAGAAAATGATTGGCCCAACATTTGTTACTTGGATTGGGCAAATAAAGATACATATGATATTTTACACAGAAAAAAAAATCCGGGATATTTAGCCCGAGTTCAATCCGAAACGATGTCAGAAGTGGGGTAATCTCGGATTTTCTTAAACCAAGTATGAAATGCTTGATTTTTTCAATCCCGAATTCAATCCTTAAAATTCTTAAATTCTGGTTAAAAAAAAATATAAATTATAATGTTTTTCGTTACATTTAAACTATTTTTTTTAAATTTTTTTTTTAGAATTTTAGAATTTTTTTTTAATATTTTTTTTTTTAAACATTTATTTTTTAAATTTATTTTTAAGATTTTAATTTTTTTAACGTTTTTTAATTTTTTTTTTACTATTTTTTATTTTATAGATATTTTCTTTTAGATTGTTTTAACATTTTTTTATTTTTACCTTTTTTTTTTTAATTGACGGGGGGGGAATCGAACCCAGATTTTTTTCAAACTGGAGTCGACGACTCTAACCATTGAGCCACGGGAAATGAGAGAGGCCGAGAGAGAATTTTCTCTTGCGCTCAGCAAATGTGTATTTTCCCATTTTAATCCCGATACAGGCTTGATTATTCTGCTTAATCCTGAATACATACTTAAAAAATGCGGGCTTAAATTAAGTATTTTAGGCTTGATTTTAGAATGGCATTTTTTTTTCTGTGTATCTATAGTATAATGTATTTTCTCTGCAAAATGAAAAATTTTCCCTAAAAGAATTTCAAATATACTTAAATTCGAATATAGTAAGCATCGTCTGAGATTGCCTGACTAACAGATCCCCTGTTAGTTGAAGAATCTTTGCATTTGTAATAATTGTCGAACCTTTTTATTCTTATTTTAAACTCACATTTATTGTTTATCTAAATTGTTTTTGCGCTGTTAACGGTAAATAGAATTTATTTTTGCATTGAAGAGAATTGAAAGTGTTTATTTTATATTTTTTATATATTTACTTATTTATTTAATGTGAACTAAGTACAGTTAAAAAAGAACTTTAAAAATTAAAATATTATTAGTTAATTAATTAAAGTTGTTGTCCAAATATACGAGTCTGATACCGTTATTCCTAAAATCAAAATGAAAGTAAACAGTATTAGTATTCACTGAAGATATCTGAATTTTCAAACATTTAACCCTGGGCGTAGGGTTGTCACTTCCTTTTGGTTGCCTTGTTGTTGTGTTTTATTGTTTTACGCCTTGTGTTTTCCTCGTTGTCATTTCTGAAATTAAAAAAAACTCCCACAATAATTGTATCTTTTGTTGTAGTTTTAGCAATCACATTCACAATTCACATATGTGAGTAGGTAAACTATGTGTCTGCAATATATTTCCTGATGGTGTGTGTGTGTGTGTGTGAGTGTGTGTGAGTGTTGTGATTATGCGTGAGGCCTTAAGTTATGATAAATTATGAGGCCCGCCCATTGTGGTGAAAGTGGCAATTGTCTTGCTGGCGAATTCTTACCCAGAGACAGATTTCCTATTTGTTATTAACAATTGTTGCCTTGGCATTTTCATTTTCAGTTACATTTCCATTTCCATTTCAGCATTGAAACTACGCATAGATCAAATCCCGGAGATTGTCGTCGACTTCAACGCCCACGCGTTGCCAACGATATTGCCGACTACAAATATTTACAAGATGGAGCCCAACTTGTTGTAAGCACCCGCATCTAGACGCAGTTGCTCTCATCACATCCGCATCCACATCTGTATCTGTATCTGCATCTGCATCCACATCTGTATCTGTACAAAGCAGCACATGTCCATAATCCATAGCCCATAACGTACCTAATCCATATACATACATATATCCAGACTGTAATCCGACTCGGATTCGTCGACAGGAAACAGTTGCTGTTGAAGAATCACCAGGACGCCATCTACCAAACCCACTCGCAGTTCCAGTGTCCATCCCAGTCCCAATCGCAATCTCTGTGCGTGCCCATGGCCGACAGTCGGGAGCGCATTCGTGGTCCGTCGCGAGATGGACGCGAGTTCCTCACAAGTCCCCGCCAGGTGCTGCGTCGTCTCATGCTGCTCTCGGAGGGACGACAGTATCGGGAGGCGGCGGGAGTTGTGGGTCGACTGGGGCCATCGGTGCTGCACTCGGTGATTGCCGAGCTGCCCATTGATCTGTTGCTGGAGCACTTGCCACACAGCGCCTATCTGCTGGAGTCCTTTTACTCCAGGTAAGTTGAGGTGTTCCAACTGGTTGTCCGACTGTCCTTGAGTCCTTGCAGGTTGACCACGTTGAACACGACCCCGAAACCGGATGTGCCCAGCGAGACTGTGGCCTGGCAGCTGGTGCGCCTCTTCGCCAATCCCCACGAGTCCGGCCTGAGGCAGCGCTGCTCCAAGCTGCTCCACGCCCTGGCCCAGTACGAGCCGGGACTGCGTCAGACGCTGCGGGAGCGACGACGCAGCTTCGACAATGCCGTTCAAGGCCTGGGAGTTCATGGCCTGACCACAGATGTCTCGGGTCAGCTGATCTCCCTGCACGTGGCTCTGAAGACGGAGCTGCAGCGGCACGTGGACACCTACAAGATGGCCATACACAAGCTGGAGGAGCTGAGCATGGTGACTGTTAACCAGGATCCCGCACACTCCTCCCATCAGCGTCTACTGGCCATCAACTATGGGGATATCCAACAGCGTCTGATCGACAACAAGACACTGCTCACAATGTTGGATAAGCCGGCCCTGAAGCAGCTCCACACCCTGGTCGAGAATCTCAGCAGCCGCGTGGAGAACGACAAGGAGGTGCTGTCCTGTGTGGGCCAAGTGAAGCGTCTCGATGCCCAAGCGCACATCGAGAAGCGTCCAGCTGCCGGTCTGCTCATGAACTTCTCCCGGGGCTGCGAGGTGGTGCTCCACCTGATGGGGCCCGAGAGCTTGCCACCCAGCCCGGTGGCAGTCAACAAAGCCACAGTCACAGCCACAGCCACGGCCACGGGCAGCAACAGCAGCTGCAGCGATGGTTACCACTCCGATGACTCCGCCAGTGAGGATGGCAGGTAAGCTGAAGAGAAGAGAAGAGATCTAAAGATCAAAGACCTGTTTTCTCTTCAAACACCGGCACTTGACATGATTCAATTGTGCCATCACCCACACACTCACATACACTCACTCACTCACTGCCTACACTTTCATCTACTCTCTCTCTCTCTCTCTGCTCCACAGCGAAATGGTGTCACACTATCGAAATCTCTACATCGAGAATCGAGCGGACGCCATGGAGGCATTGGACAGCTTGCCGCAGCTGAAACACGT
Organism: Drosophila suboccidentalis; assembly: GCA_037043435.1. Taxonomy (NCBI): domain Eukaryota; kingdom Metazoa; phylum Arthropoda; class Insecta; order Diptera; family Drosophilidae; genus Drosophila; species Drosophila suboccidentalis. The sequence goes on from JBAMBK010000217.1 coordinate 644,977, forward strand.
GCACAGTCTGAAGGGCAAGATACTCTTCTCCATGATTGTGGTGAGTTCATAAGCTAAAGTTACCCTGTAACCTTGTAACCACTTAAAATAGGGTGTTATAACTTTGTGTTAAAGGTTTAGGTAGAAGGCGGAAGAAAATAAACTTCTAAATTTGTATCGTCTGTAAAGTAAATTTCTTTGTCCATTAATATTTTCTATTTTTCAAGTTTATGGAGAACAAATCTAACCTTTAATTTTCAAAAACGTATCTATCTTTCTATCGTATATTCATTATTTTTTTTACCTTCTTAAATGTAGCTTTTAAATTTTAATCCAAATTTTTTAGGAACAAAGCTATATTTTATTTTAAAAAGATTTTCTGTCTTACTAACGTATATTCGTTATCTTTTTTTTACTCTCCGAAACGTTTTAAAAATTTTTTATCTCTCTTCTATTTTAATCAATATTTTAATATCGGGATGACCCAGAAATCGCTTTCGCTTGAATTTCTCTTAAATTTCATACAAATTCCAGTGAAATTCAAGCGAAAGCGATTTCTGTGGCACCCCTGATATTTTTTAAATACTTTTTTTTTTTAAAGGGATTTTTTTGAAGCGTTCGGTCAAAAGAAAATGTTCCTAGGAGATATAGTACATATATTTTCAACCTTGTTAAATCCTCTAACTACTATAAAAGTAATTTAGCGATGATTTCTTTAATCTTATAATATATTTTCTAAATACTGTTTTTTTTTAAAGGGTATTTTTTTGAAGGGTTCGGTCAAAAGAAAATGTTCCTAGAAGATACAAATATTTTCAACCTTGTTAGAGCCTCTAACTACTATAAGAGTAGTTAAGAGGCATTTCCCGAATAAGAAAAGAACTGTTCACAGGGTATTGTCACGGTCATCACGCATAATTAGAGCAGTCTAGTTAATTTCAAAAGTTAAGTCGAAATTGAAACTGAATTGATCATATTGATTATGATGTTGAGTGGGTTGCACTGACTGGAAAGTAGCCAGAAGGCAGTTGGCTAGTTAATTGATATTGCTAAATATCAATTTAAGCAGCGCTGCAGATTGAGATTAGATCGACATGGATTAAACGACATAGAAGAAAGTAAAATGTCACCCTGGGGCGTCAAGAGATTACGTTGGCGAACTGGAGCTGTTGTTTTATAGATGGATAACTTTCGATCTTCGCGGTGCACAGAGAGATGTGGCAAGTGGCAAGATGAATGACACTGTAATGGCTATTGGCCGGATCAGCTGGTTTCGGCCCGAGTTCGACTTTGAGTCTGAGTTTAATGCCAGAGCCGTGGGCAGTTATTGAACCATTGCCAATGATTGGCATATTTCATACCTTTATCACTCTCTCTTATTCTCTTATTCTCTGTCTTCTTTTGATTAATTTCTCTCGTCTTCAACAGCTTTCTTTTCGCCTGTGCCACGGCATGCGGGAACGCAAGGTGCTGGAGGTGCGCCGTGTGCTCAACTGCGCCCTCGACAGCAGCTGTGAAACGACGCTCGCCCTGGACCGATCGGTGCGCCATCATCTGCACGAGACCACGGACAGCTTTCCGCTGGGCGAGATCGAGCGATCCGTGTTCAACCAGGTGCTGTCCACACTGCACGAATATCCCTGCCTGGAGTCGTGTCCTCCATTGACGCACTTCGTCAGCGCCTGCGTGCGACTCGCTTGGCGCATGATCAACCAGAAGGCGCCCTATTATCTCGACACGGACTTTAATCTGGGTAAGCACTTTGGTGAAATCATTAAAATGAAATTATATGACAAATTAATTATGAATTCCGGGATAAAAATAATAAATTAATTAAACGGTCTTGAAAGTTCGGAAATCTCAGAATTTATACTTATGATTCCCCAATTTCTTCTCCTCAAATATTTTGATCCACGATAAGAATTTTTTCAGTAAAATCGAAGGGTTTAGTCTATTTTTTGCTAATTTAAGTTGTTGTGTTAATTTAATTATAATATCCTGAATACATACTTCAACAAGGGGGCTCGGTCACCTGCTCGTTTCGCTCGCCTACCCTGTAGGTACGGCTACGGTCGAGTGTGCTCGACTGTAGGATACCCTGTGCCCTGGCACTTCGATAGACAATAGCAAATTCTCAATCAGTAAGTTTGGTTGAGATATCTCCAAAGACAACAAAAAATTGCATACTTAAACTTAGTTTTCTATTAACCCGTCCTATGGCAGCTGTATGATATAGTGGTCCGATTTCAACCAAATTTGGTAATTATATATGAGACCACCCTAGATGTATATTCTGTCAGTTTGGTTGAGATACTTATTACATTTCACAAAACCATTGTACCCTTTTTTACTATTTTCAATGGGCACAGGGTATAAAAATTCTTGCTAAAATCAATTGAAATTGTTGCTGAAAATTGTTATACGATAAAATTACAATTTCCTTAGTGTAGAGGTATTCTCTAACCGACAATAAATTGTACTTTTGTATATTTGATATTTTTTTAAATTTTATTTTTGCTTTTCGTAATATTTTTTACCTGGTAATTATTATTACATTTATTCTATTCCTTGTAGGCTTTCTGCGTCCGGAGAAACACGAACGTCACCCGCAGTCGGATCGGAGGTCGGATCTGATCAAGGCGTTCCTCTGGCCCGCCCTCATGCAGAACAATCAGTGCGCCTTCAAGGCCGTCGTGGCCACCTAATCAATGCCTTACTCTAAGCTTAAGTCAAACAGTTTGTACATAATTTATCTTACACTTAAACCCAATAAACGATAACCTAAACCGAGAATCCTTAAGCACAGCTGATGGGCCTTAGGAAAATACTTTGACTACGTTGTTTGTTGGTGCAGAGAAGTGCGTGTTCCGCGTAGAACTCGATGATGTCGCAGGGCGAGGGGAAGTGACGCTCGTGGGGTTTTAGTTGGCCAATGCCATAGCGTGGCCTTCCATCGATTTGGCGCACAAACAGATGATAATACTGCTGATCCGCGTAGATGCTCACAATGTATTTGATGCACAGATCCGTCGCCTTGAAGGGACGCACCAAACAGGCGCCATCCTCGCGATCCGCCAACATTCGCTCTGCCATGGCTCGATCTACGGTGAAGTAATAGGACTCCGTTTCAATCTGACGCTGCTCGATCTCCACGTAGTTGGCATCGCCATCATCTGCAAAGAGTGTGATAAGTAGTGTTACAAAAGTACTTATGGGTAATTCTCTAATGTCGAATGCGACATTCGTACTCATTCAAAGTGAAATAAAACCAAGGCATTCGCACGCGACTCAAATAGAAGAAGATTTTACGGCGACCAGTTTTAACACTAATTTCAGCAAAACCTGAACGAATTTTTTGATGCAATTAATTTTAAAATGTAATGCATTCATTTATCTAAAAAATTCTTTTTGTTTGATTTAAAAATGTTAAGTAGTTTTTTTTTAATTTGATTTGAGTCACTGTCGCACGTGACATTTTGTTCCACATAATATTTATGTTGTTTCTGTCTCTCTTTTTTTAAATTATATATCGAAACCGCTCGAAAAACTTGTTGTAAATTAAATTTTTAATATATTTCTACTTATTTATTTAGCCTCTACTTATTATTTTAGCCTCGGTTGACATGTCTGTGGAAATGCACATATATTGAAAAATAATTTTTAAGACTATCAATCGAGTTAATAAAAAAATGTTCATGAATAATTGAGCAATTTCTGAAGTTTTTTCATCGTAATTCATTTGCAGAATTAAGATCAGCTAATTATGACAGAAGTTGGTTAAATTTTAAAACTTGAGATTTAATATTTTGTGTTTTTCAAAAGTTGAGTTGCTTAAAAATCGAGTTCTTGATGCAAACAGTTAGTTTAATGAAATTAATTATATTTAAATGCAGAATGAGTTCAAAAGCCAAAACATAATCAAAATAACAATGAAAATTTAAAATTTACAAGTCAAATATTTCGCGTGTATTTTGTATTTTCAACTACATTTCTATTATATTTTATCTTGAAAAAAACTTGATACATCGTTATTCTTTTGGGGAATATCGACAGCTCGATTAATATTTTTAAAGTTTTGTAGTTTCATATTAAGCTCCACTCATTGTTTTTTATTTGCATCACTAGTGATTAGAGTGTGAGTGTTATCAGAGAGATTCCTCTCTCCCTCTCTCTCACAGAACTTACCAACAATGACATAATCATGTTTTGGTCGCTGCTGATCGTCATCAATGAACGAATCTGAAACACGTTTGTTTCTCTCTTCAGCATTAACATCGACATCGTCACTAGCCTGTCGTCGATAGCTGGAACAGCAGCTACATTGTTGCTCCGTCAGATTGTTGTAGAATCGCGCGAATAGATTCTGGATAACAGTCCAATAGACACGTGCGCACCAGCACATGATCTCGCTCCAGAAATGATCCCCAATTCGAGTCTTGGCTTTAATTTCACGTTGATTTGTTTATTGTTTCTATATCTACTTCTATTTCGGGCTCTATTTCGGGTTTTATTTTGGGCTCGATTCCGTTGCCATTCCGCCACATCTTTCACGATCGCGCGATTTTGTAGACTGAGCGCCAAAAGACTCAACCCAAAGCCGGCTATCGTCTGGATGACATTCACAGTGCCTATTAATTAAAATGTGCTTAATGCGCAGCTCAGTTGTCGTTCATGTCTCGCTCTGTGTGTGTGTGTGAGTGTATCAGTGTGAATAATGACCATATGTAAATATCATATAGATATGATATACAAACATATTTTTTTTATATAAATACCCTGTAGACAGGCAAATGCGCGAAGTGAGTAGTTTAAATAGGGGAGCAGCTTAGTCGCAAATAATATTAACAATAATTACCAAGTCAATATACCGTGTAGATGTATAAGATTCGTATAAGATTTAGTGAAAATTGTTGGAGGTCTTCTTTTAATATTAGTGAACAAGAGCTAAAACCTAGTTAATGGGTATTCTTGCGAAGTGAAATCACATTTATGTTATCCTTTTGAAAACAATTTAAATATAATAAAAGGCATTTTTTCAAAATTATAGTACAGGGTAATAGCCTAGTCGTTGACTTGACTAAGTACAAGTGCTTGGGGTGGAGCAGGGTTGCAACTGTTTGTTTATGTTGTGGTGCTCGTGTAATTGTTGTTGTTGCTACTTTTATTGCTTTTCCTGCTGGTAACTCGATACCTAAGAAGTTGTCACACTCTTGCAAGCGCAGCCAAGTGCAGATCAGGTCAGCTCAGCTCAGCTCAGCTCGGTTCAGCACGGGCGCAGTTCGTTTCCCACAAGTTGCGACTGCTTGTAAACAATTTCCACGCTCGAAATATGTTTCCTTCCACCCAGCACACCATGAACATTCCCGAAACCCTTTCCCCAACATTAACCCCAGCCCCAAACCTCACCCCTCCCCACTCGTGTGTAAATTCGCAAGTTACTCATCGTTTTTTGCAGCACACCCCTTCGTCTCACTCTTCACCCTCTTCCTCTCTCATTTTCACTTCTAGAATTACGTAGACACTCAGAGATTTCATTTCATATGGATACTCGCAGCTCAAACGAGACATTTTGGAGCCAAGTGAGTGCCACGTGGTTCAGTGGGGCGCAGCTTTACAACAATATGAAATATAAGTGTGCCAACAGGTATAGAATAAATGTACTAATTTTTAAATTAATTTTACAATTTATTTATTGGAATAGTAAGAAATTAATTCAATAACTCTGTCAAATAATAAAATAACTGATGTCTTATAAATGTTTATTGATTAGTAAATAGTTTATTATATTTAAAGTATTTTGTTAAAATTTAGTTAGAAACGCAAACACATTGAGTTAATTTAAAGCAATTAATTTAAAAAAACGATGAGCGAGCGAGCATTTGTCACCTCTCTCTCTCTCCTGCTCTCTCACATTGTTATTGTCACAATAACAAACGCCATGCCACTAGAGGGCGCCACTAAATTTGTAATTTAAATTTGAATAGATGGCGCCACAACTGCGCGCCTGATCCAAGTGATAAAAGTGGTCCGCAAAAACGCAAAAACGGGCCAAATTCTTCTGAAATTTTTGAGAACAATTTTTCCGGCCGAAAAAATCAACTTTTTTGTTTTTTGAGCTAGAAAATTGAAAAAAATACCAGACATTTTGTTGAATTTTTCTCGAATTTCCGATATCTTTTGATTCTCAATTTTATTTTTATTTCTCAATTTTTTTTTGGCTTTTTTTTCAGTTTCGACACCAAACTAATTTTAAAATAAAGTTAATTATTTTACCGAATTTTGCATTTTGTTTTTTTTTTAAAATTGTTTTTATTTAATTTTTGATTGATTTTTGAAAATTCCATTTCAAATTTGCGCGCCCAAGTTTCGAACTAAACGAATCAACATAAACTTGACGAATGCTCATCTTATACGAAATAGATAATCGTAGACACAACCATGGACAACAACCTTAGCTTAGACACGCACTAACATAGCATTCAGCTTTTGTCAAGAGATTAAATGTGCTCACTCTTATATGCCAAACATAAACTTATGCAAGGGTCAGGTATAAATACAGTAGCTTAGAATATCGTAGTCAACAACCTTTAACTCAGACACTGAATGATAACATATCAATCAGCTCTTGACATGCACATATTCTCACTCTTATATGCCAAATGTTAACTTATACCAGTGCTTATTATAAGCGCAGCTCTCTCAGTCGGAGATCACAACCTTTAGCACAGACACACACTATCAGTTTAACTTCTCAGCTTTTATTAAAAGCTTTCGTTTGTACGCAAATCATTTAGAATTTTAAAAACTTTTTAAAATTTCAGTTTACGAATTCAGGCCGCAAATGGCTGACAATTGGCACGGAATGCGTTCAGATACGAATGGACGATTACGTAGGCGCCATATAAGCTGCATTACCCAAATAAAAACAATCTCAAATATATATTTTTATAGTTGTCTCAGTATTTGTATTAATGGTTTATCGATTTCATAAAGAATAACGTAGCTCTGCAAGTTTGTCACGTGCGTCAAACGTCCATAAATTGATGTTTCTATATATACATACATAGATACATACATAAACAAAAGACATCAATAATAACAATGCGATCGTGCACAGTGGCAACTGCGATGCCTTCAATTAATATGCGCCAAACAATTTTGATGGAACTGCTAACAAACTGGGACCGCCATGGGAGCCACTGGCGATACCCTCAGCTGGCGTCAGCGTCGTCGTTGACAGCGCTCATAAAGTAACAAAATGGCACAAATTGATTTTGGCCATATAGGCATTTGATTGAGCTATGAACAATTGCCACGTGCAGTCGAGCACATTCCGAGTCGTTGGCCTGCTGAGGGTCTAGGTTATAAAAAAGAATCAATGTCAGTCAAGATGTTACTAGCACAGAGTTGGGCTTGATCCCCTGCTCAGCATGTATGTATCTCAAAGAGATGGCCATCAATTTCAATAAGTTGACGCTGATTGAAAGTGCCGCCAAATCTTGCGGTCGCTTTCATTCATTAAAATTGTCACACAACTATGACGAACACACATTTTTGTTTCCATCTTAATTATTCTATCTATATTATTGATATATTTTTGGCTGGCCAAGTGTCCCTGAAAATGTAGGAGAGAACTTTACAGCGGTCCAAAAATAAGTGCAGCCAGCATGGCGTTTGCTTAATATGAATACAAAGATTTGCGGTGTATTTTATGCGCTACTAAAAAGTAAATACAGTAAACATTCATACACACACACACACACGTCCATATTCCACATTTGTTTTCATGTTGGCCGATTTTATTCCGGCTTGACTTTTATGTTATTTGGGCGAGAGTGTGAACTTCAAATGGAAGCAGCCATAGAAAGAACCGCCATGAAACTCACCACGAGTCCAACAACAACCACAGACACAAACCAACACAAACACACATGTGGTGTGTAGAATATTCAACATGCGAAAGCATCAAAGGGGCTGGCAAATGGGCAAATAAATGACAATGACTATGGAGATTGTGGGATTGTGGGTCGGGTCTGTGGGGGATTCATTCTCGCCTGCCTGCCCGAATCCAGTCGAATCCGCGTCGGGTCGTTCCGAGAAGCCGCTGCGCAACAGTCGCAACAGTCGTCAGTCGTCACCGCAGTCGCAGCCGTAAATACACTTTGTCTATCCGGCAATACTCGTAATACTCGCCGTACTCGTATCCCAGCGAATTGTTTGCGCATTTTGCCATCGAGCGTTGGGCAGCGCGGATGAATCTCGCAGCAGGCGCGAATGTGTCACAAAAAAAGTAAATAAAGTCATAAGAAATATAATGAAATAATCATAAAAATTAGTTAAACAGTTAATGAATAATAAATCGAAATCAAAATCCATAACTAATTTCAATTACAATTCCAATATCAAATCCAAATGCCAATACGAATTCGAGTGCGAGTGAATATGAATACGAATCGGTTAAAGAATTCATAAATATATTTTGTCAATGAAACGCCAAACTGAAACCAAAGTTTTCCATCAACATTTATTGCCCCGAGTATATTCAAAGTGTCAATTGAATTAGCGCGCCAATATCGAGCGGTTTTTGAAACTTTTGTTTAATCCAACACAACAGGTGCTCCGTCCCCCTCGAACCCCTTCCCCTTGTCCAGCCACCCCATTTTAAGTGCTCTCACTAAATTTACACAAATTAAAAGCCAAAGTGAAATTATAAATCAGCTTCCAAATCTCTCGTCCATCTAAAACGGAAGTTAACCCGAGAGAGTTGTGATTATGTGCGGTCTGTCTAAATAAATACTAATAAATAAAAAGTGACTTATTGCCGGAGCGAAAACTTGCAACAGTTCCATTGAGAATTCAGGTAATATAGGTAACATTTTTACGGTTCTTTTTTCTTTATACAATCTGTGTTGTTCAGTTTATGAGTGCTCTAATTAGTTTCTTTTTTTTGTGAAACTTGTTGAAATCGAATCTGGCTTTGACTTGTTATATCCAAACTTGGAAATTGAAAATTGCAATTTTTAAGCTAAAGGGCTTATTTGTTAATTGATTAAAATTAATCAGAAATGGATAGCTCTGAGCTGACTATTAAATAGCTGTGCTCGCTACTTTTGACAGTAATTGAGTGGATTCGTGTTAATGTTTGAATACATAAAACATATGCTATGCTCCAACAAGGCAAAAATGTACTAAAAAATCAATAAAAACATGTGGGCAGGGGAGTGGGAGAGAGGAGGTGGTAAAAAGATATTATGCTTAATGTAAATATTTATATTCGAGTCACCTGTTGCTGACCTGTTGCACGTTGTGTTTGCGCAGTTCACGCTGCTGTTTTGTCACTTAGTTGATTTTTGATAAATTAATAATGCTGCTAATTGCTAATTGCCGCTTCCGTCCGGCCAATCGAGCTGAGTTCTCTTTCTACTTGAATCAAAAGCAAAAACAATTCATTCTGTAGGCAGCTTATTGAATCAACTTACTTAAAAATAAACTAAGTAGGCAGCGAAAGTATAAAGCGAACTGCAAATTAAAATGAGAATTAAGATTCACCTGTTGCCTGCCAAGGCCAAGAGCACTCTGCATGTTCATGTTGCTCATACGCCCCGTGGACCAACAACAAATTGCGACACGCTCAGGAATACTAGGAGGAAGAAGCAGCAGCATTTAAAGATCACCTCCCGCAGTTTTATGAATTATGGCAAAACTGTTTGCATATCTCAAAGCAAATCGAGCAAATAGAATGCATTGCAATGCCAGGGCAAATCATCTTGAAAGCCACAACTGGGCACAACTGGGAAACTGGGCATTCGTTTAGTCTATCTATCTACAATATACACACACATATTTCTGCGTGTATCCAGCAGATGCACTTGTTGCCCTCAGCAACCGCAATTCACATATGCACATATGAGTACATATGCACACTCGCATTCATATTCGCTGCGGTCAAAGGGGATGACATTCGTTTTCGCATTCGCAATCGTCTTTTGTTGATTGCGCCTTTGTGTATAAATTAATTAAATTAAAAGTTTCCGGTTAAGCCTCCCAAATGCTTCGAACGTGCTGCGAGTCAACCAAAGAGGCCTAACTACATATATTTACATATGTTACATGCGTTTTTATAATCATAAATGCAGATTATGCACTTACTAAGGGAGTTACAATTTGAGTATTGAGACAGAAATGAATCACCATTGTAATAAGTATATTTATAATAAATAATGTATATGTGGTCCTATGATTACATTTTACATTGAGAAGGAAATTAATCACCACTATTAAAAATATATTTATGACATAACTTTGATAAATGTTATCATTGTAGGCTTACATTTTATGGCTTTCTATTTATAATTATATTTGCATTTCAGCAATCTTTAGTCTACTTATTATTAAAATCAATTTATGATTCTATGCTTTGTAATCCCTGTTTTCCGATTGAATTTAAAATAATTATTCTTGAGCTCAATAAATGTTGAATCAACAGCATTTATAGTTCTACATCTGAGCCTATTTTCTTATAAATATGATATTTATACATTTCTATAAATTATCTTATTAATTGAACATTTTATTTTTAATCAGTCAACTTTATCAATCCTTTTTAAAATAAATACCCAGTTCTATCTATAGACATTTGCTTCTTTTCTATTTAGATTTATTTTAAGCGCTTGCGGAATTTAACTCGAGCAACTCGTGTGTGCAACGGTGCGAATGCGCAACGTAGACAACGTTAGACTTTATTAAAAAGCTATCAACAGATAAAAAAGTATCTGCACCCACAGCTACTTAGCTGGCACGAATAGACACGAGTTTCAACACCCTCCACTCTCTTGCACCTTATTGATAGTTATTTAAAAAATAAAAGCACATTTCGTCAATTTACAAAACGGACATACCATATGTAAATTTGTATTTGTATTGAGTTCTGTTTGCAGAAAAGTTGTTTATTTGTTTGTTTTTGTTTGCTGTTGCCAAAAATTGTGGACAAGTCTGATTTGGTTTTGATTATTTGAATTAAAAGTAAGTCACGAATCTGTAAACAGCCGACAGCAGATTTTAGCATGTTCGCCATTGGCAAACAAACACACACACACACAGAGAAAATTCAGCAAAAAAATCGTAACCAAATGCGACTCTGATTCCAAATTCATAAATTCGAGCAAAGTTTTGGCCAATTCAATTAACATTCAATTAGAAAATAAATACGACGCTAATTACAATGGCAAATTGGCACGCGCAACAATTCAACTTGGGCCTGAAAGTGTCGCTGATTTATACATGCCCACTTGCCACGCCCCTGGGCGGCAGGCAGCCTCTTGCTGCTGCCTCTGCTGCTTGCAATTAATGTGCAGTTGACCTTCGGGTTAACTAAAGACCCAGTGTCAATATTTTGACAGCTCGTGCGTTAGAAGACGAGGGAAGTGGAGTGGAGGCGACAGACAGTGCTGGGATATGATGGATGCCTGGCAAATCCCAATGGATAACATTTTACTTTCTCTCTCTCTCTCCGTCTCACTCTCTCTCTTTTGTTGTGTGGGGCGGGGGGCACAAACATGGGCGTGGTCCACCTAATGTTGACAGCACTTGGTCACTTTAATGGCGCCCTTTGCGACGGCTTGCAACAGACTTCATGTGTGGCATGTTGAGGGCAGTTAAGCTGACACACACTCACACACACACACACACACATACTTACACTCGTGACCATGTGACCTTTGCTCTGTTCGCTTAACACAACAACAACAAGAGCCGTTTTTTATTTACTTTCCATTTTACTTTGACACCTTTAAGAGGCACTTTAAGGCGTTGCGCAAATATTTGTTTAATCATTTAATAGACATGATTCCCAGAAATTGCAGCTAATGGTAACTGAATAATATAATAATAATACTTTTTTTTAATAAGTAATTTTAAACATATTAAACTTAGTGTACTATTTTATATTGTCAGTAGTGCCATAATCATGAGTTCCTTACACCTTGTAGCACTAGAATAATAAATTAAAAAAAATATATATATATATTTATTCATTTATTTATTTGTTTATTTTTATGCTATAAGCAGCCGACACAACAATATAAATTTAAATTAAAATTACTTTATTTGAAATGACAAAATAAATTAAAGTTAAAAAGGAAAAAAATTTGAGTATTAATGAAATGAAAAACATAGGCCCAACATTTGTTACTAGAATTGGTGAAGAACCAATCAGACTATATATAAAACTAGAGTATTTCTAGTTAGTTGGTTAAATCAGTTAGACATTATAACATGGAGGCTTTAAAAGTCAGCGAGGAACATTTGGATCTAATCGTATTATACAGACTATTAAATAAACTATATTTATACAGTCCTTTTTTTAACTTAATCTGGCAACAAGTTTTCATTTAAGTCAAAGGACTTAAGTTTCTGTTTTGCCACGCGCAGTTTCATTAACTTTCTATTGATCAGCTTTCAAATTGGAATCCAACATAAAACCACCCAGCCACGCACTCACCCTCAATCAGCCACCAGCACCACACAAACAACCACCACAGTCCAGTCCAACTCATAACTTTCCATTTGCTGTTGAGCCTCAAATAAACTTTCATACTCGTAATAATGCAACAGTCGTAGTTTTCCAATTGCAGCGTCCAGAGCTGGGATTAAAGTTGCCACAAGTCTGTCTCTGTATCTGTGTGAGTGTCAGTGTGTGTAGGTGTATGTGGGTGTGTGTGTGACTGTTGACTAAAGTGGATTACACGTGTTCTGGCAAATTGCGTCTGTATGTTAGTTCTCATGCCGATTCTTGATTAAAATATTACAAAAATAAAATTACGTCTGGGGCAAGGTCAACATTGGGGTTTGGGGTTTGGGGATTGGAGATTGTGGGTTGGGGGCATGTCAACGGCACATCATTGGCACAATATTTGTGTCGCACTATTTGGCAACTATTTGGCGACATTTGTTTTGTCCTCCGACAAAGAAATTCAGAGAACTCAATGTACTGTGTGGAAATTCAGCCATTAAGCGATGTCACTGCACACGTTGCACATTAATTTCTGCCAGAGATAATTGCTGTCCCACAGACAGACAGACAGTCAGTCAGGCAGACAGACAGACAGACAGTCGTTCAATCAGTCATTCAGTCAATCGTTCCATCAGTCAATTGCCATTTGTCTGCTGGCCTAATTAATCTATGGATCAGCATCTTTATATCTTTGCGTCGTTATGAATGTGTGTGAATAAATCATAAGCTCGAATTACTCGCATTCGTATTCGTTATTCACATGACAGTCAGCAACCGAAATAGAAGACAAACACGCACTCATGGGACAAGTGTTAATTTCGACTTTTAACACTGCTTAACAAACTGTAGCTTATTTTCATTTAAAATACTTATTTATCTAGTTGAATTAAAATCAGCCTCGTTCTAATCGATGACTCAAAAGACGCACATTTAAATGGGGTAACTCACCCAAATACATAAGCAGCTGATTGTTGGTGTTGTTGTTGTTGTTGTTGGTGCTGTCAACTGGTCGCCATGGCGTACCTGAAGAGTTGCACGTCGTCTCAGACAATCCTGGGCCTTAACGTCACAGCATTACCAATTTTGGCAAATTCAAATAAAAAATAAAATAAAAATACATTAAATGAAATGGCATTTTAATAAGAATTTTTATTGTCCATTGTTATTGTTGTTGTAGCCTCCTACGTATATATATGAATAATGGCTGCTCAGATCGTTTAAATGCAAATGCCGCCGAATTTGTTGCCAAACTGCAGGCGATCGGATCAGAGATTAGCTGTCCGGGTGGCCCAGTCACTGCCAAGGTCGAAACACACCCCTTTCCCCACTCAAGCCAGCAGCTTGCATTAATTTTTGTTGAGCTCGTGGCAGCGTCAATGCGAATCACATCCGCCGGAAATGAGCTACTTCTGCTACAGCACAGAAGACAGAAGAAAGGAGAAAATTAATTTTATGTTTACTGATTTTCTAGTTATTTCTTGCTGTGTACTCAGCTGCGCAGCTCCCAGGCAGGCAGGCAGCTTATTAAGTTTCAACTAAGTGCGCCACTTGTTGGAATGGTTTTAGTTTTAACTACAGTCGTTGAAGGACATGACAAAGGATGCCTGCCTATGGTCAGGAGGTCACGTAGTTGGCACGCCGTTAATGAAGAGCATCAACAGCCCTCTCACATCATTAGCCGTCCGCCCATCTACCCCTTTGGCCACAGAACCATTTTCTATTTGCCACTCTCCACTCTCCATTCTCCAGTTTCAGCAATTGGTGAAGAGCTGCTTTTGGGCATTGTAATTAAATTTAACTGCCTAGCAAACGCTCATTTGAAAGGCATTGACTTATGACAGCCGCAAACTGACAGCAGACACTGTGCACAAACATTTCAATATGGTTAGGCAGGAAATTTCAACATTAAGCTACGAGTATACATATATTTAATCAGGCAAGTGCATAAAGAGGGATGAGTGTGTGAATTTAATTGATATAGATACATATTTAAATTTTACAATAGTAAAGGAAAAATCTGTGAGGAACTGTGAAGTATCAGTAACAGATGTTTACGGGTATCAACAATAAATCAAAGACCGTAATCGTTATGAGTTTTATAATAAAAATTACATAGTAATGATTATTTAAAGATTTTTAAGGATTTTCTTTAATAATAATGATTAAATTTGAGCACACAAAATTAAAACTCACAAGTAATCATTATTTGTGATTTTTATTTTTTCGTTCAAAATAAAACTTTTAAACTAGATTACGTAGTCGTTTTAAAGATTTGTTTTTGCGTTTTATGGGTCCTCTGGCTTTCTTTTAAAGGGATATGCAAAAATACTTTGTGAAAATCCTACTCAAAAGCCTTGAATTTAAAGTGAGTTTTTTTTTGAGCGAAAAAAATAAAAATCGTAAATAATGATTACTTGTGAGTTTTATTTTTTTCGCTCAAATTTAATCATTATCATTTTATCAAAACTATCAACTCTACTTAATTGAATAGAAAATAAAGTATGTTATGAGTGAATCATTAGACAGAAACTGTGATATCATAGGCGGACTGCTGTGCAAGTTGTGTAGAGTTGTGTTTGCTAGATAAACGTAATTTAATCATTCCTCCACACACACTAGAACAATGTTGTGAAACGTGAAAATGTACGAGCTGTCAGGATGAAAAGTGTATCCACAGTATCCACATTAGCTGACAGGACATGCTCGTAAGCTGACTTGTCAGCAGAGGATTTGAATGTGGCTGTGACTGTCACTGTGACTCTGACTCTGGAATTCGCATTCACAGTTGTGGACAGAGGCTGCCTGGGACAAACTGCTGCGCAAATAGCCAAGTCCCAGGAAGGACAGAAGGGGACAAAGGGGAAGATGGAACTGAAACTGGAATCGAAGTGGCAACTGTAACGAGATGCGTGTCATTGCGCCAAAATCAACAAAAAATGCAAACGATGTGTGCGTTGTCGTCTCCACTTCGATGTGGGTGAGAATGTGAATGTGAGTGTGAGTGTGAGTGTAAATGTGAATGGATGGCACCTTGCCACTTGCTATTTGGCATTTTTGGACTATGGACAAGTCTTGGGAGGGCAGACAATGTCAATGAAAGGCCAATCTGCCATCACATTGGACACAAAAAAGGGGAAAAGACATGTTGTAAAACAGGCAAACATCAATAGAATCTTTATTAGTTTTGTAAATATTTGCTTGGCTTCCCCCACAATTTTATGTTGTCATTGCTGTCATTGTTGTTGTTGTTGCTTCTTTTGTCGTTAGCCTTTTAAAGTGTTTGACCGGAGCCCAAAAAGTCGACTAAGCATCGCTTTTTATGCAAAGTCACAACTTTCCCTTTTGGCCGTGTCCTTGACAGCGGACTTTTTAAGCAGTTTTAAAGCCAAGCATTGTCTACTTTTATTCTGAGCTGGACTGGACTGGAGGCTGGTCTGTGATGGATTTGCTTAGTGACTTTTTGACTCTTCGAGCGTAAGCTGAATTCAATCAGAGTTGCTTTTAATGGGGCCACAACTTGGCTCCACAATTACACAACGAGAGCAAGAACAATAACAACAAAAACAAGAAGAGGTTTTATGGTTTCCATTGCCTTTTGACATGGCTTGGAAAGTTGCTGAAGCATAGAATATTACTCATACGCACCGCAGTCCAGGGAAGTCACCCCTTGGGAGCTTACCAAATATTGTGAAATACAACAAGACATATTGAGAAAGATATTAGGCATGGTTTTATGAAGTTGTTTGATTGATACGCAGTCAACTTTTAGGTCAAGCATGGCTACACTCGAAACTAATCAATTCACAGGACTCCAAAGATTTTTCCTCTGATTTTTGCATATGAATTGCAAATATCTAACATTTCAAAGAGGCTAAGAAAAATGCTAGGGAAATGGAAAATAGCATATAAAATACTAGCTTGCGGTTGATAACAAATTCATAACATTTAATTACGTGCAATTTACTTATATGTTTACACCAAACTTGATAAGAATTTGTTGTTGTTGTTGTTGGTCTGTTAGTCGGCCAAGCAATTGAGATATGTGAATTGATGAGCAATTGCTGATAGCAACATGTGAGCCCCCTGACAGGACAATGTTCGAGTCGAACGAATCAGCAATTGATGGAAAATGGAGGGGAAAGAGTTGGAAAAACTGGCTACCTTTGGCGAATTGCCGAAATTATCTCAGGCACATGTTGTTAGCTCAATTGTCCGCTGGTTACTCACTGGTCTTTGCACTGTTGCGCATATTTACTAAATTTAATGCCAGCAGACGCCTCTTCCCGCCCCGCCCCGTCTGGATTATTTGCCCAACTTGGACCGACGGTTGACATGGGAAGCGCGTCACATGGGACAACAGCACATCCCACAAAGTGCGTGTATATGTGTGTGTGTGTGTGTGTAATGGGATAGTCCAAAACAAACGAAATACGTCATCTACTCACAGTCGACGTAGCTCCATCTCCAGCTGCAGTTCCAGCTAGAATTGCGTAGTTTTATTAACTGCATTAGTTGCAACATCCTCACGTGAGGTGAACATGCCAATTCCAGCAGTATGTTCATTTAAATGCCCAGTACTTCCGATATTGATAATACAAACAATACTATATGTACATGTGTAGTTTTTGATTAACTGATAAGAACTATTTGAGCTATTTATTGTCTGTGCCAACAGAATTCATTTGCTCGTATTACGACAGCACTTTCATTCATGATGATACCAAATGTCGAACTGCTCGATTTATCTTGCGAATCACATTTTAAAACTCATTTAATTCACTTCTACTAAAATAAAACTGAATTAAAGCCAAGATAAATTCGATTTCAATCTAAATAAAAATTCAAGCGAACAGCCGCAGTTCATTAATTACATTTTATTGGATGCCTTTGCCATTTCTCTTGCGAAAGTCTTTGCAGTACTCGAGTTTTAATTGATATCTGGATAAATAAATACTCTATATTCAATTAAAATGTAGAGAATATTAAAGATATTAGTAGATTCTAAAGTAAAAAACATCTTTAACAAAGTTATAACAATGAAAAGCTTAGATAGATTCAGAGAACTCGGTTAGATAGCAGAGTATCTAGTAGTTGAGAACTTCCTATTAAACTTCTTTCACCTGCTTTTTCAATTAAAAAAGAATTAATGGTGCTGCTTGATGACGACGCACAAAATGACAAAAAATAAAACACAAAGTAACTGCGTACCTGACTAGCATACATATACTTAGATGTGGATGGATTGACAATATTAAAAAATAGGGATGGCACAGTAATCTGGGCTGTTTTTATTGCCATCTGAAACGCCTACAAATTGACAAATTGTTTGCATGAAAAAATATTTAACATTAAAAACCAAACTAAAATGTGATTTATTACAGTTTAATTTGGTTAGCTGCCTTGAGTATTTTGCACAGACATTAGAGGCAGCTATCCTTGAAAGGCAGTTAAAATAAAATTAAAATTTGCTTTTAATGCAGCCAAAAGAATATTTCAGGCAGTTCTCTTTCCTATGCAGCTAAGTACTTTAAATTCAAATTATTTTGTTTTAAATTTAATTGGCTGAAATTTCTTCACAGCTTTGTCGATACCCTTGAAAAAGAATCTTTCAAATTAATACCTTTAACTTGAAGTTAAGCCAATTTACTTTGTTAATATTACAAAAATATTTGACGCTGTCAAACGTTTGTTAGAAGTCGAGTACTTTAATCTTACATTTACAATCGACTTTTCTTTGCACACAAAGTGACTTCAACCAAATTTCTCAATTCGTTAAAGAGATTTTGGCTTGGCATTAAAGTTGAAATGGAAATAAATTGTAATGAGTTTATCGAGCATTTTTTGTGAAATCAGTGTATAAAAGACTATAGCAACCAGATCTAGGAATTATCGTGTGAGGCAACGTTTTTGGACAACTGCATGTGGAGGAACTGATGCTGAAACAATCTGAGGGACTAAGGCCAGGACAGAGATTGTGAATCATTTTCAGAACTGCATGCGTTGAAGGTCATGGGTGTGCCACATCTGGAAAACAAGAGGCAGGCAAGCAGAATGCATTAAGATAAATGCAGCCAGTTGGAAGCGAATTTTGGGTGTTTGCCAGAAAAAGATTCGATAAGAAGCAAGGCCAAAGAGTGTTAAAAGCCATTTAGTGTTGGTTCTGACAGCATTTAAACGAGGATAGGGGAGGGGCCTGTGCATGTTCCAGTCACGACTTGGCAATGTCATCTTCATCATTTTACATGGATAGCAAAAAGTTGAGAATAACTTTCGACAAAGGGGTTACACATGGGGCGTATGAGCTATGTGTATGTTGCTCATACGCAGTGTGGGCGGAATGCCTTGAGATAGCATAATGTCACACACACACAGGGGACCACAAGGAATTGATTTGCGACTCACGTATCGCAATCACATGTACAGTGTACACTGTACAGTGCAGTGTCGCAGGCAACAAACAATTTTAATTATGCTTGTCATTCAAAGCGTTTCATATTGCATAACAAATCACTTCAAACAAATCAAAACTTGTCGTTTGATGTTGCTGTCTGATGGTGATGGTGATGGTGCATTGAACTGGGACACGGAGATACTCAGACATCGACAACTGTTGAAATTTCACGCACGCAATTTATTAAAGTGTAAATACAAAGTCCAAGGCGCTAATTGTATTAGCCAAAATTAATTCAATCAATACAGACAGCGCAGAAAGGTTAACAATTGCACATTTGTTGATTGTTCGTTCTGCTTTTTAGTCCGGCATACAAATGTGAATTCAAATAGAAATTGGAATTGGAATTGGAATACCAAATGGCACTTTACAATAGCGAGTCCTGGCTGCCTGTTGCCTGTTGGCCGTTATTGTAAATGCCATTCAAAATGAATTAATTAGACAAAAGCCAATTACGCAAAACGAACGACACGCAACCAACACCCCTCCCAGGGGAACAGGGGAACAAGGAAACTGTGTATTGGGGGTATAAAGTTCAGGGTTGATTTGGCCAAGACCAAAATAATAAAATTCCAAAGGCCAAATAAGTGAACAGCAATCGTTTATGACATGTCCGTTGTTTGCCAAGAACTGCGTTAATTTGACAATCCTTTTCTCTAACGACATGAGAGCGAGACAGAGCGAGACAGAGAGAGAGTGCCCACTTAAAGTGTCGCCTGAGTGATGATGAAGTGTGTGGCATGCCACTTGCTTTGAGACTCACTTACCACAAAATTCACTTAGCTGCCGAGCACACACGTGTGTGCGCTGATTAATCGCCCCAAGGACAATGCAGCCAATTAAATGGAAAACGTTTTCATGCCGCGAAAATTGTTGTCATCGCTTGATTGATGCCACCGCTAAAAGCTGGCAATTCAAAGTGCATTTATCACGCCGCTTGAGATCTCAAGAGAGCCTTCTTCTCTAGTATTTGCCACAAGTATCAACTGCAACTTGCCCCATGACTCGTTGCACTTTCATGCTTCACTTGCGGTAAACAAGTCGTATCCTGAGCAGCTTAGAGAGAGGGACACAAAAGGGGGGCGCATTGTTTGGTATTTGCTGCACGCGAAACAGACACAGATATAACGGTGAAGATAGTGGCTAATAGCCCAAATTGTTGTTGTTGTTGTATATTTTTAGACAACGAGCTGGCCGCTTATCGAATTCGAGCGACGCGGCGTCGAGTGTATTTTTGGCAAGTATTTATCAATTTATTGCTCTAAAAAATTGCTACAATTACTTATATGTAGGTGTGTGTGTGCGTGTGTCTGAGTGTGTGTGTAAACATGCCAAACAATGATTAATTTTCATTTTATTGTTTTTCCTCTCTCTGTTTTCCACTACAGCCACTACATGTGAAGGACGCTTCGTTGCTGTGGGACAACACGGCGCATGGACAACATGGCGAATGCGCAACCTGCACTCACCACACGTATCTTGTATGCTCGCTCGAAGTCAATTAAAAATAAAACCAGCAACATTGCGCATCGCAGCACAAGATAATTGAAAACCGCCAAAGAATACACTCAATTAGTCAATTCGAAAATGTCCGAGTTTCGGTTTTTCTCGTACAGCGATTTTGCATTCAGAACGAAAGGATCGCCGAATCTGATAAGTCTGCCAATAACACAGTACAATGCCGCTGCCAATGCGAAGGTGCAGGAGTCGGATTCGGACATCGAGCTGAACATTCCATACACCGTCTTCGAGGTCCTGGTCGCCATCTTCAGCATCATTGGCAACCTGATGGTCATCATTGTGTTCCGACGCGAAAGGAAACTGCGACGTCGCACCAACTATTACATTGTCTCATTGGCCATGGCCGACTTTCTGGTCGGATCTTTGGGCGTACCATTTGCCATATTGGCATCCATTGGATTGCCAAAGAATCTGCACGCCTGCCTCTTCACCGTCTCGCTGCTCGTGGTGCTCTGCACCATCTCCATATTCTGCCTGGTGGCCGTCTCCGTGGACCGCTACTGGGCCATCCTCTATCCGATGGCCTATTCCCGCAATGTGCGCACCCGCACAGCCATTGGTGAGTCGAAGAGGGAGATATATCCGGAGGAAAGCATCCTTCACTTTGACTAACTTTCCCTTTCAATTGTTCTGCCCATTGTCCTTGTTTTAAAAAGTGAAATCTCGACAACAAAACACTGTTAATGGCTAACAAATCAACAAACTGCATATTGTTCTCGTTTGCAACTTGAGTATGTTTAATTTGCAGCTTTGTGGCAGGAATTTAGCAACAAAAGATGGGTGAAAAGTTGGATAAAATATGATTTTACTGAGATTCATCTCTCTTTAAATTTATCTTTACTATTATACGCATATATATTGTACTAGGGGGCTCCGCCCCCTGCTCGCTTCGCTCGCCAACCCCCGCTCGCTTCGCTCGCAAAATTGAAAAGAAGGTCTTTTGTTGTCCAGCTTAAACTTAAACTGCTCGCTTCGCTCGCCAACCCGCAGCTCGCTTCGCTCGCAAAAATTTAATAGAACTTCTTTAGTTGTCCGGTTTAGCAAATTAATACAATATAAGGGGTCCGTCCCCTGCTCGCTTCGCTCGCAAAATTGAAAAGAAGGTCCTTAGTAGTCCGCTTTAACAAATTTATATAATATAGCATTTTTTGTAAAAAAAACGGAAATATTAAACTTCCGCTGTCCGCGGTTTTAATGTTTCCTATTTGCAATTGAACTTTGGCTAAAAGTCAGATTTAGTGATTTGGCGGGAAAAATCCAGATTTAGCGGGGAAAAGCTAATGTTGGCGAAAAAAAGCTAAATTTGAGGAAAAATTCAAAATTTAGCAAGAAGAGTTAATGTGTGACTTTTCTAAGAATATCTCTTGCAACATAAGAGTTTTTGATTCTAAAGGTTATTTTGAATCCGATTGTTCCTATGGCAGCTATATGATATAGTAACCCGACTTTGTCCAAATTTGGCCAGAATGTTAGAGACAGCCCAAAACATAGAATCTGTGAGTTTGGTTGAGATATCTTAAGAAACAAAAAAGTTGTTCATACTAAAGGTTATTTTCATCCGATTGTTCCTATGGCAGCTATATGATATAGTCACCCGACTCTGACCAAATTTTGCCAGAATGTAAGAGACAGTCCCAAACATTTAATCTGTGAGTTTGGCTGAGATATCTGAAGAAACAAAAAAGTTTTTCATACTAAAGGTTATTTTGCATCCGATTGTTCCTTTGGCAGCTATATGATATAGTAACCCGACCTTGTCCAAATTTGGCCAGAATGTTAGAGACAGCCCTAAACATAGAATCTGTGAGTTTGGTTGAGATATCTTAAGAAACAAAAAAGTTTTTCATACTAAAGGTTATTTTGCATCCGATTGTTCCTATGGCAGCTATATGATATAGTCATCCGACTTTGACCAAATTTAGTCAGAATGTAAGAGACAGTCCCAAACATTTAATCTGTGAGTTTGGCTGAGATATCTGAAGAAACAAAAAAGTTTTTCATACTAAAGGTTATTTTGCATCCGATTGTTCCTATGGCAGCTATATGATATAGTCATCCGACTTTGACCAAATTTGGTCAGAGTGTAAACGACAGTCTCCATGATAAAATCTGTGAGTTTGGTTGAGATATCTTAAGAAACAAAAAAGTTTTTCATACTAAGCAATTCCGTGACCTTTGACCCCGATTTAACCCACTTAGAGGTCGAATTTCGCAAAACGCCGTCTTATTGCACGATGAAATTATCTCATCTATGTTGTGTGCAAATTTCAGCTTTCTATCTTTTACCGTTTGGGCTACACGTTGATTCTCAGTCAGTGAGTCAGTGAGTCAGGACAAAGAGTTTTATATATATAGATATAAAGTGCAGCATAATACTTTGACTGACAGGATGATTGAGGCTTAAACAGGCTGATTAAAATTTGTTTTGATTTTATTTAATTTAGTTATTAATATTTTATTACATAGTTGAATCTTTCGGCTATAAATTATTATTTGACATAGTTAGTTCACTATTTCAACAAACACATAATTAGTTGATTTTTACTAAATAGTCAAAAAAAATCTCAAAAACTAAAATGATCAGAAATAATCAAAAAATAATCCAATAAAATCCGACTAATTATACTTAAAGAGATTATTTATGATTATTTTTGATTAATTCTGATTATTTTTGAATAATTGTAATAATATTAGATTATTTCTGATTTTTTGTAATCGTAATCATTAAATAATTGGGCAAAAGTGAAAAAATCTTAATTAAATAATTAGCTCGATTTTTGAACAAAAATAATGTACTTAATTACTAATGACTATGATTAATAATCATTACTTAACAGTTATGGTTTGAAATGTGTTTTGATTTTATCTCAACTACTGCTTGAATCTATTGTAATTTTACTTGATTTTGTCCAATAAAGTTCAAAATTAACCCTCAATTCGAAAAGCATACAACTAAGAATGTTAAGTTCGTCTCAAAATTGTTGTCCGATCGAATAATGATCAAATGTTTAGCATTAAAAAAATATAATTATGAGTTTTCATGTCTGCACATTTTTTGTATAATCTTAATTATTTTCAATATTTATCAAATTTTTGGCAGAGATTTTTCCAAGCGGGGATAATCGTTTAGTTTTATTTTGGCACTTGGCTAAGTTTAAAGGAATATCTAAACTTCATACTTACATTTGTATTTGACTTGTATTTGACCGTCTGACTCTAAAATTAAGTTAAATTAATTTAGAACAAAAAACACATTTAGTAGAGTGTAAGCAATCAGTTATTTTTGGATAACTTTTTGTTCTATCCTTTGATATAAAAGTATTTTATAAAGACAAACAATGCAAAGCAAAAAGACCAATTAAACACGTGGCATGAGTTTGTGTTAGACGCATTAAGTTTTGGCCAGACATTGATGAGGTAGACAAATGGCCATAACACAAGAAAAAACTTGTAGATGGCTTAGATGATTTTGTGTGCGTCATTTGGATGGTGGTTGGTGATTGGTGGTGCATGCGGTTCAATGTACTGTCCGGAGGAGATGCAAAGCCAAACAATCTCATGAGCAGAGTGCTACAAGTGCAGCGCATTTGTAATTCTCATTAGTGTTTCGCCATTGACAGTTGAGTCATGAGACAGAGGGCAGTTGACAGTTGAAGGGGTAAGGGAGCAAGGGGTCAGGGGAGCAAGGGGCAGGACTGTGACGTCAGCATGTCAAGGACCAAAACTATGTTGGGAATATGGCTTCGTCAGTTTAATGCTAATCCAACTGTGCATCGCTTCTTGCAGTCATCATCTCCGTGTGCTGGGTGGCTGGTGCCATTGTGGGCTTCCTGCCGCTCTTCGGCTGGCATGCGAACGTGCCCCACGACCAGGAGTGCCTCTTCGTCGAGGTCATGGACTACAACTATCTGGTGTTTCTCTACTTTGCCACCATCATCACCCCGGCCCTGCTCATGCTGGCCTTCTACACGCACATCTATCGGGTGATCATCAAGCAGGTGCGACAGATCGTCACCATGAATCCCGCCTCGGACCTCAGTCGTCGCTCCTCCACCGCCCAGATGCAGGTGACGACACCGGGCCGGGCGGGACACACGGGCACCATGTTGCGGGTCCTGGGAGCAGCCCGGAAGCGGGACGTGAAGGCGACACAGAATCTGTCGATCATCGTGCTGTTCTTCATGATCTGCTGGATACCCCTGTATACGATCAACTGCATCAAGGCCTTCTGTCCGGATTGCTATGTGCATCCCAAGCTGACGCTCTTCTGCATCATTCTGTCGCATCTCAACTCGGCGGTGAATCCCGTGCTCTATGCCTATCACCTGAAGGACTTTCGACTGGCGCTGAAGAACCTCATGCTGAAGCTGATGGGCGTGGACATCGATCAGCAGGCGGAGGCCATCCATCGCTTCTCCGTGGCCAGCCAGCACCGTCTGCAGTCGATGGACTCCAATATGCGCCAATCCACGCAGCCGCGCATGTATGTGGGTGAGTGTGAGTGCGCGTCGTCTTCCTTTAATCCCCCTGTCAAATGGAACTAATGATCCTCCTAAATCCCATATACAGACTCGCCCATTTGGCTGCGACAGCAGCAGGAGGCGCTGAAGAACTCCCAGCTGCTGCCCAAGTGCGGCGTCCTCAGTCCCTGTGTGAACAACATCAATCAAACGGTCGCCGCCGCCGTCGCCGTCTCCACGCACATCGAGCGGGACATGTGGAACATTGTGGAGGCCTCCAGTGGTGCTGAGCTCGGCGAGGTGAGCTACGAGTTTCCCAGTGCCAAGCAGGAGAGCGACCACGACAGCAGCATCTCCGTCTCTGCTCCAGCAACGGCGCAGTCGCCACAACAACAACAACAACAGCAGCAGCGTTGTGATAGCGCCTATTCCTATGATAACCACAACTACTCGACGGGACCCGAGGATGGCATCAGTCTGCCGGAGGACGGCGAGTACGAGGATGTCTTTGTGCCGCCGACCAGCAACAACAACAGCAACAACTACCAGGGCGTCGATCCCGTCGAGCTGCGTCGTTCCCTGGCCTGTGTCATGCAGGAGAAACTGCGCTCCGACGACACCGACTACTATAGCCAGCAGCGGGTGCTCCACGACCACGAACCCTCCTCGGACCGGGAGCGGGAGTTGGAACGGGAGCTGGAGCCCAGCTCCACACGCAACTCGCCCAGCAACGGCTCCTTGGCGCATCAGCTGCGTTCCAAGCTGCTCGCCGGCAACTCGAGCAGCGATCACTGCTTGCCCCTGCCCCACACAGGTGCCTCCAACGCCGTCTACGTCATCGACGGAGCCACGAATCCCCTGTCGCCTCCGGGCCACAAGCCCAAGTATCGCAAGTCGACGGCGCTGACGAGGAACTCGCTCAAGAAGAGTCGTTCTTGCTCCTGCACCACCGGCGAACAGAAGCCGACGAGTCCAGTTGCGGACTGCTCCTCCACAGAGCAGAGTAACCACAATAATCTAAGAGTTAGACACCCGGAGCAGCCGGTGCAGAGGCATGAGCACTTCTTCAGTCCATTGAAGTCGGTGGGCAGCTTCATGCAGCATTCCAATCTCTTCAATCTATTCCAGCCACAAGCAACTGTGGATGCTTCCACCTCTTCTCCCCGTCCGCCGCCTCTTCCTCCGCCGACGATGGCGACACTGGCGCCACCTTCTCGACTGACCATCGATACATTGGCCTCGACATCAGCCTCGTCCTCGTCATCCCTAGTCGCTGCCAGCGTCGACAGTTGACCACAGGTCAATGATCCTCCTTCCACTCCCAATCCAACTCCAACTCCAACCCCTCCTCCCTCCCCTCAAGAGGCAGGCTAACTCTAGGCAAATACTCGCAAGTCAAAGCTTTTATTCCTTAAGTTCATCCGAGTTACCGATCAAGGATCACTGAAAACTTAAGATCATTTCGATCTAAACGCAGTTCCAGTTGAAATTAGTGAATTATGCGCATTTATTTTCCATTTAATTACATTTATTCATAAGTTAATTGCCTAAACTTAAACTTAAAGTGAATTTAAGTCAAAGAATTAATGTATTTTGTGCATACTCGTATTAAAAAATTAAAAGAAAATGTTTGTGAATCGCTTACAACTTTATGGGTGTTAAATGTGTATGATAATCCTTCATATGCATGTGTATTTATCGAAGTATACTTGGAACGTCTGTGAAAACCAAAATATGTTTATGTATATGTGTAGTTTAATTGTATAGCTGAAAATCAATTAAAATAAATATATTAAATACTAAAATTATAGGCGATCATACGTTTTTTTGGTCTTTATTAATGCATTTTCATGGGAAAAAGTGGAAATCGTCATAGAGCTTAAATTAAAAATACTAAGAAAAGTGTTTTTTTTATAAAATTAAATTAGAAATAATAATTCATTGTTCATTTATAATTAAATCATATATGGAAATGATTTATAAATGAATTATTATCTAAAATTTAATTTATACAAAAATAATATAGCTTTATGGATTTTGTTGGTATTTTTTTGTTAGCAAATATTAATTTGAACTTTGAAATGTATTAGCTAAACAGCTCCGTCAATTTAAGTGAGTTTTTAAAGTTACTTGCTGATTAATTAATTACTTAGTTACAAAAAAAATTATTAAAATAACTTAAATTAGAATTACTTAGTTAAGTGCGATATTGGCATTAGTTAAGACATATCGCTTGGAATGCTCGGAAACATCGCTTAAACAGCTGTGACATTCCAACCAGTTTCGAATAGCTTTAAAGCTTAGCGTGAGTGCGTGTCTTGGCTAAACGGAACTATTTGAACAACAATGCATGAACTGTTTTTTTTTAAACGATTATTTATATAATTTTTAGCCTATGTCCAGAGCAAGCCTAGGACTTTATGCTGTTTTGTATCAAAATGTTTTTACTAAAAATAACTGACAAAATTATTAAATGTTCTTTAAGTAGCAGAATGTTTTTGGGAACGGCGAGCGTGTGCTGCAATTTGAGTAAAAGCAATCAAGTTAATCAGCGAATCTGTACACAAATATTGGAGCGTCGAAGGGAACCGAATGAACCAAAGCTTATCATGGACAGCAACCAAAGTGCGAGAGACTTGACGCTGGATGCGCTCAAAAGCGTTGTATCGCAAGCTATGTTGGGCAAATTCACAGCTGTTTTTCCAAAGCTTTTCAAGTGCCAATGGAAGACGTATGAAGGTCAGAAGAAGGTTAGTTAGTACATCAGTTGATTACATTCGAGGTGGGTGTGTTTTTTTTTCGCCGCTAGAAATTTTGCTTTTGCGGCGATTTATCAATCAAAACTTTGGAATTACTTATCAAAATTTTCAAGTATTTGTCAGCCAGACTGTAACCCAATCTTTATTGCTCTGCTCCTTCTCCTTCATTTTGGCCACTTGGCGATTGTAGTTTTTTGCAAATTTCTCTGAATCCGGGTGCAACATGGCTGGCCGTAAGTTTTGCGTTGGTGGTAACTGGAAGATGAATGGAGACCAGAAGTCCATTGCCGAGATCTGCAAGACTCTGAGCGATGCAGCCCTGGATGCCAACACTGAGGTGGTCATCGGCTGCCCGGCCATCTATCTGATGTACGCTCGCAATCTGCTGCCCTGCAGCATCGGCGTCGCCGGCCAGAATGCCTACAAGGTGGCCAAGGGCGCCTTCACCGGCGAGATCTCACCCGCCATGCTGAAGGACATTGGCGCCGATTGGGTTATCTTGGGCCACTCGGAGCGTCGTGCCATCTTCAATGAGTCCGACGATCTGATTGCCGAGAAGGCCGAGCACGCTCTGGCCGAGGGCCTCAAGGTGATTGCCTGCATTGGCGAGACGCTCGAGGAGCGCGAGGCGGGCAAGACCAACGAGGTGGTGGCCCGCCAGATGTGCGCCTATGCCAAGAAGATCAAGGACTGGAAGAACGTGGTCGTGGCCTACGAGCCCGTCTGGGCCATTGGCACCGGCAAGACCGCCACCCCGGATCAGGTGAGTCGAGAGTTCTCCTTTTAAATTCATTTCACTTATATTACTTTTGTCTTGCAGGCCCAAGAGGTGCACGCCTTCCTGAGAAAGTGGCTGGTGGAGAACATCTCCCAGGCGGTCTCCGATTCCCTGCGCATTCAGTACGGCGGCTCCGTGACCGCTGCCAATGCCAAGGAGCTGGCCAAGAAGCCCGACATCGATGGCTTCCTTGTCGGCGGCGCCTCCCTGAAGCCCGAGTTCATTGAGATCATCAATGCCCGCAAGTAAATTCAGTCGCTGGACGGCAACTTGATGGCTTTCTCACCGAAAAGCAGCTCCAAAACTGCCCACCAAAAGCAAAAAAGAAAGAGAGTTGAACTTGTTACCCGGATGTGAAACTTATTGCATTAAGCGCAAATTAAAATTTATTGTCTATCGATTAGTTATCGAATGTAATTCAAAATTCGTCGCTGTTCATTCGCTATTTATTTAAAACATTTTTGGAAATTATAAAACACTTGTAATGACAGTGAAAAATTCTCTTAGGGTTATATGAATTACACTCACTACATACATACATAAATATATATTTAACATTTTGGACACAAAGATCACAAAATAAATGTTATAAATATAAAACAAAAGCAAGTGTTCAATTTTTAATTGGTTAAAGCTTCCAATTTATTTTGATATAAACTTTTTTCTGATAAACTTAGCAACCTGCAATTGATTCCAGTTTCTGTTTCTATTTTGCTTACACCTATATCATAGTATTAGTTATCATTTCAGTTTCTTCTCATTTTATAGACACAACGCTTTTTTGAGCTACAAATTTTTATATGATTAAAATTTTCGAATTTTTTTTACAAAATTGTAAAGGATTTGAAAAATTGCGAAAAGTCGTTTAAACAGAAAACCAATCGGATTTTTGCAAGACTTTCGATTAGTCTAAATAGATATAGATATAGATAATTGATTTGATGGAGCCTCTCAGGCAGAATTATATATTCGATGTCATTGTGGTCAAGGCCAAGCTGCCGGAGCCCTCCAAGGAGGACAAGGGGCAGGTGGATCGCACGTTTAGTCTCCGACTCTTTCAGGACTTTGTCGACTTGAGCCCCAGTCGCATAGAGGTCAAGCACTTTCCCAGCAGGCCGTTGGGCAACTTCGTGTCGAGTCCCTGCGATCTCATCGGGTCGCTCAGCTCCAAGGGTGTCTGCGTAACAGTCTACGATGATGGCGAGAACATCGGATCCGGCAGTGCCATGATGTCGGATCCCTTCCTGCGCCAGTTGACCAATCAGACGTTCAAGACCAGCGAGAAGGTCACCGTGCAGCTGCAGAAGGATAAGAAGAATGTTGGCTCCCTCGAGATAAACGTCAAGATCAGTTCCGCGGATCCCGATCTGGAGTAAGTTCATCATGCGATTACATTTGGGGGCAATTATAGGAACTCTTTTCCTCTCAGCACTCGTCTGCAGCCATTCGGATGCTATGATGTTTGTCGGCCTCTGGACAAGTCGGTGAATCCCCGGGACGTCATCTTCACCCTGGGACGATCCAGCCGATGTGCGGCCACCACCTGCATCACGGATCAGCGCCTGATGTCTCACGCTGGAGCTCCCTTCAACTGCATCCACGCGAAGAGTGCTCCAACTGGCGAGGATTGCGGCTGCTTCATAAGAGGCGTGAAGCCACCGCCCGAGTTGGACCAGACCAAGGACCGGGAGCGTAAGCTGCTCAAGAAACTGCTAACAGATCTGGAAATCGATCGGGAGCACACGCCCACACCGCCCTCTGGACATGCTCGGTCCCGGGCGGGAGCGAAGTGCAAGTGTCGCAAGTCCAATGAAAGCAGCAGCTCGTTTTCCCCTATGGAGTTCTGGTCGGATTGCCTGGACGATGACGATGACGAGGATGAAGATGATCAAGATGATCAGGATGAGGATAATGTCGATCTATTGCCACATCAGGTCAAGGAGCTGGAGGAGAGCCGCAAACGCGCCCTGGGCGCGTGTCCTCCAATTGGAGCTCCGTCCCTGACGAGCACCAAGTACAAGCCGCCTCTCCTCTGTCCCGTGTGCCATGCAAACATCACCTGGTTGCCCAAGGTGGCTGCCTGTCCCTACTGCGGCTACAAGCGCATGGACATGGAACCGCCCAGCGAGGAGCCCTTCGATGAGACGGCCACGGCAGCCGAGCTGCTTCGCAATCATTACATCCAGACCAGGATGCTCAGCGAGGACAATGACGACAACCAAAAGAAGCACGACGCTTGCGTAAATGGCGTGGGCGGGGGCGGGGCCAAGGGATCTGGATCTGGATCCGAGCAGGCAGCTCTCAAGAAACTGCCCAAGGAATGCACCTGCGATGATGGAAAACTTTGCACCCGTTGTCGCATCCGAGAGATGTGCGATCAGCTCTTCAAGATGGGCAGCAAGACGAAGGTGGCGACCTCTCTTCCGGCATCGCCTCAGGCCTCAGTCAAGGCTCTGAAGAAGAAGACATCGACGCCATCGCAGCGACGCGAACAGCTGGTCAACATTTTCACGGAGATGCGCGACAACTACAGCGACAAAAAGAAAGATGAGATCTCGGAGACGTGTGGAAAGTCCGGAAAATCGGGAAAGGCGGGAAAGCCTGGCAAGACCGGCAAGTCCGGAAAGTCTGGCAAGTCTTCAAAAGGTTTGAAGAAGACGCTAAAGGAGATCGACGAAAGTTATCCAAGCATCAATAAAAAGAAGATCCAAAAAACTAAGCGACGTCCACGCTCCAAGCGGTAAGTCCCTGATTAAAATTCTATAATTTTAAATTAAATTTTGAACTAGCAATTGAATAATATGAAATTCAAATAATTGGTTTCTTTGAGTTTTATATTTAAAATTTACTTTCAAACTGACAATTTATAAAAAATTTAAATAAACTAATTATTTAAATTTTAGGCTTACATTTTAAACTGAAAAGATGAACATGAAAAGTTTAAAAGTCTGTGAGTCTCTTTATTGCTCTAACATTGTTGGCAGAAAAAAAAATTCCAATTGTAACGATATTAGATTTTAATTTATTAGTTTTTATTACTAGTATAAATATTTATTTATTTCTTAACATTGATAGCTAAGCTTATAAAACTAACTAGGGGTATAATACTTATATAGACTAGTGTAAATATTATTTAATGTTATATTCCCGATGCACAAGTATAGAGACTTAATTATTTCATCATTCTGGTTTAAAAAAAAACAGGAACTGTAATCATTATGAGTTATATTATTAAAATTACATACTAATGATTATCAAAAGATTTTTAAGGATTTTCTTTAATGATAATTATTAATCTTGAGCGAAAAAATAAAACTCACAAGCAATCATTATTTGTGATTTTTATTTTTTGCTCAAAATAAAACGCACTTTTAAAAAAGTTAATCATTTTTAAAATTTGTCTTTTGTGTTTTATGGGTCCCCTGAGTTTCTTTTAAAGGGATATGCAAAATTATGGTTGAAAATCTTACACAAAAACCATGAATTTAAAGTGAGTTTTATTTTGAGCGAAAAAAATAAAAATCATAAATAATGATTATTTGTGAGTTTTATTTTTTCCCTCAAATTCAATCATTATCACTATTTTTTTGTATGTCAGATTCTAGTCATTGATTTTTTGATGTAAAAAAAATGAAATATAAAATTTAAAAGTTGACACATTTCTTTAGCTTGGGTTCACATTCAGGCCTGTTCCGAATTTCACTTTCGAAATGATTTGTCGGAATTGAATTTATTTAACCTGCTCTAATACCATTTCGGCGATATTCAGCGGATTGATATCACTTTGAGTTGATGAGTTTAAGTCCGATAGAGGGAAAAACGATCGTTTTCAAACACTAAGTCTAAATTCAAAGTCACTAAGTGCTAAAAAGTGAAAAGTGAAAACTGGAACAAGCCTGATTAAGTTTTCATATTCCAGCTTAATGTGAACCCAACCCAAAATGTATTTTAATACTAATCCAATCTTCTATTGTTTTCAGCTATACCTTCCTGGTGCGAAAGGAGCCGGTGAGACCTGTGACCGCACATCTGTGTTGTGCGCGGGGCAGTGGCCGAGTGCCCTGCCACATGGGCTGGAATTGGACCAAGAGCGAGTTGGCCCGTCACAGATGCTGGAAGCCCGGCGCGATTGCGAAGCCAATTCGCGAGCTGATGGCCTACTTCCTGACCGATTATCCCGTCGATTCTGTGGGCACTTCTCGTCGACATTGTCGCCGACGTGGAACTGGCCAGGGAAAGGCAAGCGAATCCAATCCAGAGGAGCAGCTGGTGCAGCATCCGACATTGCACATAAGCAAGAAACATGACGAGTATACGATCACACTGCGACCCCTCAAGGATCCCAAGACACTGGCAGTGGCCGCCAATCCCTATGCGAACATGAAACCCGTTGTCTTTCGCATCGTCAAGGATCCGATTGAGTCGGGCAAGCGTGCGATCAAGATCAGTCTGAGGGAGAGCGGTTTTCCCGCCTGCAGCTGCAATCAGCCGATTGCCAAGTGCTTCTGTCGCTCCCACGTCGACAAGAAGATCGTCGAGCACGCCGTGAACAAGTTGGCCCAGGAACGTGGCTGGCAGGACATCTCCGATTCCTTCGTCTACGACGAACTCTCCGAGAGCGACAGTGAGAATGAATTGGACTTCGGAGTCACGCCGCCGGCGGGTGTCATTAAACCCGAGCGTCTGCATAAGCCCGACATTACAAATACCGAGACCCAGTATGATCCCAATGATTGGGCCATGCCCACCATGTTCCCACATCCGCCCAGCGCCCTCGTCCAATACGGCGGATGCGTTGTCGGCGAACGCAGGGGGAGATTCCCCTGGACCCTGGGCAAGGGCTTCATCCATCGCGAGGCTAAGCCTGCCAAGAAGATCAACAAGCCGAAGAACGAAAAGAAATCCAAGGGAAGACAAAAGGGTGGATTTGATGGTGGTCTTCAATATGTTTACAACATGAAACGCAAATGGCACAAATCGAATGCTGCGAACGCGAATCAAACATCAATTAGCTACGATAATGGACCAATTTGGTGATGGAAAACAGAATTAAAAACATAAAAAAATAGTAAAAATTGATAGTAAATGTAGAAAAACGCCAAAAATTCATGTATGACGAGCTGTCGAATGAGACAAGAAGTAAATAAATAATAAATTGAGCAAAACTATGACTAAGATTTTAGTGTATCGATTTAGAAGAAATTAATAACATGTTATATTATGCTAAAGATCTTATGGATATTATGAACCAATCCCCTTCAGTTACGTTGAAATTGATACCATTATTATATTCGATCAAGTAGTCACTGACATTTAATTCCGTTTCTTCATCAAGTATGCCTTGAGAATTCCTTAAGTTTTCTGTTCATTGATAGGTTCGTTTGTTTGGTATTTGTATCATACTCTATTGAAATTTCAGGGCGTTAGCTTCCAGGCTCTAGCAATATATAAATTTGTAGCAGTGAAATTATTTGTGTTTTTCCTTGATAATAACTGGGTAGTAATCCAAATTTAATTTTTCAACACACACTTCTCGAACGATATTCGTTATGTCGAAGGCTCCGTGCTGTTGGGCCTCAAATGACTTGAGCCGGGATAAGGAGAACTATATGCGCTGCTCCACAAGACAGGCACTGCCCCCGTGTGACGACGGCAAGGGTAAGAAGGGCAAGAAGGACAACGATAAGGACAAAAACAAGAATGTTTGCTGTGCGCAGGCATTTCGATTGCAACAGGAAAAAGATGCTGCCAACGAGGACTCCGATGAACTGCAATGCGGTCCGTCGAAGGGAAAGAAGGGCAAAAAGAACAAAGGCATGAAGGACTATTATCGATGTTTCGAAGCGAACATGATCTGCATGAAACTCTATATGCCCGGCCGGGACTTTGAGTGCCCCGAACAATTGCAAATCACGGCGAACATTTGCCGGGGCTGCAAACCGATCATGTGCTCCAATCGCATAAACGTAAACTGTCTGCCGGCGGAGCCGAGCGCCAAGTTCTCCATGCTGGCCGAGTGCCTGGAAAAGGAGCTGAACGAGGGCATCTCTGTGTCCGTAAAATACATGAAGAAAGAGATCGGTAAGCAGACGGATATTAGAATTCATTTATTTATATATTTAATTTTTTTATTTAGTTATATCGGTTCCTACGTTACTTTTTTAAATATATATAAAATTATTTTTTATAGCATACTCTTAGGCACTCACATTTCTTAACTTAAATCAGCCATTACTACCGTTCTGTTTGCCCGATCTGGTTGCGATCAAGTAGGATAATAGCTTATAATAGAATATATAAACTGAGATGCTTCGTTCTCCCGTGACATACATTTAAACGAATACAAAATACCCTTTTATGTATTATATCCTGTTTTTTTAAGTAACGTTTATATGACAGAATTGGTATTAATTACTGATCATTTTCAACAATATATTTCAGGGCGTGGCTGTTTCGTCCCACCCGAGTCAGTCATTCTGCGAATGACGAATACCCTTCAGGAAGTCGTTTACACCGCCAACGTTGAGCTGACCTGCAAGGGCTGTACCGTGGGCATGTGCACTTTGAGGCTCTCGATGCAAATGCGCTGTCAGTCCCTCGATGTGTAAGTAAGCTCCTCTCCTGTGCTATCCTGTGCTCTCGGCTAGAGCCTGGAGCCTGGAGCCATCTAAAGGCGAAAGCGCACCCCTGAAATTCAATAGAGTAATGGAAATGGGCACGGACCTTTGCAGCTCGGACGACTGCGACAACGACGACGACGACGACGCTTGTGGGGACATGATGGGCCTCAATACACAGAGTGGCTGCAGCTCATCTACAGATGCTTGTCTGGGCTTCGTCAGCTACGAGGATCCTTCTGGTGATTCCTCCGGCTTTTGCCAGAGTTCCGATAATGCCATTGGGAGAAGGAAAGCCGGCACTGAGGTGAGTCTGATATCCAGTTTCTCGCGGAGAACTAACGCTGCATCGATTCCAGTCGGGCAAGAAACTGATTGACATGGCTGGTCCCTACTCCATATACGGAATGGCGGACAATAATTCGGGATGCTTGGATATTAAGGCGTCTGCTGGTCCAGGCGGACAGTTCTCAGCTGCATCGCATTTGGGAAGCGGCAACACAAATCGCATGTGTCCACCGACTGAGCCGCCCAAGCTAAAGCAAATGGGCATAAAGAGGGGACGGGAATGTCCTGTCTGCCATGAGGACGTGTCCTGGCTGCCGCAGATCGCCGCCTGTCCCCATTGCGGCTACAAACCGTTGCCCGAATTCGAGGAGCAGGACTACAATGAGAAGGCCACGGCCAAGGACATACTTGAAGAATTCTTCGACTCTTTGGGCATCGATCCAAATCAGGATCAGGGAGGATCTGCAAGTCCGTGTCCTCAGACCTGTGATCAGCACACCGATGGCAAGCCATCGGATGGCTTCGAGTCCATTGTGCAGGACTACAAGGCCCTCAAGCAGAGCATCAAGAAGTGCAAGTCCGCCCCAGTTTGTCCAGGGGCTACCAAGTCCTCGCAGAAGTCCAAACCGCCAGATTTGGTCAATGTCTTTACGGAGCTGAGGAATCTCTTTCGCGCCGGTGACAACGACGAGAATAAGAAGGCGAAGATCAAGGAGATTTGCGATGAGGCCTGCAGACTGGCTAAGGCCACCAGGCGGCGTGCCCAGGGTGGTGCCCACAAATCCTGTGGAGTTGCCAAACTGCGAAAGCCGCAATCGAAGCGAACCAAGAATTACGTGAGGTCGCGTCTCTACGAGCCCGTGGACATCCAAGAGCATCGCCGGCATGGCCACGCCCACTGTCGAGAGGATGAGCACAAGGTGCCGCCCCACATGGGTTGGCTGTGGACTCAGCATCCGCTGGCCCAGCGACCGGGTTGGCGTCCTGGCGCCATCCGTCGTTCCATACGCGAACTGATGAGCTACTTCCTCAAGGACTTTCCCGTCGACAGCATTCCCATATCCAAGTACATGTCCTACCAGAAGCAGAAGCAGCGCCCAGCCATAGATCACGAGGAGAAGCCCGAGGATCTGGTTCAGGTGCCAACACTTCACATCGAGAAGAAGAACGACGAGTATCTCATCACGCTGCGACCTCTGAAGGATGCGGAGACCTTGAAGCGTTCGGCGAATCCCTATGCGAACATGAAGCCCGTGCAGTTCCGCATCGTGAAGAATCCCGTCCTGAAGCAGGTGCGGGAAATGAAGCGCTGCTTGAAGAACATGGGCTTCAGCAAGTGCAAGTGCCACAAGCCGGTGATGGAATGCTACTGTCGCAGCTTCATCGACAAGAAGCAGCTGGTCGAGGAGGTGCAGCGGCAGTGCGACAAGCGCAACATGGACAGCTGTGAGAACGAGCTCGTCCTCTCCGACACCACGGACAGCGAGGCGGAGTTTGACTTCGGGGTCACGCCCCCGGCGGGTCTTATGCATCCCGAGCGCCTGAAGGCGGTGCACATCACGCACACGGAGACGCAGTACAATGAGAATGATTGGGCCATGCCCACAATGTTTCCGCATCCGCCCAACGCCCAGGTTCAGTACGGTGGCTGTGTGGTTGGCGAACGTAAAGGCAAATTCAATTGGATCTTCGGCAAGGGATTTGTGCATCAAAAGCCAAAGCCTCCAAAGATGCGTAATCCGCCCAAAAAGAAACCGAAGAGACCCTTCCCCGGTGCCCCTCTGCCCCGCCAAGAGGGCGGCTACTTCAGCACCACCGACATCGGTCACAAGTATTTCACAAGGCAGGACGATCGTGTGACGACTCCTCGGCAAGACGATCGCCTGCAGCGTCTGAATCGCGCCTCTCGTCCCCCCACAGCGTCACAGTTCCAGCAGTCGAGGGATCCCGACTCGAAGCGGGTCCGTTTCGACATCAGCCAGAACGAAAAGTTCATCATATAGTCAATCAAAATTACGGTATTTTAATTTTACAGTTTTAGTAAAGTATTCAGAACATTCTAGTTTCGAGAAAGAACATATAATAAATATGTTTTGCAGCATTCATATTTTTACAATCGACTGAATCTTTTCTTTTACGGATCTTATTTTCAAAAAAGAAAGCAGAAATTCTTTGGAGTATTAAAATGCTTCGTATTATACTGAATAATATTAGAAACACTTTTCGATGATCTTATTTCATATCCTTAGACTGGATAGCGCAATTTCCAAAGCGGCGCCAAAGAGGAAAGTGTGTAGAATTCGAACCATACATATCTTTCAAAATCCCACATGATATTTTTATACCCGTTTCTTAAAAAATAAGTAAAAGAGGATATTGTGTTCGTTGCAATGTAAGTAACAGGGAGAAGGAAGGGTATATATTCTTGATCAGCATCAACAGCCGAGTCGATATAATGATGTCCGTCTGTCCGTCCGTCCGTCCGTGTGAGGCCCTAGATCTCAGAGACTATAAGAGCTAGAGCAACCTTATTTGGCACACAGACTTCTATAAACGTATCGCAGGTCAAGTTTGTTTCAAATTTTTGCCACGCCCTTTCCCGTCTCCGCAAATTGCGAAAGACACAGTTTTCAAGATATTAAGAATTTTTTACTAATTAACGTTAGCTACTATTATTACCTATTATCCCACTAAATCGTAGCAAGATTGGACAAATAGAAAGGTGGTAATGGCTTATTAAAGTTTTAAAGCAATGCAAGTGCCTAAAAGCATGCAATAAACATATTTTAAATTTATTTAAATAAGTAACGGGTATCCTATAGTTGTGAGCTCGACTAAACCCTTTCCCGCTTGGTTTATATTAATAATTATACATTTTAAAATTAGTTTCAGTCAACTAAACTTAGTTTACGGTAAGAATATAACTATAAATAAGGCGTAAAATGTATTTAAAACGGCTTCCACCTAATTTTAATATACATATGCACACACTAATTTTATTTCAATTATAACAATTTAAAGGCTATATAAAATAATATATGTATGTACATATATGAGGGGGTCGATATCTATTACAGCGTTGCTGACCTTGTCTAAATATGTAATGTACAAATAAATGTTTTTCACGGTGTCTTCTTTTTATTGCCCAATTTTCATTGGTTGCACAAATGTTTACTTCCTAAAATTGTTTGTTTATCTAACCTTTGTCGCGCTGTTGCCAGTGATGATATAACAGCATGGCAACTGCAACTGTTAAGTACTTGCAATTTGTGGCACAGACATCGCAAGTGCGAGTATCTTGCCATGCCACACATTGTAGCGTTTTTCCAAGCAATAAATAAATAATTTAGTCTTTCGTCTCGCTCTGTTGCATCCACAAACTGTTTACTGTTGGTCGATAGGAGTTTATTGTTATCTATCGCCACAATCTCAGCAGACGCTGTCGATTATCTGACTTTGTCTTTGGCGAATTTGCATGTCACTATCCAATCGATCTAAATGCCTTCTCTCCAAAGTTCTCCTCTCTCTCTCTTCTCACCTCTATTTTGTTGTCACCGAAAAGCGTTCAAATCTCACTCAACTCGTGCGCTTCAGCTGTAATGAATTTTGGATTTTGGTATCCTTGATGGAGAGACGCATGATGCATGAAATTCACAAAGTACCGCTACATTAAATGCACTGAGAAAAATTAGCTACAACTTGAATATTTGTATAAGGGCCGTTTTTTCAATGTACATATACAATTTATTTAACATATAGTAACAAATTTGACATTTATTTTCTATATAGTTATCAAATACCTTATTTACACATTGAAAAAATGGGCCTAAATATATTAAACGTTCATTGAAAATAATAAAAATGTAACATCAATAATATTTTAACGTCAATAATATTTAAAACTCAAATTGTCAAGGATCTGATTTAATTAATAAATAAATAATACTTTTTCTTTTTTATTTATTATCTTATATATTTTTAGTACAATTTTAGTTAAAAACCATTAACTTCTAGTTACTTTCAGACAGCGAGAAAAATACTAATATTCATCATTAAGGCCCCTTTATGCACTTTTACCATTGTTACCAAATGTCGTAAGTTTTATAGATTTGCTCACAAAGTATTGATTAATTTTGAGTTTTACTTTATTACTCAACAAATAATCATTATTATTGAGCCAAATATTAAAACTTAAAGAATAATTATTATTTCATGACTTTTATTTTTTACGCAAAATGAAACCTAAGCTGCAATTTGGATTTATTCTCTAAAGGAATAAAGGAAAAAATTATATATATTCCTAGTCAGTAAGCCAAGACAAACCATAATAATCCATTGAAAAAAAAAAACTTTTTTTGGGGAGAGCATTAAATTTGTGGCTCTAGTAGAATTCCAGTTTTATTTTGAGCATTTGATTATTCTTTAAGTTTTATTCTTTTTTTTTCTCAAAAATAATGATTATTAATTAATTTGTAAAGTAAAACATTAAATTAATCATTATTTTGTGAGTAAATCAATTAAAATTAATAATTATTTCATAATTTATTTAATAAAACTTATAATGATTACAGTCCCTGGGTATTAGTAATATTATTAATTTCTTATATTATTAATAGTATATGGGCATTTCCAGAAAAAGGTCCACCACGACGAAAAACGTAAAATTGATTAAAAACTCACATCTTGTGAAATTTTCTTCCAAAAATGTATTCAAGTTATTTATTTTATCAATATACGCTAGAAAAAATTCAATAGGATGAACATATAGATTCTACATTGGAATAAATTCACTTTTTCCATATTTTTGCCTATTTTCTTAAAAATTGATTTTCAAAATGGACCGTTTGTATTTTAACGATTACACTAAGTCAGGGAGTAAGATTGTAACATAAACCATTTTAATATATAGAAATATATTAAAAGTTTAATTTAAAACAAGTTCTAAGAGCTATATATCGGAATATAGAATAAAATTTGATGAACAAACTCTTGGAAAAACTAGGTGGAAATCTTGTCACGTTCGCGATGTCACGTTACAAATTACTAAGAAAACTTGTAAAATATATAAAACGGTAGTTACATATCAAAATTATTTCTAAAATGAAAAACTACATTATTTTATTATGGTTTAAGAGTATTTTCTTCCAAATTACTCGCCACATTTCGCAGACTTTCGCATTTGTCAAGATGAAGTCAAAAATAACTTCCATTTTTCGTCGCGTTCGCGATGCATTGTTTTCTATAAATAATTAAAAAACGACAAGTCTTCAAAGATTGTCTTTTATCATAAAAATAGAGATGATAAAATGCATTAAACACGTGAGAAAACATTTTTGAAATTGTCAATTTTTGCCATTTTTTTTTGCGTTTAAAGTCGTACGAATGTCGAGTTCGCGATCCTGGAAATACCCATATGCATTAGAATTAGTCTTAGTATTGACAGGGGTCAATCATTTATGTTATTTTTAATAAAAATTCGGTGGTTATATGCTTATTTCTCTAAGATATATTTTTGACTATGACTTTATTGCTTTTACTGATACTTACTTTTAATTTCTTCCAGTGTATTTATGACTCTACAAAGGGTAGCCCCGTGGACAGTGCCGCGTTCAGTGGCACACGAACCACCCAGCGAGCAGCACGCCCCAAAAATGTGGCACAGCAGGTGGCACAATTTCATCCACAACTTGGGACTGATGTGTGTGGTTTTGGTGCTCGGAAGTGAGCACAGTGACGCGACCAGCGACATTTCCAGCCTCAACTTAAATGATAATTACTACAAGAACAACAACCACAATGCGAGCACGAAAATGTTGCGTTTTCATGACTTTGAGCCGCGGCAGCAAGTGGCACGTCTAGCCAAAGATGTGGCAGCTGAGCAAGGAGCTGGACGTGAGGCACGTGGATTTCATTTCGATGCCAGTGACGGCGATGTCCATGTGGAGCTGGAGTTCATCGTGCCCTTCGTCAAGGTGCCTGTAAAGCGGAGCGTTAAGCTCGCCCGCGATGCGGCGATGAGTGTCTTGAATCTGCAGAAGGGAGCGTTGCTCAACACGGCGGTTATTGTGGTTGCAGGCGCCATCATCGCGGGCATTGTGCGTCTGGTGCTGGCTCCCATAGTGTTCACCTCGATGGCCAGCAATTATGCAGGCTACAATGCCAAGGAATACGATGAAACCGTCAAGAGTGGACGAGGAAGTGAGTATGATCACTTTGAGTTTCTCTCAGCCTTAATCATTTCCCCTTTTCTTTGTCTATTCTAGTGCGAAGTCTAAGCCAAGTTTTAGAGTCGCAGCTAGCCGAGCACAACATCGATGTCTCTGTCTGCGCACAACGCGCCATCTGCCACTACTTGCAACACAATGCGGCACAGTTGCAGCGCCACGATGCCGGATTACCACTTCCAAACACTGTCAGACTCATCAATACTGTGACCAAGTAAGTGACCTAGACTCTGTTTTAAATATGTCTTATTTTAAGCTCATACATTCCCACAGCTCTCGCTGGACGGACTCGCTGCTCAACGGCACCGCTGTCTTCAGTGCCATCGATGTGGCACGCAACAGCGGCAACTGCAACCACATCTATCGCAGCTGCAGTTGGCCGCAACTTCAAGGCGGCGTCTTGCAGAGATCCTGGCCAAGTGTCTTACAGTATTTCAATGGACGTTTATTTCATTGATCCTTTAGCTGTAATTTATTTATTTGTTGTTCCTATATTTAATAAAAATATAATATACGGGTATGCTACAGAAATCTCTTTCACCTGAAAAATGACGTAAATTTCATACAAATTTACGTCAAATTCAGGTGAAAGAGATTTCTGTAGCACACCCGATAAAATAATATATAATTTTAAATTTATTTTCAAGTGTTTCATATGTCATTTGGATCAATTTTTAATTGACGTCTATTTGTTATATGGTTGTTGGGTTTCTTAATTGAAATGTTTTTTAAATAACAATTAACAGAATTAGTTATTTAATTGTTGTACATGTAAATTGTATAATCGTAAATTTAATCTTCTAAGACAACCTCTTTACGAGGTAAAAATCTTGTG
Organism: Drosophila suboccidentalis; assembly: GCA_037043435.1. Classification (NCBI taxonomy): domain Eukaryota; kingdom Metazoa; phylum Arthropoda; class Insecta; order Diptera; family Drosophilidae; genus Drosophila; species Drosophila suboccidentalis. The sequence goes on from JBAMBK010000217.1 coordinate 687,400, forward strand.
ACGAAAACATTTCCATTTCCAACATATATGTTATTACGTATAGTTAAATGTTATACATCAATTATTCCTAAGTTTAACATTTGACACATTGCGCATAAAATCAACTTTTTTGTGGCGCGACGAATGCCAAACATTTTTTAAGTTTACCACTATATTTTCTTTAGCCTATACCTTTCGATGGGTACATAACTCGATCTGCTCGGACAACAAATTGTCCATTCTTCCTGTATTCATTGCTAGTCGCCTTTTGCCCCTTCGTGATGCTTTCGTCACTAGAGTTAGCCTGTTTTTGAGCTCCTAAGTTAATACAAGTAATAATGTATTATATTTTATTAAAATATTGTACTTTTTTCCATATATCAGCAGATAAGCATAGAAATTAAATGTCAATGTTACTGTTAAGGCTAAGATTTTAAGATTAATAAATCTTAAAATTATAAATTAAACGATGTTATTTTTACTTTTTTCCAGATGGCGCTTTAAAAATAAATTTAACAGAATTTACAGTAGGTCGTTATTATTATTTAAATTTATCTTTCGCTCAAAGGAACACTAAGGCATTCACTCAAAAAGTACAAATTTCACACAACTAAAGGTCATATTTCAACTCAATTTAAAGACAAATAAAATGAAATGTGGTTGATTTCTGCTCACTTCTGTTCGCCTGGTATTCATATATACAAATGTATCAGCTAATATTAATTACAGGTAGACTGTCAAAATGTCAGGCTGAAAATTGAAATTCCGTTGTTGAGAAGATAAAAAAAATATAGGCGAAGCATTGGACTTGTTCCTCAAACGAGCAAACGGCTTCACACCTCAGCCCAATGAATTATGTCATGCATGCGCAACAGCCAAAGAAAACGGCAACAAAGTGGGCAGAAGCATGCCGCAAATTATCACAGCCAAGAGGCAACGATGCGATCCGACGAGCGATAAATTGTATAACGACACGTAACTAAGCAGTCCCACAACAAACGAGCAGAGATCACATTGGGCTTTCAAAACTGTCGCAGCTATCCAAGACAGCAGACGTCAAGGCGGAAGCATGATGATCTTAAGTCCAACTGAACTGATCCTCATTCTGTCTGGCTGTGCTGTGATTTTGGCAGCTGGCGAAGAGGAGACGGCAACTCACTCCAAACCCTTCTCAGCTTCAGCAAGGCAGAACAACCATCCGGGATTTAAGCTGGTATCCTTTGACACGGTGGACAAGGACATTGCCATTGGACTGGACTATATCCTGCCCTTTGTCAAGGTGCCCATCAAACGCAAACGCAACGAGCCGCCAAAGGTATGTAAATGACAATTAACAATAAAT